>OY292408.1:21348341-22548341 GCA_958496275.1 Zele albiditarsus
TGGCGATAATTCACCCTCAGGCCGTTAACGTGGGGGGGCTCAGCCCAGAGGAGGGTGGTCCTCGTGAAAGATCTTTTGAATCAACTGGCGCAAATTTTGACTCATATTCACCACCAAGATTTGCGTCACTGACAAATATGGATATACAAGAATTGCACCAGCAACAGGAGCAACCAAATACTGATGGAATGATCATTAAACAGTATGAGGTGCTTCAAAATCATCATCAACTAGTGAGGGAAGAACGTCATCTAGAACAAAATAATAATCTTCCGCAACATTATGGTAAAGAGGAGATTAATCCAAATATTGGTAAACAACAACAGCAACAACAGCTGCACCATCAACAACATCGAAACATAAAAGAAGATAAGAAACCAATAATTACAAAAGAGCATCAAGTGACAAGTACTGGTTCGCACTATATATCTCAAGATGGCTTTCACAAGTGCATCAAGTGTAACAAAAATTTTAATAAGGCCTGCTATTTGACCCAACATAACAAGAGCTTCCATTCGGGTGAGAAGCCGTTCAAATGCAATCAGTGTGGCAAACGGTTTCCCCTCGAATACCTGCACTCTGAGCACCTGCAAAAGCACGCAGGCGACAAGCCGTACAAGTGCGAGATTTGCCCAAAACAGTTCAACCACAAAACCGACCTCAGGCGACATATGTGTCTACATACTGGCGAAAAACCGTATGCCTGTCACAATTGTGGCAAAGGATTCATCAGAAAAGACCACATGATGAAGCATCTCGATACACACAACAAAAAAGGCAACAATCACAACCACAATCTGCACTTGCGAGCGTAATGGAAGACCATCAAGGATGGCGATACACTTCATCATCCTACCTGTAGGTATCTTTTAATCTCTATGGAACGAGACAATTTTCTTTTGCACCCTCATTGCAATAAATTTCATTTCACTCGTAATTTATATATCCGGATGATTATAGTATTCGTAGCTCATGACTCTGTGAGTTTTCATTGAAATATTTCAGTAACACAAGTTAATAATGGTTCAATGAATACTTACTGTGCGGTCACGTTCATGAGTCTGTTTATTATGACTTTTTATTCCGAGAGAAAAATAAAAATATATGAATATCACTTTACGTGAAAAAACTAAATTTATTGAGCTTGTTGGAAATGTCATGCTACACTTTTTTTTTCATCATTTCATTGTGGCTGCGGTATATAGAATTGACATACACTTTAGTTCGTTAGATCGCGATCTCAGCAACATTTCCACTCTCTCTCTCTCTCTCTCGAGAAAAAATCATCACATAATGAGGAGGAAAAGAAAATTAATAATGTTATGCAAATTGTAAATCACAGACTAAATGACGAGTAATAATTAATGGATAGTAAAAAAAAAAAAAAAAACGATATCGAACCTTCGAAGCTTATCGACTGTACAAAATACATTAAATGTATAGGTATATTATTATTATTATTATTAATATTATTATTATTATTATCATGAAATAACTGTAATAATTAAATTAATGTGATCGACTAGAAACTGATTACGAAATCTTACCCGTAATACTCGTATTTTATAGCATCTATCATGGTTGTATTCATGACAACAGAAAAAAAAAACAAAAAAAAACACGAAAAGTAGAATACAAAGAAACAAGATTTAAAAAAATATATCATACAAAGAACCAATGTGAAAACGAACGCATGAGCGACGATAATCGTATTAATTGTTTATAGTTGACAGCAGGAATAGAATATGAATTTAAATAATAAAGGGGAAATAGTTGTCTTGTGTTGTGAATATTTTACGAGCATCCGGAATAATAATTCGATGACATTGATTATTTCAATAAAATCAGTATATTTAATGAAAAATTTATTTTGATAATTTTTTCTTATTTTCGATTTTATTTTTATCCGCATACACACACACGCACATAGATAAATATGTATATACATACATTCCAACGAAAGTATTCGCTTACATTCCAAATGGCAGAGTCGCGCCCTCGTCGCGCTCGCACGTTTTCACACTGGCTGCACAATTTCATTTTTGTATTCTAAGATAATTTAAGCAACGACACACGTGGTTATCTCGATGAAAAAGAAGAGTAAGAAAGAGAAATAAAAATACAACAAGAATGCAATAAATGTAAAGTTTTCACATTTGATTTCAATCTCAATAAGCAAATAATTAAAATACATATTTATATTTCGTCGAGATTTGCACGAGGGCCATCTGAATAACAGCAGTAAAAAATGAAATAATAACATTAAATAGTGACCTCGCCATCACGAAATACACGCGATTGTTTCTGTTGATCGTTGATTGGTTAGCCGATTTAGTTGCCCATTAATTGTTCATAATACTGGAAACGTTATGTTTATTGTTCGACAGTGGGTTTTTGTTATTGACCTTTATCTCGTTGTTATTTAGAAATCGATATTTTGCAGCGTTCGATTGTTTCCAAACAGTCATTAATTTTTATATATCTTTTTTTTTTTTTTTTTTTTGTCGAACGTTTTTTATACCTTGTTCGCTTTGGCTTATACTATTATCAGTCTCGCCCACCCTATCCGCTTTGCCAACGGACAACATAGATACGGATATATATATATATATATATAAATACATATTTCATTTGGGACGAGGTTTGACATTGTTGTACATAACAATTTTTTTTAGTTTATTAATAAATGAAAAGAAAAAAAAAATAATAAATGAATAAAAAACGAATTATAGCCTCTTGCCATTTTACTACGTAAAATCCCAGAACAGACTACCTCAGAGTTCAGGAATTATCGATGAAAGAATGTGAGGAGAGAAGAAATGATGAAAAGCCAATGCAATAATAATAATAATATAAAAGAAAAAAAAAAAAAAAAAAAGATTGAAGTACAGAGAGATGTATCGTGCGGGCGAGTTTTGTGGATTTTTTTTTTTTGCACCGAATTTTGGGAGATAATTGATGATATTAGTTTTTTTTTTTTTTTTTTTTTCTTTAGTATTTTCTCACACCACATCTGTTTCATATATGTTTACTAGATTTCTATATGTGCGTACTGATATAAGCTGAGCATCAAATTCATCTATTCCTTGTCTCCTTTACGCCATTGAATTCCTCCTGTCGCCCGCCGGTAACCGTTTAATAAACGTTACAGAAAAAAAAAATAAAATAAATAAATCTAATATAAATGGATCGACGTACATTAGAGACATATCAAACAGTATTACTGTATACTCAGTTTATAGATAATGAATAAGAGTTGATTAAGAGCAAGACGATCGATACATATTTTTACTTCATATCATTATTAAGGTGTTTCTATTGAAAATATCGATAAAACCGGGCATTTTATTGTGCGAAGCAATCTTAATTAGGCAGAAATAATGAAACAAATGAAATCGGGATTCTTGATGCGGGCATTCATACAAAAAAAAAAAAAAAAATGGTAGGATTTTATTATTGTCTAATGCGCGAGTAATAATAGCGCATTGAAAAAAAAAATAAATAAATAAATAAATAAATAAATAAAAATATATGTACATCTTTATATGTAAATGAATAATTGTGAGAAGAAGGAAATAATGGTCGGACTTCTCGCGCGATCACCATCTAGATCTCGCACGATCAATGTCGAGATTACAGACAGTACCAAACTAATATTGGTTGTGCCAAACTGTAATGTTTATTTGTTTAATGAATTTCTTCTTGTTCCCACGGAATTTAATTGTCGCGGGTTTACGAAAAATTGAAGGAAAAATGCGCCATGTAATTTACATTAATAATTTTCCCAACGTATCAACGTGGGACAGATCCGATTGAATCAACGTAAAAAAAAAATGAAATAAAAAATAAATAAATACAGTTACTTTATTCACTTGTGCCATAATTGTACGGGAAAGTTGAAAAAAAAAAAAAAAAAAAAAATGATGAAGAAAAAAAAATAATAGTAATAATGGTATAAATAAAAACTGAAACAATTCAATTTATTGAGAATATGATGAAATATACACTTGCATTAATATTAAAGAATATTTAATGATACGTGGTTTCTGTTCCTGTATACGACCGTTATGATGGTAGGAAAGAAAAAATAATTATGAAAAAAAAAAAGTGTTTGGATAATTATGTGACTTGTATTATTTTACATGTGTTTAATTCTGTTTTTATAAATATATTTTATTTCATGAAACTTAATACACTGCTGAATATTCATTTTATTTTATTTCCTTTTTCCTTTACATCAATTTATTCATTTTATTACTACTACAATACAACATTACCATAACTCCTACAATTGATTTTTCATTTTTCGTTTGTTCAATTGAATTATTTTCCATATGTATGCATGTCAATTGAATGAATGGATTGCAATTCAATTTCACTATCAATCATGGAAGCGCGCGTGGAGTTCTCATTGCGAGGTAATTATGGGCATTCGTAATTTATAAAATTGTTGGAGAATCGACAAAAGAGAAAAATAAAATGTATTATTGATTGGAGCAGTGTACAGTACATGAGAAGGTTGGAAAAAAAAATTTCAACTTCGTGATAGTTCAGTGATCGTGGAGAAATGCACTGATATGAATTAAATGGCATTGCCTGAATATATCAAGTCCAATCGCAAACATGTCTCTCGATATTATTAGATTTAGGAAACATCTACCTGATGAGCGAAGCAATATTGAGCGATTTATCTACGATTAGTAAGAAAAAAAATAAAATAACAATGTGGAAGAGAAAAAAATTAATTAAAAATTACAAAATTTCATGGTGTTAGGTGTAGTCCAATATAATGTACTATGCGTCTTTTAGCTAAATTTCTATGTTTTTTAATTCGTTATGAACGAATAGTTCTTTTTGGGATACATATATATTATTAAAATTTTTGGAATAATTAAGTGAGAATGAAAGATGCCAATGGACGAGCTGCGTGGCGGCTATGATTTTATATACGTATGTCATCCGATTATTTAACGAAAATGTGGACAGTAAAATTGATTGAACATGATGAAAAAATAAAGTTAATGTGTGAAAACAATTCAAATTGCAGAAATATGGAAAGCATCTATGACAAAAAAAAAAATTTCACATCATTTCGACATTATCATCACAATAAATTATTAACAAATCAATGAGAGATGTATGAACGCGATAATATCACAAATTTCTGTATACTGCAAATGAATAATTCATCTTCATTAATCCACGCTCTCACCCCAACTTCTATTAATGTGCAATTAATATATTAATTAACATCAAATGGATATAATAAGAAAAAAAAAAAAACAAAATAATAACTGAGAATCAATAGAATACCGTTGTGTCATAAATAGAAGATGGGAAAAAAGTTTATTCACTCCAACCAATAAAGTTGTTACAATTTGGATAAAACGAGGAAAAAATTTTTTTCCATGTATACATTATAAAAAGGTCACTGCCGCCACGACAAAAAAAAAGATACAAATAAATAAATAATTAAATGAGAAACTATAGCGAAAAAAAAAAAAAGACGAAGGATAAATAAATAATAAAGTAAATAAAAACAATAAATAAAGAAGAATAAAAAATAATACGATGTGTGAATACATTGTGAATTATGTATTTTGACGACGCCATACACAAGTACCTCATGATGCAAAACACATGTACAAATGTTCATACGATTTCAGAATAATAGCTAATTAATAAATAATAATGGATATCTGAAAAAAAAAAAAAATATGAATCGTTTATCACAAATTAATTGCATCTCTTACCTACTACTCCTCGCAATAACCTCCTACAATATTCCTTATTCTACATCAACCTTTTTTTTTTTTTTTTTTATACAAATATATTACTCGTATATATGTTTTACCATCGCAATTACGATCGAAAGAAGAATCTAATTGCCCGTCTGGAGCGCGCGAAACACATTTGGTCTCACTCTCTCATCCATAAACCATGGGGGCCCATTGGAAAAACTACGCAAGGATTAACCCTTACACTTTATTGCTCTCGACCATCTCGCTTCGATGGCCGTGTGCTCTCTTACACCGCGCGCATCCTGTGATAAATAGCAAGATTACGAGTCTCTCGCAGTCTCTATACTCACAACCAATATGTGCGTCGCTTACTCCTGCCGCTCACCATGGACCATATGTTCTCTCTCGGCTTTTAACCAAGGCTGTGGGACCCGATTTCTCGAGGCAAGTTCTATCTGTATACAAATCGAATGGAGTATATTCTAACCACCGAATTCATGCTCTCATCATTATATGTTATATATACAAAATTTATTTAAATATTCATTTATTGTAATGAGCGCAACTTGATGTGGTTCAATATTTTCTGAGAAATTAATCTCCATTAAGATATGAGACGTCTGTTTGTCATTCCACTCGTGTCATTCAATTGGAAAGAAAGAAACATGATGATAATAAACATTTTATGAGACACGTTCTTTTTCCTGTAATAAATATAAGAAATGAATTATTCGTAATGTTGTATATATTATATGTTCATTATAAATATAATAACAAAATAAAATGACAAAAGTTTTTATGAATAAAACATGGTTATACAGTCGCATATGTTGATAAATGTTGAATATCAAGATGAAAATATATTTTACGATCAATTTCTTTATTGATTACCGTTGACTTTTTTCACCCTTCGTGTTTGGATAAATTAAATTATATATCTATCACGGTATATACAAGCATTGATGCGTATATCGTTGAATTTTTCCCACAGTAAAAGACAGCTGTCATAATGAGTTGCATCCTCACGTTCACGTTCAATCTTCAAACACTCTTTTCCACATCAGCTGTATACGTATACGTGACGAAGCAGGTTTTTTCTTTACTTTTTTTTTATACATTTTTCTCCGTATGTGTATAAATACCATCATGTTGATACATTTCGAAGCTTGGAAGCCAAAAATTCAAATAAATTAATACAGCAATACAAAATAAGGTGGAAAAAAAAAAATGATAATGAGTGAATAAATGGCCTCGGGAAATTAAATGAAAATAAATCAAGGTTATATTTGCGTATAGACCCCTTTAGTTTTGTAGGGTATTTGTATGAGGAGATGCTGCAGTGAATTCTATAATCAGTTTGACTTTTCCGCCATTATAAATATATAGTTTCACCCCATGAGTCCATCGTTTCTTCAAGCTTTTTCATATCCATAACTCATATATGAAGAAGACTGATGTGAGGCAGGTCACGTGCAAGAAACTTTAACTGAGATCATGGAAAACTTCTCCGTTTTGTCTCTCACTTTCTCATGGACGAAGAGTTATCGAGTTAACGTGTGGTGAAGTATATATATATATATATATCATATACTTACAAATAGGCGGGTGATATAATCCCTCGCGTTATAACCAACGAGGTAAAACGGGGCGAAGTAAATCTGAGAGCTCTCCATCCCCCTTTATATCATTCCATCTTTCATTCCCCTTTGTCCATTATATTCTGCCACATATCATAAAAAACAAATAACCAACAGCTCAAATTTAGTAAATATAATGCTCGAATATGAGAGTTAAAAATAGATGGTAAAATAGAAATGAAAGGATGATTAATAATGAATACATAAAGTATTTTTTGTGTCATCTCTTGGATTATTTTTTCTTGAATAAAAATAATTTTTACTCTTCTCTAATATTTTTTTCTTCCATATCCAAGGCACTAAGGATACGCAACTGTTGTAGAAAAAACTGATAATCAGACAATAAATTTTTTTCTACATTTCCAAAATGCCGCCAAAGAGATGGAGTAATTTTACGTGATGAGGTAAAAGGGTGAAAAAACAGAACAGAATTTTCATCCCTCTCCATACAATTTCGTCACACATTTCCATTGTCTATTATATACTGCCACATAAATACATCAGTTATGTATTGTTTATTTATGACTCGAGTCCATTAATTCGAGTCAAATATAAATATATATCATAATGACTCATTAAATAATGACATTATTTAATTACATGGTAGAGTCATAAATTTGTGGACGACACGGAGAGTTGGTGCATCGAATCGACATATGCGAAGTTCCTGTTCCCATGGCCCAAGCTCTTGCAAAACCCAATGAATATATATGTGTATATAATTCTCCACGGTTTTAGATGCATAAAGAATAACCGTAGCGCCATATGGTCCACCCTCAACATATAACGAGCAAGTTGAGACTCGCGTAAATCCATCTTGAGAGGGCCAGTAAAGTCGATTACATTTTCATTGTACCCAGAGGGGTGTAATATATATATATATATTATACATGTGTATGTATATCTCCGTGCAACTATGATACATCCAGAAAAAAAATCTCGAATTAAATCCGAGCAATTGGATCAAGATAATTTTGGCATTTGACGTTGAACAGAAAATAAATTTACTTTAAGTACTAAATTTGAGATTCAATTTATTTTTTAATATAACATTGATTTAAAATGAATATTCTAATTGAAATTGAAAAAAAGGCGCAATACAAATTTTATTGATATTCTTAAATGTCAAAATAGTTGTTGACATATTCTAGGTAGAATTATGATTTTCAATTGGATACAAATTATTTTCTTTATAAATTGAAAGTTTACCATTTCGATAAAAATCTTTTCTTGTCTAGATGTATATTAATTCCACTGAACATGAGATTTATATATCGTCAGTCAATTAACTTGAATACACTACACACATAAAATAGCACAAAACATTTGTTCCGTCAATTCTCCATCGTATTACTTTACTGTACATTGAATCTGTAGGACATATTTCTTTTTCTTTCAATATACACAAAAAAAAAAAACTTGCACGACCACCCTCACATACATACATACATGCAATACATCGTTTACGAAGAATCGATTTCCAAGAGGATGGCGCACTGTGCATCCGGTCGATCATCTAGTTCCAAGAGCAAATGGAATTTAAGAAAAGCGTTGACATCAACCCCCGAAGGCCGTAGTCAGATAAATCTCTGGAACGATGGGACGGGCACTGCGGGATTCTCTATTGAGAGTGTGGCCCTGGGCCGTGTGGCTATTCAGGTTCACGAAAGCATATCTTCTTGGTTATGAGTTGGAGCGAGAGCAAGAGTGAGAGAAAAAAAGAACGCGGCGCCGTGCACCGAGAGAGGGACCAGGTGCATCCCGTGAGCCTGGGAAGCGCAAACTTTAGAAGCGCTCGACGATTCTCTCTTCATCTTTTTTTTTTTTCTCCCTCTTTCGACGCGCCACTTCACTCTCTGTCTCTCTCTCACACTCTCTCTCTCTCTCTCTTACTCGGTACATAACACGCTGACTGATATAGTATACAGCATATAAGACATATACAGGCAGATGCTGGCGTGCGTATAACGCACCTAACCAATGTCGAGCGCTTACATTTCAAGAGTATATTTAGCTTCAGGAGTTCGCTCTCTTCTCTTTCTCTATACACTGTCTCGTTTCGCTGAGTGCACTCTTGTTTGTCCATTGGAGAAAATACGCCAGTGCATCGGCCCGAATCTCCGCCCGATCGTTCCAATTGATATTGCTCGTCGTTTTGTTTTCATGGATAAACGGAGTTTGGTTTTGGTTCATCGAGAATTTTTATTGAACAAAAGTAAGCGGGGTAGTGGGAGGATGAGGAGTGAATTCAATTGCGGAAAAATAGTAGACCAAGTTTATGAACTATTTTTTGTTTTTAATAAACTTCCAGAATTGATTCTGACGTAAAATAGAGCAGCATTCCATCGATAGAAAAATATATATATGAACTTATAGATTGGACTGAAAGTTTGATGAAAATTCTTTTTCATTTTATCTATGTACATATATATAATATGTGTGTATGCATGAACAAATACAGATATATCAGATGATAATTCGTAGAATTGGTTGGATGGAACGCAGACTTGAACAAGAATCGACAAGTCATCTCTTTGAATGACGAATGGAGAGATTATAAGCGTTTCAAGGTATCTTTTGTTGTCAGGACAGGAGAATGCGATGCATTTCAGCTTGGTTGAATGCTAAAAATTTTTTATTCTATTTTACTTTAATATTTTCGTGAAATATATTTCTGCATTATTTATTTATTTATTTATTCTCTATTCTATCAAAATGATTGAAATAACCAAATGAATATATATGTGAAAATCAGAGATGATACATTTTTTGTTTTTTTGATACTTTTCGATGTGGAATATGCAGATTGGTGTAAACAAAATGTATTCTGCGTGTGCTTACGTCGTCAACGAGCTAAAAATATATGATAAATCCTTTTTATCCGCGATTTATACTGTGGGGGAAATATTCACGATAGTCGGCATTAGTAAAAACGTGATATTGTCTGACTCAACAGGTTGCGTACCACCCTTTTATCATTCCACTCTCGTTTGCGAGCCACCTCGTCGCGTTTCTGCACTCCATGGTATATATATATATTTAATTAATGTAACGATATGAACAAGCTTTTGCATTTTTTCACACACATTCTCTTTCAATTAATTTTAAATTCGTTATCATATGTGTTAACTTTAAAATTATTTTATGGTACAAATGATGGCCGGAATATCTCAAAATGTTGCATTAAATTATTTTAATAGCACAAATCATTATTGTTTTGTTAATTATTAAAAAATTTTACTCGAGACAACAAAAGTTTTTTTGTCACAACAATATGTCCTTTTCAAAAGATATTTCATTACTTCATCCGTTATTACTTCACATAGTTAATACTAGCTTTCTACTCTCGTTGCACGAACACAGCATATGTGTAATCTGTGTCAAGAAAATCCCAATCAGCTGCTCGCCAGATTCTTTTGGAATAACAGTGAAGAGACAGTGTATAAGAGTGAAAGAGAAAATATTAGTGAGGAGTCCCAATGACAATAGCCGAGACATTTCTTCGGGTTTTCCTTTGCGTTACTGCTACAATATTGTGCACACGTGTGCAGATACGTGTGGGTGCATGTACACTTAACCAAGTGACATATGTCTACCTCTTTATGTGTATGTGGTAGGTATGAGTAAGGATTCGGAAGTTTTTCTTTTTTTTTACTTTCCTACACGCATGTTTTCTTTTCTTTTGTATTCCATGCATGTGACACGTTTCTATTTTTGTATTTCACAATCATTTTATTTTTCTCGGATTATCTATACAACAAATGTTGTATTGTGTTTTATGATTGTTGTTATTCATTTTTTTTCTTTATGAAACAATTGTAATAAGACAATTTTGAGAATTTTTGTACCGCTTCAATTTTGCTCCTGTCATAGTTGTGAACTTGTGGTAATTCGAAACACTTTTGGCCAAAAAAAAAAAAAGAAAGCGTGTTGCGAATGGGACGAACACGTGAAACCTTTTTATCTATGGTGGCTATAAAGAAAAGAAAATATCACTGCTGTGCGGATTTTTTTGTGACGGTTGAGGAACACCGCGCACTTTCACATTTTTAAGTGAAAGAGAATTTTCGTTAGAGTTTCTTGTGTCGGCTTAACACTGGTGTGCAATTTAGTATACGACGTATGAACAGCTGAACGTGTCCATATATTATATATGTGACTGAAAAATGGAAGAAAAAAATGGCACATTAATTAATATCGAAATTGAGGCACAATGAGAAAGTACAAAAGAGTACATTTTGCACCAACGATTTTTTTTTTCTGTGTGATTTATCAGATTTTTTAAACAAGTATACATTGAATGAACCCATTATTGCATGGTCGCGACTTCTTTCTTCATTGTACCGTGCGAAATAATCTCAGAAGTAGGAGGAACGAACAGGGTTAAAAGGGTTATTTCAGTAAATTTTCAAATAAATCATAAACGATTTTTTTTTTCTCAACGCCAGCCTGAGAAAAAAAATTGAATTAAACCCTTTTACGCTCAAAAAAGCGTTGTAACAATAACTAAAATACCTGTCCACTTTGCAGCATGTGTTAAATCCCCACATTTTTCTTTTTTTTTTTTTTTTTCACGTTGATTTAAAAAATTTATTTGATCCAAGTGGGTCCTTCATCAAAATCACAACCACATGACCTGCAAACCACCTCTAAATTCCCTTTAATCCTTTTCTTTCAACCCTTTTCGCTTTTCGTTCGCCTTCACACGTATTCCACATATCGAAAAAAAAAAAAAAAAAGGTCTTGCCCCTTTCTTCTAAATTACATTTTTGAAAGCATAATAACTTTACTGGCAATATATATTCGCCAGCACCTATATATAAGTAATATGGTCGATTTTCTCCGTAAAAGCGTGAAAATTTGCGAGAACCATGACAGCCGTTTTTATATTTCGCTCCCTGTTTCTAAATTTACCCTCTCAATACTGCCACCATCATCTTTCTGCTCACTTTATTTAATGTTTTTTTTTTTTTCTTTCTTTCATTCAAGATATATGTATTTTTTCTTTACGTGAAATCCAACTCTTGCCCGCACCCTTCTTTCCCACGGAATCCTTTCTGGCTTTCTGAAAATGCGCGTGCACCGGCCTTAAACATCAGCAACAAACGTAGACACGCACATATGCACACACACAGTACACCTATATAAATTGCTCAAGGGTTCTTTGGCCAGGGGGTTGATGGCAGCTTCTATCGCGCGTCTGGTTAAAGCCAATATGCGCTTCAACAGGGAATAAATGCTGCGGCATTGTGATCCGTTCAGTGTGGGGAAATTTCAGGACAAATCTTGATGGACGTGAAATGAATGACGCGCTTATATATCTGTACGAAAGGGAAAAAAAAAAAAAAAAGTTAAAACTTTTTTTTTTTTCCACAAAAAAGGATACTTCAGTTTTAGAATTTGATTTTTAACAACAAAGAAAAAAATTATTATTTCATGCATGAATGTCCGAATACATCATATGAAAGAAGAGAAAAGGATAAATATGAAATTTATTGAAGATATTTTATTTTTCGAGGAGAAATATTTCCTGATGGAATTTACTGATACACCTCTGTGGAAAAGAAAAAAATATATATATATTCTAAAATGTAGGTGAATATATTATTTCCTAACAAAATTATATCCGTAAAATTTCTCATGATTTAATCTTCCATAAAAATATATTTTTCAAGTGTAAAATATAATTATCAATATGAAATATATACATTTATCAAATATAATTCTCATTCACTGGTATTTCAACAAAATAAAAATAAAAATTTGATTCAACTCACAATTGCTTCAATTCTAAATCATTATTTGATTCAAAACAAATCAACTATTTCAAATTGGAATGCAACCTTTTATCTAATTTTTGAATACTTATTCTCTCGAGTAAGCGTTTGAAAAATAATATATCATACGACAGATTTTCAGATAGATTTACACACGTTACACACGCTGTGAATTCTATTGCGCCACCGGCTGAACATGAAGATCATCAGGCCGGAAGAGGGTGTCACCATGGGCGGTACAGCGCAAGTGCATACACTCGGCATCGGCAGGTTTTCAGTTCAGCATTTCATTCACTCTTATGTATACCCAGAAAAAAAAAAGAAGGGAAAAAATGAATTTTTTCATTCCCTTTCTTTTTCTTTTCTTGTGCAATCCATCTATGAACAGGATATCCTCAGGATTCTTATATACATGTGTACGACCTGGATTCAATATATATCTGAATCTCCATTCATCCATCCAATGCTCCCATGACCTTGGAATACATTTTTATTTTCCAATTCTTTAATCGAATAACTATATTATATATAATGGAAATACATAACAGTGCAAGAGATCTTTTCACCAACTAAAGCAGAACATTTCAAATAATTGAAATATGAAACAGCAATGGATGCAAATCGTTTCAAAAAATATTCTACGTCTCCACAATGAATTGATGATGATGATATTAATATTTTTAATATAATAATAAATATTTTTCCGATAGAGCACCCTTGCATTTCTATTTGCCCATATTAATTCATATCAATTCAATAAATTCGAATGATGCAATTCATTTGGTATTATTGAATATCTCGAGAGTGCCACCGCAATTCTTGGGTAAATTCCAGTGGGCGCATGCAGGTCTTAGTATTGTGGTTGTGTTGCATCGAGACTACCTGTCGCGCAAGGCATGAGGAAGTTGTCGGGATGGTGGCTGGGATGAGAGAAAGGAGAGATGAATATATAGCTGCTTTATATACACATCTCTGTGGAGAATGTGCGACGACGAAAGAGAAAGAGCATCAGTCGACGAAGGCCAGTCTCTCTTCGGAGACCCCCGGCACTCTATACTCTCTTCTCACTTGGGAAGTTTATGTTAAGGAGAAGGGCATACCTTGACGCTCTTCACATACATACACGTATGTGACCGCCGCGACCGAGGGTACCTTTTTGTCACTACCCCGATGTGCGGTTCTGTTGGTCGCGTGCCGGACCGGAATCTCCTCCGTGTCCGTATGCTTTTTTTTTTTTTTTTTTTTCCTTCCTTTTGCCTCTTCCCTTGTGCGGGTATACGGTTGTTGTATTGCTATACGAACAAACCTGTGCATTGGGTCAATCGGGGATTAACCTGGTTTGCCCTTGATACGAGAATTGACCGGCGCCATTCACGTGACTGAGGACATACACAGGTGTTTTTCTTGTTTTGGGAAAAAAAAAAGGACAATATTATATGGCAGAGTACTAAGTCCTGATAAATATATCTTTTATTCACTTTTAAAAACACAAAATATCTTTGAAAATTATATCCGTGGAAAATCATGTTCTGTTATAGAGAAAATGTCTTTGATGAAATTATTTTTTTTTGTACCCTTAATTTTATGTAATAAAATATTTAGGTGGTGAATATCTATTTGTATTCATGTTTTATTTATTTTTTTTTTTTTATAAGACGACACGAGAGGCGCAATATAATGTACAAATTTACAACTTGCGAATGATATAAAACTGATGCTTGACGATCACATGATCAACGTAATGATCCCCATTTAAAAGTCATATATAATTCAGATTTATAAAATAAAATGTGAAAATTATTATCGATATATATTCCCAAGACAATAGAAAATTTTAATATGTATTTATTAATTTTCTATATATATTTTGTCGATTGCTTATCCTATTATTTTATGGAGAAATAATATAGAATAATAATGTATTCCAAAAATATATTCTTTATTTACATTAAAATACCAACAAATATCTCTAAACACTATATACATGAAAAAATTCAATCCATTACACAGGAAAACGTGAAGAAAAAATTATTCCATCACTCCTTTACCTTATACAATAAATATTTGAGTGGTAAAAACTTATTTGATCAGTGTATCACACCATATCACGTGCTAAAAGGTATGTGTAAAATGAAGAGAGAACAAAAAAAAAAAAGAAGAAAATAAAATAAAACCCTTCTGGCACTTGGTAAAGGGAAATAAATGCCGGACACTATATAATAATTTAGCCAAGTTGCAAAGAAGACATTTTCCCCTCTTTGAGTGAGCAAGAAAACTACTTTGTTTCGTGCCTCCCTCATTGTCTCTCTTACTCTCATATACTCGCTATTCACTGTTAGCTTGTACACGGTAGAGCCATAAAATTTACGATCAACGAAGTAAAATGGCTTCGACAACTTCACTTCGTTGAGTTTGTGAAAAACGCCCGAACTGGCAATAAAGCGATTTATAACGTTTCGCCTTAGGTTTTACACCTCTCCTCTCTGCTTCTCCACTGTATAGTCATACTGCACCATAGCCCGCGTCGAAATAATTTCAAATTCCTTAGAATACTTTGCAATGAGGAATATTGGTTTGTGCTACTGCAATAAGTATAATATATATACATCTGTCAAATATATATGAAATATACATGACAAATGACAGAAAATAGATGAATATTTACTGTACAGTTTGTAATTTTACAACATGCCCTTCGGTAAATTGTACTATTCCTATGGCGATGCCTACTTATTATTTCAACATGGTATTTTTCACCTCTGTTGAAATCCTTCTCATTCGTTCGTGTTGTTGATTCCATTTCCAATTTCTTTCCCACCTTATATTTACTCTGTTACCCAATTCCTCAATCGATTTTTTCCATATGATATTTAGAAAATACAGTAATATTCTATTCTTGATTGATAACAGAACTACTGTGAGGCAATGCGTAGTATTGCATTAACTATTGCAGTTATTACTATTATAATTCTAGTAAATTGAATGCCCAGTGAAATATCCTTTGAAGACACACCGACTCTATACTCTGACTGCTATTTTACTCCCACTGTGTCTTATTCATTCTTATATTACTCAAAGTTCTCCTTTTATACAGTGATCGAGCACCTGCATCGACATAATCATAGTGTTTTTGTCAGGATCAACCTCAAGACAACACACCCCTTCGTCTTTCTTCCATCACACGAAACGTAAAATTTTCTCAAAATATCAAATATAAATAATAATAATAATAAAAAGAATGAAATATTACCTGCAAGTAAATATAACATAACTGAGAAACAACATTTCCGGTATGAAGAAATATAAAATCAGTAAAAATTTGCAAACAATTAATTTGGAAATGTTTAATTGTCTTTTATATTACCAAGATGTTTACAAAATTTATATATTGATATGTTTATACGTATTATTTAAAGTTTCGTAACACCCAAGTCGACCTTTTGTCATGGTGTCGTTGTTAGATGGTGTGTACACGTTATAGAGCTTGTATGCCACAGTGTGGCATGACCCGATCGTGAATCAAATGGCATTAAACTTTACAGATGCATATTCATGGGAAACGTATGCAGGATTACACAGATTTTGTTGCGACACGCCTATAACATGGGGGGCTAGATATTTTGCTGCATCGGCTATAAAAAGGGTTGAGATTTTTCAGTCATGTAGGTATATTTATCAAGAGCCCCTAAAAAAATTATGATGATTAGTGCGAGAAAGAGAAAAGTAAAGGCGTCAAGAATTGGTCTAGTCGTTTTTCACAACGGTTTACAATATACGTATATTTCTTTTTTTTTTTCTTTTTCTTTTTGTTGATGGAGGATAAAAGGGAAATGATATGGCGCATAAATTTACTGTGATCAATATAACACTTATGCGTAACTATCAAATCATCAATAGAAAGATGTGTTATTGCTTAATTCAATTTATTCAATAAATTTCATTCACTTATATATACATTTCAATACCTTGGTACAATCTGTATACCTGTATCGAATTTGGCAGCTGCGTGCATTTCATTATGGGACATGTCAGTGCTATAAATTATATCTTCAAATAAATCCCATGGAAAATCAACAGTGAGATAAAATTTATATTGTATTTCAAAATGTCTTTTATTATCTTTGGAAAAGAAAAATAGAAGTAAAAATAAAATATTGTAAATAATAAAAGAATATATATGATAAATCATGGAATAATTCAGTAGCACCGCATCTCTTTTACCATTGATGATTGTTCGGCTCGTGCTCGCGTCTTATACATAAGCTTCGCATTAAAAACATCCCTGTGGAGTTATTCTGGTCGCGCGCGCGACTTTGGCACACGACGATGGTTTGGGTCCATCCTCGTGTGTTACTTTGCCTGACCATGAATACACGCTATGGATTATAGGGCGCGTGTGTGCGGAATAGGAGGTTCTCCAGACCTTCTTCACCTTTTTCTTCATCTTCCTCTTCATATATATATATATATATTTTTTTTTTATCACCACCTTCTTCCTCATCTTCTTCTTCTTCTTGTTCTCCCTTTTCTCATGAGCGGCTCGTGCGCCGTCCTCGGGGCGTCAGGGCCACTCGGTCGGTTACGCAAACGTTGTGTCACGCACCGGATTATCCTCTCCCGTTTTGCCGGAAGGACGAAAAAAGGAAGGGTTGACGCGTCGTGATTTCTCTCTCGCGCAGTAAACGACCGCGCGCGCGCGCATGCCACACAGTGAGCCATACTTTTGCTATTCAAATGCAGATCCCCAACGGAGAACCGGATGAAAGCTGTCGATCCACGGGACCGCGAAGAAACTCGAGACTTACCGTACTCTGGGTTTAGCTATATATAAATATATTTATATACGTTTATGCATGTTGGTTATATTGGTACACATATATGTGTATGTATACCTAACGCCATGAGCAAATTCAGTTGGGGAAAAAATTTTGAGTTGGAGATTATTCAAAAGCGTGACATCTTGAATTGTAACGAGCACTTCATTCTTGCGTTTGCGTCAATGCCAATGGATTCGTACCGACCGTTTAAATTCACGTGAGATTTCATTTGAATACACCTGAATGCTATTCAAATATATATACCTGCATATGTATATGTATATATATATATATATATATATATATATCTTTAATTCAAAATGATGTAGTGAAACATATGGTTATGATGAAATATGACAATTTATCACTGAAACGAATAATAAAGAAATAAACATTTTTTGATGCACTTTTGCATGAGTGTTGTACACTACACAGTTAATATTTCATATATATATAATAATAATATTAATGTGAATTCACAGTTTAAAGTGCGTAAATTTTATGTCCCAGTTGTATATACAAGATTTCACATTTCTCATGAATTTTATTATTCGTCCCTCACAATTGTTTTATTACCTTCCTCTCCTTCTTCTTTTCTTTTCACTCTATTTGCAAGAGTATTTACTTTCGAGGATTCAACACTGACAACTATACAACTGTGGTATTGGTACATTTTTTTTTTTCTGTAGGACTTACAACGTGAAGTCTTTATATGGGATTGCACTTCAGTTGTTGTTACTAGAGATTAAGATGGTAGAAGATAAGCGAGAAAATAAAAGTGCCACAGAGGATTATTACTATTTCTCTCACGAATTTTATTGCAGGAAAAAGAAAAGAAAAATATATCTATAGATTTGTTGAGAAAATCTGTTGAGCGGACAGGTGATGCTTCGCTATTAAATATCACTCAAAATATGTAACTATAATATTCAAAAATATTGAACATGTATAATATGTTTAAAGTGTCGGACAATTTTATAATTTTGCATAATTTCCTCCCCAAAAGATCTTATTATCGATCATCATAAGCAAAATAAAGATGAGAAGAAGGGAGATAAAGGGTGGAAGGGTGCATAACGAAGAGAGTTAAGTGAGTATGTTAAAACAGCGACGAACTAAAAAAAAAAATAAAAAAATTCGATAAACTAAGTGATGAGAGATTCGGGTCTGGATCCAAACTGGTTCGTTGAGTGGATACTAATCTTGTGAAAAAATCTTCGGGATTAGAGATAACAAACTTCACTCCTTCAGTAATATTTATCCCCCCCCCGTTTCCCTTTCATTTTCTTTTTCCTTCTTATTTATTTTTTTTTTTTTGGTTTCTTTTTTGCTATACGCGTTTCAAGAATCTGATAAGAACTTTATGTTTCCCATACATTACGATATCTTCCACTCCATATATAGTTTATTTCCATTGTTATAAGGGATGAGACGAGAATGAGAAAAAAATAAAAAGAAAAAAAAATGAAGAGGAAGAAATTTCATTCACGTGTTCCATGGTGTGACATTGGATCGTAACTGTGGAAGACATTGAAACATATATACAGACATAGATATTGAAAAGAATAAACATGTATAAGCATAGAGAGTGAGATGGAGGAAGATAGAGAGAGAGAGTGAAAGCCGGAAAAAAAAAGGAGGAAAGTTTAACAATGAACAATAACTTTCGCTATAGAGTAATAAAAAAGACGAGCCTGGATATATCGATAGACACAGTGTGTAGGTAAAAGTCCTCAACAAACGTATTCACGTACCTGTTCGAATACTTTCTTTCTCTTTGTCTTTCACCCTCTCATTTCATTTATTCCACGACCCCTTTACTCATAAATCTAATCACAACATACAAACATGCACGCATGATCAAATAAATGTACATAAGGTTCATTTCCACATGAGAACACTAGAATCGTTATTACAATATAGACGAATGGTCCTCATAGATACTTGCAAGTTGCAAAATCGATTGATCGAAAATGAAGAAAAAACATATGTGGTATTTCACAGAAAAATTCACATTCAACTCTGATTAGATGATTAATTTTTTATTCCTTTTTGTATATAAAAACACTAGAGATTCATATTGTTTTGTGTGATACTCATGGAAATACATTAATATTTCTTTTTCTAATGGAAAGTTTTGGTGGAATAACCCATATATAAAGTAAACGAAAAATTGGATATTAGTGTTGGAGTCGTGATTATAAGAAGTAAAAGCCACCCGTGGTGTTGAGAATAATGCCATCCAACAATTTCCGTTGAGCATTTTCGGATTTATATATAGGAAGACTGAGGTATTTATGGCCAAAGCAAGATTATCAGATTGTACTACGTGGAGGTACATGCTTTGCAGAAGGTGCGTGTTGGTTCATGTGCGCATGCTCATCATACCACGACAGCAAACACAAGGAGTAAAAGTTTATACCACAGTGTGCACAAATACACACAAATACTGTTCACCATAACGTTGTGAGTTGCCTCTCTGTGACGTGTTTCTCGTTGGTTGTACATCCTCACAACCCTCGTGTGCATCCCGCAGGGATGCTAATGAAGCTGGACGTTAATGAATCCATTTCGGGACCGTGAAGATTTCTGAGATAACGGGTGATAGATTTCTATACTCTGGTATATTTCGTATCTACTTTTCCACTTTGGTTTACCCTCTCACTACGGAGATTAATTTTTTCAACATGTTAAGTTGCAACTTTCTCTCAAGTATTTAAATGTCATGATAAACACGTTTATTCATCATCAACTATATGTGAATTTCAAATAAATTTTCATGTATTTCTACACATTTATATTTTATTTTACTCTGACTTTCATTTTCATTGCAATAAACATACTTTTATTGTTATAAATTAAAAGTGAATTGTATTGTTCACCATGACATTGACTATACCTTTTGTAATATTCCATGATGCACTTTTATAACCATATATAATTGTATCAATATATATAACCAGCTGTAATATTCATATTTAATATTTCATTTTGCAACGTCATTCACTTTTATCTATGAAAAATTTTATTATCCACAATACTTCAACCATAAATTTATATTTATGATTATAAATACTTATATGTGGGTCTTCTGGCAATATATAACTTTAAGACGAGACAAGATGTATAGTAATTAAGAGTGCGTCATTAAGAGTTCGGAAATTCTATTGAATTCTACATCGTATTTAGAAATGAATACATATTTTTCAGTATTCCTGCAGTTATGACCATTGCTCAATGTATTGTATGTGTACGGCTTTAGGTATGGACGGTAATTCAGTGTACGCCAAAAAAAAAAAAAAAAGGTTTTGGCTTAACCTTCGTTTCCCCACCCACGTGTACACTTCGTTCCCTTCATCCATTATTTCTTCCCTGTCTGTTCATCTTGGCCATCTACGTTGGCTCCACCCCTGACAGTCTCTCTGTCTCTCACTCATGCTCATCGTGTGGCAGCACGTCCTCTCTTTCGCTCTTCTCACTTGCCATGTTGCTTCGTAGTCTCGACGAATTTCCTAACATTTACCACCCGCTGCGTTTTCGTCTTGGCCAGACAATGGTGCCCCGACTGTTCGACGACAATCGCATAGAAATCGTGACGGTTTTACTGTCGTTGAAAATCCATGCTAAATATACAGCCACAGGTAGAGACAAGTTTCATTTTCCCTCCCCCACTCAAGTGTACAATAATGCGTGTACGAAAATTCTTGGGAACATTCAATTTCACCATTTGCCATTTTCATGGTGTTTTCTCAATATGCTATCTACTATATTGTATATAAAAGTAAAGCAACAAATAAAGTCATTAATCATGATTCATTGTGATGGTAAAGTTTATCATTTAAATTTTCATACCATGAAGTTTCGTGGAAAAATGATGAGAAAAAAAAATGGAAACAATATTATTCCATACACAATATTGAAAAATTAAAATTAAAAGAAAAGATGTGAGATTGACAATATAAAATGATTCAACTGAAGGGAATGGAATGTGATGAAGATATGCAACGAATTAAGCGCAGAAATAATACATATCTTAATTTATAATATTTATTACGAATGACTATAACCCGAAAATACAACCACAACACATTTTTTTTTTCGGAGTATCAAATATATATTCATTATTACTATGTATGCCAGTAATAAATTGTAGTTAAAAAATATATATACATTTTTTTTTTCCTTTCCAGTCCCATGGAAACTTTAAATGTATAGGGAATTATTGTCGGATCGTAGCTAGTTATTAAGTTATTTATGACCACACAACACAGTCCATCCAATCGTCCAATCTATTTCGATCACACACGAGTATGTGTTTACATGTATATGTTTATGTTATTTTTTTTTTTTACCTTTCTCGTCCTTCGTGACAAAAAATGGAGGGTTCAATAGCACCAGTAGAGGGGTTGAGAATGATGTGGACATCCGGATATGGCGGAAGATGCCAGAGTGGTACCACCACCAGCACTACTACCACTACGTTTTCTGGTGATTCTCCGTTACGTAAGAGTGTATAGACACGAAAGGTCTACGTTGGCCAAAACAAATCCAAGGGTTCGTCACTCCCTTGGGGATCTCCCACAGTCCCTCAACCACCACCGGCGCCACTGCCTGCACTGCTCAACCATCCTCTTCATCCACCCTTGACTTACCCAACTCCATCTCTGCTGGTAAAATCTCCCTTTCTCTTCATATACATGTATATGTGTATATACAAATATATATGCATCTATGGATTTTCGGAAATCGCGACGCAACCAGAGAAACAGCATGAATAATTTGCTCTCACGGGATGAAGCATCAACTGCGACTAGGAACGAATATACTTAGCGAAAAAAAAAAGAAAGAAATGTAAGACGCACGGAGAAGGACTGAAAGGGATACCGACAGAAGGGATTATTCAATATTTTTTCACCCTCAATGTCAAGAGACTTTACGGTTATCTAATATATTTTACAGTTGCATTATCAATTGCTCAAGTGAATTTACATTTATTTTCATGACCTTCCAATATCATTGGCTACTGAGACTACAGCAATTTGTTTTTCATGTCTTGAAAAATTTTCCATCGCCATTATTTCTTCAATGCGTCTATACGATAATTACAATTGTAATATTAATCATCCTCAGTTGAATTTCTAACACGAATATACATTTAGTGCTATGAATTTTATTCAATGTCATTTAGTATTGATACGAACGTTAATCGTATTATGTGATTAGTAGATAAAGATGTGTTTGGCAAATGGGAGAGAATTGTAAGTTTCACTGAGAGTGAAATTCTGTCTGGAGATTATACAACCGCTCACTCGTCTCGTCTCTCACCCATCGTTTATGCAAGAAGTACACCCACACAGTAGACGTATATGCAGAAACAAGATAGAAATGTTACGAAAATTCGCACTCTCTCCCGTGACGGTTAGTTGTCGAATGAGTTTTAGGCCATTGATAATTCATTGCGCGTCTGCATACAGTGGCACCAAGCCATCGATGACAGCCCTATGGCATTCCCTAGTATTTTGCTATCTCAAGAAAAAAAAAAACAAAATAAATAAATACAGTGAATGAAAACTATCTGATTAAAGTACCGAGAATAAATAAATGTGAACGTTAATAAATATTATTCTCACGTGAAAAATGAGATGGCAATTGTGTTATAAAAAGCACTGAGTTAATAATATATATTATAAAGAGATAAATGAAAATGAACAAACAAAATTTCGGATATGAGAAAATTGAGGAAAATATTAGATTGTAAAAGGCAAAGAGCCCATAAAAAATTATATAAGATGAGAACATGGATGAATGAATGAATAAATAAGTAAATTACTCATTCAAAGAACTAAAATAGAAGAAAAAAAAAAAAGTTGAAAACAAATGTTCTCCTACAATCTCCTACCGAGTTGAAGTTACAAGTAAGACACAAGAGGGATAAAGAGAATTACGGAAAAGAGGTAGAGATTGTGAGTACTGTACAAGCCACTAAATCCTGATGGCTACCATCAACTCACCACAAGTTCCTTGTATAGTTACTGAGAAAAGGACCCAATTACTTCGAATTAGTTGCTACTCGTGTCGTATACTAGATACTAAACAAAATCACAAGTACTCCATATACCAGAATAATTTTAAATATTTGTGACTGCGCGAATCGCGAATTCAATGAAAATTTCAAAGTAGAAAACAAATTTCATTATCGAAAAAAAAAAAGAAAAAACAATGAAAAAACCCTCAAACAGTTTCACTGTGAAAATGTACTTTCCAGTACATATTAAAGCTACCCGTTGTTTCTACTTGACAAAAATATTTCATATCTTTCATATACATAATCATTAATTAATTCATGCATATAATTGCACATATTCCCCCATACATATATAGGTACATACACGTTTCAAACATATCCTTCATTATATTCCATCCAAAAACTATTCCCATGATGATGCGATGGATCTGCTCACAAGATAGGATTAAGTTTATAATTGAAGTTTAGAATGTGCGAGAGGTCTGTGTATATCCATAGGAATATCAGAGACGAGCGATTTTGAAGGAAGTATAGTGTCCGCCAGGGTCCGAGAAAATAGCGTGAGGGGTGAACGTGTGTGTGTGTGGCAATCGATCACCATGCCACCCTCTGGGGCGTTGGTTTCCCTTCAGCTTCCTCTTCTTCCACCTTCTTCCGCCCTCATCTCTCATCCTCAACGTTTTCGTCTCCTCTCGAAAACTGCCTCCGTGTTGCCTCTCTGCACACTCTATGTATATACTTACTTGTCGAATTTACCTAACGTACATATTCGAGTCGTGCAGCATCAGAATTTTCCCTTACTCACACTCTCAAGTCTCACGTCGTCTCTGTCTCCCACCCAATGTCGTTGACAACCACTATTTGCCGCCCTCGTCATCGCATAAGACCTCTACTAGGATAGAGAGAGCTTGTTATATGGACGTGATGGACCCCCTCATGTATAGCTCACGGATATGGAATGAGAGTGGAGGCGCGACAATCGAGAGGCGATGGCGCAAGCAACTGAGAGAGGACACACGTATAGGGTGGAAGAAAGAGGAACGGGGGAGTAGAAGCTTTTAGAGCTTGGAATATTCACGAGGCGAGCTATGGACAGGCAAAGCACATTCACCATCGTTGTGCGAGACGACAGGAGTGCGGGGATACTACGTTGGTTTTATAGAACGAAGACGACGACGACGACGACGACGATGGCGTTATGCTCAATATTCTCTCACATTTTGTGCCTGCCAACTTGGTAGCTTTCTTTTGTTATTTATTTATTATTTTTATGTGTCAATGGAAAAGAAAAAAAATTACAACAGGCGTTAACGAAAGTGGACGCCTTATTTTTGGAGATGGTGCGGTGACTAAAAGCACATAAGCTTTTCCCATCAATAATAAATGACAATATGACATCAATGATGTACGTCTTGCATATGAAATTTTAGCCGCCACATATTGTTTATGATGAAAAAGATAATGATAATGTGAGAATAATATGAATAATTCTGGTGTGTTATAAACTCGCCGAATATATTCTAAATGTGATGTAGAAATTATGTGAATAATTTATCAAAGGGACATTTTCTATTTAGAGCTTCATGAAATAAGTGTTTTCATTGATTTTCTACCTCAAAAAAAATTTTACATCACCAAAAATCATCTCAAATAATACCTGAACACTGATGACACAGAAGTAGGCAATGAAATAAGAATATATAGAGAGCGATAGAGAAAGCGCGAGAGCGTAAGCAAACGAATGAGTGTGTGGTATAAACACATATGTACGTATTCTATACAACTGGTCTGTCGACTTTGATTTCGTATTCAGCCAACGTCGATGAGTTGTGCACACTACCGTCCAAGTCCATCGATGCGGACAGAGTGTACGAGTAGGTCCTGGAAGGATTTCTTCAGCAATCAGCGGTGGTCCACAGACCTTGTTTGTCTTTGCGCGTGATTGGCGCCTTGGACTGACGTACATAACTTGGCTCCTGGGCCGACTGGTGTTGCTGCTGCTGCTGCTGCTACTACTACTACTCTATTTTCCTCTCTCTCTCTTTCTCTTCCTCCCTTTTTCACTCTACCTCACTTGCGTGCGTGTGTTTGGAGTCTGTCGACTCTAACTCCTCCCTTACTCTTTCTCCTTCACACGCTACGTGACCTTCTTTCATATGAGGATCACGCACGTTGAAAATCAATCCTCTTACACACTCATTCAATTCAATAACAATATATTACTAAATAAATATTTTATATCATATCAATTAATTGGATATATACCTCTATCAAATTTGTTAAATCATCATGGGGTTTTTATATTTCTCTTATTTTTCTTTTCTTTTTCATTTTAATCTCGTAAAGAATTTAGTTAAAATGTGTGTGCGTTTATGTATACATCCTCAGAGATGCGTGTGTGTTGAGTGCGAACGTGGATGAACTCCGAAAGCCATGTCTGTGAATTGGTGTTGGTGGTCCACGTGTGCTTTTGATATGAGACTCTGTTGGAATTTACCGGCAGGCGTAAATTCTCCCGTTGCTTTCCTCTTATATATACACACATATACATATGCGTATCTCAACATAGATATAGTCGTATACATGTATATATTCTCCCCTTCGGCGGACTTTAGAGTCCACCCTAACAACTTTCACCCCATTCACCTCCCTAAACCACCCACACACCCATCCTTTTCATCTACGCCATCTCTGGCTATTGCCTTCGCCGCCTCTAGCGACAACATTTTGAGTCCAACCAAGGGGTTGGAGACTTTCTCACTCTCACTCCCGTTCACTGTGTCCCTCAAAATCCTAAAGCTTCCGCACTGTACGACGAGTATAACTCCAGTGATCCTCAAGTCCGTTGTCTTTTCTGTTGGCTGGCCACTGGCCAACACCCAATCATTTTTTTTTTTTCTTCTCTTCTTGCTCGCTCTTTTTCTCTTCTTTTTTTTTCATTACATTGTCAGCAGGAATTCTTTTATTATTCATCATCATACAAGAATAAAAAAAAAACCTACCTCACATATTTAATATAATAATTCCGATTTATTGCAGGTGAAAATGTTCGCGCTGAATTTTTCATCATAAGTAAATATAATCTTTTTATAAAACCCAAAAATATAGACATATAAAATAAATTCAATGGTACAAAATACAGGTGTCAAAATATTCCCAAGCGATATACTGTATCTAAAACGATTGGATAAATATAAAATTGATGGGGATGCAACATGCCATTCCTTAGCAATTTGTCGAGTGTGATGTGTATACAGAGTAAATGTTGTGTACTCGATCAGTGAATTAAGAGCACAACGTAGTCCATGTATACATATACATATATATATATATCTAAATTGCATTGTGGGTGCGCACCAGTGGAAGGATGGCTGCTTGATGATGACGACGACGAGACTGTGCACTCGACGACTCAAAGCCACACGGGGTTGCGCCCGCACAGGACATCCACAACACCGGAATACATAGAGAAACGCGCGTGGCGCACGAAAGGGAGTCACTTCGATCGAACGTAATTCCCTGAAAGGACTTGGGCTTTCTCTCTTTCTCCTCTGGGCGATCGCACTCGCGCGCGTGAGAGACAGTTAGTGAGTGAGTGTATATCGGGGGAAAATTCTCCTTCTACCGTAGTCGGTTGGTCGGATCGAGAGGCAACCAAGCGGAGAACACCCTGAGCTCGGTAAGTGGCGTATGGAGATATCTAGGCGTGGGGAAGTATAGGACGTGAGGGGTAGGTTGGTTGGCTCGCGAGGGTGCGAGGCCAAGGCAATGTAGATATAGATGAGAGGGAGAATCAAGAGGAGAAATAGGAGGATAAAAGTGGGGGGGTACGTGGAGAGGGTGAGTGAGAAACGTCACAGGGACACTTGGGCAAGGGTGGAAAGTGCGATGAGAGAAGTGAGGGTGAAAGACGAGACTTGAGAATGTCAAGATGAGGAGAATAGATGGAGAAAGGCAAAGAGACATGAGGAAGATGAGAGGACGCGCGCGACGTCGACGTTACAGGACGTGGACGCCCTCTCGTTCACTATACTCTCATGGCGTTTGCTCTCACTCTCTCATAGTTCTCCGTATTCAAAATACGTCAATACCAAACATAATTTGACATTCATTGTATATATGTATGTATATAATAATATGGAATTGAAGGTTATTTGCAAGGTGGTCAGGGGTAAAATGTATATGAGAGGCTATTCTGGTGATGATGATGGAGAATTATGTGTCACGCGTTTGCTATTCAAAGCGTCTTGATGGTGAAGGATGTTGAGAATATTTGGCTTTGTAGAATTTCACTCTGAACTACTCGGACGAGAAAGAAATACATTTATATCTCAACAGTTTATATTTGAGATTTCATTTATAATGCAGTTGTTGAATGTTTGTATTGCAGAATACTATACACTATGTCAGTGTGCCAGTGTACATATTGCGGTAGGAACTAGTGTACATTGGAGAGAGAGGTTAGATGAGAGGTTAGATGAGAGGGTGAAGAGGTTTATATTGTCAAGCGCACATAAACACGCGGCAGAAGAGTCTTGGTATCTATTTAGCCGCGCGTCAAGGGCTCGAGTGTCGCACCTGACGGATAGGATGAAAGTTTCATAAGTTCAAGTATTCGAGAGCCGCGCTTTGCGAGTTGGTGTCGAGATAATGAGTGGGAGTAAGAGTAGGAAGAATAGAGTGAGTGAGAGATATAGAGACACTGATTCCCACCTTCCATTAATTTTCGCTACCATCTATTATCAATAACGCGGGAGTTATCCGCTGGCCCCGTCGCAGCGACCGTGGCCATGACTTCCCTTAAATATTCTAACGGATACAGTAATGATCCGCGTAGACTGCCGCATAGTATAATAAAGTGGGTCTCATTACGCAATCGTCATATAAATTTCTATATGACAATGACAATTGAATAAAATAATAAATCTAAGTACACAGTTATAACTTAAGTCATTCTAATTGTTTTATTGCACTATTCTTTTCCTTCTCCACAATTATTATTTATCTGTAGTTGGTCGTAATAAGTGAACGAAAAATAAGAGAAGACAAAATATGGAAAAAAAAAAAAGGAGAAAAAAATGATAAATTATTGCGGTTGCTTTACTCTCAAGTAAGAGAACACGATGAGAAATTTCATGTCGCCATGTGCAAAATTATCTTTTGCTGCTTCGCTTCAACGTGAATCGGGCTTAAGGACCTCGGTGTTTGTTCCAGACAAAGAAAGCGTTCATTAAGGAAACGCATTAGCGGCAAGCTTCTTCATCCCTTCTCTACGTCTTCTTCCTCATATTTCTTTTTTTTTTTTTTTTCCACCTTTTTTTCGTCTGTTTTCTCTTTCTTCTTGACTCTTGATCTGTCCTCACCACGAGAGCTCTTGAAAAGGAATGCAACTGCAAGTCACACAAATTTTAGTGTCGAAAAAAAAAAAAAAAAAAAAAAAAAATGATGGGAGAAAAAAAGTAAATAAATGAAATTTTTACATTAAATAATTTTTGATCGTCCATAACCGTTGACTTTATATATATTCAGTTGTACAGTGCATCAGACACGAAGCTGACCCTTACATCAACCTCCAGCTGATCCTTTCTGTCCCGCAACTGCACGATCTTCGTGCTGTTGTCTCGATCGCCATAATTTGCTGCCTCTTCTTCCTTCTTCTCATTCTCATCATTCTCTCTTTCGCTTTACTCTCACTGTCTCTCATCTCCTCTCTCTCTCTATTCGTTTACTCACTCTCGTATACCATGAGTTCTTATTTTCTATTTCTTTTTGCCACACGTTTCATCCACGTCTCCACAGAACTGACGATGACCTCTGCCACTATTTTTCGAGTTATTATTTTAGCTGGTCCATCTCACTGAACTTCATTCTCTCTTTCTTTATATATATATATTTTTTTGAATTGTCTTTTTTTTTTTTCTCCAATTTTTCTTTTTTCCTCGCTCCGCTGATGATCCATCAGGTTGATGAGCCGGCTTCAAGGCTAAAGTATGAATTTAATTTCTAGTTTCGCATCGTCTGTGTATATATATATATATATATTATGATCGAGACATGTTATTATAGATGAAAAGCCGATTATAATTGGATCAAATGACAGGTTAAACAATCTTTCATCATTTTTCCATGTATTTTGATATTGAAATAAATATGTGAAGAATAATAAAATAAAAATAAATGAAATTACAACAATTTATTATCAATTATCATTTTTCTCAATAATTTATCACTTATTATTATTTTTTTTTCCCCTCCATATATATAATAGCCCATCTTGAAGATTAAAACTTGGAGACATGAGATAAGAATCGTAACGCGTCATTATCTACAGAAAAGACAAGTTTCGGTAGAGATCTAAAAATAAATGTGCCTTATCGCAAAACGATCTGCACTTAGCCATGACTAGATGTCAAAAAGTAGACGTTACCTTCAACACAATGCATCGTCAATGTATTCATGGATCGGAAAATCTTGAATAAACAATGTACATAAACACGATCATCAATTGTGATAAAATAAAAGCTCAACGATAAATTGTAAAATTTTTCTCCATATCACACAAGAATTTATGTTCATTTTTTTTTTTATTCTACATCCATCCGATCGGTTGATAATGTATCTGTTGGCCCACAGATATATCTCGCTGCATTATTAGTAGACTTTCGGCCGCCTCAAACACTATGACACACACACACACACCACGATGTGTCATCGATTTTGATGATTATAGGTTTATAAATAAACCTGTTTTTTTCTTTTTTGATTAGAGGTGAAAAACTGTCGCGGGCAATACTATGATTGATGTTTGGAATCAAGTATAATTACTGGGACACCGTGCTCCATACAAATTTGTATATAATTTAACGAATGTGATTAATTGGCGAATTGCCCGGACGTTTTAAAGAAAATAAGTTTAATTAAAATTGAACATATGTTTTTTTTTTTAACTTGAAAATTTTTTTGTGGTCATCATTTTTATTTATTTTTCATTTTCTTTTTTCACTGTCTCACAACAATTGATCTGCCAGGGCCCATATACAGTAGAATGACAAATACCACACAGTGACTGTTACGTTGGCGGCAACATCTGGGTAAGACATGTCTGCGTGAAGGACATTTTCAGATACATTTGACATGTTAGGGGTGTTCCCTGGAGATTTGTACATATCGTATACTCGCCTCGTTCTCAATTTTTTTTCACACACTTCATTCGATTCCAATCACAAGGGAACGTTGGTCTGTCCGATAATAATAAATAATAAATAATAAAAAGAAAAAATTAGTATGAAAAATAATTTAAGGTCATTGCAAAATTGCGCAGCAGTATACAAAAGTATATTTATATTACCAATACATTCAGCCGAATGTCATGGCATCTGTGTCTACCACCTTTTGTCTATTTTCTCAGAACAAAAGCTCAAAACAATTTGGAAAAAGAAAAAAAAAAGAGAGAATAATAATTTGGTGGAACGGTGCGAACACACGAGCGCGCACATGACAGTGAGTCCTGGAATATCATTACGCGCATTCATCTCATTTCATAATGCAAGATACTTTGTGGCACGCCCCCATCGCTCAGACAACTGACCAAAGACTGCTTTTGGACAAGCGCCATCAGGGATCTTTTTCTCTTTCGGGTAATTAAGTCTCGTAGACTGGTTTCACGCGACGCAACTATTGTCGGGACAAGGGAGTAGACTCGGATATATATATATATATGCATATTCAGGTATTACACAGAGAAACACAGGGTGATAGACAAGAGTGCCGTTGTCGTTTTTCTACTGTGTGGTTTTTGGTCCCTCACTTTATTGTGGAGGTGGAGCAAAGAACAACCCGGACATCAGCCATATACAACTGACGTTGATTGACGTCCAACAGACATTTCCAATTATTATAAATATGATAAACTTTTGAAAAGAAATCAGTAATGAAACATTTGAATTTTTCACATTAACATTGAATTTGGAGGTCGTATGTTTGATGATGAATTTTGATTGATATTAATACATTAATAATACATTTGTAATTCTTTAATGAGTTTATATATCATCAAATGATTGGTGTAAACATGGTTGAAACCTTGGAATGAATGTCAAAATTAAAAAATGATTGAGAGATGTATACACATAGAGATATTTATTTCCATTGTGATTATGAACGCGAATGAAAATATAAAATTATGAAATAGATTTATTGATTCATATATTTTATATTATTGTTATTATTATTATTATTACTATTACTATTATTATTTTTCAAGTTTATATTTGTATTAAGACTGTGAATGCCGCTTCCGTTTTTCTGCGACCGGTACACTGGTATATTTCTTCTATTGTCTAGCAAGCGAGTTTCCTATTGTTTCTGGAATTTATCGCTTCAAGGGAAGTTTGGCCATAGCGAAGAGTGAGAGAGGAAGAAGCGGATGGCTTTCATCTCTCGGCGAATGGTGGGTAAGAAAACGAAGAAGAAGGAGAGGTGGAATAGAGCTAGAGAGAGTGAGATAGATGCTCTCTCAAGGGCCTTTGAGCGATAATTACTACTTCACCAAATTATTTATGCCCGAAATAAATCAAGTGAAAGCTTAATTGCTTTCCTCGAATCCGATAATGCGTTGCGTGTACGCGATTTCACGTTTTTCCATGACAGCCGGCGAGAAAAAATAACATATTTTTCCCCGTTGAATCTTTAGCCCACTCACTGATATATAACATTACAAAGAAAAAATATGTATGAAGAAGAAAAGAAAATTCATCTCTCTTATAATTAAATAGAAAGAAAAAATTCTGATCTATAATATCTATTTCCGCAATATGTTGGGGTAATAAATTTTCACGCTATGATACTAAATATATTGGCAATTGAGTTATGGAGACTCTGCTGCAGTGTATATGTATATACTACATACTGTCATATATATGAAAAAATTATTTGTAGCTTTTTAAACCTCGCCCCAGTACGTATATGAGAGATCGATCATAATTACGATTTCAGGATGACCTTCGCTGATATACAACTACATATAATGTACGTAACGCATCCAAGCACTCATTATAATCGAGCAACGATCTCGCGTGCACATGCACGCAGTAGAAATATATATATATAAAAAGAGAGAAATGATTTTTGATTTCAAACTCGATTCATTTCGATTTCAGTTATTAATAAAAAAAATTCCTGACGATATCTCAAAGCATATAATCATTGCTCGTTAAATGCACCCCATATATATATATATATATATATATATGTGTGTGTAACAACGTAGTAATTATATCTTACCCAGTCAATTTACATCCCATTGCTATGTGGCTTTCAATTCTTTTTAGAAAAGTAAAAGAGCGTTGATAAAAGTTTATTTTTTATTTTTATTCCTCCATACGTTATGCTGAGTTGCACTCGAGGATTGCGCGCAGAGTGTGATAGTGAGGGAAAAAGAGTGAAGGATAAAGTGAGGGCGATGTCGACAAACGCGAGAGAAAAGCTTTGGCAACAGGTTTCCACCCTTCTCGACACTGCATCACTCGATTCACTGTGTCTCTTCTTTATCATTCCATTTTTTTTTTTTCTCCTCACTTTCTATCGTCCATTCTCTAGTTAATACAGACTTTTTCAAAAACATTAGTTTTCCCTGGGCTAGTCAACACCAGTGTACCTCGAATTTTTTTTTTTTCCCTCCACCATCGGGGGAAAAAAAAAGAAAAGAAGAGATGGAAAAAAAAAAAAAAAATAACAAGAAAGAAATCCATGGAGAGACGCGCGTTTGGTAAGTAAGCACGTCAGCGCCGAATGTTTTGCGGGAAACCGGTTTTCTTCTCTTTCCCCACCGAAAAATTACAAAGCAGTTTCACGTTTCCTTCCCACGCTTGGCCCGTGCGTCATATATACCTTTATTCTATCGCGATCTTACCGATAACATTGTTTTATGCGAATGCATTCAAACTAAAATTGTCTCTATACGAAAATTGTTAGTGTAGAGAAAAAAAATAAATAACAAAAAGGAAACCAAAAAATATATAAATATTTATTTGTCCATCGTTATTGAATTTTTTTTTTTCACCTATAAATAATTCGAAAATGAATACTGTGTCACCAAGAAATTTGACACTATTGTGTTGAATATAGGAGAAAAGGAGATGTATAAATAAAATTAAGTGGCAATGAAACACTATACGGAAATGTAATAATAAAAATTTCAATGACGGCAATAAATTTATCGCGATAAATCGAATCATTGCATATACATATGCTTATGTATGTATATCTATACATATTCACATACCCTTTACACGTCGGTTACACGATTCGAGTACCACCAATGCGGACAAACGGGGCGCGAAAGAGGTGTGGAGAAACAGGATAAAAAAAAAATAAAACGAATCGGAGAATCGACCCTCGCGTCGTCGAAGCCACCCTCACAAGGTCGTAACTCAGCTACTTTAGAAAGACACGGGGCGAGAGTTTCTTGGGCGAGGCGCGCCATTAGAGTCTCTTCAAAAAAATAAATCTTCGCTTCCAGGAATTCTCTTCTCTCTTTACCTTCCCCTCGCCGCTCCCCACTCATCCCTTCTCACCGCTTTTCCATCGTTCCTTCACGTTTGGAAAACAAGTCCAAAGTATATAATAGTTCCTATACCTATGCAGAGGCGAGTTGGACAAGGCGGGCCTCACAAAACAAATTATCCAAAAATAAGGAAAACAATTAATTTTCCACTTTCATTTATATCAATATTTCATTTCAATGGCAATCAACTAGCATTATTTATCATTTTATTCCTTTCGTTATATAACAAACAATTGTTCTTATTCGCGGATATTCAATCAACGGTTTGCAAGAATCGTGTTTTTGAATTCAGGGAACTTTTGCTTTGAGTAATCATGAATGCTGCACAATTCATCAGTTGAATAAATAAAATTAATGGGGACGTTGTATCTTTTTTTAATTATTGATGTATGGCAGCTGTAAATGATTCTCACCAACAACAAAAACATCTCGTGAGATGACGTGTAAACGCACAACTCTCTTAAAGGACACGTTTTTCCCGACTCCCCTCTATGTATATGCATCTCCATGTTTGGACCTGTCGGACAGACATCCCTATGAAATCTAGGCAAGTTTGGACTCGTCCAATGGGGGGTGGTACGCTCACTCGAATCATTACCCCTTACCCCGCGCCTATTCCCTCTTCTTCATTCCTCTATTCTCTCCCCTGACCTCTCTTACTCGCCCGAAAAACCTCGCTTCCACTTCTTGAATTTGTATTGGTCGTAGACGGAGCGAGGCCGAGATGGAGTTTCAAGCGTTTCCATTTTACTATTATTATTTTCGTTTTTCCCAATATATTTGGGATATTATCATCCATATGTCTGGAATATTTTCTAGAACGAGAAAAGATGAGAAAAATGAATAATGAAAAATGATTGTTGAATTATTATTTAATACAATATTATTCATATGTCACCTAACACTTGTCTCTCTTTCTTTCTCTCATCTCCAACTTTAATGCATGAATGCACACACAATCGTTGGCATTGTAGTTTTGCCTGAGAAACTTTTACGCGCATGCGAAGGAATAATATTTACTTCCGGTGGCAAACTACATCCGGTCCTGTAACCATTCCACTTTATTTCAGTTTATTATATTTTATTTCGTATATTTATTTTCTTCTTTTTTTATTAAATAATCCAAAAAATATAGTGGTGTTATACGATAGTTTATAATCATAAATGCATATATATGCATGTATATTGGTGGTACGGTGAACCAAGTTTTCATCAAAGTCTTCTCCATTAATTTATTCAGAGGAATGGGAATTAAATATCAGCGACTCGGAATATTATCCAATCTTACTCCAGTTTGACGCATATTTATTCTCCATAATTTTCGAGTGATTGAGGGGGTGAGGTTTCGAAAAAAAATATTCGTCTTTTGGACCACTTAAATGTATACATATTTGTTAAACGACCCACGTATGTACATGAGCGCATGTATAAGTATGTGCGCGTTCACCCAAGAGAGTTTCCAATATCTCGGGGGTCTCTCTCAAAGTCCCTTTCATCCAACTCTTTCGCCTTTCATGTGACTTTACTTGAGAGACACACCCTCTGCTAATGGCACACAGTAAAAAAAAAAAAAAAGAAGAAGAGAAAAAGAAAACAGAAATAATAATAAAATATTATAAAATAAAAAATTACAGGTTACCGCCCCGTGGTCGTAAGTGTGAGGGAACGGAGAAAAAAAATTACACGTCACCTTTAATATGATTTGAGGTGAATTCTTCTCGAATACACAGCGCGGTCCTCCCCTACAACTTCTGATCAATGGCGCTTTTCCACGTGTGTCCCAGCCACACACCGAGTTTTGTAACTGTTGCACTTTTACCCTCGCCACGTGGGAGCACATGTTTTTTACTTTCTTACACAACTTTCTAATGTAACACAAACACGTGCACACACACACACACACATCCAGTCCTCCTTGGGAACCCATTACCCATATATACAATTGACTCATAAAACTCATAACCGTTTCCATTCCACATACGCTCTATTTAATTTCAACATGCAAATGTGTTTCGCTGTTAATGTACAATTTAATGTTCCAGATAATATAAAGCTGCTGAGAAAAATAAAATAGTAAAAAATTACCGAGAGTGAGATCGACAACGACAACGACGACCACGAGAGAATAAAAAAAAAAAAAAAGGAGAAAGACGAATAAGAATAATAATACGAAGACGAAGATGAAGAAGAAAAATAATAAAAGATAAAAGAACGAGAAGAAAAAGCGCATAACATCGCGTAGCTGGCAACAGCGTAATGTGTGTGTGTTTATGTGTGTAGCCCGACCACAGAACCACGTGTTGTTTTGGGCGGACGTTTTTTGAAATGCCAGTATATATGTAGGAGGACGCCGACCGGAGATGAAAGATCCGCGCGCCCGGGAGAAAGAAGAACTCGCGCTGGTACACTGCACAGAGATGCGGGAAGAAAAGAAGCGTATATAGAGAAGAGAGAGACCTTGGAAATAGCCCCCCGTGCACCTATACAAACAGCCATCAACCGAGAGAGCAAATATTTTGTTGTGATGCAAGAATTCACAACACTGAGTGAATGTGTTTTCCCCTACTCATATATATGCATTTCATATGTACACACATACACATCTACTGTACATACATAAACGAAACCGAGGTAATGAGCATTTTACTAAAGAATGAACATCTTTGTTTACACTTTATTCTAACGATGAAAATGAGAAAAGAAAAAAAATGGAAAAAAAAAATAGGACTGAATGAAAAAACTGATCCAAGACCTGGCAAAGCATAATGTTGAAAGTGACAGTTAAACATGCTTAAATATTACAAAGGTAAACCAACTTTTTATCTTCGTGTACCTCCAGATTTTTCGTTTTATTGTTATTATTATTTCTATATTATTTTCTTTTTTTTTTTTTTTTCCAACTTTAAACGCGTCTTCTTTTAAAGACAACAATGGTAAAGAAGAAGTACAGAGAGTCTCCATCGAGAATGAACGTCAACAATGGATGGTGTTCTGGCCCGTGAAAAAGAATCAGAGAGATCTCTCGTCGCATTTATATGTGTATATGTATATATGTATATATACGAACGTAATGGAGCTGCCACCCGCGATGCAACTGAATTCATAAAAAAAAAAATTTTGACACCCTAATGCAATAGTTTCGGAACGCTCATCGTTCTTCTTTTCGGTACAATTGTTTTTTTCTTTCTTGTGTTGCAACACTGCATATTGCATGTATGCACAAGTTTTTACATCTGAAATTGCTATGATTATTTAGTTTGGCGGTGGCAGCTAATTTTCCTCGTTAAATGTATGCAGTATTTTTTTTTTCTATTTTTGGTAGTATAAATTAGTTCGCTGTTATATTGGCACAATGTAAAAACTGCTCAATTCACAAGTTAAAAACCGTTCAACAATTTTTTTGCATACATGTTTCGTTTCATTTCTTCATTCGTTCGCATCACATGTGAATTTCTTCAGATGGTTTTTTTTATTTGTATATACATAAATGTCTTTTGAAGGCGCGAAAACAGGTTGCATAGCTTTATATGTATATATAGTGGAATGCAAAAAAGAATTTTTCGTTTCCGTCGAATAATCGTATTCGATGAACAAAGAATTGAATTCTTCCAGCGTTCGATGTCGTGTCGCAATTTTTTTTTTCTTCTTTTCATCATTCTTTACCGCGGTGTGTATGGAAAGAAAAAGAAAAAGAATAAACATATGGGTAAAAAAGAAAGTATAATATTGAACGAAAACATACACGGCAATGTGAGAAAGTTGTTGATAAATAAATAAAAGCAAATTTTGTGGGGCAAAAGATTCCCAAATGCAAAATCGTGTTCTCGGAAAATGTTTAGGAGATTACTGTATACGATATTCGTGCGGTAGAACGCACAAGGAATGCGCCGCAGCGAGACGTATCGTGAACAAACAAAATGGGTGGGAGAAAAGAAACCGTCCTGAGTACAGTATGAGAGAGCGAGGAACCATCGGTGATAAAGGAACGAAGGGTGGAAGATGCGATGCTATCCCAGAATATTCATTAGTACGCCGTCGATTTGAAGGCGATTTAATTACTTGGACCGTCTACCGTTAATTAATTCGGCCGATAGTTCGGGCGTGATTAAGGCCTCGCGTTCGTCACCGCCTGGATCGCAAAGGGACGATTCTCCCGCGCGTGGTATCGCGCACGTCCTTCAAGTCATCCCTCGTTATTTTCTGCGTGCGCACGTCCGTCGTTATCGTTCACAACACACAAAAAAAGAATAACTTACCATATAATATAGTGGAATTGATTTAATAATATACTAACAATTGTAAAATATTGCTGGCACGGTTTTTTGTTTATTCAAATTTATTTATCGGAATATAATCAACTTAGTTTAGTAAATAATGTGGTCGTTCTACGATAACGAAAAACTGATGAACAACATGAATCATTTCTATAATCTATCGACTAATAATATGTTTGTGAAAATATTTATCAACATTGATTTATATCATGTGTTCATTAATAAAATAAAACAATTATGAAATATATTTATACATCGATCAGAGAGACGAACCGCTGAAGGTGAGCATCCATAAACACCACTGTGTCATCTGACAACACCATCAGACCAAAATTATTAATTAATAATTCCTTTTTTTCCAACACACGTCTATTCGAAAAACATTCTAAATATCGCATGTCAATATTTAATATTTCATGAATGATGCAAACATTCACGACCGACAATCCCTAAGTCATTTAAGCGTCCTTAAACTTTTATATGTAAAAGAAAAGAGAAACTACAATCATCAAATTAACTTTTTGATATAGTTTTAATAGCGGAACGGATTTATTATACGATATTTATTATACCACGTCCTTCTTCATGATAATAAAATTCACGGGGTGGTGAAATAGATGACTAGAGTGCTTTGGAATGAGATTTTAATCGCGTGCATTTTGTGATTCATCAAGATGGAACTCACATTCTCACATTCATATATACATATATATATATATAAAATAAAATCTTGACTGTTCATCGCGTAAGCACAAATACATCAGTGTGTGTTGCATGATGCAGTTTGTGTTTGAAGCGCTGGATGGAACCATAACAAAATAAAAATAACATTATCGTAGATTATATATAAAAAGTGATTGAGAGGCGAAGTGGAGATGTGAGAGATTTTTTTTAAAGAGATGCCGAACACGGTCCCAGTTTCATATATGTATATGAGAAGAGCGTAGAAAAATTGTGAGTACGAGACGACGACATTATGTATGCGATCAAAGAAGCGGTAAAAGAGAGAAAAAATGAGTGGTAAAGCAGTCGAGAGAAAGAGTGCGTGATGTATATAGTGCACGTGAATGTTGCGCGCGGACAATGGCTGTCACCTCATTCACGTCAAACGATTCGAAACGCGACTACCAACTTCACTGGGACACGCAGCAACCAACCGAGGGGATCAAATTGCATCCTTGCATCGACTTCTTTTCTAAGAATGAAGAGAAGCGTGTGGTACATACTATATACCCGAATTATGCATTCCCAATACATACACATATCTATGTATGTATATTCATGATTTTGTGGACGATGAAAACCATCATTTCTTTCCTCTTCATCGACTTATGGTCAGTTCATATATAAATTCATGTTCCAACCCTTTGAAATACATATTAAAGAATATAATAGAAATAATATATTCTATACAAATCACAGTACGAGAAAAAAAATGCGTGCAACGTCTAATGTAAGAACAAGTCGAATGAAGAATAATTTTCAAGGCCTGTAACAACAGAATGAGAAAAAAAAAACAAAATTTCTACCCAAATATACTCAAATGCATCATTATGTTATAAAAAAAAAAAAAGGAAAAAAGAGAAGAAAATTACGTCACAGTGATGACAACAGGAAACGTATCAGCGTAACGAAAAGACGAGGACGAACGATGCAAAAGAAATTGCATTGTACTGGAAGCTGCCACCCCCAAAGTCGTAATACCTTCATTCATCCGGGGCTTACTGAAATCCATCAGACGTACACTATATATATATATATGTTCAAATACAAATATCTTCGCAGGCGTTACGGAAAAGATTTGCCAGTTTCACGCATTATACTTCCGACATTTTTGATTCGTTTTTTCTTTCTTTTCATTCTTTCTTTTTTTTCTTTCATCTTTTCTATTTTTTTTTCTTTCTCTTCCTCGGCAATTTGGCGCCTCAGGGCATATATACATATACAATATGCATGTATATAGCTTCTCATTGCGTACAGAACGTGAAGAAGAGCGGGGAAGCGGAGAGCGGTCGAAAAAGTATATATATATATCAACACATATATAAAGAGAGGGAATAAGAATATAAGTAAAAGGCGAGGCACATTGGCGTGTTCCACGAACGCCTATTCATCACCCTAAAAGTTCTTCCCACCCTAAAGCAAACATCGCGAATTCTCCAATCAACGCCGATTCAAATTTCCAGACTACAGTCCACTGTACTATACACACACACACATTTATAGATACATATATATATATATATATAAGTATATACTTCTTTGCTTTTTCTTTTTTGTTTATTTCCATTGGTCCTTTTTTTTTTTTTTTCTCACCGGTTTGTTTTGAGTCGAACGTGCTTTTCCACAGCGTGCAAAGTCCATGAGAGGTCTACACTCCATTAATAAAGACATCGATACCACCGCGGTGTGCGCACACCATGATTCCAATGCTTACATATACCTTTTATGTGTATATATATAAATATCGCAATGTACTATCGAGTTACGCGGCAGTTTGTGATCGGTGGGCGGTCCTATACGCGCTTATACCACACCGCGCGCTATATGTGTGATTGTTGTTGTTTCAACTCGTTCACTCAGTCTTGTATTCACTCTCTCATTCTCACTTTTGTTTTAAATGTATATATGATGGTGATGGTGATGTGGATACAAGAATTGCTCACGCGCAGCAGCTACTCTTGCACATTATGTGTCCCACCACCGTCAAGTGGCAATATTGCAATGTGTGTGACCACCTGCATCGCAACCTCGCAGCGCGCACGACATTCAGATATAAATGCTTGGTCCAAAAAAGTTGGAAATAAAAAACCATTTTTTATGTACGTAATTATATAATTGAAATTATATTTTTATTTGAGACGAATTAAAGAGTACTCAGAGTTGAAATTGTCCGTATACGTCCCCGCTCTTATTTATCCTATACATAAATTCATCTGAAAAATCTTTTTTGTTGTGATAAAAATTATACGTTTGTTTTTTCAAATAGAACATTATTTATTCGATACTGGGGATATTATTATACTTGAATAGATACAAGTTATGTATCACGAATTATGATTATTTGTAGACTTGAAATAGATATTAAATATGACGTTTGAATTTTATAATTGCCCATTTTATTTCAAGCGCCAGAATCGCCATCAATTGAAATTGGTGGAATTCAATTAAGATCAGTTGCCTTTCTGGGACATAAAAAATTACAATAATAAATACAAACGATAAATTAAATCATACAGTATAGTATACTGAAAATTTTAATATCCAACAAATAATAATTTGAGATATATCCCACGCAAATATATGATCCTCCCTAGCGATATAATAAGACCATATAATTATTGTTCTCACGAAACAACGCGTCACGTGGTTTCGCGCGATCGCGCCATGATTCTCGCGCCTGGAGCACGGATACGCCGAATTCCACGACGTGAGATGAGGCACCCCCTGCGCAAAACTTGACTGCTGCAGTCATAAGAATCACTATATAACTCGTATGTATGTACTCTCTCTCTTATGCGATTTTTTTTATATCATATATACCAGTATATATGATATACCATACACCTTTATTCACTCTTTCAGTCACTCACATTATCTCCCTCACACGTTGTATATAACATCGCATGTATACAGTGCGCTACGATGAAAAAAGTGCACGACCACAAAACTGGTTTTGCGTCTCTCTGAGTCACCGTCTATAATGACGAACCACAAAAGAGACGCGCGGTGGCAATCGCAAACGAAAACCCGTTGCGTATATATTCCATCAGTGAATGTATAATATAGACTTTGATATATATATATATATGTATATGTTATAAGAACTTGGAATATTCGGCGTACTAGACGTTGCCCAGTCTTTTATATCACGAAATTATCAGCAAGAAAAATAAAATATAACAAATAAAATTATTTACAAATCAGATGTTACTTTCGAATTAAATTGTAATAGCTGTATATGATCTAAAAATTCTTATTCATCAATTTGTTTATCAATATTAACAACTAAAAGGTTTTAACTTTATATTAAACCACAACGTCTCATCACCCAATTTTATTTGCTGAATAATTTTCTAATTTCACTATTTCATATCATTACCTTTAGGGATATTTAATTTTCTGGTTTGTCATATTATTACAATTGTCATTTGGTGCTAAATATGTACTCAATTTGTTTTCACAAGTATTTCGAGTACTGAAAGTACAAATCATCATTTAGTTTAGTCAAAGAGTTAAGGATCAAGTGAAAAACGTCATCGTGAGATAATATCTTCATTACGATAATTGTCAAAATAATTTGGGAAAAACTATTAAAGGTGATGTTATTGTCTTGAATGTAGTGAAACCATAACGGGTCTAGACAGGTCTGTATTTAAATGAGGGTACGTATCTTTAGCTAATTAGGTAAATTACTGATAAATAATAACTGAAAAATTTACCACTTTGTTATAGTTTATCGCTAATTTCTCACCTCCACGAGCTTGTTGCCCTTAACGCCCCATAACGATGGCAAATTACAGACATTAACGTATCTTCGAGTATGATCGAAAGTTTCTGGTGTGTACAAGTTTATATCCACACATATATCATGCACAAAATTTGGTTTTTTTATTTCAAGTAATTATCATTCGTGAAATTTAATTTACACAAATATTTCCCGATAACAAATATCTCAAAACTTACTCCAATTATTCACAGATTATCAACCTGTTAAATTTTATCCTCTGTAATTTTTTTTCTTCATGGAAATATCTACATGATAAACTGATGTGAAAAAAATTAATCTGAAAATTGAAAACGGCGTACAAGCACGTGGCTGATTTCAATAATAGCGAGAAATTAAACCCAAAGTCTCCTATCCTTTCTCCATCGCTTTCAACTTCTCACTTTCTTTTCTCTCTATGCGGCTGTCTCTTTTTTCATCTTCATCTTCATCATCTTCTTCGTCTTTTTTTTTTTTTCCCCTTTCATAGTATTTTTTTACCCTGGCCGTATCCAGAACGCGCGCGGGTCTGTGGGACACAATCGAGTGCGAACGCGTGCGCCGATTCGGGGTTCACTCGTTTGTGCGGCAGGTTTCTCTTGCTCGCGCATCAGCTTTTATATATATAATGCCGCGCGCGCGCGACACCTTTGCGGACGTTTTTAACGGACCCTATATATACGCCATATAGCCACACAGCTCACCATTTGTGTCCGCTCTCCTTCAGGTATAACAGTCGTCCTCATCACTATATACCTACTCGCATCCCATACTCGGCCACTCTTCTTCCGGCCACATACGATTATACTATATATATATGTATGGTCTTGCGAAGGTGGTGTATATGTTTATATATAGACAGCCTCCTGCCAGGTAGCGCCGGAGAATTTTTATTGCGACAGGTTGCATCTCAAAATATATACACACATGGTGTATCGACCTTTTGCCTTTCTCCGCACTGTCAAAAAAGGTCCGGATCGAGCTGTCAATGACCCGTTACCACCCTCGGTGGATACATAGATATATATATATATATCTGTGTTATTCTTGTGCGGGTTCGAACCGCGCGCGACGATGACGCGCCGACGATCGGACGACGAGACCAACGACAACAAACAACAAACACACTCACACACGCATTATTGTTGTCGCAGGTCAGTTATGGGATGAAACCCTCTAATTTATTCTCATCAACACCGTACAGTGACCTATACAGTGAATATTAATGTTGAATGGACTTTGAGAAAATGTGAGAACGGTTTTCATTATTTTTTTTTCCATCTTGACTTGAAGTAATTTCAATCAATTCCGATGATTAATAATGTTAAATCGATTTATATTTTCTGTAGTTGATGCTGGGCAATTTTTTCTCGTAGCTGGTGTTGATTTTGCACAATTACATTCTCACTATTACACTCGTATGGCAATTTTTATGTAATATATACTGTATGATTACTCGTTCTAGTTGTAAGAATGATTTTTAACATTTATGTGGATCAAAATATTTGAATTTTCAATCAACCAATATACTTCAGACAGTCGATTCTTTTTCTTTTGAAAAAGCCACTGGTAATTCAATTTAATACTCAGGGGAGTGATGTATGGGGGGGGGGGGGGAGAAATTTTACTAAAAACATATTTATCTCCAGTAAATATTTCTGTAGCTTTTACATTGATCTCATTTCACACTTAATATCATTCTTATAATGGGCTAGAATGATAATTTGTTCAGACAAAGTATATATGTATTTATGCATGCCACATATATATATATATTGCTCATCATGTTGGTCGACTAATGATTTATAAAGCGCATGAGAGGGCGTCCAGACGTGCGACTAACGTGTGTTTCGAGTCTCAAAGCCGAGGTGAGTCTTTTCAAGGAGAGATATTCTTACTCTCGCCAGTCACGATCTCGTAATGACTCGCGATCGGTATCGCGTGGATGAGGCGCGCATTCTCTATAGTCCTCCGCGCATCGTGCAAGTATATAGGTAAAGGTCGAGGCAACAGCGACGGCGGCGGTGGATAATGTGGAAGGGAGAAAAATTGAGTGAGCGCGTATATTGGTCGAAGCTTGTTCTCGGAATTGAATCAAACAAGTGTTACCACCCCTCACTTTTTCATTTCCACTCCCGCTCTTCCCCCCCCCCCCCCCCCTGCGCGCTTATAATATATGTCTATAATGAAATTCTATGGTGCAAAAACAACTTGAACTGATGCATTCTATTTAGCTCTCACATTTGTGGATACAAAATTTATACATGTTTATTTTCAAACGAAAAAATCTAAGTATAAATAATTACTAATATTTCGTTTCTCTAAAGCATTAGTATTTACATGTCACCCTGAGGCCATAGAATAGTAACTGAGAATAAAAGAAGGGAAAATGGCTTTATAATATATAATCTATATGTGTACGCCTCCAAACACAATTAGTTTATATACACAACTGTTGTCGATTTTTCATCCAAGCTAAAATACAAGCGTGCACTAATCGAATCTGAAAGACGTCACTGCAGGCCCATATGAAGCAACCATGAACCGCCTGTAGCGCCATCACATTTGTATCTATCCACCGTGACCAAAGATTATTATTTAAAAAATAAATAACATTCGATATGCTTATTTATGGCTGAAGCTTCTTCGAACTTCAATAATATTTTCTTTCATACTGAAAGTGATGTCTAAATATTTCCAGAGGTGGAAGTTGCGGTTCATTATTTATTGAATATACGTCAGGTGAATCAATAAATCCAACAATATCAAACTCGCCTTTTATTATTCAAGGGAAAAAGTTTCCAAACAAATTGTGTTTGTCCATTTATTGTATTTAAATTAATATAGTTATGTTGCTGATATAAGTTTGTTATCTATGATATTATTATTGATTAAATAAATTTTGTTATATTCCAATTCGAATGCTAAACAAAGCGCATGTCAGTGGCTCAGACATTTCATTAAATTAAACTGAATTTTAGTTGCCGTTCATTTATTCATATTCTTTTATTATTATATTTCATCGTTTGCTGAAGAATCAATCGATCATACGCAGCGCGTCACACGACGGAACGTCCAGGCGATTTTATCGATCAACGTTCCGTGTCTGAATTCTTTTGCGAGAGAAGGATGATGAAGAAGACGAGAGAGAAAGAGAGAAATGATTGTATATCTATATATGAAGTTTTATGTATAGCGCGGACTATAATAGCATGAAATGCAATCCCATAGTGAGTTGTGAGAGTTCTGATGCGGAGGACAGAGAATATATGAGGACGAATGAAGGGTGATGGATGAAAAGAAAAATAGTATAGATGTATATGTGTGGCAGGTATTGGGGCAATGGAAGAGGAGAGTGTCCATTTTTAAGAGGGGTGAACGAATGCACAAACCAGAGAACAAAAAAAGAATATAAAAACACGGGGGAGAGAAAAAAAAAATATGAAGATGAAGAAAAATATAGAAAATAAGAGTGAGAGAAGAAATGAATGCGTCGGCGCCTCTCCGATCATTCTTCAGTCTAGCGCAACGACGACTCTCGTATTTTTTTGCCGCTCGAGAACACGTTAAAATTGCTTTAATGGCCGCCAAAAGTGGAAAGCCGTAGACGCCCCGACAGGTACTTATCTTTTCTCCTTCATAGTAGTTCGGTTTATTCAACGAACAAACGATTTCTTGACTCTTTTCAAAAGATTCAATGCAAGAAGGGGGAGGGGGGCAACATCGCGACCATCATCATCACTATACAGGGACCGCTAATTGCGAGACAGGACGCGAACGTAATAAGAACAACTTGAATTAGTGATTGGTGAACACACTGTCCTGAGTAATAACTCACCGAGAAATTGAAAATGACGCGATGGAAGAATAGAAGTGGATAATAAATGAATGATTGCGTCAAATTGTCAAGTGCTGCAACGTAAAGTCATAAACTGTTTTTAATGTGTACATATATATATATATATATATATATATATATATATATATATCTCCATGTTTATGAAGAAAGTACAAAACTTTTCATAAGTAATAATTTCCAGCTTTCAATATATTTTTTATTCACCGTTTTTATTTGCGATTTACGAGAAACATTGGTGAACAGTACTAGCGACTGAGCGGTAAAATTCCTCATTCCCCCATATAATCCAATGGCGATCATCATCTTCGTCGCATGGTCGTTATTATATGTCTACATGGTGGGTATATAGATATACATGAGGGTAAGTCTATTATCTTGTTTACGTCACGAAGACATGGTTAATTCTTGAGAGAGATTGGTCGTCGTCGTCGTCGTCGACATGGCAATTCGGAAAATCACTAAGAAATAATAATCGCACAATTACCTGACTCGATATACACACGTGAGTGCATACACACATATGTATATGTATACTTATATGTTAGAATATACAACGTTAATTATTACTGTTGGTATATAGATACTCTCTTCGGTTCAATTTTCATAATTAGTTAAGCGCAGTTTATCCACCATGGTAAATTGATGGCATTCAACCAATTCACAACGACCGTATATCATAGTTGACTCGTAAATAATTTTCATAATTTCCGTAATCATAATTCAATTTGTCGAGATAATAAAAGTTTTCATCATCATCAAATTTTTTTTATTATTATTTCTAGAATTATTTTTTTTATTCATTTATAAATTGAAATGAAGACTTCCTTTTATGAATATATATATATATATATATATTTGAAAATATGTATTGAATTAGTTTAAATATGATGAGAATATAAGTAGGTCACTGTCGTTTTTAATTAATGAAAATGGTAAAAACTATCGCACATTTGGCACGACGACACATCACAGACTGACAAAAAATCCTACTCGCATCCAACATTTTTTTTTTTCCTTTCGCGTAACAAATCCCATTAGACCACGCACATTCCACTCCATTCGCCGCCTCTTCGAATTCTCGTCTTTATAAAACCGAATGGGAAATATTATATATAAATCGTCGCATTAAGTGGAACATTCATGAATGGGTGATGATGATTGTAAAAAGTACATCAGCATCAAAACAGAATAAAAAATATCCTTTATTAAAAAAATAATATGAATCAAATTATATAATTTAGATTGTACACAAAACAAATTAAAATTCACCCCTTGAATTAATATTATTTGTTATTAACGTCAAGTGCCAAATCATGTTTGATAAAATTTCCAAAATTTGATTTAGACAATATTTTTTCTGCATGTTAATTATTTAATATCCTAAAAGAATATTAAAGTGTTGGTAAAAATGATTTCTCTGGTAAATTAGTCGTGAGAGACTGTCACATGACACACACACACACACCCACACATATGTATATATATCTATACGAATGTTTATACATAAACGAAGGGGAGAGAATACTTCCTTTGGATCAAACAACTCCACTGGTTTTCGGTGTCGTTGTCGCATCTGAGAGATTTTTCTTATACAGTACCGTGGGGAGAAGATCCGATACAAGCGAAAGCACTTAATACCAATTCATTTTTTCGTCCACCATCGACAAATCCGCGTCTAATCGAATCGAAGATGGTTGTCGAGGGTTGCTCAACGATGGTGTGTGTAAGTGAACACACAAGAAATGAGAGGAAGAGAAAACAGCAAAGAGTGAGAGCAAGAAATATGAAAGAAGCAAAAATATGGGATGAAACGAGTCGACATCAGTGTCCCGAAGTTGATCCAAGAGCGCATTGGGGGTCTTTGGATGAAAACCGACCTGGGTCAACGGCTCCCATTCTTTCTCTCTTTCCCTCCTGTTATATATATTTTTTTTTTCTTTGCTCATCCCAGTCATTCTGTTCCCCCTGCACACAAACACCATAAAGACACATCACCATTCCTCATCGCGTCGCTTTTTTTTTTCTTCAAATGTCATTCCATCACGCAAAGATTGTCTGACAAAATTCACTTGATTGCATCGTCACCGTGTTGTCATTGCATGTTCTGTGATTGGAACCAAAAAACAAACAAAAAACAAAAACAGAGAAGTCAATAAATAAATAACTAAATAAAATAAACCCACGAAACAAAAGAAAAGGAAAAAAGTTAATATACAATTTGTATATGGAAAAATGAACCTTGAATTCGACATAGCATGACGTGGTTTCGACCTTCAAGAGAACCATGAAGTTGCCGATTATCAATTGATTGGCATTTTAAATTTTATTATTATATTGACGTTGCAATATTTATCCAACATAATAACATATAAAAAATATAATTATTGACAAAGGTTATTTTATTCGACAGATTAATTTACTTTTAATTGAGTGCTTTTCAACCTTGAACAAAGTATACGCAGAAAGTTTTTGTTGCTGAATGGTATATTGACATATGCATTAATTGACAGTCATACCACACACAATACACATTATCATTATTATTATTGACTGGACACGATATAGATTGCGTCTGGGGATCGTGACGGTTGAGATTACAGCACTGCGGTCTGAACGAGTGAACGAGCGTGGCGGAAATGTGAACGAGAGAGTGCAGAGAGAGAGATACACTTTTTGTGGGTTTCTAGGTCGACTAAGGAACAAGAATGAATGAACGCGCCACTACGTAATTCATTCATGCTTCGTGAGGGTATAGCCACACTTCTATACGGTCGCGCCTTTCGTTCTCCACCGTCTTGAGGGAAAGGGCGCGAACACGGAGACCCTCGTCGGTCTCTGTCTCTTTCTCTTGTGCTTTTCTCTCCGCGCACCCCGTCGGGATCTTTCCGTGTAAACTTGCCTCGTTATATTTCGTTCCATCGCCGCACACTCTACTGCTATATATAGAAAACCCTTCACCACCTTCCCTAACTCTTGCGTCTTCCACTTACTTAACTCTTGTATTACATGGTTATATCATATTGCTTAAATTTATCGGGGTAATAGCTTGAAGTTCAAGGTCGATTGTAATATCTTTCACACTCAAGTGTTATATAAATTGTATATGGTTCATACACTGGAAAATAAACATGATTGTAGTGAATTAAAATATAATTTTGATTATGAAGTGACGTGACCTAGGTCATGTCAATACTTTCGATTTTATATTTCACGATTTTTTCTTCATAATGCAGCTATCCATAATTATATCATATGAAAACTATCAATAATAATTAAATTTGGCGAAAGTGAATGTCTTGATTAATAATAAACAGATAATATTATTTTTATTCCCACGATGGGCTCCTATATTTTTTATCATTTCTCCACAAAACAAAACAAAAATATATTCACGTAAATATATAGATTTTAATTCAATTTCAAGCATCAAATTGTATGCGCGCGCGCATTTACTACGAACAAGAGAAGCAAATGTTCGAAGCTTATCGGCGTGGAATCGCGCGAGCGAGTTTGGTCCCATCCGGCTCTCTCGAATACATAAAGAGAGGGAGGGCGAGAGAGAGAGGTAGATAGAGAGAGAGCGCGCCTCTTCCCACCCGATGCAACACCGAAAACTGCATTCCAACGTATCGTCTATATAGCTCTCCGATGGCCAATCGTAGGCGTCGGTTAAATTTCGTGTTAACCAACAGGCTTTTGAGCATTATCAAAAAGATACAAAATAAAATTTTTTTTTGTCGTTATATTGCGGCTGCAGTTTTTTTTTTTTTTATATTTTCATATATAAACATGACGAGAAGAAAAATATCCAACACATTGATATCGCTCAGTATAAAGATTATTACAACCATGAGTTTGAAAGAAAATGTATATGGGTGTGTGTGCATCATTCCCAGACGTTCCTAATTACAATTCCCCAAATGGCAATTAGTGAAACTATTAATAAAAAATTGTAATGAGACTAAATCAGCCGTGATAGAAGTCTTCCTGTGTGGCCCATTGTCAATTTGATCGTCAGCGTCGTCAACTATAATTGTATGTCAATTGGTTGCAATTTGGTAAGGAGAAAAAGAGAATGACAGAGTTGAAAAAAGAGAGTGGATTACTCTTATGAGCGATTGATATTAAAATTTTTTCTTCATATTATCACTCGGTGGTCTAAATTATCACGAATGCGATTTATTTAAATCTCTCGTAACCGCGGATGCTTTTTCGGGCGTGAAATAAAATGTGTTTTCCTCCTCTCATTTTGTGTGATGAAATACTGGTGAGCAGGAAAAGTTAATTTTTATCATTCGTCATTAATATAATGCCAGATAAAGTTTTGTCTTCCACTTTGTGTTTGCAATAAAATTGGTTGATTACATAATTTTGTACAAAAATAATTGAATCAAACAAAATTCTATGAATATGAAGATTTGTGATAATTTAAAAATATTAATTGTGATTAACGGGACTATCAATTGCGAGAGGGATGGTACAAGATGAATGAGGGCCATTGCTATATGTATATGTAATGCACCACATTATATATTGTTGAATGAGCAGAACCACGCACATCAAAGATTATATTCTCATCAAGTTGAAGGTGTATATGGATACCGAAATAAATATATCCTGCATGGTGAAATTAATTGTGAAAAATAAGCCTCAATGTGATAGTCAAGAATGCGATGATGGATTTGGCACGTTTACACGCAATTACATTATTTTTCTATAAATATAAATAATCTCATCAGTAAGCAATAAAATCAATTTGTTCAACGATTCTAAAGATAAACTGTCATCACATGCATATGCATGTAAATTTCATTAATTAATTTTATTTATGAATTTATGTTTAAATAATTCATTGGATATTGCGAGAATGAATTATGCAGAGCCGCAATAAATAAAAATGAAGAAGGAATGAGGAGTGCATCACTGATGACGATTCAGTGTTACATGTATATATATATATATATTTAATTCTCAATCGTCTACAAACAGAATTCGATAGCTAATTGGTCGAGCTTCTTTATACATTCGTTAAAAAATTATTTTTCATTTTATTTTCATATTGAATTTCTCGTATACGGTATACTTTTTTTTTCTCTCCCTCTTACTTTCATATATAGATTCTACCAAGCCGCACCCTCTCTCATCTCTACCCATTCATTTGTTCAATATCTATTTTCAGTGGTCCCAATCTGGTCCGAATATATATATATATATATATATATATATATATATATATATCTGGTTGGAATCAACGTAGGATAAAAACAAAGTTCGAAAAAAACAAAACGAAATAATAAAAATAAAAATACTACTGAATCGCGCTGGACTACTTCGAACTTTTGCTCTAAAGAAATACTCTGCTAAAATCGAGAGAGCGAGTAGAGCGTCTAACAAGCCCGCGCGCGCGCAAGCGGGATCCTTGTGTGAATTCCACGCTTGGCTCCCACCGCATAATCAAATTATTCTTAGAAGTCATGTTGCGACGAAGCAACCACATGCGCGACCAGGTGACGTCATTCAACATCAAGTATTTAGCCGACTATACGAGTTATTCCTTTACCAAACTAAATAAATAGATTCATACATAGACAGTAAAAAAATATGTACTGTGGTTGGTATGTATAGAAATACGTGGCTGTGCTTTAACAGCAATACTTTGATGTTGAATCGCAGGATTAGCTGTATGGTAAAGCTACAAGAGTCATCTCAAAGATTTATGTGTACTTATAGCAGCAATCCTGACAACCGTTATCGCTATATGTATTTGAATAATTGGAAGAATTTTTAATAGTTCTGTCTCAATATATTTGGACAGAACTTCGTAACGAAAAAAAAAAAACACAGTTGGACAATACAGACCAACATCATATTGGGTAATTTGACAATAAGTTTTCTTATTTCAATAATTAATCTCTAGTAATACTCCAGATGTTTATGAAGATGATGCTTCTTCATATTTATACACTCTACCTAATTTTGATAACGAATTTAAATTTGAAATGCATTTGCGATGATACATATGATATCGTCTATATAGTATATGATCAATCGATAAACGGACAAACGTCAAGTGTGTCCTTCTGAAATGATATATCGTTGTTGCTGAAAAAAAAAAAAAATTAATTAAATTTTTTTTTTTTTGACTTTCAACATATTTTGTCCTCTGTCGCGACTTTTAGCAAATTGCTTGATGACTCTGTCATATCTTATATCCCATAGTTTATCTGTTGATGCACACGGTTTTATTACCACTTACTCTCCTCCTCACTCTCAGACTAGATAAATCTATCTTGCTTATGTCAGAAACAAGTCTGCCTTTGTTCATACAGGCACTGCTATATCTCTATGGCCCGCGGGACGCTTCATTATCGCATTTCTCACACCGTCATCATATAAACGCGTTAATCGATCGAGACGATGAAAAAGGATTAGTGAGATTGGATAAAAAAAAAAAATTGCAATGAAAAAAAAATTGAAATACAAAAAATAAAATATTGGTGAAATAGATGGAAGTGTAGATGAAGGAGGAGCGAGAAGAGAAGGACATGAACAAACGTAAAAAAAAATAGGCGAAGAAGAAGACGAAGAAGAAGAAGAAGTAGATGAGGTTGGTGAAGGATGGGGGAGGCAAAGAGTGAGGTGAAAAAGGGATAAAGAGGATTCTCAACTCGGTGCATATACCGGGAGAGATCGTCGTGGCTCACAGCATCGAAATCGGCTGTTGAGCGAATGGCCATGAACCATTTTCGCCCTTAAAGAAGCGCGAGAGCTGCAAGCAAAGGCGCGAGAGCGAATGTGTGTATAATGCTATACAAAGACAAAAAAAAAATTTATATATATATATATATATATAAGAGGAGATTCGGGACGAGTTAAGCTAACTTGATATGTGTGCATGTATTTTTGTATGTGTGTCCACGAGTGAGATTGCGAATATCGAAGATAAACAGGAGTGAAAGAGAAACGTAGAGTCGAGACTACTAAAACTGTTGTGTTGGCCATTCGCGAACGCTTGCGATGTAGTTCCTCTACCCATATACACAGACTAGACGCTATATCGCCACTATATAAACTCCTGGCATTGGGCCCGGGACAAAAGTGGACCGATATTTCTCTTGCACTGTGTGGCCTAACGGAGATTTCAGTTTGCCTTGCACTATACTCTTTCTCTTCAGGCCTCTCAACCATCTTTTCCCCTTGGGGGCTCCAAACGCGATTTATTAGTCAAGTTAATTAATCGACGACTGCGGTTTGTGTTGTAGGCCCCCGAGGATGACTCTTGATTTCGTAGAAATTGGCGTTTAGATATATATATTGTGTACATATATAACATCACGTGCAAGGATCCAATTATTTCTTGTCACCTGAAAAAATATAATATCATATCTCTTGGATATAATATCGCGATGCCAAAATATATATGACAATTAATACATTTAAATTAGTTTGAAGGACACAGGTCGAATTTCATTTAACTATATACTGGAGCCTGCATCGCCACCATGTTAATCCATATTTAATAATATACTTGTGAATTCAAAAATTGTAAACACTCTTATATAATCAACACACAATATTAATAACGAATGTTCCTCGATAGACTTTATTGATTAAACGTCATCGTAATATTTTTATTCTTCGAATAGAAATGGAAAGAGAGAATAAAGTTAATCTATACTCCTATTACTTTTCGTAACAGGTTTTAGATTAATCTCACGCGTCGTCAATTGCACACTGTTGCAGTTGAGTGTGAAGTCCAAGGCTACATTGACACCTGTGCAACAACTGAATTCTTCATTTTTATTGTTATTCATCGATTGATCGCCGTCGATTGTATTTGATTGTAATAATTCGGTGGAATCACAATCGTTATTGGGCACTGTTGCTATTGGTGTTGTTATTACTGCACCTTCGTCATCACGTATAGCTTGACCAAGGTATTTCATCGCAATCCTTATAGTGTGAGTCACTTCCGGACTTGGGCTACGAGACGATTGGCTGACCTCCGTCTTCTCACGAATGTTAATCCGCAAATTCTCGGTAATTTCAGAGCAGATACAGTCCTTGGTGGCGCCATCGTTTGCATTATGAATTACCTTGCGTGACATTTCTAAAATTGAATTAATTTTATCTATGTAGTATTCAATCAAAATATTTACAATTTGATTCTGGTCAGTTCATCACAATTCTTTTACTTGATTTTTCATTGTATTATATATAATAATTGAGTGAAAATGATAATATTATTTCTTTGACTGTTGTAACATTATAAATTTTTTAAGTATCAAAATTCCATGTAGAATAATATATAAAAGATAAACAAGAAAATGTTATTTTTATAGCTTCATTATTTCATGCAAGCGACAGTGGAGATGACGTGATCAAAATGTGCAAACAAAATAAATTTGTATTGCTTATTTTTTCTCCATATAAAAAACGATATAATATTAACACTCACGTTCATTATTGCGTTTGCAATTCACAAGAGACACATGTACGCTGTTACATTCTTTTGTATTGGTACAAAGTTTTCCCGTACGATTATTCTTTTTTATATCATTGCTATCAGCACTGCGACTCACTTTCTTCCTATCCTTAATTCCCACTTTTCTAATATTCCCAACAAATTCATCGAGTATCTCATCTTGTCGTATATTTACGTGAGATCGTGATTCACCAGAGCGTGATCGTGCACTTGATTGCGAATCAATGAGTGGAATTGGCGAGTCTGGAAGCTCCAGTGATGTAATTGTCAAATGAGCAGGTCTCTCGTTTCTCATGCGTTCGAGCCAAGATCTGTAACTGTTGATAATTTACATTCATTCGAGTAAATCAATTTTATAAATGATATAACATGTATGAGAATGCTCTATGGAGTAAATACGGAGGAGAGAAAAAAAAAAAAAAATACACAATAGTTTGCATCAAGTTCTGTAAAAGAACTCGATTTATTTTCTTCAAGAATATACATTTATTTTTCCATTTCCGTTCTTGGTGTAACTTGGTTTCACCTCGTTTTGCCTCGCGCACCAAAGTGAATTACCAAAACAAAAAAATAAACGAGAAAAAAAAAAATAAATAAATAAAAAAGGAATGAAATAAATCGAATTCGCGCGAAACTACTGCGGCATTTTACCAATAGCAGTGAGAGAAAGAAACGAGCTGACTCCTCGTAAAATATCTTTCTCGGCTTTGTTGTTTATTCATTTATTTATTTTTTTTTTTCCGCCTTCTTCATCTTTATTCCTCGTAGCATCTCGTCAAATGTCGATATTGAATAAAGTGAAGTTAACGACTTTGTTCACATTCTCTGAAATGATTGCACTAGTTAAAAAAGAAGCAAAAAGTGTTGGTATATAAAAAATTATTATGGGGGAAGGAGGAAAAAAAAAAAAAGGCAAACGAAATGGAGAAATATAAAAATAAAAATGTGCATGACGAGATAATATAAACTCCAATATTCAGCAATCTTTTATTTATTTTATTCATCACACTCACATATATATATATGTGCTGAATTCGCCAAGTCGAAATTTAATAAGAGTATAAAATATTTTATTGGTAGCCAATTAGTGAACGTATTAAAAACAAACTGACGAGAAAAGAAAAACAAAGAACGAGAGAGAAAAAAAAATAAATAAATAATAAAAAATACGAAATCAAATTGTATTTCTCGAGAAAGGAGAACGATCTCTCGCGTGTTTTGAAATCGCAATAAAATTGGTATAACCTTGCCACACGTTTTACACTATAGGGATATTGTGCTTTGAAATACAATACCAATTGGGGTGTAGGTTGATGACTGCATAGCAGTCTATTGTGCGAGTGGGATAGCAAAAGCTAGAGGCGTCTTAAAAAAAAAGCAACAAGTAAAGAAAAAGATCAAGAAAACGACAATGCATATAGTCATATTAATATTAATATTAATATTTTTATTATTATTATTCCTAACAAATCAGTGGATGTATTTATTGTAGAATATAGTGTATAGCGAAGGTATAACGTCGTATCATGAATGATCAGAGTGATCCAATAAAGAAGAATATAATATGTGTATACTTATATGCATATACGAATATATTCTCCTAATAACAATATTTTATATGTAGATATAGTTGATGCGGTGGGGTCTTGTGATACGCGCGAGCTAAAGAGATTAAATGTTGTAGATAATAGACGATGAGCCACACGGGATATTGTTATAAATATATAAGCTCGTATTTTAATGCGGCACTTTAATAAATGCCACGATAACATTGACTCGCGCGCAAAAACCAAGTGGTGTAGATCGACGCCAAGGCTTTATTAAGTCGTGCCACAACCATTTGTCCTGTCCGACCGTTAAGTTTTACCACGTTTAATTGTGGAGTTTTGCGGGTACGCGCGTGCGACCACAATGAGCAACGATATTCACGCGAACATTAATTTTATTGATAAAGTATGTACGTATATATTTTTATAGTTATTTGTACATGGAAAAATGTTTGTAATGCAACAGTAATTAATGTGATACAATGATACAAAAAGAAATAGCACATGCTAATACTTGAAAGCTTTATTTTATTCACTCGGCAACTTGGTTAAATATTTTTGTACCTTTTATAAATTGTATTTTAATATAGTGATTGATGTTGTGTTTCAATGTATCGAAGTGTAATTTATTATGTTCTGACTGTTTGTCAATGATGACGAATTAGTAATACTCGTGAAAATTTCTCCATGTGTATGAAATCATTGTTGAATACTATGAAAGAAAGTGAGAGAACAATTATGTAACACATTTAAACAGTGTGTATATTGAAATTTCAAAGAAATTAGGATGAAATACTACTTTTTAATATTTTTTCTATTTAAAAAGATATTAAATTTGATTTCACGGTATATTTTTATGTCGTGAGAAATAAATTTCTTTTATATGCGGCTATACTATATATACATATATATGTATACGTAGATATATATAATATACTACAGATTGCGTATCATAATTTACGATTCGCAATCCCACACTCGTGGGCGTTACTTGAATAATTGTATATTAGTAGAATTTATATATAGTTAATCTTTTGCTATTTTGTCTTTCTTCATGTTTTATTACTCATTTATTTATTAAAATTTTGTCGTTGTTTTTTTTTTTTTCTATCCCTTCTTTCTTTCATTAATTTGATCTTTTGGTGTCGGCATATGTTACCTCGATGATCCTCGCCCAGGGCGAGCCTGACCACTCCGCGGATGACAGATATGACGTACTGGAGATGGTGACCTTGAATCAGCACGGTCTCGCTCGCGAACAATTCTTGGATCCTCGAGCGTGAGGCGCCGAATATAAAGGCCTGGCACCTCCTCCACCAGGAGATGTCTCCTCCTGTAGCCAGCCACAGTTGCAGATTGTCTGTCTCGTGTATTATATTTTTTATTTTTTGTCTCAGCTCGCGCTCAACATTATCATCGTCATCGTGCAATGCAGCTGCGAATTCGAAAAAAAAGAAAAAAAAAACAGAACAACAAAAATAAAGACATATATTAATGTTTTTTTCTCTTCATCTCATTTAATGTTATTATTATTTTAATTTCTTTTTTTTTTTTTCACAGTCGATTTATAAATGATTGTCATTAAATTTTATCCACGATACATTAGTCATCGCTGATATCAAATCAATTCATATAGGATGTTTATTTATTTGTCACATCAGACAACAAGTTGTAACGTCTGCTTAACTGACTTATGAGTTCTTAATTTTTTTTGTTTTCGTTTTATTATTATTTTCTTTTTTTTTTCTTTTTTTTTTTCATGCTTCAAAATTCCCATGTTGCCTCGTCGTGTCAAGGTGTGGGATAGATTAGTTTTCGCTCATATCCCTGTCAGCTACTTGCCATAAGGGGGCTGGTATTCTCTCCCCATTTGCTGCCTTGCATGCCAACTCTCACACAAATATGTATATAAATGTGTGTGTGTACATGTATAATGATGTGATTATACATATGAGGACCCACCGCGGTGCGAACCGCGACGCCAAGGTGTTTTTAACGTCTTGTCACTGTGATAATTAGTGTGCAACGGTACATGAATATTAATTTAACCAATCGTTACAACTCGTTTGTGTCATCCAATTAAATATATATATATAAATAAATATAATGATGATAGTAATAATTTATAATTCAATTACGAATATTAATTGATAATATTTTTAATATCTTATTATATCAATTTTATTTTTATATACTTTATGAAATAGAAAATTATGCATCAATAGATTGCAATTAATATTTCTCTGTTCGTCATGTAAAAGAAAAAAAGGAACACAAAATGTTATAAAATTCCATGTCATAAATTGAATTGAAGCTATCGTCTGCTTGCAACGCCAACACATAATATTTTCTGCATTCTCATCTGGAAATGAATATGTAAAAGAAACAAATATGTTCTTTCAACTTTGATTAGACGTTATATTTGCGGCTGAGAGGTCGGCATCATGGTGAATAGAGAAAAGAGTGAGCGAGAGAGGGACTTGAAGAAATAAAAACCAAGTGAGGGCAAGCATAAGACAGAGAACAAGTCAAAGGGGGGAATAAACTAAGGAGAGTGTAGAAGTATAGTGAAAGAGAAGAAGGTGGAAGAGGAGGAATCTCTTCGCGGAATATGTTTACATTAACGGGCCGGCAAAAAAGGTACACGAGGACCGCAAACTGCTTAACGAGTTCCCGGACGATTTGCTCTTTCTCTCTTCTATGCGTGACCGAACTGCAGCATATACGCTTATGCATACATATATATGTATATACTTGTAACGCGTACATATATGATACCCCTTTGCACGACACAACGATGATATAGCTGGAAAAATACAGTCACAATAAAATTGTACAAAGTTCACATGAATTCAATTATGTACAACATGTACAAAGTAACAATTAAATTGAAGAAAAAGTGATTACATTGCGGTAAAAAAAAATTTGCAGCAAAATTCACATCCTAATTTTATTGTTGTAAGTTCACAAAACATGTCTAGCGTCAATTGGTGGTATATAATAATTTATTATACTGGGAATGCGGAATTTGAACTACAGTAGAATTTATATTTATTCCAGGAATGCAAATAGTTGCATAAAAATTATATCCGCGCATAATTTTGACGATGAAAGTGGGAAATTATTTTTTTTTCAACAAGAAAATACGTACTTGATCATTTTTAAGAACTTATATTTCGGTTTGACCTATGAGTTTACAGTGAATATTCGTTTTGGTATACTTTTTTGCTACTTTATATTTTTTATTTTTCTATTTTTTATTCTTTTTAAGAATGATGGGGATAAAGCCACGACGTCGAAGGGGATGTACCCAACCCCGCGGATGGGTTATTAGATTTCTCACAAATTACCCGAGCGTGTACCATTAACGAGTCCCATCTGTCTGGATTACCGTGCAACTACGAGGTGAAAGATAGAGAAAGAGATATAGAAAGAGGAGAATTGAAAGAGGGAATGAGAGAGTGAGAGAAACGCGATTATCGTGCGAGTCGTTTTTGCAATTACCAAGAGGCGTCGCGCACGGTTTCTTGTATACTTTATATATTTGTTTTTGCTATTCACTTGTCGAATTGTCTTGTTTGACGTTATGATACAGAAATGAAAACAAAAAAGAACGAAGAAAAAAAAAAACAAGTAGGAATAAAAAGAAAACCAAAGTGAAAGAAGACAGGAAGAAACTGGAATTTCTTGTTTTACAATCGTACTAAATTGTTCTCGCGTGATTTCATAAAGAAGGATATTTATAAATAATTGAAGTGTTTATTGCCCAAGACAATTTGCCAGGAATAAGAAATTATTTTTTTGTTTTGACATAAAGGAAAATTTTTTTTCTCAGTACCATACGAACATATCTTTTCATCTATATATATACGAGTTTATGTGTGTATGTTGCCGCGTGCTTGATGACACATCGATCCGTCGTGCGTGACCGAGTACGACACGAAGGTGAAAAACGAAGCGATTTTTCAATGTGAAAACACATGTGGAAATCGATATCATATGTATATAACAAATACATACTACCTCACCTTCTACATAAAATACGACTTCATTATTTTCACTTAAATATTCTCACATCTAATACATAGTGTGGCCACTATACATATACAATATACTATTTTATAATAGCTCAAAATAATATATTCCCGCGAAACAATTATTTTGAATCAAACAATATTTTATACGTTATAAAAATATTATTCATACGTACTTGTGTTTATAGAAAGAGTTTGTTTTTTTTTTTTTTTTCTATCGGCAACAATGTAATCTTCAAAAAACTTTCGAAAATGAGATTTTTATATGATGAAAAAGAAGGAGAAAAAAATAAACAGGAAGAACTAAAAATTATAAATCAAAATATAAAATTTGCCGGGGGGGATAAACGAAACGAAAGAGAGTTTGTGTGCCCCAACGAAAAATATATATATCACGACCTCGGCGTTCGCCGAAAATTCGTAAATCAGAATTCGATCGCGTCGACACGCCGTTGGCTAAACCGGGGCGCCCCGATTCGTTACGTCCACATACCTCGTGAAACATATATATATATATATTTGTATGTTGTACCTATATAATTTAATTCGGTATTCCGCGAACGACGGCAAACGATAATTGGCTAAATTGGCAATCCTGCCAATCAATCGTTAAAAATCAAGGACTCGCCATATGCCTTTGGGGGTCACCCTACATATACACTATTTATATATATATATATATGTTTAGTAACACCATATACAATGCCGCGTGTGTCCCACTAGTTGATGCCACATTTTTGTCATTTTTTTCGGCCCACAATTCGCGTATAAACCAACACGCAAAGGGCTTTAATGATATATATTCAGGTAGCAAAATAATATAGATAACTATTATAATGCCGAATAAATTAATGGAAATAATTTCCGGGAAATAAAAATGTGAATATAATGGTAGGAATAGGGCGAGGCGCCATTTGAACACGCAGGAGCGTTGCGTTCATCCTTGAGTGTACTCACTGCTATCTTCTCTGTCTCTACCACCCTTCCTTGCCATTTCATGTATCTTACTTCCTCCTTTTTTCTTGTTTTTTTCTTCTTTTTCACGCTCTCTTTCCGTGACTCCTCACATCCATATATGCCACATATTTTTTCGACGATAACAAAAAGAAAAGAGAAATTAAGAACAAAGAAAGAGAAATACCAAATGTTCGGAGCGCGCGCCTTTGTTTCGTTCCACACGAGAGACTTAATCGACTTTAATTTATTTAATTTTGTCTGACGGCGCCCGACCGAGACAGGAGTCAAATGTGCCGCGGTGCGAGATGCGTCGACGCGCGAATTTTGCGGTCATATTACAATATGTTGTGCAGGGTGACTGACGGTGTGAGCTTCATATATGAAACTAACGCGCGTATATTTATCTACGTTAATTTTTAATGATATTTTTAAATTCTTCATTATTATATATGCTTATTCATTCTTACGTTTAATTTATAATAATAATTATAGATAGATTGTTCCATTGGAGAATAAATGTAGAAGACTAGATAAAAATATCAGTTCAAGTTACACTGGTGAAATGTTTGAAATTTTATTTAGAGAGAAATATTGAAGATGTTGTGGCACGAGCCGCGTCTAAACATGAACTGGCGTGCGAGGCACCTGCGGGTCTTTACCACAACCGCCCTCGCAAGCTCACCGCATTATCGAATCTTTCTATGATTATATATGCATGTATATACCAACACAAGTGTATATAAATGTTTACATATAGACAAATATCACATTTGTATCAATTTCCGCAATATTTTTGACCATTTTGTCGGAGTATTAAACATGATAATAGATCAGTTGAATGTATATATAAAGGATGAACAAAATTGTTTTTGGAAACGATTTTGGTGGAACGAAAATTTCGAATATGTCAGATGGTGACTCGAGAGATGGATAAAGCAAGAGAAAGAAGAGGAAAAGAGGAAGAGATATGGACGATGTCACGGAACCTACGCGTGTCCTCAGTCATTATATTATAGAATCCAACTGAACAAGCGACGCACGAATGTATACTCGTCGGCACAGACGTGAAATTTATACACGTGCAACATAATATACCAACTTTGTTCTTTATTTTCACGTCCACTCTCAGAAATGTCAAAATAATAATAATTATCACAATTGCCGCGATATTTTTCGGTAGATATTGAGACAGAAATGTACACAATCACGAAATTGCCATCATGTGAAATATATAATTTACGAAATTGCAATATTTCACAGTATACGAAAATAGAAATTTGTTTTTGTAGAAATCATATTTGTCATGAATTTGTATAATAAAAATAATAAATACTTGAAACTTTGCAAAACATTATTGTCCATTAAAAGACCAGCAACATATTTACACTTTCCAAATAGTATGTATATTAAATATTGCGCATTGAATGATTTTAATTCTTGCACAACATTCAAATAAATCTGCTATTTTTCTTTTTTCTCTAATTTGCACCCCGTTTATATCATCAGTGAGCCCAAAAATCTCTATGCAGTGTTACTATACCCAGCGATACGATAAAAGAAAAAAGGAATACTAATATGCTTTTAGGGGATATATCGTGTACGAAGTTTAATCTATTCGTAGAAATCATAATGATCAATATAAATGTATACACATAGAGGTATATCTGGAGCAAATATATTAACAGTAGATAGAGGGAGAGAGAGAGTTGCATCATCAGCCAAAGTGATGAATATTTCGCGCGATAATTACTCACGTGCGCGAGTTATAACTTCTACATTCTCGTCCATCATTCGTGCTAACTCTCTTGCAGCTTTTACTTATAATCAGGACATGGTTACGGCTGTTCATTTTACTGACGAATCAGGCACGGAGCCTGGCACGAATAAGTCTGGAGGAAACAAGAACACCGCCGCTATGCACAACGTGTGGATGCGGATAAGATATAACTGATGATGAAGAAAAAAAGAAACCTGATATTAATGCAAACTTCATACACATCAAAAATTATTTTTCGCATTTTGCTTACACAATAATTCTTTAAAACGGATATTTAAATCAAGTTGACGTATATATAATTTCGCATAGTCCATATACCATCTGTATTTAATGTTCGAAGCAGAGAAAATTTTGTCATGGTGAAAATAAAAAGTGGACAAAGAAAGAATCAAGATTGCAAAAAATATAGTGCACAAGAAAAAAAAAAAAATGAAGGTCATGAAATGGAAATTCTCTTCACGTATAACTATTTCTCTAAAATTGAAAAGCCTTGTTGTACCACCGTCTATGTATTGGTACAACTCAACTTCGTATTATTATATATTTTTTTTCTATTTTCACAAAACCTTCGGTATTTGAATCACGTGGCATGAACTTGTTATCGTCTGAAAATCCATCCCTCTGCAATGTCCTGCACATCGACCCACTATGTACTTTTATTTCCCATTTTATTTTATCACTATTATTATTATCTTTATTCTTTACGTTTCTGATCCCGTTATATCCAGAGTTTTCTCACTTTAAATGTATCGCACGCACATATCGTCAAGAGGAGCACGTGATGACACTGAGTGAACATCCGGATGCTGTTTTATTATGAACTCCTTCTCTTTTGCCCCCGTTATTCGGACATATTATCAAAAACTTATCATTTCATCCAATTTATCGTGTTGCTGTATCATATTGCAAAACAGTGGAGAAAAAATACAGGTGCGTGATACTGGAAATTTTCTTTGTAATATTAGTGTTATAATAATATATACGCAAACGCATTTAGTAACAATACACGCATGAGGTTGTTGAGGGTTGAACATGCCAAGCACAACTCACTGAATTGAGGATTGATTCCAAAACGAGCAACTCGCCTTGTTACAACCATGATATAAATATATATCTAACTGTGAATTATATCTACACTTGAAAGAACCACTCATAGCATTTATCAGCGGCACCTGACGAGAAAGGATATGGAGGGATTGTTAAATGGCAGGACGTGTGAGAGTGCGGTTGAATTTTAGTAGCATTACTTTTTCATTTAGTATATATATATGAAAAATTATTGCTCTTATTTTTCGATAAATTGTCGAACAATTGAATCAAAAGTGTTTCGATTAATAACTGAAAGTTTCTTTTGCTTGATATCAAAAGAGTTATTATCCTTGAAAAGAAAAGGCAAAAAATTAAAAATAAATTCAATTCTAGATTTAAATATTTACGAAAATGAAATAGCAAGAGATTTAATGTTGGAATTAAAAACGTTTCTTTGATCTAACAAAAACTAAAGTACCAGTGCGGAAGAGTATACATATATGTATAACTATGCGCAGACTGATATAATGACTTTCCACTCGCGCAATCTCTCTTTTCAATCCATATTTATATCCACGAAGGCTTTCCATGATTTGCGTCGAGAACACGGACTCCAATTAGTCTTCGTTGAATTTACAAATTTCATACTGAGTAAAAAGTTGAGTTCACCACTGACGCTGAAGTGCATATTGAATAGTCATATATAAAAACTTACTCACAAATTAGTTCCAACAGATATTATTCCTCAATAGTTTTACGTCGCAACCAGAATAGAATAAATTTTCACGACTGTCAAAACTTTTTTTTTGTCACAACATAATGCTTTTTTTAATTCCCCTATTCATTTGAGAATTGATATAAATTGAGAAAAATATCTGCTATAATGAAACAATAATGTTGCTATTATCACCATCATTATCATTATCAGTAGCAGCATTAGAATTAATCATTAGTACCAAAGACCCCTTAATCCCAAACCCCAATCCCCCTGTGCATTCCTTGTGAAAAGATTTTTGCTCTGAGCATTCCTTCCTGCACGACCAATGGGGGAGGACCAAAGTTGATATATAACAAGCAAGTAAACGCCAAAGAGAGAGAGAGAGAGGGAGAGGGAGTAAAAGAGAAGTATACATATCGAACTATACACCATGTCAAACTCGAAGGGTTGCCATTCGAATATATAGGTTAAAGACCCCTAAACATATTTATTGTTGGGGTAGGTTTTACGCACTGCGGTTTTTCCTCTGACGAAGAAACCGAAGGGTGGTTCTAATTCGTCATAACGTTCTTGTCTCGCACCAATAATTCCCTAATGCCTCTAAATCTCATTGGGTCTATCTCAACATTACAGTTTCGTTTTTTTTTTTTTCCGCACCCCATTCAATTTTCCAACATCTTCTCCTGACCCTTATCTCTCGTTCTCGTCCTCACTTTTATCATTACATTTCTCCATATATACCTACTAACGCTTGGAAAATAAATTATTTTCATTTGAAACTTATGAGTTTGACATGTTGTTATTAAAATTTGCTAGAAGTACGAGTAGTGTTTATTTATAATTATTTATATTGATGGGAAAAATTCATAAATGTATATTTAATGTGGACTGTGCACGTGAAATATTGAAATATAAATAAGATTTAAAACGAAGAATATTTTTAGATGTAAATCGAATCTAAAATTTGCCATTGGAATTGGAATTATTTTTTATTCAACTGCGAGTGCAAAAATCACCTTGAATCAAATTGGGGGGGGGGGGGGGGATTTGATTTAAAATTTTTTTCTTATTGCGCCCACAAATATATATTCGTTGTCGCTTTTAGGTACTGGTCAAACTTTATTGCCTGTTAAATTGCGAGAATGGCATTTGTGCTACGTATATATGTAAGGTAGATATATACTGCGGAAATAAATATACCTATATATAGTTGACAATGTGGTTGCGACGACAACAGGAATGCGTATGCTTCGGTGTGTCAGACAAGGTTAGATTTTATGCCGCAATTAAATGCATTTGTAACTAATTGCTTTTATTTCTTTTTCTTATTTCTACAAACACCCAAGCACACGAGACAATTGCCCGCGCGAGAAATATATCGATTGAAACCGGATGAAACGTTACTCGCACTCTATAACATTAATGGGCTTTATTTCACATTCTTTATGAGAGCGTGTGTGCCTGTGTGTGTGTGTGTTGTTCGATTCAACCTCGCGACCCAGCCACAAGTGGTTGAATGCTCAGTAATTGATGAATTAACAGCATTCCCATATGTGTGTGCATATATGTAATTGTATTATACATATTTACTTCCTACACACGCGATACTTTGACAGAGATAAATAAATAAATTAATATTTATTTTTTTCACAATATTAATATAGATATTCTTACCGCTCAATCTTCTAAATTTTTATTTGATATAACTATCAATAAATTCAAATTAATCATATCAATGTCAATTAAATTTTGTTTATCTACAAAAGGGAGATGATGATAAGTTAAATAAAGTTAACTTGGTATGTGTTTATATATTTTATACTCAGAAGGTATGTTACTACGTGCGGTATTTCCGGCAATTGCCGTGAATTCGTGCGAGTCATGGTAGCCGTTAGTGAGACTGCCCTTTAATCGTTTGCGCGCGTGAACTTTATTCTCGCTCGCAAAGCACAACGAAATTGTGTGCGAACTCCAGAGCACTACCGTAATTTCACAAGTTAAATGTTCCAAACGAGATTATATGTATACATACATATATATGTATAGCGTTGGTGAGAAATTCACAACTAACATCCGCCGGTACTTAGAAATGACATACATATGTGTCTATTCATTACAAGTATGTATATTCTATTTTATTTTTTTTTCTTCGGACAATTTTTTGCTGTCTACTTGTCCCGGAACTGTTTCCATATTTTTTTTTTTTTTTTTCACATCTCAAACATTCAAGGTCATTTGTTTGTGGTATAGACCACTAGATTTATTCTCGTTTTGTTGGACGATGTCCACAACACCCATTAATCACGGGTTTTTTTTTTTTGCTTTTTCATTTTTTTTTTTTTTCCTTTCGTATATTATAATTTAGAGTTGTATATCTCTTTTAATTAACTAGACACAAAGGACAAGTCCGCGACGTATATTTGTGTCAATAAATAAAATAATATTAAAAATGGAAAGGAAAAAGAATTTGAGGAGAAAAAAAAAAAAAAGGGAGAGAACAAAAATTAATCAATTAGGGTGAATTTTAATGTGTTTCCACATATGTGATATTTGAGTTGATTTGTGAAATAGACTTGTAGAATTAAAATATGCATGGAAATGAGAGAAGAAGGAAGTTGAGCAATACGGGTCCCTCAAAATGAATTATGAAATGTTGAAAAAATAAAATTTTAATCCGTCTATTTACATATGGTTTAGAATACTTCATGTGTGTTAGTCGCATTTGATTAATATTATTCACTATACTGTATGCCATTTGCAAACGCTAAGCAATTTTTCCTCTGCATATTGAATTATTGCAATGGAATTTGGACAATCTGCTTGTTTATTGAAATTAAAAAGAGTTGTAAATACATTGTCAAAACATTTGACTGGTACTAAGCAATTTTTTAACATCACTATGCGAAAGAATGAAAATAATCACTGAATATACTTGACGATAATGGTGTTGTACAAAGCAAAAATGTGAATTTACTTTGGTCCAGTAAAATGGTGGCGCTCTCTGACGAGCCGCTGGCCAATCGATACGACGTGTGAGGGTATGCGAGAGTGAAGAAGAAGAAGAACAAGAAGGAGAAGAAGAGAGAGCAAAATAGAGAAAGAGACAGGGTGTTTTGAGAAGGGGGTTAGATGTATTTTCGCGATGGGGGGATTAGGGTGCGGTGACGTGGGCCGCAGTGTGGGTCGTCGTGGAGAGAAAGAGAGCGGTCGACACTGTACATGGTATATATACTACGGCGAGAGGAAGAAGCGGGTGAAAATAGCGAATACACAGTATGAGAGGGCTGGAAAAACGCGCGCGCGCGCGGTAAAAGGGGTGTTTCGAGGCAAGGGGTGAGAAGGTCGATGCAGCAATGCTGGACCCAAGGTCCACTCTCACTTGTCTTTTGAGAGAACGGAGAGAAATACGCGCAGAGAAGTCTACTACATAGCAAGGGGAGAGAAAGCAGAGGGTGGTTTGGAGGATGAAAGAGGGGCAGATGGTGAAAACATGAAAGTGAGATCGAGATAGGGCGAGGACTCAGAGTAGTTACTGTGGGCAAGTGAGAAGACGTTATATATATATATATATATATAGATGATGGGTAAGGGGTCGCGGCTTGGTTATATAGAGGAGGAGAAAGAGTTGTATATGGGAGGGATGAAAGAGTGAGAGCGAAATGAGAGCGAGAGTGAGATGGCTCTGGGAGGAAACTAAGGGGTGATATACCAAAGGGTTCTCTAACTGGAGAAAGTGAACAGTGGTGATCAACTTCCTTCAAAACTTTTTTTTGTTCTGTGAAAACTGAATTTTTTTTTTCTCTCTTATTTATTCAGTAAATATCGTTTTTTATATCTAAAATTATTCCATGCATGCTAAATTTATTTCACATTGAGCCATTAATTGTAAATATCTTGTGCTTTTTTTCTTGGTGAAATACCCCATAAAAATTTTAGTTTTGATTTTATCATTGTATATTTTTTATTTATTGTTGGATCGATTGAGATTGTAATAATGTCAGTAGAGATATGGTGGTGTTGCGTGCAGGTGCAACGCGGTATATATACGCTGACGTGCAATTATCCTGTTCGCGCCAGACATGCAAATATTCAGCATGGGAATCGCGCGCGCGCGTACACACGCCCATCATAACTTTTCTGACGCGCTCGTAATTTTCGCTCATTAACCGTTGACGGTGGTGCTTGGAAAAAAAAAGAAATTCACAGTAAAAAAAATTATGAACGAATAGTGTACCGCCACGTTCACGTTTCTTACTTACAGCCAAGTAACATGATAGATTGTGTGCGCGTGCATGTAAGACAGCGGTGTGCTCGTTTTCAAGACAAAACATGCACTTTTGAATATATATACACATAGATTTATCTTTCTTTTTTTCTTTTTTTTTTTTTTATAATTTACCGAAACAAAAATGAAGGTAAAATATATAAATTATTGTGTAAGAAATGTGACTGACGAGGATGCCAACGAGAATGATGTACAAACAGAATGGATAACAGCTTCACAAAAAATTCGTAGAAAGAGAAAGTTATGATATATATATATATACACATATATTTATGTGGACAATAGAACAGAATGGATTGAAATAAAGGAGAAAACACCGAGGCCCTATTAGAAGAGTAACAAAAAGCCCCGAAGCGTTATATATAGCCCATATATATGTATATTTCACGCACCAATAGCGAAAAAGTTTGGATGGATCCTCTTTAAGGAAGCGACTCTCAAGCCACCCGCCGAGAGCAAACTTCTTTTCACCGGATCTTGAAGGGAATCTCGTTTTTCTCGCGCGCACCACACAGTAAGAGACACACGTTTTAGCTCTTTCAGTCACTGAGTTTTCCTTCAACCAAGTAAGGAGTAAGCGAGATAAAGAAGGATGAAGAAAGAGATAGGTTAATCGATTTCGTGTTACCTTGAAATTCAACTTGAACATTTTGTGCTTGACAACACCCAGAAGAAAATATTATTTTAATGAAACTTAAATAATTTTGATTCAACACAAACTGCGTAGGGTTCAGAAAATTTCTATTTCAATCAGAAACAATTATTACAAATTATTATTCAGACTTGATTATTTCCAGAGGGATTCATCAATAGAGTGATATATAAACTCAAACTAGAGTTCGAAACTCTACCGAATACCTTCAAATGAATGAAATCAACAACACATCAATGGGAACTATACTTCACTTTCCAGTTTCACGAGTCTCTATGTATTTCCATTTGAATCAAAATCATTTTTATCTCAATTCAATCACGAAGATGAAATGTACAGAATTCAATTCAAATACATTTTACTCTAACGTATATTTCATTTCCAATTCCAAAATTTTCACCACAAAGGAACAAAAATATTTGTTCAATAATGAAAAAATAACGAGTTTGTGTCACAGAAATATGGTTGAAGATGAAAATATATTCCTACATATATACATAAATATACAAGTAAGATTCTTTTATACTCTCTCTCTCTCTCCTAGTTAAATATATATATATATATATTTATATATGTAACCGTAGATATAGATACATATTCCGAAGTCGCTTTTACGTATGCGAGGTTCGTTGCGTGTAAACGTCACGCTGGGGCGCGTATACTCGCGCATGTATATTGCGCGGTGGTCCATGTGCACATAAATTTATGTACGAAGCTTCTGGAAAATGTGTGCTCGTGTATATTTGTTTGAGAGAACGTATATATGTATGTATATGTGTGTCATTGTGTGTGTAGGCACGTAGCCCGGTCGTTTGCCTGGTTATATGGACGCCGAGAAGTGTATTCGGCTAGGAGGCGTCCGTCCACCCTATTGCCTTCGTCTCTCCTCTTCCATCTTCACATACATATATATATATATGTATATATACCCTTCCGCCCTCGCGAGAAGCGAAGCTAAGGGGAAATTGACCGGTGGAGGCAGAGGTTCTCGACTGTTCCTTCACATCCCTATATACTATAAATATATATATTCAAATAAACGTAAATGCAATTTTATGTTTGACAAAAATTATCATATTGTAATCTTTGAATGAATTAAATTAATGTATATGTAGTGTAAATAAGAATTTGAAGGAATAAAAGATGATTAAAAAATTTACAATTGTAAGAATATGTCATTGGAGTAATTGGAGAATCAGTTGTTTTTTTTTGCGTAAACCTCGCGAGCCCTTGCAACACACACGCGTTCACCCCAATTACGGTAATGGAGCTAGAAATGCTTTTAACATCGTAGCCGCACGCGCACATACACGTATACATATAGTAGAGTCACGTGCACGCGTGCCACCGAGCAAAACGTGAAAAAGCTCAACGACCATATTACACACATATATAAAATATATGAAGTGAGGGTGGATGAGTTCAGCTATATCGCTAAACGCCACGGAAAAGATACAACGAATTGAATTGTTTTCGTGCCGTTTACTCGGCACACTCGTTGCCCGGAAGTCATAACCGTTACTCTTTTCCACGCGCATTTTCATCCACAATCACGCATCGGTAGAGCTTATATATCCTCTTTTCTTTATTCTCATATATAATATCTTGTACTAACAGCGATTTCAAGTGATAATATATTTTCTCTTATCGATATCTTTTCCATGAAAAAAAATTTGAGTTATATTATTGTCTCTCTATATGAAAAAAAAAAAAATTCATTTCAGACGATTTAATTTCAAGATTTTATATGTGTCAAATTCGCATTTTTTGAGTAATGCAGAATGAAAAATGAAAGAGCGAAAAATAATTTTTTTGCTATCTACAAATATTCCCAAAAAAAAAAAAAAAAAAAATCTAACATACATCACTGTCCTTCTGTAAAAAATATATCATACTATTTCAAATATAATAAAAATTATTCCGAGTGATTTAAAGTCAAGGTTATCTATATGCATATATATATGTCAAAGACACACCCTTTGATAAAAAAAAAAAGGTACGGTGAAAATAAATAAAAAAATTTTCGCGAAGCAGCATCGCAAAAGTGCGTCGGGGTCTCGATAAATTTTTACGATAGGGAGAGATAATTAAAAGGATTTTCCTGGGGAATGTAAATTGCCAAGAGGGGTATATAGAATATATATCGAGCTAAAGGGAACTTGTGAGAGGCCGTGTGTAGACGACGACGATGAGAAAGAGTGGTGGTGTTGGTGGTGTTAGTGGAAGTAAAGAGAAAAGGGGGGTGCGGATGGACTTTGGTCAGAGGAAGGGTCGTGATCAGCGAGAGTAAGGTGAGTTTCGGAACGCAATGTCCGGCCTGGTCCAGCCAACGGAGATACGAGTATTGATCTGGGGAGTTTCCTCGCCAGCACGTCGCGACCTCCTTCATCTCAGCTTCGCCACCGGCCACGTCGTGAGCAACTATATGCCACCCCAAATATATATATATATATATATGTATATACGCGCGTTACTCAAAGCGCGCGGGAGTAGTGCGGGCTGACCGAAGGGTGAGCCACGATGACGACGACGACGACGACAACGACGCCAGAAACTACGACAAGGAGGTGTGTGACGCAAGAGGGGAACAGTGGAAGTCCGGCTCTATATATCCAAGTGCCTGCCCCAGAGCTGTTACGCACGTTCACTCTCGCTCAATTCCTCTCACCCCCATCTCTCTATGTCTCTCCTACTCACTTTACTCCTCTCGCGTTCTCTTTTAACCTCCTCTGCATCTCCACCACTGCCAACATTCGCGTCTCTTAGATACAGAGAACAGTGGTTTTCAACTATAGGATCCAATTATATTTGAATATTATTTTTTTTCAATTTGTAACTATAAAGTTTTAATGTTTGAACTAGAAATCAAATCGAATTGACTGTGAGTTCCGATGCAGAAATAAGCTTGATACAAAAATATATATTGCGAGTAAAGGAATATGCTTCATCAGTTTAATAAATGAAATAATCCATCAAAAAAACTTGCGAAAAAAATTATAAATGTTCATTTTCTTTTAGAAATAGAGCATGACTACCACCCATAATTCACATACTTGTTTAATGATATTCAAGTTTCAATGGTTGAATTTAAAATTTAAATATTCAACTGAATAGACAGTTTTTTAAATGTGGAATAAGAAAAAACTTGGACTGTGTTAGATGAAAAATTTTCATGGATGACTGAAATAAAATATAATGAAAGAAAAAAAAAAATTCCAATTTGACGTTGATTACTCAATTTAAAATTGCAAAAGTTTTTTTTTTTTCTGCTACTATATACGGTCTTTAGTTTGTCACTGGTAAAGTTTGGTAGAATAGAAAGTTGACTTTCCAATTTTCCGGACGACGAGAAGTTCTCTTACGGTTCTACGTATATATATATATATATATACCTATATACACATATTGCCATACAGATATACATATAATATAGCAGTCATTGACATTGGTGCGGTGGCCACATGAACAGTGTCAAATTTTCTGCCACAAGGAGCCTAAACGAGATTCGACTGAATTGAGATCAACAAACGTGCTCAAAGATAACGACACACCCAGTGAATGACGCTCCTCTCGATCGTCTTTATGATCTTATCTTATTAGGGGTAACTCAGTGAAGATCATTCATAGGGTGAAATGAGACTGCGAGAGAAATAACGTGGGGGAGACAAATAATGAAAGAGTCAAGAACCTACCCCACATATATTGGTCAGAATGAGGGATTCCCCATTATTATTACGGTATACTTTAATCAGCCCATCATGTATATGTCCTCAATGTACGCACCAACCCCTGTTTATATGTACGAATTTATTGTCGACTTTGTGTAAAAAACTGTACGAAAAAAAATTCCCAATATCATTTATATATAAAATATCAAATGTGATCGATTGTGATTATTTTAATTTTTTTTTCTAATTATAAATCGTCTGAATAATGTATGATTACAAAAAACTAATTTTCACGCAGAGTATACGAATTTTTTTCAACATCTAATCAATTTCTGCATTCATAAGTAGCCATAATGAACCAATTTTTTTTTTTTTGCCCACAAAATTCTACAGCATAACCTTTTCCACAGAACAAAAAAAATTCTACAAACATTTTTAAATTCATATCTGCTTAAAATCCATAGGTATAATTATTCTACACAGATATCGCACACCAAATCATTTCAATATATTCTCAATATTCAGTGACGTTCTTGGAGACATAAAGTGCATGAGAAATTCATACGGAATATCATAATATAAAAATAAAAAATACAGAATCAAGTCGAAAAAGGGTAGAACCCAGAGGGTCACAATACTATGAAGAGTTTAATAATTAAACATGATACTTCTTCTTGTAAGAGATGAATGATCTCATAAATAGTTGAAGAGGTCTGAATTGTGATGTGTGTTTAATTATTTAAATGTCATTTCCGGAAGAATCGGGGGAGGAATTCATAAATAATATAGAAAAATATAAGTGTCCTTTGAATTTGAAAATTGACCCCTAATTATAATTATCAATAAATCTTAATAACAACAAAAAATTCAACATACCAATGAACTAGAATAATAACCATATAATTTTCATAAACATACATTGTGGGAGACAGCTAGTCGGTCAGACACACAGACAGACATACAGATAACACGTTAAAAGAACGTTCTTGAACTCGGGGAAACTCGTGTGCGGTAAGTAATGCCAAGGCCATCTTGACTGCAAGGTTAACTCTCAGATGGTTGCAGACTTTTCTTTTATTATTCCCTGATGATGAAACGAGAAAAAAAAAAAAAAAAAATTGGTATCATCCTCATCGGTTGAATGAAAACAATATTGTTGATATAAAAGTGTCAATAAACTGAGGTAAATGTTTTCCCGAACGATATAAAGTACGTGTTTATACGGTTATATAATGTGTATATATGTGAGAGTAAGAGGAAAAGAGCAATAGGGCACGGGAGGTAGTGAGACCAGCGGGATATACACTCTCTGACACGGGTGGATCACCGACCGGGAAGGAGCCAGCACGGCGCCCCAGTCCCCGAGACTTTGACCCACATCATATCGCTCGTTTTTGCTTTACCACCATCCACGTTCCTTCGCAGCCCTCTCCCGAGACTATTATCTTAATCCTATACATCCGCTTTAAGACGTTCAACCCACAGTAGGGTGGAGAAAAAGAAGAAGAACGTATATAAACAACGAATTCGCACGCGGTTTTTCGCTGTCCTAAAAACTCTTATATCCTTTATTTTCTACTGCGAAACCAGCTGTTTCTCAAATCCGATATCTCCTCGGAAAATTAATATTTTTCGGCGTATTTATTCTTCACTTGAACCCTCAAACGCTGATCTGTACGATAAACGCAATGGCATAGTAAAATTCGCATAAATACTGCAATAACACGCTTTTACCAAAAGCGCAAATTTCTTTCGACATAGAACAAAAAATTTTACTCACTCCCGAAGACTCACCTGTGTCTAGCTGGAGTAAATCTTTCCTTTTCATCGGGAATAATTATCGCAACAGCCATACAATTTAGTGTCTGATATATATTTTATTGCACTGTGATACCTTTCAGGAATATATAAATATATAAGTGACGTTATGACAATACATATAACCGAAGGTTGTTGGGTGGTCCCGTGAAAATAGCCTAATTAGTTTGGCATTTGAAATTACATACATATAAGTATATATGATATATATAACTGTGTGTTTATATATAACACGGATAGGTTATATATGTATAAATAATTAGTTGAAGTTGCGCAATATAGTCGCAGCAGGTTTGTGAATACATGGACAAAGTTGTAGCTCTTTACCGAGAAAATATACGCGTATGTATAAATGTACGAAATATATATACGGATGAATGTATATATACGTGTTGGGCGAGTTTTGCGTGTGGCTTTGGATATCGATGATTGGTCGCGCGTAAGCCGCATAAATTAAATTAACATATAAGCCTCGGAGTTTTCGAGACAACAAAGTAGAAGCCGCTTGCATCAGCGTGAGAACTATCTACGAAAGACTCCACCTCTCATTCACTCACTTAATTCTCGAAAGACTTATTAAATTTATATATACGTTTCGTGCTTTTTCCTTTTTTGTTTCATTCTATTTATTCTTCTTCATTAATTTATCATCATCGGCAAACACATTGAGGATATATACACGAGTACATAAATAATATTAATATCTATTTACGAATCATCGCCCTCACATATATTTACGCTCATATTTATATGCGCTGAGGAAAAGAGGAATTTTTTTTTTTATCTGATAGTAGGTATTTTAATATATGTATATATGTGTATAAAAATGGAATTTCTGGGCGTCGACTTCCGGGCAATAGGAGGCGCCACCTGAGCTATTACCATGTGTGTGTTGTATATTCACGGTCAAATATAAACTAAACAACGTTTCACAAATACATCCGCGCGCCATACCTGGGCGATGACAAATCCAGAACTCGAATTTTTACGCCTGTCACACGTAAAACTGGATTTGAATATGTTATATATCACACAAAAGAATAAGCGTGATGTATATCAGATGGGAAGAGAGAAAGTGACAAAAAGAATTAGGCATATCGAAAAATGATCGTCTAAACTTCCGCTTGGCTATGTTTTATTATTTTTCCTCCACTGCACTATTTCCCCCACCTTTATCCACTGTTTCTCCATGAAATTTCTCTGTCGTTTGCAAACGTTACACTCTCGAGAGTTACGATCGCGGTTAGGACAAAGTGGAGCCGCGAATTAATCTCGTGGCGCTTGTGTGTGGCTCAAGTGGGAGCAATCGTCAACGGATTAATTGACGTGCCTTCCTCTGTCTCATTTGCTCGCACAAACTTGTTCAGCTGATATATATCGCACTTTGGCGGGCGCGTGACCATCATAGCGCGGCCTCTCTATACCAAACTAATCTCACACACTGACCGACATTTTTGCGGTCAACATGGAATGTCTGGTTGAGAGAAGGTGGGAAAATGGATATATAGATATACTGATTCTTTGACGGAACTGTACACGCCGGTGAACATATATAAGCGTTGACTATCATTTGGTGAGATTAAAAATGTTTGTTTCAATTTTATTAGAATCCAGACAGGCGAATAATTTATTTTCTCATGAGTGAAATGACATCGAATCAATGTCAAAAAAAACAAAAAAACAAATTCGGATATGTGAATTTTTGTGTGTGTAATAGTTTATGTATCTATTCATTCATTTATTCATTTATTTTTTTTTTTTTATTCTGAAACCTTGATAAAGTCTTGTGTCGAGAATAATGATATAATTTTTTGCTCAAATAATGTTTTGTTTTAGAGCGGAAATTGTGCGTCGTATTGAGTTACGCTTCGTGACACTATTTCTGAGTATAAGATAGAACGAACCCACAGGTGCCACAGAGTATCAATTCAAGCGTATACACGCCCATCTTCTTCACAGCTTCTTCATCTACCTCATTTTCTTGGTTTATATATACATATACACTTTGGCTTTATATATAAACCAACATATATATTTATATATATTTTATAATAAACCTTGGCCATATTTATCTGAAAGCTTATGGACACTTCCATCCATACTCTTTGTCTTTCTTTCAATTAAATTTTCATGATTTCAACACTAAAAGGATTTTTTGACTCTATGTTATGACACCATGCGCGAAGAAATTGCAATCGTAAAAATATATAGAGAAACAAAAAATACTGAACTATTATTTATAGTGTCTTGTTTTGTGAAAGGATGGCATCGACAACCCCACTGCTATTGGACAGCCAAGAATCAACGCGCGAACGAGTCTTTGCGTTTTTATAATGATTCTTCTACGAACTTCAGGCAGTGAAACTTAATTGACTCACGGACAAGAGTGAGTGAGAGAAAAGAGAGCTTCAAAGTCGCCGGTTTTTTTTTTTTCGGTACCGTAAAATTTCGTGTGCGGGAGTGGTCGTCGACCTCGTGGTGAATTTCTTTCTTTCTGTATACACACATATCCCTACATATATATATATATATATATTTTTTCCTTTTTCATGTCTTACGATGATCTCATACTGATTCTCACATGCGTGTCACTCATAACTGGCAACTCAACGAGAGAATTACTAATAATAAATCATACAAACTTAAAATACTGTTAGTGCCATATTTCTTGTTCATTTATATCATTCAAAAAATTTCAATAAACCAATAAAATACAGAACAAAAATATATTTCACAGCTATAAAATGATAGTTAATAATTATTTATATACCTAAATTGAAAGTAAAAGACTGATATATTACTCGTCGACAAATAACTCTCTATACTCTACCCTACATCACATTTGTCTGACCTTTACTTTCTCGCATCACTTGACTCTTCAGCTTTCATACACATGTTTATATCTATGTATGTATACACGCCGCCCCAAAGCACTACGCTGACGTTTGCTAATGTAAGGTTGCTTCACTGATACGCCAATGACTATATGGAATAGCTGGCAAATTTTACGGAGAAAAGGTCTGTAAACATATGTGAGCGTCATTTTATTATATAGTACATTGCAGATGATCAGGAAAAACGAAAGTAATTAATTGAATATGACTAAATACAAGCAATTACCTGTAAATTCGGAACGGTTCTACCACGGTGTTTGTGTATATGGAACATCAGACAGGGCTAGAATAAGACAGCGAGGCTAAACTATATACAAGAAATATGGAGAACGAGAGACGTTTAGTTGAGTATATGGAAGCAGGGAGAGCACATCCATGAGTGATTACAAGTTTAAGGTAGCTACGCGCCATCAGCGGCACTGAAGACGGGCCCGCGCCACACGGCCTCGTAAAATTATCCGTAATAAAATTGTGATTTACGCGACGTGTTCTTGGAAAGTCGACTGGTCAAACGCCACTCATGCTACTTTGCGTCTTCGTTGTGTTTAGATATTCGCGCTCTCTTGCACGACTGAACTATTGCCGGAAATTACTATTTTTCGCTTGAACTAATTCTATATCGTATGAATTTATTCTGTCGATCGGCAAATACCAGACAATTCAGTAGACAAAGCATAAAAAAATACTAGCATATGCTAACATAACTCAAAAACATACCCTTATCTTGTGCAAACATTTTAACATCAAGTTCTCTCCATGTGGATACAAATATATTTTGTTTTTTTATCCAAGTTTGGTTACGAGTGTTGGGCATGTTGAAAGTTTGCTACAGCTGATACACTAGAATATAAAATTTGACAGAAAAAACAATGAAAGGAAGAATTCGAGTGCAAGTAAAAGAGAAGAGAAAAGAAATAAAGAAGGGAAAAGAGAATACGTAATGTGAAACGTTACGGATAACAGTTGCGGTGAGGGTGAATTTTTCGATTTGACAGAAGAGAAAACGGAGGTATATAGAGGGGATGTGTTGTAAAAGACTAGTAGTACCATAGAACCTCAAGAGACACACGTAGAGAGCGTAAGCACAAATAGTAAAGAACGCACACGAGATACTGGTGACTGATCGTAAAACGAAACTGTATAACCGTGTGACGCCTTGAGAGAAAAGCACTATATACAGTGTCCCACCAATTTTCTATGCTCCCCTCTCGCACCAGGTTACTAAACAGGCATCCCGATGTCTGTTGTATCTATATGTATATATATACAAGATGAATCACTATAGCTACCGAATTTTGACCCCCTCGGGATTTTCACTGTCGAATTGAAACTGTTTCGATTTCACTTCCAATAGCAACTTTCACCCTCTCATCCTTCTTTAACGAAAATCTTCATCTCCTGTCTCGCTATTGCATTGCGTCGAATGTAAATCAAGTTTAATTAATTTCAAAGTTTTACGATTGAAATATAGAAGTGAGAGGTGGGGGCCATGAACTTACTTGATGAATAGGAAATAGAATGGGGCAATTTTATAGGAAAAATGGAAAAATAGATGATACATACAGTTTCAATGGGAGAATGATTTGTCGATGTACGCATAGCTCGCGATTAAATATGAATTTGAGCTTTGAGTTTATTATGGTGTGTATAAATCCTTGAGATTGATCCAATTATATTATTAAACACTCAATTAGTTGTATTCACTAGAGATAAATATGATCCCTCGCAATATTATTTGAACAAAATGGAATGTTACATTGGTGATTGTGGGCAGGTACTTGAGAATGTCGCCTCTACTGGGAGCATTTCAAAATTCTTCGAATGAAGTGGTTGACGATAACTTGCCGGCAATGAATACACGAGTCTGCATACCTCCATAGAGCTACGACAACCTTGACCTACTAACGGTTCACGAAAGTTTCAAGGCCGTGACCGCTGGTGAAGTAGGAATCTCTTTTATGACTGGGCAATTTGATGTAATCCACATTAGCTAGATTTTTAAATGATTAATAACCAGATTTAGAATGTAATATTAAGACTTTTTGATTATAAATGATAACACGTATGGAAATTGAAATATACCAAAAAATTTATTTACATCAAATCTTGAATATAATACCTATTTTTTAATGTGTTGCGCATTGTTTTCAATGTACACGAATAACTGAATAGTGTCTCACAATATAAATCAATATTGTTGATAATTATGAAATTATGAATTGGTGCATGAATAACAGAATAGATTTGAATGAGAATCAATTGCTAGTCTATCAAATGAATGTTGATTCAAATCGTGAGAAAAAAAGAAGTTGAAATCATCTGATTTTTGTTATACAGATAATGGGGTAAAATGAAAGCGCAGTTGGAAAAATTAACATTTCCTGTTTGTTTGTTTGTTTGTCCATTATTCATTCACGGTTGTCAGTGTATCCCATTTCCAGAACTTAATTTGTATCATCAATTATCATTTCACATTACTTTTCACAATTAAATCATACTTATTTTTTCTTTTCCTTCGTTTCCTTTCTCGCATAAATATTCGTTTATATTAATCCATTTTGGATTTATTTCAATAATCATTTGCTTTTATAGTAACACTCTTGTTACAATTATATTTACACGAAGATACATATACAACTTAAAGTGTTATAAGTATTTAAATGATACAATATAATAATAAAAATATCTTGGTTTTACTTATTATTTTTTTTCTTGCTTTTCTTTTAATTTTTTCCTTTATCGCGACTGCCAATTGCACTAATTGTGTGTAAGCTCTAGGCCGAGAGAGCAATTATTTTTCTACGACTCATTCCCAACGTTTCTAAAGCGAAAACGAAAATGAAAATTAATCAGAAGTTTTATTATGATTGTTCTGAATAATTTCTCTTTACGTTCAATATTTCGATGAGCAAAAATTCGAAATTGATATATCAATGAGTTTATATAATGGTACTCAAAAGAATTTCTTATCCACGCGACTTTATTCCCTTCACGTTTGGAAAATCTGAAACAAATGCGGCACCTTATATATTTGAAAGCTCATGAATATATGATGAAAAAAAAAAAAAAAAACAAAAGAAAAACGAATACATATATATCAATATACATATATATATATCGAAATTAAGAACGACTGTGATAATATTTGTAACAACCAACCGTGTTCAACACATTGCTAATAATTATATGAATTAACGGTGGCAGTTATTATCTAATTGAAAAGCTATCTACGAGTTGTGAAAGAAGTTGGTTTGTTTACTTTTAATTATATAAAGATACAAAAAGATCTTTTTCATTAAATATACCGATAATTTTATATCAAAATTCGTTATTTCGATTAGAGTTCTTTTTTTTTTTTCATAAATCGAGGGATAAATTGGCTTTTGCTCAATAAGGCTCAAAAAGTTACCGTTGGTTCTTTGATTATTATTATTGTAAATTACAAATAATTATTTATCGGCATTGTATACATTGTTCTTGTTTATGTTTCTGAGATATGATTTTGTATTATTTGTTTCGTTTTTTTATTTTTTGTATGTGATTTTGACTTACAGCTCCCTCACAAATACATTGAATCATCAAAAAATGTTTGTATATTTATGTATATATAGTTTTTTTTTCAGTAGCCTGTATTATATTTCCACGTGTCGAAGAGTCAATATTAATTCATCAACATAACATTTTTTTTCGGTTTTTCTCCTCTTTTTTACTCCGGTAACTCATCTCACGTGTAAAAAAAAACTTCATAACGTAAAGATAAAGTAAATTGTTTACAAATTACGTATAATTACAAAAACCTAAAAAATTTCGCTTCCTAAATACTTATAGGAAATCCAGAGAACATATACATGTATCTAATTTTTATATATCGTTTTATATATACGTTTGCGCGCCTAAATATTCGCACATCTGTTCTGTTGTATATCGTTATCAAAAAAATGGCATTAACGAGATCTCAGTTATGTATAAGAAAAAAAAAAATGTAAGTTTAAATCGGACATTTCGCGTGACTACGATATCCCAATAACATTGTCAGAAACAAAAAAAATGGAGGAAAAAAATCATCAACGAAAAAAAAAAAAAAAACAGAAAACATTAGATCACACATTGAGGTCCATCTATATGTTTTTAATCTATTATCGCCCCCACATTCATCAAGAGCATACGTTGATTTTTTGTTTACAGCTAGATATGAATTGTTTATGTTTCATTTATGATTTATTCAATTTGTTTACAGGTAAATGACGCTATGTAATTGTTACTTTTTGTTTTTCTTATGTAAAGCACCGTGATTACGAAAAAGTTGTTTTACGCGACGAAAATATGCAAAAAGTAGCATGCCCAACTTGCGGTTTCAACATGTCTGGTCTTTGTCTGCATGTGTACATATTCCTCGACAATGAACAATTATTTGCAATCATTCTTTTCTTCTCCTCACACTCTATATAATCATTCGAACGAAATGGCGCGTATGTATCATCATTTTTTCGTTCATGTATAGTCGAGAGTTGCTGTTAGCGTTGCTATATTTCAAATACAAATTGCACGTGTGCAGTAGTGCATCGATTTGTTAATCAAATTGCAGTGTATTTTCTTTGTGTGTCATTACATATAAGCTGACTTATGATTTATATCACATCATTTAATGTGTGCGCGGCAGTGTCCTTAAAGGCTAATATTTTTCTTCCCACATTAAATTGAGAATTTTATTATATTTTTTTTTTTTTGTTTCTTTCTTTTTTTCCATGATTTTCCCTACAATTAATTTCTACACTGCGACGGTATCAATTAACTTGTTAGAGAATTCAGCCATAAATTTAATTTTACAAAGATGCAATGAATTCGTATGCATACATTGTATAACGCTGCGAAAACGAAAAGTGAATTATTCAGCCCATTTTGAATTATTCGATGAAAAAGCGACGCGTGAATATTCGGACAGTTAATGAAATAAAAATTCAATGCTTTTTTATCATTATAATCACTGTCATCACTGTTTCCACCAGCCACAGAAACAGGAGTACCAATGTCTCTCTGGATGCGGCTGAATTATCTGCTATTGTCAGTGCATCGCACGGCTCGTTAGATGCGTTGTTTCCGCTCTCTTTGGTGGTGGTGGCGGCGGACGTCTCTTACTCGCAATAACATTTGCAATATTCATACTACGATTCTCATCAGCGAATCTCACGGTTGGTTGACGCGCCGGGCTTGAAGCATATTCAACTGGAGCATTTGGATCAGTTGTATAAACATTTTCATATAAATTATCGGTGCCATAATGCTCTTGTACCCAATTGGAAACATTTGTTTCACGATAATCGGCAATTGCCGGCGGTGGATCTCTAAACCCAAGTACTTCATGGGGCGTTGTTGTGATATCCAATTTACATTTTTGTGCAACTTGCCATTTTTTTCGCATCACTCGTTGAAGATCTTTTAAAAAATCTCCAGGCGGCGCCTGATCAGAAGCAGCCAATTTTTTTGGTGACGTTAATCGTGTGCTGTCTGATCTTCGCGGTGGCATTGGTTTACGCTGAGGTAATGCAGGACTACCGGGTTCCTGTTGCGGTGGTAAATTGAATGTTATTTTTTTGCCCGTACCAGTCTTTGATTTCGGTGATGTTGGCGGCTCTTGGATTGTTACACGTCTCTGCGGTTGTGGACTCGCACTTGCTTTCAATTCAGCGAGATAAGGTGGAGTTGCATAATGACCAGAATTTTGTTTCAATGCACTGCGTCTAACGGTGTCCATATTTGGATTTGGCCTTATTGATTGCCCACATTGTTGTGCCGCTGGATAAGTACCATAAATTTGTTCAATTTTTGAATTTTGTCGTTGAAGACTGTGCTGCTGTTGTACCCCATAGGCGGGTGGTGGGACGAACGGTGGTGGTGTACCGAAGCTCGGTGAGTTTGGTGTAAAAGTAGGTGTACTTGCGTTCGATCCAGGATATGAATTGTGCGGCGATGAATTGCCTACATTGTCATTGATACAACCATTGTTTTGCATTTGAATTGAATTGTTATTTTGATTTGATGTTGAAATAACCGATGCGTAAATTTGATTTGTATTATTGTTTCGAGCTGGTGTATGCGTTGGCGTTGTATCAGGTGACATTGAATTTGTCGGTGTAAATTGTTTAGGCCTGGCGCGACGTATTGTTCCTGTTTCTCCTACCAATGGACTTGGAGGTGGTGGCAATGAAACTAAACTTAACGATGATCCAGTAAAATCAGTGGCGTCACAAACTGGCAATTCGCCGGGGGCTGGAGGCGGTGGTAATGAATCCAATGACAAATTTGATCTAAACATTTCGGGTGGTGGTGGTGGTAATGGTTCACCATCAGATTCGATTTCTTCGGCCATTCTTGGTGGCGATGGTGGTGGGGGTAATGAAGTTATTGAATCCATCATACACGTTGGTATTGGACTTGTCGGTGTTTTTGATTCTTGACTATCAGCACGACTATAACCAATTGGACTAATTCTTTCTTTCACTGGTGTACCAGGTGGTATTGGACTCACTGGTGTGACATTACCTGATCGATGATGTCGCTTTAATGTTCCGGAACTTTCAGAATCTGTCCCACTTCTTCGTCGACTGTGTCGTCGTGTCAATGTACCAGACGATCCTGAACTCGTCGGACTTGGACATGAATCCGGTTCATCGCGGACTGTCTCACCAACTTCTTTCAGTTGTCGTGTAATTGAAGTCAATGGTAATTTCGGATTCATCGATGGTTTACGTTTTATTGTTCCGGTAGGAAATTCGCCGCATTCAAAGGCAACTTCACAACTGCTCGGCGCCCCGTCCGACAAACATCCACTGGAGCTTGAACTACTGGCGCGACTTAGTCTACCATCATTTGTATAACTTTGACGGTGATCGGAATTATAACTTTGTCGTTGATTATCAAATTGTCGGGTGGTGTCAGTGCCATTGTGCCTATTTATATCTGTGAACTGTCGATTACTATCGTTCGCATTATTGTATTGCGTTTGGCTGGGCGGTACAGCAATGGAACTCACCGAGCACGATCTGGCATGTGCCAGAAGATCTAGATCTTCTTGTGCCAATTCGTCAACTAATGTTCGATAATTTTCCATCAATTGACGACCATATTTGGCTACACGAATTCCAACCATCCATCGTTCCATTGTCGCATTATCTTCCGCACACAAAAATTTGATATATTTCGTTGATTTGGGTTGCTGTAATCGTGGATGTTTTACTGCAAAACAATTGTCTGTTGGTGCTTTATATTTTTTCTTCCATCCAACTCCATAATACACGTGATTTACATCGAATGTCGCCAAGCATACCAAATCACGTGCTGTTCTAGCTTTTTCTTTAGGCCAGTAATAAAGACCGGATGCTCGTAAAATGAAGTGGTATTTTTTCCATCCTTTTTTACCGTCCGACTTCAAGTATAGTGGACCCTCTACCTACAAAATGAGAAAAAACAAAAAAAAAATATATAGTAAAAAGAAATGGAATAAAAATGTCGTCCTAAATGAGAGTCATTCTGCCAACTCGTCGGTGTAAAATCTTTTTTGGCATTAAGCCCGACAATGTTCGCACGACAGAATGAATTTTTCGTATATTACTGGGCTAAACGAGAAGTCAAAGGTATATAGTAGTAATTACCTCGGGTACTCCTACATTGCTGCTAGAAAAGAATTCTTCAAGTAAAATGTTTCTCGAGTGATCGTCGTATTCACTCGTGTTTCTGTCTGATTGACCGAGAAGATATCTTTCTGGCGAGAGAAAAAGTTGGTTTTTATCAGCACGTTCCACGAACAGCAATTTATTCTTCGAGTCTCTTGTCCACAACAATAAATTCTCAACCAACAGTTCATGATCCTCATATACCCTCTCTGCAAATAGTATAAAAGAAATTTATTTTCTCATTTATTTCGATATTGACACAGCGATCAGTGAGTGACAGTGCAATTGCAAATTAAATAAGTTTACCCATGAATAACTCAGGCAAATGTTCAACAACAGCCCATTTAGGATCCATTGCGACGTGGTTTTTATCAGCGAGAAGTCGGCATACGTGAGCGACACTCATTCCCTCATCAACGAGAAGACTCTTTCCACTTCCGTCCAGTGTGAAGGCTTTGATAAAGAGTTTTTGAACGCTTGCTTCACGCATTTTCTCTAATGCAAGACGAATTTTCTCTGCCTTGGCTCTGCTCGCTGCGTCTATAAATAATCCAATGAACGTTAGTCCACACTTTCTCTCTCATCTAGCTGTCGTGACTGTAAAATATAAATACTCACCCATGAGTTGATGTGATTGTTGCTGATTGGTCGTGTGTATGGCGGTCGGTGGTGGTTTATGTCCAGATCCACTGCTGCTTGCTGAACTCTCACTCGACAACATTGACACCGTGTCAGAAAATGCACTATCGTTGTCTGGACTATCGGTGCGCATACCTGATGGATTCATAAGATGAAAATTATTTTCGTCTTCATTTCATAGTACATATTTTTCACGTAGGTGTTTAGTTTGAAAACAATATGGAGCAATGATACGCTAATGATCAGGGTACATACCACCATCATTTTTTCCAATGTCCGTGCTATCACTTGGATTAATTCTTCCACTAGTGGGTCTTCCAGGTCGTTGTGTGTCTGGCGCCGGTGTTGAGGCAATGTCGCCGTCGCATCGTCTCTCCAATGCGCACAACTCGCCAAGAATTGCATCGAGATCGACATCTTGAGAATCTGCAAAACAAAATAATAAAAATAAAAAATCAGGTTTATATAAAATATAATGTTGTACATATAGACATATAATAAATAGATATGTGTAACGCTCTACCCCCCGTCTACATACTCATCGCGTCAAGATGTTCCGCAGTTAATGATGGAGTATGCATCGCAAAAAGGAAAGTATATATATTGATGAGGAATTGAGATGAAGTATCAGTGCATCGATGAAAGGCACCCGCGCGTCCGCCCCATAATAAGACTTATGGCACGTCAAGCAAACCAGTTTAGCGCTAATTGCTCTGACATTTCTCTATACATTTGCGATTGCAACTGTGCGTACCGCGGTTGCTATCGAATTGAAAACCAATGTTGAGCGCCAGGATAATAACCGCAAAACTCGGTGCCACCGTGTAACCGACCTCGCACAACTCTCGTTTCCATTGAGTACTCAGTGACGCTGAAATTAAATCATTATTCCGACAAATATACACATACGCTTGTGTATGTATGTTAAATGTGTATAGATATACATATATATGTAGAGAGAAAATAATTTATCGACCGTGGACTCAATTATCCATTCTCTCTCCCAATTCTATGACGAGTTATCGAATCCATTTCCTCATTGTCAACTATACTATGGCTATACAATAACGTCTGGAACAGTGTTACGTTATAATAACTAACCCGATCGATAAGCTTATTATATTTTTCGTTATTACACCGTCAGATTGTATTCTTGGGTATTGCTGTGTTGATTCTAGACGACAAAAGAGCAATTTATTTTATGTTTGTAAGTGATGAAAAAAAAATGCGTTAGCTCAATTAATATTGAAAATTCAAATTAAAACACCGGGGGTCATGTCAGAATTAAAAAAATTAATGTCGCAGATTGTTATCGCTCGGTATAGGTGTGTGCATACATATATATAACATATTCTTCGTATAACAGAAAATTCATACACGCTCCAGTCGCTACGGTAATTAACAAAATAAACTGTGTGTATATGTATATAATGTTAATGAGTATGTGTTTGCTCTGCTTTTTTGTATATAATTGTGTAAGTGAGAAATGTTTTCTTCTCACTATATTATATCAATGCTTGTTGTACCGCACGCAGTCCAATTTATATTCAGTACATTATAAATAATGCGATGGGGGCTTTCGATGTAGCACGCTAGTGTCAAGATCAGTTAGTCCATTTTTTGGTATTAAATTGCTTATATGAATTTAATTACTTATTTTTAAGCTGACTTTTTCGATTTTTTCTCATGAAATCCAATAACTTACATTATGAAGAATGACAAATATATTTTTAGGTATTTTTGTTGAGTTTCTGGTTGTCCGGAATTATTCCGAAAGGTGGGAGAACAATTAGTCGGATTTCTATTTATTTGTCATCCATTATCCTATTTTTTCTTCATGATCGCTATAACTGTAGTAATTGACAGTACTAGAATTATCACTGTATTTCACGAGCCGCCAATTTTTTAACTAACAATTGCTAAACACAAATTACCGTGATATCACCAAATTCCACTTTACTGATTGGTAATTGGAACATTTTTTTGATAACTATTATTCAGTTGCCAACGATAACGACAATTATAATGATTTCAACAAAAATTGGATAATTAATTTCATCAAGTTAAAACTTACTTTCTAAACCAACGTTATCCTGCCTCAATAATAACCAACATCTTCCCTAACATTTGAAAGAGAATTGATATTAATGAAAGTACTTCAATCATGATAATGATGACGATGATACTTATAATGACGATGATTTCTTTACATGCAATAGATATGCAAACGTCGAATGAAATTTCCAACAATATATCAGCTATAAAGAAAAATATGGGTGACATTAAAATTTATTACTGGATGGACAAGGAACGTTGAACGCGAGTTCGCAAAATGAGCTTGAGCGAAGGCGTTAAATTCCATCGGGTTTGTAGACGTACACTCGACTGGATTGTAAAGCGCGTGGGCATCAACTTATAACGCTTCCACTTTACCACATATATGTATGTATATCCAACACACGTAATTCACATAATATCTCAGGATAAGTCACTACAGGGTGTGCTCAAAGTACACGATATATCCATCGGTGCATTCTGTCTATCCATATTCCAATCGACTGAATTATCATCCATCATCATTCATAAACCAACTAAGTAGTCTTATATACTTAATAATAATATGTACGTGCTCGTATTAAATTGAATAACCAGGAAAATCCTCATTTCAATATTCATATAACAATTCACAAAGAAATTTTCATTGGAAAATAACATCTCAATTTTAATGTCAGCAATGCTATTATCATAATTTCATATCACACAAATATGTAACATTTATGATGATATAGATGCTTGCCGATGACAGCTAGATGACGATTCGTGTTTGGAATGTGGGATAAACTAGGTAGAATTGTCAGTGGTGATGTGACAAGGGAGACATGTCGATTGACATTTGAGTGAAATGGCTGGAGCGTGAAATGGACGAAAAGTCGATACAGATATATACTATGTATGTATATCAAGAAGGAAGTCTGCATGAATATATGTAGGTATATAACCATATATCTATGTCCAGTTTACACACTCTACTGCTTCGCAAATTCATCACTACTATTGGATTGTGATGTGCAGCCTTGTTCAGTTTCAATTACTTGACGATTGATTTTGTGTTTCGTTGATGGATAACCGCTTGGGTTCTAGTTGAATGTTAAATTGATATACGAATGGACTAAATAGAGTAGATTATTTTTCCATTACAACACGGGGAGAAAAAATATTCGAGAGCATGAAAAATCTTCAATCGAAAACAAATATTTTTATTCTTGCTAAAGTTATATTTTTGTTTTGTGGTAAAAATTAAATTCACAATATAGAGATTTTAATTTTGCACAAGATTATGTACCATTGGAGAAGTTCATTGGTTATTTTTTTTTCTTTGTTTTATTATACTACTTTCTACTACATTATCGATATTATCCTCGACTTATATGTGCATATAATGACTTGCGATGTAAATATTTCACTGTGTATGAATGGAGTAAATAAAGTGGAGGGTTTTTCCTTCACAAGTATATTATAGTTATGGAGTTGTCATTACTGACAGAGAATTATTTGTAATGAAAACTTTACGACATATATGAATACATAGGCATAATATATATATATATTGGAAGAGACCTTGCTACGTATTCTCCCAGTGTTCGTTCAGTGACAGCATAGTGAGCACGTGTGAGTCACCACAGGTTACTTGGCACAATGTGTGTCTCTATATTCTATACAATTACTTATACACGATAGCTTTTTGGTGACAAAGAGGCGCGACTTCAACATGGTACCGAGTATCACACAAAAATACAAAAAGAATCCGCGCATTGAGTCATTGAACTCCGTCGAATGAAAAAAAAAAACGAAACAAAACTTTTTTTTTCCACTTATTTAATTTAGTTTCAATTTTTGTTTATCAATAAATTTCCTTTTTTTTTTTTTTTGGCATAAATATAAAATAAATCAATCGAATATAAAATGTATGAAAAGTTCACCCACGTTTCGAGATGAAATAAAATTCAATTTGCATCACACAATACAACCGTCAGTATTTTATTTCTATTATTTCGATAAATTGAATTGTATAGGCGGTAAATAATGAATTTAAATGGATTACTATTTTCTATACATCGATATGTATTACAATACCTTTGACGGAATAATAGCCAAGTATGGTCTCGTTATTGCCAAAGTATCCCAGCATTTTCGAGCCGTTTGTTTGCATCAAGCCACCATAGTATATTATGTTTTTGATAGAAAATTCGAGTTTTGATCAACAGAATACACACAGACACCATTAATTAACTCGTGCACACCGTGCTTGATACGATCCATTGAGCAATTTATCCATTAAACTTTCGTAGATAATGGATAATAGATAAAACATTATATTATTTCATTACACAATATCAAGTAAAACGTGTTATAAAGCAATTTACTATTCCAGAGAGAACAAATAAATTGTGATACAAATATTAATTTAAACCGGAGATATATTTTTTCATCGTTATCAATTCGTCGAATTAAAAAATAATTTTTTCTCTTATTATTGACATAATAATGTGACGATAAATTATTAAAAAGCGCGCGCGCACACGTGATGTTTGCGGCGCGTGCGACGGAACTCGACTAAAGGCATTAAATGGCAAGAGCAACTCCGCTCACTGTACTCTGGTTAGCTTCTCGGGTTTTCCATGCGCCTCATACAGTATATGCCTCGCACCACGCAACGGTTACATATATATGTACATAACAACCACCACACATTTATTTACTACATATATGTATGTATAGCTCTGTATGCGAGTATGTGTAAATGTTTTACAGCGACACGCACAGACGTCATTCACCCGTTCAACACAAGACGAGAACTAAATTCTTATCTTAACGCTCCTCAAATTGAGTTTATATATTTCTAATTTATTTGAGCACGTGACTATTAGTACTCTAGTTTATTTAACATGGAATAATAGTGGTGACGATATTTTGCAAGAAGTTTCTCGTGCAGATAATTTATGAAAGTAATACAAAGTATTGGTCGTGTGTTTAAAGTACTTGATATAAGTGAATGTGTTGAAAGTTAAGTATTTTATTATATTTATTCAGCCATATGTTTTTATATGTATATGTTTATATATATATATATAATATTGATTGAAATGCTAACGATCATCAATCGCTGATGCACTCGACGACGAGTTCATTGATCTAGTATATGCAGAGGACATATTGCGCAAGTCAATTATAAATCGACCTGAATTTCACATATAATCGCTTTCAGACAAATCATTATAAAAATCATTTATTTGATGATTTATCATCATTGTCTCACATTCTTAGCAATGTCGTAGGAAATTGCGGGGACTCATTGTTAATTTACTACTGCAGCTGAAAATTCGAGATAATAATATTATTTATCAACAGTAAACACACAAAATATCAGTTAAATACATAAATTTTGTTCTTCACCAATTTTTCACGGATTTTAATTATTGCAGCGATTGCGTTCCGGTGAACAGCAACCCCCCCCCCCCCCCCCCCCCCGGGATATATATGCACATATCGTTTACACATCGTATACGTAGATAAAAACATGTTAGTGCTGAATATAAATTGAAAACTCAATTAGTAATAAGAAATTATATAGAATATCTGTTTCGTTTTTCACGGTAGGGAGTCCACAATCAAGATTCTCCATGTCATTTTTATATATATTCTCAGTATATATATATAATGGTTCGTTGAGGATAAGAAGGAAGAAGAACACGTCATATGAACAAATTGATTCAGCAGACGTGGCATTTGATAGTGCAGTAAAAGAATAAAAGAAGAGAGAAAAAATATTCGCCAATTTGCAAAAATATTTCACACGGATCTCAACATTTAAATAAAACATTTTACAAAAATATAGCTTAGAGAAAAAAATGATATCGAAATGTATGAATTAAACGCACGCAGAGTGGATAACATGCAACAGTAGAAATATATTTACAGTTAGGATTACATTACAATTTTGCGCGTCATCATCAATGTTTCAACGTACAATGAATGTCATCCACAGACTAATTGTACCAGGTTGATGACATTACCCTATACATATTGGATTAATATTTCAGCCGATATTAACCATACATACAAATACACACGCAGACACACACATATTGATATACTGCGTGTGCATATATGAAAGGGGAAAAGAGATTGAGAGTCGCGACAACAAACAAAACATTTGCTCAGGGGCGTAAATTCTCTCAGCATTAATTAACTAATGAACTTCCAGTCTCATTGAATCCCACGTAGTCACGCGGGCAACTATGAACGCTCTTGGTATTACGTGAAAATCCAATCCGATCATTTAATTTTCATTAATCCATGTGCTCTATATATCCAAATAAAAATAATATTTATTTGTACGGATTATTGTTATAATTACCGTAATACCACTACGTGACATAAAAAACATTAATTCGAATGTACACACCTACATTTATTCATCAAACAAACTGACGTTGCCCATTATTTGATGTACCTATCTTTAAATTATTATTGTAATGAGATGATGCAAGTCTGATAACAAGTCACTTTGTCACGTATGATTAAGACAATATATATTCCGACATCTATATATACATGATATGAATATGCGTACGTGCATGAGAGTTTGAGATATTGTAATGTAGTTATGCATGCAACAGAGTTCGATAACGTATAACGTATGTGTTAATTCGAACGCGATAACTTAAATTACCATTATTACCGTTAATGTCAACGTTTTTTTTCTTCACGAGTTAAATTCCAAATTTTTTTTGCCAGTCCCTGGGGTAGAGTTCATTTTGTTTTTATATTATACTTCCCAATGTGTGTGATTAATTTTTTTGCTTCTATCAGTGGATGAAAAAAAATCTTGTGAATCAGCCTAAAATTGGAATTCTAATCTATGTCAGAGTAAATCGTTGAGGGGTTCTAGCATGTAACGACTATTATATATATATATACATATTCATCCCCATAGACTAACACATTATCTACACAAGTAACACTTGGCGTTAGCTCAACCTGAATGTGGTGAATTATACTCGACTCGAAAATCAGAACGTCATTCTCTGTGAATCGGTTTTCAGATTACTCCCGTGTGAATATGAACAACTAAACGTGAATGCAGCCCGATTGAACGTGTTGTAAAAGTTCTGTGTGCAAGAGTGAAAGAGAAATATATAGTGAAGAGGTAGTGGAAGACAAACTTATACAAGATAGAGAGCCAATTCTGCAAGCTGGTTTTGACTCTCTCCCGCGGGATTTAGCAATTTCCAGTCTCAATCTATGGATATGGCGCGGACGTCGCTTTGGATATGGTTATAAAGCGAGAAATAATTTTCTCAAAGGGAATAAATTAACGCGATGAAACTCTCGTATTACATATGTACACAGTTATATATTTATATATATTATATATCCATATTCTTTAGGTGATAGTGGAGGCGTTGGTGCAGCCATCAAGTGGTGGGTTTGCACAACCGGGAACAAAAAAGCCAGAGGAAACGAAGCGTTTTGCCAGTTGAAAATGGAACGACCGAGAAAAAAAAAACGAAAGACAAAAAAAAATAATGAAAATAGAAAGACGATGAATAGACGTATATACCACGACGACTTCCGCTCGATGTCACCTTCTCAGCATCAGCATTGAAATAGAACGCTGATGGAAAAACAACTGCTCCATTACGTCTTTTTACTATGTCAAAACATTACTCATTTGACATTTAATTAATTTAAAAAGACACATTGGATTGTACTTTATATCCTGACAACGTGAATAATATCAATTCCTTTATATCTTTAATTATCTATCAAGAAGAAGAAGAAGAAGCCCTATATGTCACATCCGTCAGAGTTTACATCAGGATTATATACACGAATTCCAAGTACTGCTCTTAACAGAGATCTCTGGCCTGGTGCATTGTCTTGAGAAATATCTGTGGAGAATATAGTACAAAAGTGGTGAGTACAGTATGAAGAAGGCCTCGAGGGGTGAATGTTCTCTAATGCACAAGCCGTTCTATTTCGCATTTTCTCTCACTCTATATGTATATCCACCTCTTTCTTTGTTGTTTCTCGTTGCTCTTGCTTTACTCTATTCAATTGCGGAGTGGAGCAGGCTCAACTATGATGGAAGGATTCGCCTCGGTGCCATTGTTCCCTAAGATACATCTTCTCTCTTACTCCACCAACTTCGCTCACTCCCACTCTCTTTCTCTCTGCAGTGAAAATTGAATCGCGTTGCAAGTGTGTCGTGAAGCGTGACTGCGTCATATTCTATCTTTTCATATATATAAAAATTAAACACATTTTTCTTTTGGGAATAACGGATTTTTAAAAGAGACAAGAAATTTTCTGTTCAACAGTTCTTATGAATGGATGAAATGGATGAAAAAAGGCAACCACCATCGGGTACTACTCAGTGAGATTATATACAGAGTAAAAGTTTGCATTTTCTAATTATCTTGATGGTTCAAATAGATTTCTGAGTTCGAAGTTTGTTTCTTTGGTTGCTATTCCATTTTACTTTGAAATGTATATTGTAAAAGAAAAAATTGATGGATGATTTTTAATATATTCTCATTGTTATATGAAACTTGTAATCGCGGTGGTATTTCGCGATTTGATGTCAAGAATGAGTGAGTGGAGGAAGTACAATATTGTACGTGAGATGAATTGGTAAAGATAAAGTGTGTATTGAGACGCGCTTGAGATTATTTATGGTTGGAAGAGGCAGACGAATCGATCGATTAATCGAGCGATTTGATTTGATCTTGACATTTTGCAAAGGGAGAAAAAGATATTGAAGATACTTTGTTGTATTGTGTGTTGTTATCTTGGATATATACCTCGAAAGTTTTGTGTGTATACAAGAGTGAGACCTCATTTATCTTATCTCTGTCATTCTGATGATATTCAAGTATAATATAACGTGTGTGGCAAACGATGAGTGTTTCTGAGATGTATATATTATAAACTCAGGGGCGAGCGACCTCCTGATTAAGATACATTTATGTTGTATATACATTTTGCGAATTGAGTAACTTGTGTCAATTTCAATTAAACCACGATTGCACTCATAAAAGATCAGTGACAGATTTAAATGTTTACGTCGTGTTTTCATATACGTTCATCATCTTATTAATTTCTTTGAATATATTTATCGAAATCTGTATGTAACCACTGGCAAGGTATTTTATTCACATGGCATTCACATATTTTGAATGTGAAAAATTAATTTGTGGAATAATTTTTACATTTCCCAGTACCAAACACTATTTATTTTTTATCCATGCTACATTTGTAATAAATATACATATGCGCTGCGATATTCTATCATGATATTGTTTCTGATGCCATCGTACATTGTATTATCTGATTTTCTATTTGTAATTTCATGGTGTCCGTAACTAACGCACATACACGATGTAGCGTCGTGCGTTGATAATATATACCTGATCCAATGTGCGCTTGCTCTACCATAAAATCTCTCATTTATTATGGCAATTTGTCATCCGTGACTATGTATTAAAAAAAAAAAACAAACTAATAACAGTGATAAAAGTTCCGGGGTTTACATATTCGATCACAGAACGCAATACCGCTTATATAATATATATATATTCATTCGTATATGTATGTATATAAATCAATATCAAATGATTGAAAGTTTGTAAAGCCAAGAGCCATCTCACATTTTATAATGAATGTGCACTTGGATTCAATTTATCGACAAGGAATTACGCGCAGACGCGTCACTTTTGAGAATTGAAAGTTTGTTTGTGATCTGTCTAAATTCGTTCTCAAAATTTATTACTCCAACAGATAATAAAAGTAGATATATATATATATATATATGGTACACGAGACATAATACAGATAGGAAGCGAATGAACAGAAGTGTTTTCATCAGCATTCTCTATAAATAACTGAACTTTAATTATTAATAGATATCAAAATATTTAGAACACTTAACTATTTAAAACTAATATTTCAAGAGCTTTCATTATTATTTCATTTTCATTTTTATTTATGTACACTAATTCTGACATTATTCCTATCGATCCAATTACTCATTATTATTCTTAGACTCAATATCAAGCTTTTAATTGCAAGCTAATTGTTACATAAATATTTCAATATTAAATATTCACTACATTTTCTTTTTTTTTTTACTCCATCACTTTTATAACTTCTTCCAATTAGAAAGTGTCCGATATTTTTTACATCATTATTTTCATACACTGGGCACTCTTTGGTAGAATCAATTATATGTTAAAGTTTCCTTGTGTGAATGGTGATTATTTGGTTTCCTGTTCATATTAATTGCATAATGGCTGGAATAAATTCGAGGCAGACATGAAATTTAATATCGATTTTCCACTTAAGTGTTCTGGTATACATCATTTCTTTACGCGCAAAAAAATACACCCAATTGAGGATTCAATTATGGAAATAACAACGGCCAGAATATAAAGTGAATAGTGGATAAATTAAAATAATAAAAGTTTCGAAGATCGAATTGATTCATTGATTGATATATTTAAAGCTTCAAAACTGTTTTACTATTCACCATCAAAATTTGTAAGCAGTGTAGTCATTTGAGTTTAATAAAATTAATCTCACCGGAATCACAATTAAAAACCATTATCATACCACGCAATAAAAAAATAAAATTATCATTGTCCAGTATAAAGTAAATTGTTATACGCACTATAATTTTATCTCGGGTTGCAGTAGTCACGCCTTATTAGACAGAGAATAGCCACCCGATTGCTTTTGACGGGTTCACTATGATAAATGCCGCCGTGTGATAGGAAATGTTAGGCGGATCGTGTTATCAGTGAATATTCCCACACATAAAGTGCTTTACCGTTGTGACGACACACGCCCATAAGATGCAACGTCCAATATACACATATATACGTATGTATGTGTGTACAGTATACAATCTACAATCCCTTGTGCTCCTGTTTCGCTACAAACCAAGCGAGACGACGACGTTATATACATTATACGCCGTGTCGCAGCTCGTTACGCGATATCAGAATCATAAAGGAGTCGCGTAGGGCGGCATTATAAATCCTTGTCGAGGAGACTACCTCGAAGTTGAGGTGACTGCCAGCAATTCAGCAGTTTCACAGATGTGACGATGAAAAATATATTGGAGTAATAGTGCGAGGACGGGATACAGTAAAAGTTGATATATTTAACAGTACAAACGCATTTTTATGGAACTTTAAAGAGTTTTATGGTGAAAGTCATAAAAAAAAAAAAGGAAGAAGTAGAACTATGAAGTTAATTGAAAAATGGTTTCAGTATTGGAGATTTTTACGATACTGTGGAATAGTAGAAAAAATTTAATTTTTTATTTTTATGTGTTTTAATGTACTCTTCGAGATTTCGTCGTCAAGTTTTATGGATCTTCGGTGTTTTCATATGCAGAATCGGGGTGTCTCGATAATTTTGTCGATATTTTTCAATGCCCAACAATTTCGGAATATTGACAGCATGTGTATCATTTGTAAAATGTGGTTGGATAAATTATTTTGCAAAAAAATTGAGAATAATTAAATACTCTTCAAATTTACTTAATCAAAAAAGTTCGTACACATGAAATTCGGCTAAATTATTGTTGAGTTTTCCTTTACCATAATACAACGGGACAAGGGTTTTTTTTTCTTCCATTTTTTGTTTTTTTTCAAGCGAAAACCAGCACTCATACAACTTTTAATAACTGGTAATGAGCCACGTTGGAACTCACAAAGTGCTTATCTCAATTGCACGACCACGACGCGACCGCTTGATCTTGAGAAGCTGAGAAGAGTTTATATACAAGACGCAAAAGTTATTTGAATGTGCGGGCAAAGGAGAGAAATGAAGAGAGAGAGAGAGAGAGGGCGTAAGAAAGTATACAAGTACTTATATGTGTATGGTTGATTAAATCTTCAGAGTTGTGCGAGAGTGTATAACGCGCCTCGTTGAACAAGGAAGTCCGCAAGCAGACCGTGCTTATAATCAAATAATGTCGCTTGAATCCACCGACGTCGCCGTGTTTTTGCGAACATATAAATGAATGTAGCGATGTGGCGTCGCTCTTACGCGTGTCGACGTCTGACAGAATAAACTGAGATTTGTAGATACAGCACACGTGTACGTCAGTCGTCCAATAAATGACACGATCATGTACACCATGAAAACTCTAATACAAAACATTTCCTGTTTGTCATTTATTTATTTATATATTTTTCCCATTGATTTTAATTGTAATTTACTCACGACATATGTGAATGTTTTGTTGTCCTCCAACATACTTTTTTTTTCTTGTATTTGAGATTGGTTATAATAGTACAGCTATTACTATCAATTTATCCAACGCAAAATAATTGTCAGAATTAATTGTTTCATTATATGTTTGTTTTTATTTGCGGATCAGTGTTTATGTTCACGAGAAAAATCCGGAAATATAGTTGAAGAACTAAGTCGGCAAACGCGGCGCCGATGAGGTCATGATTTTACGACGTGTGGGACGCTTTTATCGAGGATAAACTCAGTCTCGTCGAATGAATACACGCGGAATCAAGAACTACACATACGCGTCAATATAAACACACGAGGCACAGTAAATAACCAGAACAACGAAAACTCAGAATATGATGTGGAGAAAGAGAAAATTAATTCAGAAAAATAAATTGGAGAAGTATAAAAGTGTGAAAAGTAAAAATGGAAGAGTAATTTATTTTTTTTCTCCAACACTTATGTTATGTTTTCATTCTTTAGATGATTTAAAAAATCACCTTCACAATGGCCTTCTAGACTAGACTAACCCCCCGAAGGCAAATGTGTTGAAGTAATATACAGTACAGCAATACACGATCGTCAATCGGAAGTTGGAATCGGGGTAGATGAAAAAAGATGCAAAAAAAAAAACACTGACAAGTAAAAAAATGATCAGAAGAGAAGAATAAAATTGACGAGGAGGTTTGGAACTGGTGGATTATCGTTGCTATTGAATGTTATAGCGACTCGGTGTATATAAATGTATATACATAAATCCGCTGATATCCAATGTGAAAGCAAAGGTATATATATTCTTTTATATAAATATATATATATATATACGTTATATGAACACGTGAAAGAGTCGAAAGGCCGTGAGTTCGAAGATGCGATGTGAGATAAAGAGCCCCGCATACATAGCGCACAATCGACGCCATCCCTTGAGGGCTATCGGTACATAATGTTGTGGATTTCGATTCAACAACAGTGAAATAAAAAAGGCAAATGCAGAGATAGCGAGTGGTCGCGGAAAAGATAATTTAGTTGTAATATAAAAGAAAATTAAATTCCACAAATGGAAAGCAGTTTTTCTTCCCCTAATTTTTCTGGTATAATTAATTAACAAACACCACATTGAAATATTATTATTAATTCAATTATTTTTCCTCAAAATTGTATGGGGGAATGTTTTGTTTTGATATAATAAATGTGATTTGACGATATTGTCGAGGTCGTTTTATTTTCCTGAGGGGAAATGCGATCAGATCAAATGTCTACTAGTGGGTGTGCTATGTGTGCGGAAATAATCAGAGGGAATGAATAAACTAAAAGGCATCATGAGAGTGCTACACACTTCCTGTATATATTTTTTCAAGGATCTCCACATCGACCTCGTATATGCATTAGGAGGGTCGGTTTCCATTTTTCACATGTCTTTTGTCGTTTCACCATCGGCTTATGCGGTTTTTTTATCCAAAGAGAGGGTGAAGAACACTCTCGGTCAAACACAATAATAACGGACAGTAAAAAACGATGAATCCGGGACAATCGTTCTATATATTAGTTTGAAGAAGAGGATATTGTAAAACTTACCCTCGAGATTCGCCATTGAAAATCGGTAGCTGTCAATTCTTGGTGTATTGATGTCCGAGTTGAATGGCCTCAAAGTAGCGGAACTCACATTGTCCAAACCCTGCAAATAAAAAGAATCAAATAAATTATTAATAATAAAATTCTGTCTCATTTTGGCAATAGTAAATAACATTTGATGAACATTTCTGTATATTCCTGCACTTTATAGCACCAGAGATAAACCCATATATACACATAATACAAATAAAATTTTATTTATCTCCACGAAGTGAGACGAAATTTTCCATTGCTCCAAGCTCAAAACGAATCTTATCATGGCAATGCACACACCTCGGGCGTCTATATTCGAGATAGAATTTTGTCTTTAACTAAAAAGTGTGAGAATACATATGAAGAGAGTAAGGGAGAGATAGAAAGAGACTGAGAAGAGCAAAGTTGTATGAAGCACCGTCTCATCGTCGTCATCATCGTCTCGCTTTCATCGGCTTCCGTTTAGATCCTTCGGGCATCCGACAGCCCGGCAAATGCGATTCGCTTCTCTCACGCGCGCCCGTCAATTTCCGCGTCTCGACAACCCCATCTCCTACCACTCCACATACTTGTATACATATATATCAATCTCAAACAGCACATGTCTACTGTATATGTATATTTTGTAGCGCATATATACATAGATAACATTATACATTGAGAGGGATTTTCCGGCTCTATATATTGTAACTAGATATACACCACCGCAAGTTAACTATGATACAAATAGTGCAGAACGTACTGCGCCACGACATAAATGTATTTGCAATATATATTGTTACAAATCTTTAAAAAATACAAAAAAATTATCCCGACCAAAGCAACAATTCTCCATGACTTTATATGGACATTAATTTATTGGAATTCTACTGAATATATATTTTTAACTCCTCTGAATTTTTATGGAGAGATGCAAATTGGTACTGTTTATTTAAACTTTTATTCCTAACGAAGAGTGAATTAATTTAAAAACTATTTGGCATTTTCAGATAGATGGAAATCCTCAAAAATTGTCAATTGACTTAAACAAAATTGAAGGAAGAATAAACAATCATGAATAAAAAAAAAAAAAGAGAATTCATAGAAATAAATAAATACTGAATTCACAGAGGAAATTCATAGCTCTTCCTGGTGGATGACAAGCAATATAATAGAACGACAATAATGGCTGAGCTATAGAGAGCTTCCGCGTTTTGAGCCATTAGCCGTGAATAATACGAGCTGTCACCTCGACAGTCCCGATGAGCATATATAGACGGTTGAGCGGTCAATCAACCAAGGGACGAAGTGTACAAGGAAAAAATATTATATAGTCATGTATACTTTACATATATGTATATGCAGCATAAAGAGTTGAGAGGCCACTTCACCTCATATGTTAGTTTTATCTCAAGCTTTTCCTCCACTTATATATATATATTCGTGTTTGTTTACCTCTACTATACATCCCTTACAATCTCACATACATATATCTAACTCAACACATTGGTTCATTTGTGACATGAACTAAAATGCTCGAGGTATAGAGCTGAGAGTTACATTGGAAGAACAAGTTAGACATCTATGTGACCCCAATCATTTTTTATGTGTGTTCAACCAACGACCTGAACTAACTCAAGTATATTTACCTATCATGAATCTCCTTTAGAATACGTAAAGAAAAAAAAAAAAATTGACGCAAATTATTTGTTGCATTTAGTATACAATAATGAGTATACAATCTTTCAATGTATAATCGTGACAATCAACGTATCAGGAATAGCATATAGCGATATTGATCAGTTGAATAAGTCACTTTGCATCGTATATTATTGCAAACGATCTATTGGATACGATAGAATTGTTTAGTTAGATATTTATTGAACTAACGTGTATGTGTGTGTGTGGGTAAGTATTTATATACATACAATTGTCAGGCGCGGAAGTCAATAAGATTCTGTAATTCATGTGCTCGCCACTATCGTTTGTAAAGCACTTAACCTCTTACAGTCTCATGTGTATACAATGTGCTATGTACTCTCAAAGACTTTATACAAGAGAGTCGATTGCAATTGGATTACGTGAGAATGCACACGTTTATACATATGCAATATTCACCAATGAGTTTCTCCTTTTCTTTATATTTGTTGCAGAAAAGCAATATCGTAATCTTTTTGTATAATATGAGTTCAAAAAAGGTTCTTCCAGATGAAATTTTATACGAGCTAAAATAACTTTGTGTGTTGAGAATGAAATTTTATTGCCACAGTGATGTAATTCAATTCATATATATATATATATATATTTTTTGTATATATAATACACAACGGCAGAAAAAAAAATTGATAAAAAATTTCGATGAACTTTCTGAATTTATGTTCACACGTGTTTCATCCTACTTTCATTTTTTATTATTAGAACTGAAAAAATATAGTATTAACTACTACATTTTTCATACTTGCCTGATTGAAATCCATCAATATTGCGAAGCCATAATTGAAGACATTAAATAAATATTGATTGGGAAAAAAAAAATGTAGTAGTTAACAGAATAATTTTTTTCTTTTTCTATATAATAACACAGCGCATAATAATTATGTATATAAAATACATAGACAGAACACGTGAACGGAGGCACATATTCATATATCTTCTTTCTCCATATATATAATTTTCCATATCTTCATCCTCATATTCATAACCGAGTTACGTGCATGTGTTTCACGATGAGAAGGATTTGCCATAATAATCCTGGAATATTTCGTAACCGCGACCCAAAATTTTGCTGCAACATATATATATGAATCGTTGCGTGGACGTAAACGCCATATTGGAACCACCTACACGAATTGGTTTCACACACGGAAATGATTGTCGATACATGCTTGCATGGATACATATAGTTATAACACCGGAGATTGGGTTGGATAGTACACCACGTATTGGGTCATTGGGTTTTCGTATAAATATATATTATAACATTATATTCTATTGGACCAACGTGAGATTTTCGCATCCAGAATTGTGTGTATATATCTATGTGTGGGAGTGTAATATGAAATGAGGTAAAAGCACTGGGCCAGCAGGCAGAACAATTAGATACGAGTGGATAAGCCGACTCTTCCGGTAATGCGAACCTCGTGAACATTATATACACACGCTGAGAGATCGTTTACCTCAACTCATATATACCTTTGCCATACATGCATATTACATATAGATGTTGATGTAAAAATAGAAGATGAAAAATGGAAAAAGCGTAGAAAAAAAAATGTAGCGTGATATTTATAACGTCTTAGGGTGCTCTGGACCATAATATCCGTGAACTAAAGTCCATTCACAAAGAGCCAAGCGGTGTGAAATTTATATATATATATATATGTGTGTGTGTGTATGTATTGTTTTTTTCACATTTAACGTTTGGATGACGAGGCAATACATAGTGAGGAAAAAAAAACAACCTGACTCTGTGATAAATATACCGTTATAAAAGCTCTACTAAACACGATCAATTTCACGATATTTATCAAGCACATTTTTCTATTTCTTTTCTTTTTTTTTTTCATTCTATCTCCCCCTTTTTTAATTATTTCAATTTGGTACAAAGTGCGGCGAGAAAATATGTGACACGAGTTTTTATAATAGAAAATGGGTGAGAGTGAAAATTAATTGAGGAAAACTTGTGTGTTGTTACATTATATAATTTTTTTCAGCGAGATGAAGGCTTTAATTTTTCACACGTTCTTCTCTCGAGTCCATTTTAACGGTAGAAAAAAAGAATAAATGGAACGGTGTGGAAAAACTCTTGTATGCATTACACAGTATAGGTATATATGTGTCTACGCTTTTGACTTGCCATTTATTTTTCTCATTTTTTTCATGCCCTTCAGGCACTTTGTGTTGGAAGTATGGAACATTTATTTTGTTGAACTCGATTTGAAACAGGCGGAGCTTGTTTTCACGAATAAAAAAGCAGTACTCTGTTGGTAATTCAATTTCGTTTCGCCAGTGGGGAATAATAAAGAGCAAATGATGTAAATATTTGGATTATTGAATCATTTGAACGGAAAAAAGAAGAAGAGGGAAAAAAATCACAAATGGAACATCACCGAGAATCCCATGATATTTTCGTTCCATTTGAATTCTTTTATACATCGGCAATAGAGCAGATAAGTTCATTCGCAAAACGATTTGATACAGAGAGGGGGGGGGGGAATTCTAAAGAACTACCTCTTTTTTCTTCGATCCGCATCGGAAGATATGCATATGTATGGATCTACATACTCCGAATCCAGAGGAAAATAAGGCCAAGTGATTCTTGCATGAGCTGCATTGAAATTCCCCTCACAAGATATCTTTTCCGGCCCTCGACATGTTTTTCCACACTTCATATTTTTTTATTTTCTGCATCACTGCTCGAAGATGAAACGAATTTTGTCCTCAATTTATTAAACGAGTTTGTATACAAAAATTTCTCATGGTTTCAACACGAATTTTATCGATTTATTCAGTGTTTGAATTTTTTTCTGAATTAGTTTCAAGTTAAAAAAATTTATTGAAAGAAGCTGACTATTTTTCGTTTATTATATTCCCTTGTGGTAATTTAAAAACAATACTATGTATATATATATATATATATATATATATATACATATATATCCCGAGGTGCTTGTATAAATTTTCATAATTGAAAATTATACAAGTTTGTGAATGTATACATGCATAGTGGCGCTACAAGTTGGAGTAATTAGAATCGAATTTGCAGCAGTTTGTCTTGTGGTCACGTGAAGACATCGTACTACGTGCAGTAATCTCTCAGTCCTCGCACTTCCCACCTCATCTTTCCTCTTTGTGTCATCTCTCCACCGCAGGTGGTACAACAACGAAGGAATCGAGTAAACGTGTGAGTGAGAGAAAGGCCAACTCAAAGTTACTGCTATCAAAACCCATTGCACAGCTTTCCGAATTCACGAATAGCTAAAGCTTATTTTGCATAATCCAATGCAAATGTTTCTCATCTGCTCTGAGATATTGGATAATATACTATCTATATATATATATAGGCGCGAGTATATATAATGTATACTTACGTATTCCTGGACTTTGTGGCGATTCCACCAAAATAATTTCTCCATTTTTTTCTTTCTTATTTTTTTTTATCGCCTTTATATATAGTTTCTTTCTTCTTCCAAAACAAATTCCAAAATTATTTTGTATATTGTGTACTATTAATAGATAACTCCCTTTCTCGAAGTTTTCTCGTAATTTTATAATGAATTCCGAAATTAGTGTAATTGAATATCAAAAATTTCAGGACGGTCTGCGTATTTGATTATATTTTATTCGAAAAAAAAAAACAAAAAAACAAAACAAAACAACTTTAATCAGTCCTATTCAACAAAAAGGATTAAAAGTTACAAAAACAAAATTAACATTGAATAATGGTAATAATAATAACAATAATAATAATAATAATAATAATAATAATAACAATAATAATAATAATAATAAGAACAATAATATCGAAGTGAAATGGCAAACTTCTACTCCACAAATTCAATCACTTTTTATTGACGAGAAACAAAACAGAAAAAAAAAAAACAAGTTTTATATATCAATTGGAATTTCATGTAAACTTTATAGTGCACTTGGTCAATGTATCGTTGTGCAACCGGCAAACAACTTTTTGACAACAAAACCACATGCAATACAAATATGTTACGTGAAAATATTATTTATAAAATGCATAAGCTTATACGTAATAATATAAGAATGAAGTCGAAGCGATTGCGCGACATGGACGGTCAGCAACCCCCAGAGCCGGTCGTAGGACGGAGTTAGTCCGCGTACTGGATGCTGTCGCGCGAGGGATTCAACGTGTAGCCTCTACTATACTCCATCCTCTTTCTCTTCCTCCACTACCTCATCGGTTTCTCACTCACTCATGTTCACTCACTCACTCTAGGGCATCTTGCTCGCGCGCGCCAAGCCACCACTAGTAATATTTCATGCGCATGTGCAGCTATCGATTCTATGAGCGAGTTCCCGCAGGACGTGATGTTCACAACAGAAAAGCCTTTTCTAAGCACACCGAAGCGCTGCAGCAATACCATGCCTCACGCAATTTCTAACGAGTATGGGTAAGTATATGTTTATATATATATATATATGGATAAAGTTAGCTTTATACCCTTTATATACTGTGGATATGAAACCCTCCAATGGCTTCGGGGATCCCACTGAGTCACCAAGTGGAAAAGTCACTCTCTCGATCCATTGGTTGACCAAGAGAGGATGACCGCGAAACCGCGATCTATACAATTGCGCGAATGAACGGACGAGGACGAGCAACGAGACCTCACCCATGAGAGTTGTGCCAATAGATTTGGTGAAACAACACTTGGGACATTCATTATAATTCAGAGGAATGAAGAAAAAAAAAAGTTAGGGATTATTTTCAGCGTCACATTCTGTCCTGATAATAAATTACATTTATGCAAATTTTTCCAGGTTTCATTATGAGTTTAATTGTTTTTTTTTTTCCTTTAATTTTTCACAGAAAAAAAAATGTTGTTTTGTTTTTCACATCTTCACGTGCGCGAATTATGATTGCATATATTACGTAATGGAAATATGGGAAAACGTGATAGTGGACACAGCTCTTTACAGGAAAAGAGCAAATATAAAAATGGAGGAAAATATAAATAAAAAAAAAAAAAAAATGAGAAAAAAGATTAATAAATAGAAAAAGCACTGCGTTTTGCATATCTGAATTAACTTCATGGGAGTACTGACTCTCACACATATCCTCACAAAATTTTACCATTAAAATTCCCTCAGTGTTGCTTCAGACACGCATATATCTACACATATATTCATATGAGCATCCTTCTGCATATAATTATACACAGATATTTTTTTTATTATCTTATTTCGTTGCATTAAAAGTCATTAATAAACGAAAAAAAAACAGATTTATCTTCGCATCAGCACTACATCAAAATGAAAATTCAAAATACAATTAAACAATAGAGGGATGCATGCATGATATTATATACGTACATATATAAATGCGAGTGAATAGTGTATACGTAGCGTAAAGTTCAATTAGTTCTCACTGCATTGAATTCACCAGCTCGCTTTTGCCTCTGTAGCAATTCTCAAACACCCCCTACGAACAGTCACTATACCCCAACCAACCAACATATGAACCAAGAGATTATCATTTTCTTTTCAGAATACAGAAACATTAATAATTCTTGCATGAATTCCATCTGTACATACAAAAAAGCAGCATTAAATTTAGCCAGTTTCCCTACCCCTGTACAAGTGACAACGAGTCTATTCAAATAACACCAACACAACAACCAAAATCCCTAGTATATTTGAATTTTCCACAGTCACTTGCAGGTGTCACTTTGACATTTAACTCATGCATTGCTCTTCAAAACAAAAATGGCACTTAACCCTTGTGAACGTGTGCGCACAACGTGGTTTATTCTCCTCATCTTCATTCTATTCCACTGTGGTATAGTATAAAGCTTGAGTTACGCTGTCATAAACGATATAGAGTCGAGATGATACGCTGATGCGAGCAAAAGGATTCCTGGGGGCTGCTGCGTAAGCTTTAGGCACAATAACGTCCAAGTAGACAAGCAACTAAACTTATCATATACACGAGCATATACCTAGAGGATTTGACGCGCGCTGAAGACTTTTTAAAAGTTTCTTTGCGAGACGTACGGAATATATTACGAGACTTTTGAAATATAGCCTTGGGGATGATTTTTAAAGTAATGTGTTGGCTCGTCACGATCAATAGTAATGTGAGTGAAATAAAAGGGGCTGAAAAAAAATGTATAAACAACTACACACACGCTTACAATAACAATAATAATTACTTGAATTTATTTATGCGGTACGACAAACGATGGTGTTCAGGATAGTTAATAATCCGAGTGGATTACAATATTTAAAAGTTCTGCCTTGTCTCTTTAACTTAGTTAGACAAGAGCACTGATTAGTTTTTCTGTTTTCCCCCAACTTCAAATCCCATTCAATGTAATACCCAGACATTAATTCCTTTATCAATTCACGTCTCACCATTCAACATTTTGTTAATGGTGACACATTCAACCATAAAATTCTACTTTGAAAAATATCCATTCATAAATATGAATTTAATGGTTTTTCTACATTAACATTAGAGTTGTGAATGATTTTCGAAACATTCATCGGATATTATTGAAAATAAAGAAAATACTTCTTTGATGTGTAACCATTATAAACAAATTGATTTGCCGTTTATTTTTTTTTATTCATTCTTTGTGAAGGGATAATTGAAATGTTGTTCAATGGTGTACCCTTGATCAATGGTGTACTATTCGCGTGTATAGACTGAATTTCCTATGTTACATTGATACCAACTATATATCAAATGTACATTTGCCATTGCGAGATCAACTATGCCGTAGCACTAATGGCCGAGAGTCTCCGACCGGAAACGTGAGCGTCAAACATTAGTGTGTGGAATACGTATATATACGTCTCGTCCACTGGGTTTGCCAGGTTCTCTGTATCCTATTCACGTCTCTCACGTTCTCTCGTACTTTCTCTCTTCCCTACGCTTCATCATACTCTGCCATTGTATGATTTAACTGATGCCAATTTGAAGCAACGAAATAAAGTGTTAAAGCCGCAATAGAATATTTTGCCCTGTTTAGTCTTCCATATTTTATAACAACGAATTTTTTTGCCCATGGTTAAACATTTTTATTTTTCTTCTCGTTTACCCATTATCACTTGGCAAACTTTTCTCATCACGTAGAACCCCTGCAGTGTGTTGGAAAGTATGTTGCACTGATGATTTCAACGACAATGCACTGCATATACTGCAGTGAAGAGTATATAGCGGAGTAAATGTAAAAAAAGAATGAAGAATAAAAAATAATAAAAAGAAATAGGACACAAAGAAAGGGAGAGCCCAGGGTCAGGGCTCAAGCTTGGCATATTTATAGTTGCGTCGTCAAGAGCGTGAAGCGCAGAGATTCGAGAAGATTTTTTCGAGGTAAAAGAGCAAACGCCTCGTAAAAGCCACGAAACGAGCTAGCAATGAAGTGACTGTTTTTTTTCTTTTTTTTTTTTGAGTTTCTTTTATTAACACACCAAGGAAACTCCTCAAATACTTCTCAAGCATTTCATTCTTTTACCAGTAAGTAGTTTTTGGTAAACGTACACACAAGTCCAAAGTAATTTTATAAAATAATTGTTTCTCATTCAACACCGAGAAAGAAAATAATTTAAATAATTATTTGAACTCAAGATTATTCATCTTCAATTAAATCTATGGAATTCAATTCACGTCATTTTTTTTTGTTCTCGTTGGACAATTCATTCGAAATTGAATCAAGATTTTATTGTCTAAAAGTTCTGGATGAATTAAAATTGAATGGAACTACTGTAAATATTGGAAGATAAAAAATGAAAGATGAAAAAGTAAAAATTCACTCCGTGGTTCTTCGCATAAAAGTCAAGGGTAAATATTTGCCAAGAATATATATTTTATATATAGGTTTGAGTAAAGCTTGAGCAACAGAATGATAAAGAAGAGAGAAAGTAACTCAGGTGCCGAATATATATATATATATCTGAAGAGTAAGAAACTCCTCTTGGTAGCAGGACAATGAGCCTGCGGCTCTTCTCCAACAAACGATCGAAATTCTGTCGCCTCAAAGTCCTCCATACATACCTAAGTCATATAACCCCACTGTAAATTTCAAATCTTGCCAAGAAGTGTGATGACAGTATATACTAGTATATGTTTCCCCATTCTCTCCGCTCTCACACACTTCTCAAGCCACCGAATATTTGATTCGAACTTCTAGAGACGTGAATATTTGATTTGTAGACTCTATGGAAAAATCGAACACTAGGAAATTTTTCAATAGTGACATTCCTTTTTGAATAAACATCACTCGCTCTTCATTATTTACTCATTTTTATTATTATTTTTTTTTTTTCCACCTCACGATATAATATAACAATCCACTAGAGACATGCATGTGAATGCACGATGTCATCTCGAGTGTGTTTGTGGAGAGAAGAAAAATATAGTTCGACTATATATATATGAACAAAATTGATAAACGTATACACATTGACAGACAATATTCATTGACAATGGTTTCATGTCTTATCACGTTTGGCGTTTTATGTTATAAGAGTCTGTATGTATATGCTGCATTGTAGCACACATACCTACTATTATTATTATTTTTTATTTCTCCTCTCAAGTCAAGAGAAGAAAAAGAGAAGTAAAGAGTTATTGGATAGGGAGAGTTGAAATAAAATTATAGCAGCTGGCAAGAGAACGGAAGACCCTCCCGGAAATACTAAGTTCTTTTATGTTTGCCGTTAGCACGTTTTATTCGCATCGTTCAATATGAGAGTGCGAACGATGAGGTTTGACTGACAGCATATATACCCGTATGTGGGTATATCACGAATTATATTAAACCGCACACCATCGTTTAGTTCACTTGTAAACGCATATTATATCAATGCATATGTGACTTTCATTCCCTTCCGTTCAATATGCGGTAAACATCACTGAAACGCTCTACTTCCTCTTTTAATAAACGTATACAACAATATATATGTATAGTATATATACCATGTTGACAAAGATTGACATTTCAAATTGGTGAAATATAATATAACGTTGGATTAATTTGTGATAAAATTTTGATTGCCATGAGATAGAGAAGACGGGTAAATTACTCATAGATATGAAATATTTATTGTATGATATAATTGAATTGTAGACATATAATGAGAATACAATGCGGGCGTATAATCAAGATGATTAATTGATTGGAGCAAAATTTTAGGGAGTCGAATTCGAAGTATTTCATAAACGGAATAGAGAGGGCGAATTCTCTGTACGTCAATTAGTTTCTAGGTCATCTTAATTGTTCAATCGTTTTCCAATCAATATGAATAGACACTTCGAATTTCGTACAAGTTAATGAAAGAAAATTGAGATAAATAAATGGAGATAATTATTTTGAAATGAAAAAATTCTTTCATTAATTTACTTATCAATAATCATATTCCAAAGATGAAAATTTTCGCGTAAAAACGTCAACTCTATCGGGTCACTAAACTCATATTCTTTCTTGAAATCGGAATATTTATCGTGGCAGGAGAACGAAAAAAAAGAAATTATTATTTTTTTTTTATCTATATCAGGTCATCGATTTGGAAATGCAAACGACTACCATTTGTGAATTGGCAGATTTTCTATCTTGATAAGGGTGAACGATGAAATTCAATATTTCAAGAGTGTATCACTGCGGTAAAATTAACCTCAATTCCAAACCAATACTTTTACCAAATATATCATCTTCCATTTTATATCCACTTGATAAAACTAATGAAATGACATTTTTCATTATTGTGATATCGAATTTATCGAATCCTATTTATTTCAATAAATCACTGGCACTCGATTTCATTTTGCTGAGTGTGTTCACAACATATACGTATATATACACTTACACGGTTTGTAACATCGATTGCATCATTGAGTAACGAGGGAGAGAGCCACAGTCTAGTCATTAAACTGTGATTATATTCGATCTATCGAGATACAACGCACAGGACGTCATTATCCTTGTGACTCGATATAATTGACATTCGTTGTTATATGCACCATGTTTTTTTTTTTTTTTTTTCATTCTTTCTTTTTTATCTTCGCCTTTTTCGTTAATGTCAGAGCTTCAGTACCATTTTATACATGAATTTCCATCACCATTAACAAACACTAATGATGTTGGGAAAAAAATAAAAAAAATTTTTTCTTGACGAACCACTGAAAGATAAGAAGTTTACGGTGTGATGATAAAAGGGAGGGTATCAGCATGGTGAGCTAAATAAGAAAGTATGTGCTTATTTTATATACGTATATATATATCTATTTTTTGTACAGCAGGAAGCGAATAATGAGACTTGAGGGTCGATTTTTTTTTAATTGACTGTGGCGGTCCCTTCATATCCCCGTTTTCCCCCCCTTCATACCCACAATTGCTTTGTTGTCTTGATGCTTGAAGGTTAAACGATACTAAAAGTAATTAGCTTCGAACATTGCTCGGGGCTAATACGAATTGGTGAACAATAAATGATTGAAGTTGACGAGACGGTGAGAGTTAAATTCATTAGAGTCAAATAAATTGCTTTATATGTATATCGATAAAAAAATAAATAAATACATGAGACACAACCAGGAACATTTGCCTCGAATGAACAATAAGAGGTGCATCGATATAACAGGGTGATGGCAGTTGGCATGTATGCGTGCATCAACCGCAAATGGAGTTAGACAGGCCCTTGCTGGTAGAAACTTTTAAAAATACGATCACGTCGTTCACGTGCGAGCTATCGATACTGCGGAAACGGAAGGAACCGCAGGACATGGCTGCTGCGCTGGCGTTCTCCATGTACATACATGCACATATGTATATGGGATGTGTATGTATACATACTTTTTCTCCTTTACTTGGCATCTTTCTACACTCTCTCTTTCATTCCTATTATCCACCCTCATCTCTATATAATCGAACTGGCAAATCAAACGAGAAGTGAGTACACAGACGTGAGTACCTTTCGCTTGCAAAGTCGATAGTTGGAAAATTCGATTATCTATTTCCTCACTGTTCCAATTTATGAACTTATAATAATTTCTTTATTATGAAAGTTGTAGCTGAAATATCTTGACAGATCAAAGTTACTATTCATGCATCATTGGCAGTTATAAACGGCAACTTATCAAAAGAATCGAATCGAAAAAATAATGATCCGCGAATTTTATACAACTTTGTAGTAATCGGATATCTGTATTGAGAAAGTTGATTTTATTTCAATGTTTTTTTCTTTTTTTTTTTTTTCATTGGAATACAATTCTTATCGTAGCACCATCGATGACTACGTGAATTTTTTATATTCCAATTTAAATAGAATAGAAACCGCGCGTCAATGACCTGGTATATTTGTGAAAAAGATGAGATCAAGGTTATATATCCCATTGGCAATTTAAAAATAACGCGATCCCTTTTGTCGACAGTCCAACGATAAAACACTCGGAAATAAAGACCTTGAATAATCGAATGGTTTCTATATAATATATTTCTCTCACCGAATATTCTCTTCTTGTTTATTTTTGATTTATTGTTGTACATATATAGAAGAGTGTAGATAAAACATTTCCTTTTGTTTGCTTTCCGTTTGTCGTCAGGAAATCGCGCAGTGTCCCTTATTTTTTTTTTCTTCGAATGTCAACAAATCTTCTGTTTCTTGACATTATTTTTGCGCGCTCACGACACTATCGATCATTTTTATATAATTTTTTTCTTTTTTGTATATACATATTTCTTTCCTGACACAGGAAATATCTGTCAACGAAAGTTGAGACCAAGAGAATATAAACATCCTATAACGTAGCTTTTAGTCGATGACATTCAGGCCACGGTCAGTATGTTATTCAAACCTTCCGGAGAATATCATTCATTGTTATCACAATATAAAAATGGAAAAAAGTTTTGTTGTAATATTTGCGTTCAATGGAGTGAATACAAAATCAGCATGTACTTTGGCAAAAATAATTTCGCTATTTCATTATAATTTCACAACAAAGTGGTCTCGTAATTTCACAACTGAACAATTCCTCGCTTTAATTAAAATTAAAACTGCATATTTTTTCCGCTGCGTGTACATACGTAATTGGAAAATGAAAAGAAAAAAAAGGTACACCACATTATGCACTATGAAGAAATCATTAATCATTTCTTCAAACGATGTTACAAACGTTTATGGTTGCTGATTAACATCACTTCAACATGACAATCAAACCCGTCAACAGATTTGGACAATTATTTTTATCAAAAAATTGCGTTAACCACACCACGAACATGACATACATGATATACAATCGCTGCGTCATGATGTTCCATGTAAACGCCAATGTGTCATGTGGCTATATTCACACACGTAATCATTGATGGTCGGTGTGAAGCACAGTGAGAAAAGAAATATAATCACAATATATATATATATATATACGTAGAAGTAAAATCCCTGCCATGAAAATATACTATCGAGAAAGAGTAAGATGGTGAAATGCGTTGTTATAATCATCATTTCCTGCTCTGTTATAGGAATTGCCACACGCCAGCGGGACAAATAACTTCTATTTATAACGGATTGACTGGCGCCCAGCTTCCTGCTTTCTTTATATTCTCGATATCATGACGATTCTTTCTAAACAATCCCAATCATTGTTGAACATATAAATGAACATATATCATTGCTATATATTTATATGAATAATAATAATAATAATGAAAATGATAATTTATCTATCATTTCATAAAAATATTCAACGTCGTAATGTTTCTCATAATGGTTGTATAAGAACACAACCACAGATTCACGATTTGTATTAAGAGTTAGCAGTGTCTATATATATACGCAAGTAAAGCGCCATATAGCTGCGATGCTTTCTAAGATTAGTGGATCGGCGCGAGAGAGAACCGGCTCTATATTTACCGGACATGAAGCGTGTGTTGGTGCAGTTGTTGGTGCAGTGAAGATATTCTCGACCAAGTGAATCAAGTATACGCAACGCTATGCCTTAATTTACACTTTTAATTTTCATCATTTATTGTTAGTCAAATGCTTCCTGCTTCAAATGAATTCATATACATATAGAGCCATTTATTTATTTTGTACATTTATATATGCACCTTCTCACCCGCATCTCTTCTTGTGACTTTTACATCCTCACATTGCATTTATGAGTCGCTTGTCTCTTTCTTTCTATCATCGTTCGCAGTAAAACAGTAAGATGAGATGAGAAGAGACGGGGGGAGGGAAAATGAGAAGAGAAAAAAGAAAGAGAAGAAAAAAATATTCCTTCAAAAGATATTTATTTCCTCGAGGCGTCGAATACGCCCCCTCGTAAACGACGCCCATGTCTCAACTGTTTGAAAAATATAAAAGTGAAAAAATAATAAAAATTTAGTTTCATTTCCTTCTTGCCATTTTTATTTATCCTTTGAAAGAAGAAGTTTATTATAAAACGTCTATATACATGTCAGACACAATATAAGACAATATATATTCGAAATATTTTAGTTGAAATAAATTCCGCAGGTATTACGAAGTGAAGGGAATTAAAATTATTTTCAAATGTATCATAATTGTCAAAAAGCTTTTAAGAATGGGACTAGAACATTCTAAAATTCCTATACTTATAAATATATATTTAATGACTGCCGCTGATTCAAAAATACCAAACAAAAAAAAATAAATATATATATATTTATAAATGGGGTATTCCACAGAAAATTTATATTCGGGTCTAACCACTTCGAATTATTTTTCGTCCAAATACTCCCTATAAATTTAACGATGATTTTCACCAACTAGTCAACATAATTTCATTATATATTAATACACCCTATCAAATAACGTTGGGCGACCGTATAATGACCAAATAAAAATGATTCTCAAATCAATTCGTTTCTGTCATGTAAACATTTCTTGTATACGTGTATATCTGTGTTCAGTATGCGTGTGCGATAATTGAAAGGGCGTGCAAGATGTGGAAAATAAAACGGCATAGAGTCACACCAGTCGATTGACTGAATGGCGATGCTACATGTATTGGAGGAGTGAAATGAGTCATCAAAGGTGAACGAAAGAGAAATGGAAAAAAAAAGAGAAAAAAAATCGGCGACTCTTCAAAGCGACTCTAACGAAGACACACAAAAATAGGTGCGGGTGGTAGTTGATTTTTCAACCACGTATTCATTTTGTTGGAGCATTCAAATCGGCGTCTACAAAAGACCTCATCGTCGTTGTGGGTGACGCGATAATACCTTGGCAGTGACTTCGGAAAAATCGTTGAGAAAAATCAGCAAAGGCTTGGCAACATAATTTTACATACACCAATACAGAAAAATGGAAACTTCACACTTATCTTCTTCAATCCTCAGGCAATATTATATATTATATATCACAGAGACAGTCGAGGACCTTTTCCTGCTGAGATCCACAGCTTGATATTTCCTAAGGACACAAACTGCAGAGCAGATGAGAGACACCGGCAAATTGTTCTGGGGGTTCGCGAACAATTGAAAAGAATGAGTCTCAACGCGCGCGATGCCGGTGGTCACATCTTTCTCAGCAATACATATACACATATATCTTTATATATATATATATAACTTTTACGAGGTGGCATAAATATTCTTTAGAATGATCGTAGAAAAGCCGGAAGGTCATACTGATGAGAATAATAATTATTCCAGTTCTTAGATATAAATGAAGAAAATTACTTGGCTGTCAGAAATTATTCTCAGAATAAATGGTGGGAAAGTGAGGAAATATTATAATTTACAAGCATTCAGAAGACGATGAAAATGCACATAAAAAATTAGCGTGCTATAAATACACTCGCAATTAATATTTAACAGGCAACAATTTTTTTAATTCTTAACTGGTCAAAGTATTGAAAAGTATTGGATAGCCAAAAAGTCATCCAATACTTTTGTTTAGCGAAATATAGTAGTAAATGAAAGTAATTGAATGTCAATACATGAAACATTCCAGCACATATGAAACTATATAAATTAAAGTATTTTATTTCAATTTCTGATCATTATTCCGAGGGGACTCATTTTGCTCGTCGGACCCGCTCCCCTATTCAACCGCCCACGTGGTTATATCCTTGTAAATCGTTTGTTGTGTATATATATTGGAGGGCGTATGTGTTTTCTGTCGTAAAAATCATTGATGGGAAAAGCGACTGCTGAGAGTTGTTACATACATATATATATATATATATATATGTATAGACGCGTGCGGACGAATATTGTGTAAAACCCCTAGTGGAAAATTCTACAAGGGTGCATGGCGCATACAAGTACGAGGAATTGATGATGCTGACACACTTCTGACATGGGGTCCGAATAAAGGAGAGGAAAAAGAAAAAAAAAAAAAAAACCAAAACAAAAAAGATTCTTTTTTCCTTGCCCTTTTTCCATCATCCCTGCGACCCCAGTGAACATTTCACTCCAATGCGTCGCATACAGATGACATATTGGTGCACTTTTATTCGAACAATATTTACGTATTTATTTCGTTTTTTATTTTTTCCCAATCGTATATTTTCATTTATTCATTTTTTATTTTTCTTTTTCATTCGCGTTCGAAATATTTCTCATCCCTTTGCGTTTTAGATTCAACGAATACAGCGATGCTATATGTATATATGGAATTTCGATAATGACACTGGCTATTTTTCATTTCCATTCTCTTCTCGCCAATAAACATAATATAGGTATATCCGTACGGCGCATAACTTATTCAATGTCAATTCAAGCTACGAAACGATATATTTACTTCTCAAGGCGCTTATATACATTCTTCCCCTCAATATAGGTTTCTTTTTTTCCTATTATTAATGTTTTTTAATACTTTATTTTTTTCCTTTCTTTTCCTTGAGTCGAAGAGTCAACGCGTAGCCATGCGGAGCAGCCATTTGTTATGAATTATAGTCGTAATACACATGAAACTCTATATACTCTCACTGAAGTTTTTTTTTTTTTTCCGTTTCGCCTCTTTATTTTCACTTTATCTTTCTCTGTGTTTGCGTTAGCCCACGCCCACAGGCTCGTTCTTTGAGCATTTAACGTGACAGGAGCAACTTCACTCCCCTTACCGCAACCCTCTCAATTTTATACACTCATATGAAAGTATGTATGTACTGTATGTACGCCCTTCCGTCCTCACATATACATCAGCACTCACCGGATGCTCTGTTTCCACTATGCCATTGTCAAAATTTTCAGCTTTGTTAGTAGTAAAGCGATGCTCATGAACTGCACACAAGAGATATCTCTATATACAGATAGAAGACGGAAAAAAAGAAGCAGTAGAAAACAAAATAAAAAAATTATGATTCACGTTCGGTCGTAAATGAAACGAGAATAATCGATTCTACGCTTATCGTCCGATAATGTGAAAAATTCAACTCCATGACGGTAATATAAGTCTGGAATTCAATAGAATCATGAAAGATACGGCTTCATTATTGGAAAAAGAGGTGGAAAAAAACAAAAATGTAACGGAAATGACAGCAAGAAATTTGATGAAATTGTAGTAAAAACCACGATAAATAATTAATGGTGAATATAAAATAGAAGCAACAGAAATATTTTTAATTAATGCTGCGATAAATGTATTTCCTGCTTGTATCGAAAAAAAACAAATAAAACCAATCCTTGTGAACATTAAGATTATCCGAGTAAGAAAATCGCAATTGAACAAGATATTTCTATTCGTCAATTATATCCGAAATATGAGAAGACCACGTTAAAATTTCACGAGACGAGCTTTAAAATTAACGAAGGGAGAATATGTAATTTCTATTACCTCCATTATATATAGATATATACTCTAGCTATGGTTCTATACGCCTGAAGCAATCCCCAATCAATCAGCTTTCACCCTCGTCTCCGGAGTATTTTATCGAAATTTTCAATTAGCGTCTACCTCTCTCGTTTATTGCTTATATGCCTCGGTAACATTGTTCAGTTAACCAGCCCCAATAATTTTCCATTCGTGGGGGTAACGTCAACTACGACGGTCAGCAGATATATATATATATACATATCCGTATGAATATACATATATATATACATGTACCAATCCATATTATATGAATGACGCCCGAAGCAAAGTTTGTATTTCTCCCTTTGCGGTGATCGTTACCTGTACTACCGACAGCCAACTATATTGCAGAGCACGATCCCTTGGGGGTTGCATATTCGTATGAGAATGGGGTATAGCACCTAGTATGGGTAGTGAAGGTTGTCCGTGGGCGATTGCGTGCGCACAATTCAATGTTATATATGCGATGGCACGCACCAACGCCGCTGTGCATACGATTTACCAAATTTCCGGAAGTAAAAGCCAAGTTAACTTGAAGATCCCACGCTGTTTGAGCATGTATATGGTTATCAGCACGTTGCACACATCAACGATCTGTCATCTATCCCCAAAATATTAAAATGTAAATGGAATAAAAATGAAAATAAACGACGAATAAAAAAAAAAATCAACGACAACGTGGTTATATGGAAACGGAAGTAACAAGAGATAGGGCACGCACTCAGCATACAAATGGGTTAATTATTTGATTTATTGCAGATATAAATGTATATGTTTGAAATAAATTTGATTTACATTGTTGTTTTTAATGTTCTTTCAAGAAACTGTTCAGAATTTTAATTAAGACACAGATACATCCTAGCAATTTATATCAAATGGAAATTGGTAGAAAATTTATTCTTAAACAATTTCAATAGAGAGATCTATTTTCAATATGTCCATCAGAAGGAAGAACTTTGAACAGTTAAAATAGTAAGTTGTTAATTGCTATCGAGAAGATTGAAAAGTTAATCTGAGAAAAGGGATCAATACTTTCTCTTGCCCTTTCCGTATCTCTATCCCTCTTAGATCTCGTCTATTGGCAGTTTGAGTTTGATAGACGACTTTCTCAATCATTCTATAACGTCACTAATGAAAAGGGTGAATTTAATCGTTACGGATCTATATAGAACCGTGTGCGACGGCTGTTACCGATCATCCAATGGAATTATATCTCATTTCTACATCCATATGGAGACTTGTTTTATATTGGTCGTATTTATATCCCAACACCCGCACGGAATTTACATATCTTTCAGACCCTTATTTTTTGACGTCTTGAGCATCAATCTCAATTTTAAAAGTTCACAGTAATCTCTTTCACTATAATGTCACATTTTTACCAGCTGCAATTGTATTATTGACAGCCAAAATAAAATACACACCACGTTCTAGATATATACATTTTATACGCATGTAAATATGAAAAATGTCGCGCAAAGCCCCATGGGCCGGAAATTGACCGTAATGCGACGGTGCGGATAGAAATATATTTATATTCCAGTATATATCGTGGCGCAATTCCGGTTCAGCAGCTGTACGCCATCTGTGAATTATATACTTTTGCAAAAGCTTACGTCTTTCGATTAAATTCTTCCTCTCCCCAGGGTTATTTCAAAATTTTTTATCCTCTTTTTTTCATCATACTCGTTCGCTTCTCACTCATGTTTTATTATTTTTTATTTTTTTATATATTTTCTTTATCATAACAAAACATGATAGCTATGGGGTATGAGTTTAATTACGCGTGACAGCGTGGTTACGGCGAATAATGATGGTCTTTACGGCGCATTATGCGCACGGGAAAATCGTTGACTGTGTATAACCCTCAGCATAGACTATATAAAAGCGTGGGCATTAGGCGTACATCATACACATTCCCGTCCTCATGTCAAAAAAAAATATTTGTGAAGGGAAAAAAATGAAAATAAATAAATAAGTAAATAAATACATTCGAAATACGAGAGAGCAGATTTTTCGCTGTTGTGTTGAGCTAACTTTCAACACTTCCCTTCTCGCAGTTTCCGACAGATCCCAAGAAGCGGGTGGTGAAAGCAATATATTTCTCGCAGTGATCCATTTTTCAATGTGAAGTGCGCACATTTTAAGGGCCCGGTGTGTATTTAAAGAATATACACGAAAATGAGAGAGAAAGCGAGAAATTTAGGGACACAATTTTAGTCATATATTAATTGAATATAAGAGAACGATGGGGATCGCCTGAGAACAAAGTATAGATGAAGAAAGAAAGGAAGGAGAGGAAGGAGGTGAGAAAAACATGAGAGGCGTTTCATGGACGTGCGAGCAGGCATGTATATAACTCGAGGGTATACACGTATACGTATAGATCTTACATAATTTCTCCTTTCCATCGTGTGCGCATCGCTTCTAAACATAAATAAGACTTCTCTCGAAGGGTCCAACCGATGTTTCCGCTGTTAATGTAAAAATATTTGTTCGGCTAACCGAGAAGTCTGTCGAATTTCACGCCTATATTCATTGGGATTTAGTCTCGCCAGCTTTCAAAAATATATATGTAGTCACATCAATAAGACGACGGAATAAATAACCATGTATTAATGTATAATAATTCATACATTTCACTTTTCGAGTGTGGCTTTAGATACATCTATAGTGTGGGGAGATAGTCGAAAGACAATAACCACGTTCTCTCGAGTATACACGTGTGCCAGTCATCGTTATTTGACACATTTTATTCATTTTTTGTTTATCTGACAGGGAAAAAAGTGACATCGCACTGCAAATTCCCTTCGACTTCACGACACGTCACCGCACATACCGAAGATAAATGAAATGCTCTGAGTATAAAGCATTTGCGAGATGGAATGGATATATATGTATGGTAAACAAACAAAAAGAAGAATTCGGCGACAAAGACGGGGAGGAAGGGAAGATGAAAGAGATAGATCAAGAAGCATGGTAAATATAAGTATATACGTTATATTTGTATACATATATATGGGATAAAAACATTTTGATGTGTACAGACGATGGGGAGGCTAATAGAAATTGCGAGCTTCAAAAGACGTGGACAAAAAGAATTAAACATCAAGGAGCAAAAAATTATGCGGGTGCCAGGATACTATTGTTTTTACTTTTTTAATATTGTATTTTTTTTTTTTGATAAATTCTACCCGCGTATTTACGCATCTTCATCATTCCTCCGAATTGAAAAATTACCAGCGTTGTCATTGTATTAGTTGTGGTCGTTTCTCCATATAAATACAAAAACAATGAAGCATTTTCGTATATGGCATTTGAACAAAGACGAGGACGTATGAGGACAAAGCCACATGAATAAATTGAGCAAAAGAGGCGACATACATATACATATATACAACATGATATATAAGAAGAGAAGGAAGAGAGAACGACAAAGAGAGACAGAGAGAGAGAGGAAAGAAAAAAAATATATATATTAAAAGGAAACGAGACAGGAGAGATACTGCGATGTCGCGTGCTCGGTTATCCTGTCGTCGGTGTTCTCGTCGCGCGCGCTTTTATATTCAAACCAACACAATATTCGGTCCTATATATATACATAAATGTATGACGTATGTATATATATATATACTTAAGCTTGTGACGACGAGTGCACGTGCACCAAAGTTTCAAAGTCTGTGCTCGGTCACCGGATAATTCAGGCATCGCGTGGAAACGATGTATAGGAACACACACTGTATACATCAGAGGATGAAGAAGAAGAATAAAACGTAAGCGTGGAGCGAAACTCGAGAATGGATAAGTACTTCATGTCCGTCTGCAGATCCATTAGGAGACCATGTGTGTAACAGAAGAAAGTCGTCGTCACTTCATTGACGTCTTGATTCAGCAGAGTGGATTATATTCTGGTATATAAAGATTCGCGATCAGATCAAAAGGTGTGACATGAAATGCAGCTTGGAAGAATATGAAATGAAATATAAAAACTTGAGAATATTTGGTGAATATTCTCGAGTGCCATCCTTGAATTCGCGTGTCAAAAGAATTATTATACCATTATAAATTTTTCATCGGACCATTTTGAAATAATATAAACATCATTTGATTCTTCCTCATATCAAAGAATAATTTTTTTTGTCAACTTATGCTCATCACGCTCGTATACATACACCAATTATGAATATCTTGTTTCTGCACATGGCAGATAATGAGATGCTTCATTTTTCTGACAACAAGGAAGGAAAAAAAAAAAGAAATGAATACAAAATGGCGAAATATAGGGGGAGAGACTGAAGGGAGAACTTTGATGAAAGTAAACGAAAAGGGAAAGCCACAAGCGGTGACCCAGGATCGCGTGACATTTAATTGGCTGGTATATACCTTCGTTATTGTTGGGTTTCACACCCGTGTGGTCCTTGTACCTTGTTCATTTTCAAGGAGTTGGCGGCATTCTGTTGTTCTAATGCTTATATACGCCATGACAAATGGCATTCCACCACTGAGAACTAATCAGGTAAAACTTTTAGGGTTATGCTTTACCGTACACAAATATATATGTATATATATTTTTGCGGATGTTGGCAATAAACTTTTACATCATCGGCATGTGTTGCTATATAAAATTCTGTTTTTTATGGGATTGACACTTAAATATATGTATGTTTCTTTGTGCCAGGTTGAGGCCACAGAAGAAGATCCATTGAGATGCTACTCGACCTCTCGAACCATATGTATAATATGAGAAAAAAAACGAAGAATGAAGAAGCAGAGAAGAGATGAGATGCAGAGGTAGAGATATAAAGGAGAAGCTAAAAATATCTCGATTTTATATGCTTCAGGCCACTGCACTCTGGATTCTTGTTTCGATAAATACTCGCGTACGTAGACTCGTCCAGAGTATTACTGTATACCTTCCAAACTTGCGATAGCTTGTGATCTTATTATTTATCTATATGAGAAAATATTAATAAATAATGAAACAGCGCTAAAGACAAAGCGTTTCATTTTCAATGGAATTTTGCTCGACCAGACTCATCGTTTTAATAAAGCGACGCGATGGGCCCGCGTACAGTGTGAAACGAGTTGGTCGCTCGTAAAATTTTCGACGGTTCACGATTCGACTCGTCCAAAGAAGAGGTACGCACGCGCAAAAGGGTTTATATATATGTAGCAAGAGAATGAGAATGACAGAGAGAGCGAGAGAAAGAGAGCCGCAGGCCAATTGTGCGTCCCTGGGAATGAAGCTTAATATTTTTTCGCACGAGTTTACCTACACCCGTGCTCACTCACTCTCATTCACTGGCGTTGAAATTCACTATATAGACGCGATAGTTGGAGAAGTTAAGACCCCGTGCGTGATGGCAATCCCACGAGCCTGGCGCCGGGAAATAATAACCGTTACACCCACGCAAAGATCGCGCGCGCGCGCGCCCAAGGGCTTTTGCACACTGATGCGCGCAAGTCATCCACCACAAACTATATTTGAGAGTTATACAATATCCGTGATAATCCTCTACATACAAAAAGCAAGTCTTTCTCAAGAAGATAGATCGAGACGAGATAAATTTATCTGATCCATATCTCACATGTTTTATTCATTTATTTTTCATTTTTGACTTTTCACAAGCAATTAAAATGCTTTATGAAATTGTTCTTTTTTGTTTTTTTTTCTTTAATGATAAAGTTGACAGACTGTTTTTATTTCACGGTTTAATCATTGGTATAGTAATTTGTACGTGTCATTAAACAGTGGCCTCGAACTTTTTTCAGCGATTAAATTTTTAAGTTCACAAGAGGAAAAAAAAAAGTAGAACAAGCGTCGGTCTGTACGCCCAAACTTCGTCATAAAATCTCCCCTCGTTGAATATTTTCTGGGTCAACGTTCCTCACTCTCGGGAAACTCTAGTAGGGTATTTTCTCATGACAAGAGCCCATTTCATGTGTGTGTGGGTGTCCACAACTCCAGATAATCGACCCTACATGTAGTTTCGTGTTGTAGTAGTCTTCAGCATATTCAGTATGCACAAAGAGAATGCGTGAGAGTGAGCAGGAGAATATATTGTTGGGATGTAACTGTTGTTATTTAACGATGATAAGGATGTTGAGTATCGATAATGACCATAGGGCGCATCAGTTCTCTTGAAAGAAAAAATTCTCCCTTATTTTTATATCCCCGAGGCACCCTCCTATTATATAGGAACATACATGAATGTAACTTACATTTATTCAACACATATATAAGCAAGACATAAATCCGCGCGCTTTTCCCCCATTGGTGGTACTGAGTGGTTGTCGTGTAATCTCATTTTTACATCTAATACACCGTCAAATAGCGCGGGCGTACAAGCACACTTTTCCAGATGCCACACTCACGCATTCGATTTTTTTTTTTTTCTTCCACCCTCACGTGGGATTGCGTGCCCGCACCGCAAAGATCAAGATGGATGATGATGATCGTATTGGGTTGGCATGAGTTGATATATTTATACATTAAAAAAAAATTCAACTTGACAGAAAATGAAGAAAAAATGTTTGGTGTAACAAGACTGATTGACCAACCGTCTCACATATACACTTTCATAAATTACAATACATGAAATCCTGCCTTTTAGTTAGCAAATGGATCTACCGGCAGGCATTCTCAATGTGATTGAAATTGCTGTGGGTCGAACATGATTGAGGGGAAGTATTCACTCCTCAATGAATCACTGTCGCATGAATAATTGAAAATGGAAAAAAACATTTCGTATAACAACATCAAAGTGAATTACAATTAATTGAAACGTATTAGAATATTTTTATAACGCTATGACTCATTTGAAAGTGTCGTACCAAAGTTGATCGTTGTGTAAAAAACTATACCATAATTTTTTGCATTACATATTTTTTCTCAATCTCGTATGAGAAATATATTATCGCTAAAAAATACGATCAATATATAAAAATCTGGCCACCAGTTTGTTATTGTTCAATTATTCAAATCCCTCCGAGCATTATCACAAACTTATCGCCCACATTCATACCATAAATACATGTAGTTTGTACACACATTTGCAGACACACACAAATTCATACATGCATTGTCATGTATTTAGCATAACAAAAACGATATACAGAAGTGATGTCACAGATTTATTCCAGCGACTATCTAATTTAAATGGCGCTCATCGAATCGCATGATGTCACATACATTGTACATATATATATAATTATATATAGAGTCGTACCAATGCTTCATATAATATCGACTCTGACACCTGAATGACATGTTGACGCGTGCAGCTCGACGCGTCGAAGCGAATTATGATAATTTCGTTCTATTTCAAACGCCCTTTGCCCAACGCTCGTCCAATAGAGGGATGTTGCCGCAGCTCTGGTTACTGGTAACCCAGGAGATTTTCGCACACATACATCTATACATAGTCCAGTAATACAATCACATATCCCTATATACCTACATACATACATCATGAAACGCAGGGTGAAAGTCTGGTTAAATTCAGGGGTGGCAGTGAGTCATGCTTCACAATCTCCCCTCTTCTCCTCTCTCACACTATTTCTCCACATTCACTCCTCGCTACACGCACATCTCACATACATATATACACACGAAATGCACATATGTATACATATACACAATACTCTCATTTAATTGAAATTATATTTCCTGTCGTAACTAGTGTATACGATTAGCCCACCATCTCAACATCCCCTATACAATAACCACGTTAACTGCTCACTATAACTTATTCAAACTAGTTTCTCTTAGTAACGTCATATATACCAAGTTTAAAGTGCAATTACAAAATGAATAAAAAATTTGGTTACGATGACAATGGATATAATTAAGTGTATATATGTGTCATGTACTGTCGTGCTCCTGATGACGAAGGACGAATATATTCAAATGTTTATTCTACTTCATGTATATGTTTAGGGCAATGTATATGCGTATATTCATATTTATATATGTGCAGCTGGAGGTACCAATGCGATAGGTCCTCATCTTCACTAACACACCCAGCTGACGGTGAATCATCAGACAGGACGAGGAACGCGCGAACGTAGTTGAGGCAAAAACGAATATGTCTCATCTTGTATGTACAGCCAGAGAATATATATGGATATGTTTATATCGCCTGCGGCGTTGTCACGTTTTACAAAGCAGACTTTTATATATATATATTACCGCCCTTATTATCACAGCGTACTATCATACACTCGCTACAATGATGTATCTCATAACTATGATGCCTTTGTCTCTCACACATGCATCTATAATCGCAAGTATATAATAGACAAAATGAAAAAATTAATAAACAATTTTTAAATACTATTATTAAATAATTAAAAAATATTTATATCACATTAGAGGAGTGTTTTGCGATGTTTCTATAGAGGTTGCGCCAAGTACTTACACAGCATCATATATAAGCTCATCCACAACGTAATATGCTAATGTCATATGCTTTGTATTTATTGCGTTACGCTCAAGCATATAGACATACAACCGTACAACCATATACCATACGATACATCATGTGGGGATTAAGTACCATAACTGGACACGGGTACTGGAATGTTCGAGCGAGCTATAACTGCATTGTCGGTTCTTGTAAATGTATATACATTCATATACATATATATGTAGTTAACGTACGACTCATAATTGTCGTGGGGGATAATAGCTCATGTTGCATATATATGTAACGACCAAAGATCAAGTATATGGAATAGGTATATAAAAATGAACGAGAAATAATGGCCAAAAGACATGTATTGTATGAGGTAAGAAAATGAGAAAGGACGATGGAGAAATAGAGGAGAAAATGTTTGTATTCTTGTACGCATGCGTACGTTGTCGAATAACATGTACGAAGCGGGTAATTTGAGCAGCCGCAACATATATGGTATAGTGATATTGTGGTTTCAATTCACAAGTGATTATATATGTGTATTCTCAATCAGGATTAATTTTTCGAATTTATTTCAGACGTAAAAGTTGCCTAAAATTTCAAATTCATGGGATTCAATCCAATCCAGTTTCTCTTATATTGTAATATATGTATATAAGTTTGAAAACTGCGACAATGGATATTTGAAACTGAAGATTGGAACTTGAGACTCGTACGTTGTTTCATGTCCAACATTCAACGACCCGGTGAGAGACTAAAAGTGTTGGTGGAGTATAAAGGGTGAAAGGTTGAATGAGCGGATAAGTATATACACGTTCCAATTTTATTGGGCGAGCCCTATCGTCTGGAGATTACCACTAGAAAATATGTATAAATGTATGTATGTATACTGACGAAAGAGATTTGATGATGATTGTGGTGATGATGATGATGATGATGATGATGACGAAAACGAAGACGGTAATGGATTTTTAGGGTGGTAGTAATGGACTTTGGGTGATGGGGGTCAAGTACTTTAGTATACAATCGTCTTGCAAGTTGAACTATACACACCCGACAGTAAAATGCTTGGCGGAGATTGCAAAGTCGTTAACTATATATATATATATATTGGGAGGAGTGCCCCACACAGCACATGGCTGTGTGCTGATGCTATTATAGGTTAGGACAAAAAGGAAGAGTAGAATGAAAGAATAAGATACTGTATTGATGAGATAAGAAAAAAAAAACGATATTGTGAGAGGTTGTCTAAAGTTTTTCCAGAGAGGTCTTTAACGTATTTTTGTTTCAAAGATAATACAGTATAATTTACTCTGATAATAATACTAAAATGTACACACGAAAAAGAAAATAAAAGTAGATTTATATTTATCGTTTCTGTTTTATTTGTAAATTGAGAGAGAGAGAGAGATATTACGTGTTGAATAATAATTATTTAAAATGTGTGTCCTTCAACAACCAGTAATTTTGCAATACACCATTGGAGATATATATATTTGTATGTAAGTACAGTCACATCACGTACCATTCCCTCATCGATGGATGTATCCTCCTCGAAGTAACAATCGTCCGTCTCGTCCGGTGTCACTGCGCCAGTGACATCCTGTGACTTCTTAACATCCTCACCACCAGTCCAATCCATGTTTGATAGTTTCAAACTATCACGTATACTCGATTTCCCGCGCTATAATCTCTCGCTTTCTCTCAATATATCGATTTTGATATCGATTCGTGTTCAGTCAACCGCTGAAGTTTATTGGAAAATTCTCAATCGCCCGACAAGTCACATGACAATACAAAATTGAATATCAACATGTTTGAAACGTGACAAGTCGTGTATCGTGCAATTTATTTTATTTTCACTTATATTTTTAATAATATATCGGAGTATTAGCGGATAAAAGTTACCAAGTCGTTGCCCACATTGGGATCAAGAATGCATAACATACGCAGAAATACGTGACATTTATGACATTAAATGTCAAATAAAATTATCGTCTCTATATATCGCAGCGATAATTAAGTATATCAATTATTGATCAACAACGATTCTATCATGAATTATTCACCGAGTGAAATAATAAAAAATAAGCAATTGATATAATCACTCACTCACTGTCACACGTTTCACAAATTATTCTTTCTCTTCTTGAACAATCAACACAAACAATAATCACGGAAAAAAAGCCCAAAAAAAGAAAATGAAAAATACAAATAACTATGGAAAAAGATATTCACAATTTTTCGATCAACTTTTGTTTAGCGAGATGTGAATTAATAGCTTTTGACCACAGTTAACACCGAATATAAGGTCGCACATGGGGTCATAATTCGGTTTTTGAAATTACGATCGTATATCGGCCGTTCTGTGGTAACACGCGTGCGGGTGAGCGCCAGTGCAGCTGCAACTGCGGACAAACGGGGAATGCTGGAAGTAGTAGTATGGAGGATGGTTCTGGGGTACTGTGGGCTCGTCGGAGTAACCGGCCGGAAAGCGACGGCTGCTTCGCGTATAGTCCCGTCTCACAGTCAGTTATACGCCTGCACGTAGTATAAACGTGAAAGAGCAAGGGAGAAAGCAAAAATTTAGTGAGAAAGAGAGAATATGAAGCGCGTCACGCTACATTCACAAGAGCGAGCGAAAGAGAGATTAAATTTATGGTAAAGGAACGAAAGTGAGAGAGGGGGAAATATTGGGTGACTCAAAGGAATGGTAGTAGGGTGGGAGATGGTAGGGGAGCAAAAGAGGCGACGAAACGCGCGTAGCGGGGGCGTGTAAGGGTGCAACGTTCTCTCTTCACTTTTGGGGCCTCTCGTGTTCTATATACCTTTTTTTTTTTTTATTTTTCATTTCATCCTGTTCTCTCTTGTTTTGCTCCCCCTCGCCTCCCACTGTAACATCACGACGATCGAGTTGTCCCTCTCCTCTTGCTCCACACGCGTTTGCTGACACGAGTCATCGCTGAGAGAGAAAAATGGGGAAGGAACGAGGGAGAGAGAGAGTTCAGGGACGATCCTTCCAGACTCGATTCAACATTGGGGAGTTCGCAACGAGACATAGGGATTCCCGTGTATATGTATTGTATGCATCGAAGAGAGAATGTTGAGGGTTGTAATTTCGGGGGTGGGGATAAGGGAATGATGAGACACAGAGAAGGGGAGCAATGAAGATGGACATACTGGGGAAATTTGAGAGGTGTACTGATCGATGGTGTTGATGGATTAACAGGGAATAATAAGCCCAAATAAATCCAAACAATGCAAAACAATCGGCTGAGCGTGCAGATATATAAATATATTGATACAACATTTTTTATTTTCATCATCGGTTGCATACTAAATTCGATATAGAACGTAAAAAATTGTCGGTTTTGTAGGAATAAAGTTAGCAATGAAAATTTCATGGTAGACTGAAACGAGAGAAACTTTTTATAGCTCAGTAGCGGTAGTTGAATAGGATTGCTATTCCAGCAATATTTCTCAATAAAATAGAAGATTGCAAAAATGTATAACAATTTAGTATTGCCAATTCGCCAACGTATATTGTTATTTTGATTATCTACCTTTAACCATACTTCAGACAGTTGTGTAGACACTCTTCAACCGTGTATAAAATTCACTGTACCAGAAAATAATAATTTTCATAACAAAAAGAAAAAAGTTGTAAATAAATGCACAAGGAAAAATATAAAATTTGCATTGTAACATGGAGTGTGTTGGATAAAAAATAAATATTTCATTACAGAATGAGCGAGATAAATGTTGGCAACACACATACGCATGTGTATACATTCGCAAGTAAAGTTGTATACTCTGAAGAAAAAGCCGCATGACTAAATTAACACATTTGAGTGTGTATATGAGTGAGGAAACAAAATATACATATGTATGGTATGGAATGAAAGGGGTTGGCGGACGATACGTCGACGATATTTCGGGTCACGGATGGTTGCCTCTAATGAAATACCGAGTGATACATCCCTGACTCTGTCCGGGTCTGATGGCGGGTGAGGGGGTTGACGCGAAAGGCCTAGACGAATGAGCAAACGAGCGAGAAAGGAATAAATAAAGTAGATAGAGTGCGCAACATTCAAGGGTAGGATTTGACAGTGCAAGAGCGATAAAGGAGAGAGAGAGAGAGAGAGACAAACGCGCGACAGAGATGAATAGAAAGGACATGAGAATGCGAGTGAGAAAATGCGAGTAAGAGAGATGGTATTCACGTTGGAGATGGTTGCCCATGGCAACCCACGCGGCTTATGCTCTGCTCCCGGCTCTTGCTCGGAATATGCTACAGCGTGTGTTCGTTTACGGCTATATATACCCAGAACTGCTACACACATGCTTTATACATATGCGCATATACCAGTGACACATAGGCACACACTATCCAACAGATTCATATACGCGTGGGTGAATTAATTGATTTCCCTTTTGTTATACGAGGGCGACGTCGCCGGTCGATCGGTGGATACACGAAAAATGCGTTATCAGCTTTGACAGAATTCACATTCGGACAGAATAAATAAACGAAAGAAAAAAAAAAAAAAAAAAAAGAAAAAACAGAATAAAATAATAAAATAGAATAAACGAAGAATGAAATGAATAATGTATATAAAGTGAAAATATAACGGACGAATGAAAGAGAAAAAGGGAGAGTCAAAATATGAGACTGCGAAAAAGAAAAAAAAAATATATTATTTTTATTTCTGTAATTTACTATAGGATAAGATAATAAAATGGTTGGCGAGTTTTTGTCGGATGACTAGGTAACGAGTACGCAGAGTTTATCGGGCCGGAAGTGAGCGGCCACTATATTACGAAAGATTGCGGTGACCGTGTGACTATATAGATATAAAGTTGCGCGATATTTTGATACATATATATATACAAATAAATGGCAATATTAAGTCAACAGGGGAAATGATTGTTGGATAAACGATATTTCATTTGATCTCACAATTTTGTTTACACTTTTTGATTTTCAGTTTTCGCTTTTATTCTTTATTACCGCCAAATAGTCCAATCACAGTATTGGCTCACGATTCGTGCTCGAGCTCATCTATATATCCATATTCACCGAATTATGCGCTATTTACAAAGTTCCGTTTGCAAAATTCACGTATAGCATACGGGCTTTCCACATGGCGTGTGTTTATAGGTTATCGGGCGCACACCGCACGGAGCAGAGGCCAATACGCTCCGTCCTGACTGCCAATTAAGAGCATTCAACGCCCCGTAATCTGGGATACTCGGCAATATGCAAATACTGGTTCTATAAAGGTATATCAAAGCCTGTAGATTCTACTAAAGAGTATACATATACCTTTATGCATGTATATATATATACAAACAATATATGCAATATAACAGTTTTTCATTCCGTCACTGCACACTCCTATGGCACACACGATTGCGGATGTACACGATTGTTATCACCCTGCAATACCGACCGGTCGTGCGACGCTAATAATGTTAAACATTGTCGGAATGTTAAATTCAAATGCCCAACTTGTAATTTCTTTCATATATGCATACATGCATGAATAAAAAAGTATTTATATTGCAACAAAGGCGATAAGAAAATTAATTGTACAGGCGCCAAGAGAGTGTAAATTTTTTTACCTTCATTATTATCATTATTATTATTGCTGTTATTATTATTATTATATATTATATATGTATATATGTGAGTGTACAAACAGAGTCAAGAGAGCGGTGGGTTTGTGCATTAAATTCAAACGAACCGCGACCCTAATGCACGACGATGTGCTCATTGTCGTTCAACACAAACGTATATATATATATATATATATATATATATATATATATATTCGAGTAAAGTGCGGGTGGGCGCAATATACAACGGGGCTATTTCATACTCGAACACAGCATTATTGTATAGTACCGTTAAATCCAAGCGAAACACACACTCATCTTCATCTCGCTATTTTCTTCTTCTGCGTATGATGAACACGGCATATACATATACACATTGCAAAATGTCGCGACGTCATCGTTCGGGTTGAACTCTCTGTTATATTGGAGATGAAACGACGTTGTTGCTCTTTGAGAAAGTGAAAGCAATTTTTGGTATTTGAAAGTGTAGAATGTCCATGAAAGTTGACCATTATTTTTGGTGTATGTTCGTTGATATAAAAATAAAAAATCCTAATGTTTGTTCTTACAATTAATGAATTTTTGTTTATATGTGTTCGAACTCGATTTCGTATGTACGGATGCAAACATAATTGAATAAGTTTATGTTCTTCGCAGGAAACCAATTATGAAAATTCTTCGTCAACTACTATAAGAAATGCCAAGAATCTATTAGCATTTATTAGCTATTTAGCTATGTAATTAAGCATGTAAATACACTCGTAGTATCTCTTGGATTTCCAACGGACAGTGACCCAAGACCTTCACCAAATAACTAAACTGAACTATTCAACGATATTATTGAATAGCTAGTGATAGAAAAATAATATTTCTAATAGTTCAGCTACAAAGTGTCAACTCATTTAATTAAGTTCATATCGCACTGATTATTGAATTATTTGTCCATTGCATTAACGTAAGAAAACTCTGATTGTCTTGTTTCTACTCATGTACAATATAATAATAAAAAACGCGACAACATGAATGAAAAATAAAAAATGTATGAGAAAGAACATCAATAGCGCTGAAATATAAGCGCGGTAGGGCATGAAGAATAAGATGAACACAAAGATGAAGATAAAGAGGTTATACCCTTGTATATGTAGCAATGGAGCACGAGAATTCACTTTATCGACGACAACAGCGACGACAATCGAAACAATGGTTATCGTTAAAAATTCACCGACACAAAAGTCGAATGTGTGTTCAATGCTAATGTAAACATTTAGAACAAACGAGAGAACATAAACACTTTACTTGTAACTGAAAAACAAATAAAAATGAATAATAAAAAATAATGATAAAAGAAACCTTGTGGCGTGAAATATTTACAATGATAGAAGTGAAACTATCTAATTGGTCAGAGTAATTTATAGTATGGCAATGATAATGGCAGGACTGAGTGAGTGTTTTTTGCTCAACGCGTTGCGGGACAGTCCAGACACATTGCATGATCACACTCATTGGCAGTAATTAGAAGGCACATGTACGTATATATAAATGTATGGTCACAGGCTCTTGGCGCCGTGCAAGAGAGTCGAAGAGTTATTAGAGAGTATGCCGCCACTATTTCTCGACCCCTTAAATATATATATATATATATATATATATATACATAAATGTGTTTAGTGAGCTCGAACGATAGATATGGAAGAGGCGAATTATATAGCGCGATACGAGCCAATGAAGGGGACGAGGTGTGGTAGAGGAGACTGGCGGTTACACTATAACGCGCGATTGAAACGAATTGCCCTCGCCGGAAAACGAAATTGCGAAAGCAGCTCTCGCGTACTCTTATATGATAGTGATCTTGTCCAATGAATTATCAACGCCTGCACGTGGCGCGGGCATTGAAAGATAGTTCTCCATACATCTTTATATCTATATTTTTATGTGTGTATGTATATGTATATGTATAAGGTCGTTTTCTTCTGCGAAAGGATCCCATAACAATTTCCACTGCCGCAAATAACTGCTGTTTAATGTGAGCCCTCTCCACTGTACAATGTATACATACACGCGAGAAGTAGAGGGCAATGGAAATGGCCAAGACCCCGGCCATTTAGGTTAACGAGACAGAATATATATGTATAATGTTCTAATTCGCTCTATATCTCTGTATTATATTGAAATATATGATGGTACTTTGTCCACCATGTGGATTGAAGTATTGGAAATTTATTGGAGTTCATTGAACTGTAATTTAGTAGATAAATTTCACTATATGACCATTACAAAATTCTGAATGCATGAAATACCTTTAGATAAATATAATTGCTTATAAAGCGAGAAGAAAATTGTTTTTATTCAGAAGTATAATGTCTCGAGCGCACCTTTTGAGCCACGTAAAGTCACAAAGGGAGGATAATAAGAAGTGGAAGGGAAAAAAACATAAAAAGAGTTCGGAGGAAAAATAAAAATGTATGTGGTCGCACGAGTCTGGTATAGGAATGCACCAAGATATTTGCGATGAGAAGAAGCCACGGTCGAGTCGCACGAAAGAGACGCGAGAGAAGCCGCATGAAATGAAAGAAAAAAGAATGAGTGAGGGGGAGAATGGGCGATACTGCGGAGAACAAAAAGCGAACCGGGGCATACACAAATTGCTACGGGAAAAAGGTGCGCTCATTCTCTCTATCTATCTCTTTCTATTGCTTCTGTGTCGTGGTCTTCTTTTTTTTTTCTTCTCTCTCTCTTAGTCTCTTCGCTTATTATCCTCGCTTTCTTGGCACGAACCGCGAACTCTTCGGCTTGGCCAAATTTCGTCCCAAGCAAAATCACCACCGCGAGCTCTCAGCTCTTGCACTCTTTGGCCTCAGGCGCGTCGGGGATTGCCCTCGTTACGCTCACTTCTTCCCTTTTCTTCTCACTTCTTTTTCTTTTTACCCCTCTCCTCATCTTTATTTCCATCACCACGAACTTCTTTTTATTTTTCACCACCCATTTTGTCTTTTTTTTTCTCACATCAACTCAAGATACCTCGCACGCAAGCTCCATATATTTATTTTATTCATTCATGCATGCGAATACGGTGCTGTGTAGTCCAGAATAAGTGTGACGATTTTCATGTATAAAAGATTCATCATACCATGCATAGAAATTGAAATAAATTCCGTATGAAAGAAAAAAAGAGAAGAAAAAATTATAGAAAATAATTCTAGCAATTTTCAACAACTGAATACAATTTTCGAAATGAAAGCCGGTCTCAGTTCTGATTTATTCCAGCCAACTGTATATCGTTTCTAAAATTAATATACTCCCTCAGCCACTATTTTCAAACAGCAAATCACATATATAAAGTACCAGTATATACCCATCGTGTTAAAAATAAAAATCAAGGAGTATATACTGGCAAAACAAAACAAGAAATATAAAACAATGACATGAACGAGTGAGTATACAACAAAGGGATTTCTAATGGAAGCTGAACACATCCCGACAGGCACCTTATATGGCCGAAGCTCTTCCGCGCGCACTCTACCAATATATACATACAACAAAAGCCAGCATAAAAAACACGAGGAGAGACCGACCCCATATACCCACCGCCTTTCTCTACCTTCGTTTACCTCACGTTGACCGCGAGTTCGCAGCTTCTGTGAAGCTTCCTAAACAGTGCCGCTCGCAACCAAACAAGTCTCGTGGATTACTTGCCACCGCATTTGAAATTTAAGAAACAAAAAACCTTTTGAGATTCATCTTAAACTCCAATATCACCAACAAACTTTTGTAGCAAAATTTCAACACCCCAAAAAATATATTTAATTATGTTTTTTTCTCACCTCTTGTAGTAAATTTTGGATCAAAGCTGTTTTATTACTGAATCTTAAACTCTCATGTAGACATTTAATTGTAGTTGAGTAATTATAGTCACTTCCATGTATGAGTTTCGGCATCACGTTCGATCTCACCAATCGATATTCATCACCAGACTGTCGTTTCTTCTTCCGGAATGAACCGCAAAGCATATTGATATTGTTGATAACAAATTCTCACACAAAATGTCAATTTATAATTCAGTCCGAATTTTTCGATGAACACCGATATCGATTTTCACAATACTGTTCAACGTCATAAAAAGAGAGATCACAGATATATATATATATATATGAAGTTGATGTCGGCGAGATGAGCCAATGAAGTTGTAAAATGTTGATCAGAAAAAATAACACATAAAAAAGTAGGTCTCAACGGTGCGGTTAAAAATAATCTCCACCGTGACTTAAATTCATCGAAGTGCAGCGGAGCTCATGCGTTCCACGCGACTTACTTGTGCACTCCAGGACATAAAGTAGTATAGTTTCACAAGCGTGCCATCGACTCTTTATTTATTCCTCTTTATCTTACTTGTGTCTCCCAACTCGCCGTTCTCCTTTGCACCCAACTTCTTTCTCTTCTCTCTCTCCTACAACTGCCTTGGCGCCAGTCAGAGATTCCTGCATCTGTTTATTTCACTCCTTTTCCTTATTCCCGTTCACTAAACAACATTTATTATCGCAAACAGCTACTATATATATATGTATAAATATGAATGCTGCTACTTTTTTCATTTCTATCGCTAATATTATATTTCCATAGTATCAATTTTGCTCCAATAATTCATATGTCTATTTTCAGTATTGATACTACAAGACAATATTACTACTAATTATTCATGAGCGATAAATGCCGTTATTTCTATCGACAAGACCCTCCAGCGCGTAATCCTTCCATATGGGGTTATCGACCTAAATGATCGATGGTAAATGTCTTGATGATGCATCAACTATACATGAATATGTATATATATATATCATTTAAATAATAATTAAGTATCAATGACCGCTTGTTTATGAATTACTTTCCCTCATCAAACTTCAGAAGAGGGAGAGAAGATAAATCAAGTCACACTATTGAAATTCGAGAAAATATAAATGTCCAGGAATATCTTGATGATACTTTTGTGATTAGATCATGAAAAGTTCAATGACTTTTGTCTACTATTATGTGACCCTTACTTGAGGTCATCCTGACCTCGCTGTTATATCCACGGACCCTTGTGCACTGCAAATCACTAGTAGCCACAATTTTTTTTACGGTTGGATGACACCCTCGTCCTTCCAAACCCTGATTATTTATTTTTTTTTTTTTGACCTTCAGTCCACCCCACTCTGTATCATATGTAACCTATACAATGTACATTTTCTGCTCACCTACCACGCAACACTGCGTCAGAATGATACAAATGATCAAGTTCAATTGATCAATTGACGATACAATTAAAATAAAATCTCAGACTCGACGCAGTGAGTGCCGAGAGTCGACTGAAGGCGCATAAGCTTCGGGTTATAGCGGTCGAAGGAGCCCCACCACGTTGATTCCAACAAACACCCGGCAAGCCGGCTTCACCGACCGGACGATCAGGTCGCGTGGCGCTCGGCACAGATACGCGACAGTGTCTCTCAAAATCGCACTACCTGCTATTTGTAACACCTGGCAATATAAATATCTGTGGCTCGCTCTATATTCGATCTCTAAACTGTAGACATATCTCATATGAATAGCTTATATATTCAAATCATCATCTAGCACCTGGGGTGTTAATGGTTGATAAAATACCACTGAGGTAAAGTGTTAAAAATAAATACTGTTCTCATCATAAAATGTCCTAGTATGTGAAACGCAGTTTCGCATGTTGATGGATCAGTGATTATATTTATAATGATGGTATGATTGGTATTTTTGATTGTCAAAATTAAGTGCATGGATTTGATTGATTGAATTACGTATTTCGTGGATGGTAGAGAATATAACTTTGAGGTATGGAATAAGTGATGGAATATTCCAACCAAACGAATGAATGCATACTTATGTTTACTTGTCAAGGACACATTTATAATTTACACTTTAACATGTCCTTCACGATTGCCTTTCTCTGATTATCAATAAATGAAGACTAATGCGGTCCTTGGCGAGTTTTTTTCGCATATTCACATGTGAAGTTATTTTCTATTTATTACTATACAGTCTCATGGTGACGTAAAAAAACTGTGAAAAATTCCATTACATTTTATTTCTGATTATACTTCAACGCAAATGGCTGCAATTAAATTCATTAATTTTTTAGAATTACTGTTTGCTGTTTTGCATAAACTTTACTTGAGATAATGTTACATCTTTATGACCTTGGTGAAACAGGCGATATATACGTGTACACAATATAGAACCACGAGCTGGACACTTCAAGGCTCTGCCATATGGGATACTCTCGAAATAATGAAAAAGAAAAAGAAAAGAATATAACTACATATCCCGTTTATTCGCGTTTCAATGCGAAAAGAATATCGTGCCACAAAGTAACTAAAATTTTGACAAAAGGGTCATAATGAAACATACAATGTTATCCTCACTTTCTTTTTGTTGTATAAATATGAAATTGCGGTCGGTATTGTGCAAATCGAAAGAATGTCGTGATCATGAAAAATAAAGTGAATAGAATGAAATACAACACAAAAGGAACGTGCGCCAGTTGGTTGACTACCTCAAAGTATGACTAATATGAGGTTCAGGTAACTGACGCGTATTTGCATTAGAAATGAATATGTAACGATGGATTGCGATCACCACACCCTACACAACTGATAAGTTGCATACTTTTTCGTGCCAACTCAACTCACGTCATGCATACAACACCATGGGGTTTAAAATTGCCAGCACCATTTTTGCACGCAATAGAAAATTGATCAATCCCAAGCATTAATAAGTCCACACGTTGCTTATGTGGAGCGTATATCATATGAATGCTTTTTAATACATGTAATTCATGATATATGATATATAAATGTTTCAGGAACGAGATCAGGATAATAAGGGTCTAGTAGTGAGACAACCACATCGTTAGAAGCTCGTAAAATGTGTTTCATCACTCGTACCAGGCACGTGGCACCCTATTCAATGTGTTACTCACGTGCCATTAGTTTCATAACCATCCCTCTAGTATTTCCTTGTTGTATTGAGTTGAGTAACATCAGAGAAAAAAAGGCGAGGTAATTTCTTCTCAAAAGTTAGCAAACGTGGGTTTTATATAAAAAAATTTATATTTCAGTTTGTCAAGAAATATTGCAGAAAGGATTTATGGCATTTTATGTGTGGTGTGAATAAAAGTGTGGAGGATAAAAATATGAAGGAGCACACACGATCATGCTCTAAAAAATTGAGAATCCCTGTAACGCAGGTTTTACCTGCGGGATACGCATGCGCTGGCAAACGACAGATGTTTCCCCATCGCCAACTGTTGCTGCTGCATCTCGAGCATTCAAAAGCGAATATTCCATGGATCTGATTTACCAGAGGTAAAGAGAAGAAAGAAATAAAAAAAAGAATCAGTCCCTTTTCCTTTTTTTCCTCACTCACACACTCACTCTATTCTCTCAAGTCTTCTAGCAGGCTGATCGTGTCCGTCGAGTTGAAGCGTTTCTCGCTATCGTTCAGTCGTGTGTGCTTTCATGCCTAGATGTGCGCTTGAACGTCATGTATTTTTGTTCAGACCATATATATATACACAGACATATGCTGTGTTTGAAAAAGGTGAAGAGACCTCTCATGCTTATAGGGTGACAAGACAAGTTCTACAGTGTAGAACCTACACCCATGTCGACATTCCAAAAGACCACTAATGGCTATCTCATCTATAAAAATATTGTGCTGCAGGATACAACACCTGATGATAACAAATAATTTTTGTACGATAATTATTTGTCAGCATCTCTCTGAAGTTTTCATCAATTATCAATTGAGAGTGAAATTCAATTTTATCCATGCCATTGGCAATTCTCGCATGAAAAAAACATCTGCTATTGAAATTGGCAATTAAATATACCATAATATTGTCGAAAAAAGAAGTTTCGATAAGTACTGATGTTATTGGACACATACGTACAGCAGGTTTACGCATATGAATAAATTGTCGCTATTACTATGCAAAATATCCAAGAATTCTCAACACAAAACAAATCGAATGATGCGTATAAACGAAAAAAAAAAAAAAGTCATAATAAAAGCAATTGACGGATTCGATTGGATGTGGGTACACCTGCCTTATAACGTGTCTCATATGCAATAGTCCAGTAAAGTGTATATCACGCGTATATCGCAATTTCGTATTCTACACGCGAGATTTATCGTAAGATTCGACGTTTCTCTGGCTCCTTATTACGGATTATTAACTGACAGTAAAACTGCGGGATGCCTCTCCTCAGTGCAAACCGGTCACGATCGTTCCAGCCATCACCTGCTCATCGTAATTCATCTCGTCTTACTTCAACACTCACCCATGCAACATCATCTCTTCTTCCTCTTTCTATCCGTAATCATATATATTTCCATTCCCACTACCATGTTCATTTCTCTGCTTCTGCGTCTCTCACCTTGTGATACTCTTCACCAGCTATACCTGTTTCATTCCTCCACATATTACATGTATACATCACTCGTTGTTTTTTTTTTCTCTTCTCTTTTTTGCTTCCCATTCTCGATCTCCATTCGCTCGAGTGCTGTACAAATCTCGGCGCGTGAGGGGGAGGCGATTGCTTAACGACGCCAACCACCTGCCACGAAGAAACACGTGCTGATCGTAGCCACTGCGCGAGGGGCAGCTGCCACTTTTGGCCCTTGCTCTTTATACCCTTGTTCCTCTCCCACTCTTATTTCACTGCCTGATGCACATTTACATCTATACACTTTTTCTACAAAACCGTATAGACACAGACACATTTGAGTAGGACGAAAATTATGATATTTCGATAGACTAACGAAAAAAAAAAAAGAAAAAATTCCTCTCGTCATCAAAATTTATCAAATAGACAACATGTTGCCCGATGTTTCCAGCGCTTGTTTTCAATTGTGGGTACCATCTAAATATCCGTTAATCGATCGACACAACAGATGGTAGACAGGGCGCGTGGTCGATCCTTGAAGATAAGTATTTTGACGCTTCTCTGGACCCTCTATATACCCTAAATACCCTCACATACGTATATGTATCTCGTCTCAAAGGAATTGCAGCAAGTCGAGTAGGGTAATATTTCCTACGACACTCTTCTTTACATATATAAAATTCAAGGTGCGTTGAGACTTATACCATTCATTCGCGAAATGAACTCGGCTGCCGTTGGATAGCTACATCCAAGCTTCAACAATGCCACAATTTCTTTCACATCAATCGCCACTTAGACAGACACAGAATGATCAATCTATATGATTATTGCCTCCAAGGCTGATACTACATTTGGACTGACTAGCTGTAATGGAGTGAATGAGAATTCAGCAGCCGTCATTATATTATTGGTAAACGGTTTTAACAAACGTTGATAACGTTGAAATAAAAATGATGAATTATTACATTTAAATTAATGATCACGGTTATTCAAACGGTTTTTATATAGATGAAGAGAGGTTTTTCAAAATAAATACACACGGAAGCGAGTATCTCATTACTCGTATTATATAGGATGAAGTGGAGTAGAAGCAACGGGATATGGAAGACGCCCAAAAGTGTGTGCAGCTGTCCCTTTTTCGAGGCACGTGCACATAAGAGCCGTCTTGAACTTATCTCTCTTTCTTTTTCTTGTCCTTTCTCATCTATTCTCCTATCTCTTTTTCCACCCAACTGAATACAGCTTTTATACAAGAGACACTATAAGATTTCTTTTCATTTCATCTGATGGACGAATAAGACATGCTGATGTTAAATAAGTATAAGAACAGTACACACGCGACCAAGTATCACGCAACATTATTTGTATATAATGAGGTAAAAATAATATGCTAAAGGATGCAAATTGGGTAATATTGAATATCGGATGGTACATTATTGCCTCATTTTGTATTGTAAGATAGATGTTTTTGTAACTAGATATTATCCATTGTCACCTTTTTTTTATATTTTATGAGCGTAGGATGAAACTAAATCGAGGAGAAATTGGTTCTTGTTTGCAAACCAAATACGTACAGCTCTAGTTCTACAAATACAACGTGGATATGTGTGCCTTATGGGGATATAGATGCGGAAGTAAGTAAAGCAAATTTTAGTCCTCGTAGAACCTCATCCTTTGTTGAATGATGTGATTTGGAATTATAAAATTGTAAGAAGTTCTTTTTAATTTATATCATACCTTATCGATTATATAATTTATTTTTTCGTAACTGTTTAATCGTCAAAACTTGGAACCAATATGGGGATGTGGAAAAGTGTAGTCAACGTTGTTATCATAGAATGATCGTTCAGAAATTATGGAGAAACTACCTTGGATTACAATTTCTACCATCGGTAACATAGGTACCTGCATAGTTGAAACTTGAAATTCCATCTTCTTGCCAAACTCGGTATCGGAACGGGTATTATAGAATACCCTATGACAATAATTGGTAGATGTCGTGTCAGGCGTTGTTATCAACAACTACGAATGGCCAAATATCAATGCAAAATACATAAACAGTTCCTGATGTCATGGTAGAAGTAAAGAAGAAACAGTCATACTGTAGGAAAGACTGAAGAGATGGATCGCCAAAGTCACTGATTCGAGGAGGGAGTTGCCCAGTTCAGTAGAACTGTTTTGTCTATCAAATCAACTCAGGAATTTATATCTTGATGTAAATATCGATTAACCAAATACATGATTAAATAAATACATTGGGATATAAATAGGAAGAGATTTTTCACATGTTCCACAGTGGATGTTTGAAAGAATGAACGCCACGAAATGCCAGAAAAATAAATAATATATCATACAATTCTGCAAACACCTTTTTTCACGCTCAATAACTTTTTTTTCTCGCCTGAATAATGCGCTATGCTGAATCGTCATGATAGAGAGCAAGGACGATGCGATAACGAAAACTTTCTCGTTCACACTTGTCGGACAACTATTACGCAACTCAGCAAGCACCTCTGCAAAATAATCCCTGGTGGCCTATACGTTAAAAATCTTTGACAATATTGAACTCCTGATATATATATACACCTGGGAGATGCAATATGCAACAGACACATGATATATAAAACTAAAAGTGTGTGAAAGAAACCAAGTGATATAAATAACGAGAAACAATGAGGCGCGCGAGTTCATTAGAATGAAATCTATAACAAATGTGTTGAGAGCGCGGTGTTTGCACGTACGTCTCCAAAGTTTCGATCGTAAAATGAATCGCGCAACGAGCACGATAGCGGAAGTGCCACGCGAGGAAGAAGAGGGATGGATGAAAGGCATAAGAAAGACGAAGTGAGGTCAGCGACCAGCGTTATCCGTTCCACGGTTGCCAGGTTATCGATCTGCAACCGCCTTGACCGACCTCCATCACGCCAAGTGCAAGTCCAAGGGCTCTTTTACCCTCCTTGTATGCGTCGAATTTCTATCAGATGTGGCGAATGTCTTATGATCCAATAAAATTGAATCAACTGGTACCCATCAGTTTTGAATACATAATGATCACTCTTTATCGAACGTATAGCTTCATGAAAAGCTAATTTCCGTTACCAACATTCTAGTCGACTCATCATGTCTAGTGAAAAGTGTTCAAACTTATTAACAAGATGTTGTTTGGGCTCGACAATCCTAATACGAATGTTGGGAAGGCTTGCAGCTTCTCCAACCGGGAACGACAATCAATATACAATGGTTATGTATCGTCCTTGGGACTATTGCAATACACAATTACACAAATTATTCACGACAGGCGGAACTAGACAGTGTCAAATATTTGCATTCGTAATTGTTGATGTGTAATTCGTAAATACTGTCCAATGATATCTCTACATATATATATGTGTGTATATATAGTTGCGTCAATTGTATTGGACCTTAAGTCAGAAAGATTAGACCATATAGTGAACTATTTGTACCACACATCCCAATTGACACCAATTGAAGAAGGGAACGAGAACTATACGCGGCGCATGGAACTCAACAGGGGCCAATCTTTTACAATGCAACGCTTCCATGCGAGCTATTCCTATCCACATAGAAGTTAGTGGTGGATAATTGAAGTGATTATATATAGCTATAATAAAATATTGTTGGAAAAGTTTCACCGCGAGTATATGGATTTGCCAATGCGAGTTCTATTCCCAAAGGATTCAAGTTAGCGTAACTAAAATAATGGGTGAAAGACTTACCACAGTGAGACTGTCAAGCTCGCCCAACCACTCGTTCAGAAGTTGCTCGGGATCCGTCTCATTGTCACTGTCCTCACCACCTTCTTCTTCGTACCGCTCCATTCTTCTAGTTTCAGTTCCGCACGTCTTCTCTTTCACGTCTTGCTGCAACTCTTACTTCCGCTGTAATACGAAACGTTTCGGTTTAATCAAAGTGTTGGCGTCGAAAGTAGTAAACAAAACGAAATGTATAAGTGAAGTCAGACATATAAGAGGAAAACAAAATTTGTTGACAAAATTAATGTTACGTTGAATAACTATAATGATGATTTTTCCAATATTGTTGGGAGAAATTTTAAACTATTTTTGAATATTTTCAATAGCTCTTACATTTTACTGCGCTACTTGTAATTGCTGTTGCGAGTTCATTGAATAAGACGAGTATCCGCCGAAACGATAATAATTATTGCAGTCGACACTGGTAGCCTTTCATCAAATTCACGTTAATGAACGTGCCGCGGTGTGAGTATATAGTCAGATCGTCCGAGCGAATAATTGCAGTCATGCAACGATGAGCATACCGAGCATTTGTAACGACGAGGAATACACTCACACCAACACTCAAACACCTACTTCAGTCGCAGCAGGTAGATTCACATTTAATATAAATATATATGTAGTATATGCATGGTGAACTTCACGTAAATGCAAACAGAATTGGGAATTTGGTCGCAAAATTTGAATAAATTCCACCTAGCCAATTTATTTGTGCTTCTTGGACATGAATTTCCGTTGATATAGTATAGTAAGTGCTGAATTGAACGGGTCCGATGATATTGAATCGAATAATTAGATTTTCCACGGTGATTTTCGAGCTATTATAGAAGAACGAGAATGAAATTGACGGTGAAAACTCGCGGGAATTAAATCACGAGCAATTGAATCAGCTCGGATGGGTGGGCATAAGTATAGGTGTAGGTATAGATAGATGGATACTGCTGAGACCTCTTATACAAAACGATTAATTCGGATTTGGATCGGGTGGTGAAAGAAGGAAGGTAATGAGGCATCCTATTATATAGATAGAGGACCAAGTGAAATGAAATTCAAGAAGGGAAAGAACTTTAAATGGATCATGCTCTCTGACACTCACAGGAGGCAAAACTATTCCGGTGAGAAGACGCAAGGCAAGAGATGATGCTTAACCATCGATCGATGTTGAAAGTCCTCGGTCACAGAGCAAATTGTGTGAGGAAATATTGATATAAACACTAACATCACACATCACAAAATACGATTAAAGTTGGGAAGGAATTGGAAATTCAACAAAATTTTGGAGATTGAATTATTCTAATTGTGTGATGAAAATTGGGAAAAAACCAAAAAACACATGAACTTCACCACACTACTGTCGCAATAATTATGAAGTTGTCAAGCGGCTTAAGATCCCGTCAAGACTGCCAGCGACAGCGAGTGAGTGAAGAGAAGCCAAGTGTGTCTGCGCACAGCTCATGCATTATATATACGCTGACGCACTCTCGGATTAGTCACCAAATCTCACTTGGACTACGGTTTCTGAATCGATCGCGCCGACTCTTCTTTACTGACGTAAATACAAACATTATCTATTCGAGCATCCAATCGAGATCATAAAGCCGTCATTCTATGAATATGACCAACAACACTGCACTCAAAAATTTAACTTGATCCTCGTCAACTTTGCTGATAGCAGTCTATTCATGACATCTTCATGTTAATGTGTAATATGTCTATTTAAAATAAAATACGATGGTCCACTGTGAACGTGATGCTATTCTACTCCAACGAAGCATTGTCGTTTTCTAACAATTTGATTATATACGCCCTCTCAATATAGTTACGTGATATTATCCACTATTTAAACAAACCTGTTCTGAGAAATCTCATAGAACAATTGTCGCGTGCACATTTGCTAAGTCTTTATGAGCTTTTATTCAAACATATTATCGGGGTCATAGAGTATGAGAGAGATGTATTCTCTACTTGGGTGTGATATCACTGGAATGCGATCTTGCTCACCAATCGACCTCTCTACGACGCTATTTCATTCACCCCAACAGACTTAACGACGTTCATATAATGTCCTCACAACTGGAGATAGGTAACTATGAGTTTGTACATGACTAAATCACCGTTTTAATACATATACACAGTTGCATTGGGGTCACACGAAGATCCTGGGTCGAGTTGCGGGTCGATGTCGAGCACGCAAGGTTTTTTAACAATTTATTCAAGCAGGCAATGTTATTATACGATCATTTTTCAATGTTTACAAACTGTAATGATTAAATATGTAGTAATCTGAATCTCGCGATGACAATTGGAAATTCAAGCAACAATTTTGACCAGGGAACTCTTGGAAAATTTATAAATTCTTAGTAATTTTTATTACATCTTTCCCACAATTAATTTGTGAGTATAAATATCATTTTTCTCAGTAATGGCATATCACGCTAATAGCACAATATAAACTAGTCTGAAAACAGAAGATTGGTTGGTAGGCGCAAATATAATTGCGAGAAATTGAGTATCAACGCCGCGCATCGCGTGCCATGACCGACGTGTCAAGCGAGTGAACGTATACTGCACTCGCGCGCAAAGAGTCGTAAATCAGCGTCAAAATGTGCGATGCCACGATACAATTTTCCTCCAGCACTTGATGCTTAGTATCATATAGATTGCTTACACTGATTTTTCAATTGACTGACAAATCAACCACTAAATTATTGTCATACGTCTCCATATGTATATATTCCCACAATTAATACTCCACAATTGAGTTGGTGCACCAAACAATTACTTCAATCAATAGGTGTTTACGATTGAATAGATTTGACCCAAATTGAAATATATGAATACTAAAGTATTATAATGCATTGAATTCATAACAATAAATCCTTCGACAAACGACTCAATCACTTCCGATTTCGCGAATGCCTGAAAGAATGGATTTTTTTTTATTGTAATTGAATGAATATGATCAGTCATTCATGGAATCGTTCAACAGCACGATAATGTTAGGTCGATTAACATTCACCCAGAAAGCCAAACGCAGCAGGGAAATCGATGCTCGCCAGGCCAAGGTGCATTGTCTCGTGCTCGTTCGACCTCGTATCCTCGGGGTCAATCCCTTGACAGCAGTGTCGCTTCTATATGCACCGGGTGTCTATTCTCAAATGTATCCCGCCGATAGATGGAACTGTCCTGATAAAAATGTCTAACAACTCTATCAATCAAAACCACACCCATCCCTTTCATGTGCTCTTCCTTTCGCGTTGCAATTGATCACACATTTATACCATTTCTGTTTTTCATGGGAAAAAAATAAATAAACAGGATACTACCTTTCTGTATTTTAAATCAATGTAACGTTGTATAAGGATAAATAAGTTTTCCAAAAGGACGAGCATATACTCCACCAGAGTTTGCGCAGGTTCGTACACATTCATCATTGTTATGAGCACACGGAGATGAGTTATTGGAGCGCGATTAGAGTGTGCTTTTCCAATATCGACAAACTTCGTATGCTATTGTCTTCGAAATAGGACACTTGCGCGTTAGATATATACCTTCAACTTTTCCCATTCTATTCCTTTCTATCTACCCATTCGACACGGTCGTTTGCAAAATTGTAAGTTTACATCAGCAGGATACTGGGGCGGATCGAGTAGAAACGACCAAACTTAGTTTTCCTTCGAAAAAATTTTTGTTACAATCTATCAATGGTAGCGCGACAAGCTCAAAACATTTTCCGCTCGAAGATGGAAAATTATTATTATCTAATCCAATAGATCTGTGTTGACGTCGAACCGAATGGCCTCGTGCAACCAAGCAATTGCCAATAAATCTGTGGAAACGTCTAATGCAAACGATCAGAGAGTAACAATGACTCTGACGTTATTTTCTCATCAAGCACTCAGCTAAAGACATTGACATTCTTAGATGAATCCGTAGTATTTATAATCCGAAGATTTTCTTTTCGTATTTACTGGATTTCCACTGTCATTCTGAAATTGCTTTCAATATTCTCTATGACATACTGAGCAGACGTTGAAAATAATTGACGTTATAATCAGATAGCGATATGCATTAACTGAAAAGAAGACTGAATGAAAAAATGATTAGAGAAAAGTTGAATTAGAGTCATATCAAGCAGCATTGGATGTCAAATCATTGGATACGCTGTATTTACATCATTGAAGAAATCACGATTATTCACATCTATAGCCATATCTTGTCATGTACTTCGATGACAACAGTATCAGCGCGCGTGAGATTGGTTTCAACTTTCTGACCGCGAATATTGCATGTCGCGTACAGCCTGGATTCAACCGCAATACTCGCCGCTTGTGGCGATACGACACCATTGCCACTGTATTCCGCGACACAGTACAGGAATGAGATCGGTTGTTGAATATTTACGGAACACTGAACGGTACACATAAATTCGTAAATTAAAACACTATGATTGTGATAGTGATGATGATGAAACTCATAAACACCCATACGTTTAACCTTGTAAAAATGAGAATGTGAGTACTTCTCATACCGACATCGATTTTTCCCACTTTTTAATGTGTGCAATACGGAAGTATTTTCGCGTGTGGTGGAGTGCATGCATATATGCACACATTCTACAGACACTCAATAGATCTTAGACGATAATATACATTGCTGATGCGTTCTTATATATACTTCGCCTAACATCTTCCATACACGATGCGGCAATATGCAACGACATGAAATATTGATCACCACTAAACAGGTGAGGGGATTTGATAGTAGGAAATGCAAGAAAACAGGGGAAGATGAAAATTGGCTTGAAATATTCACACAGTCCTCGCGCCAACTTTCTCTCGCTATTCCGCTCTACCTCTATTTCTTGATTCTGGTGCTGCCCATGAATAATTAATATACGCATCGGTAACTGGGAAGAAAACTAAATACTGCCGAGAATATTCCCCCCCTTGTATCAACTACAAGTCTCTATTGGTCATTAGTCTATCGACAATGTTATTTCGATTATTGAATGGGAAATAAATTCAATGGCTACAATTGTATATATCAAAGGTGGAAACTGAATATAAAAATTTACAATGGTAAATTGAAAATCAACGAAGAAAGCTGTGGAAACAATAAAAAAAACCTTGATACAACATATTGGAAAACAATTTTTCAACTATCATATTTCATGTTTCGTTCTTGACATAAAATTTTTCACTGCAATTTTGTATTTAATAGCTTTATGAATGTTGAAGCGTGATAAAGCAGCTGTAAAAGATTACTTATTAATGAAACTTGATTCACCAAATTTATCACCAAAATTAATCTTAGATAACGTCATCAACAACCAAGATCAAATTACAGTAAATGGAAATGCGGCGGTAGAGCAAGAGGATGAAGTGAAAGAGAGAATTTCACACATGCCATACAATACCGGTGCAGGCCTGCATCTCTTCCACTCCTTTCTTCTACTTCTTCTTCGTCTGTTTCTTATTCTTCCTTCCTTCATACTTTCCTCGTCGAAGCAACGCCCAGATTCAATCGATCTCTACCACCTATACATATTTCTTATATACGATTGAATAGGCACGTTTACGTCGCAATTTGTTTCGTGAAATACGACGTGGTGATTTTGTTCTCTTCCCATGGCTATAACCTCCATCTATCCCATTCGACAATTTACTCTCATACATTTTGTTCAAACACGATAGCGAAAATTAATGCTCAGTAGAATCTGCGAAATACCACAATGTCCCCAAGTATCTCTAAGACATTGCAATGGGATTTTCGCTCATGACTCACCCGAAAGTTCATTGAAAACCCCAACGATAAATACCAGAATGCCAGAAAAAAAAAAAAAAAAAGCATAAAAACAACGATATTGTAGCAAGATGTGGTTAAAAGCGTCTCATCCATTCAGCCAACTTTTATCGTAAACCAGAATGTTCTCCTTTATATTATACTCATAGATTTTAGTGGGAGAAAACAGCTATCGGGTGAAAAAGAATTCCAATGTATGTAGTTGGTCGAATAGAGATCACGAGGGGGAGAAAAAAAAAATTGCAAGCGATAATTGAAATCATTGGAAACAAAGAAAACGGCAGATGAAAGAAGGTCGAGTGGGGTTATCGATAACGTTCTCCCGCAGTCGTTAAATAGACTCATGAATGTTTGAACTGAGTAAAAGAAAAGAGGAGACAAAGAAAAAAACAAGCGTTAAGCACCGTTTCCAAGTTAAAAAGCAAGCACTGAGTTCCACCGTAGAGTATATATAACCATCAGGTTGTGTATAGTGGGCACTTGGCAAAAGGAGGCGCTCAATAAACCCTACGTTGCCCTTGGCAATGCACAGTAATAATACCCACTTGTACACTTTGACGAGCTACCGTATCGGAATAGTAGAACGATTAAAGAGGATTTATCTTTGACACAGAGCATATTATGCAAAACTATTGCGGCTGTTGAATACATGTACGCGGAGCGATTAACTCAGATTTACAGTTAGGGGTTTGGAGTCTTGACTGTGCCAACCATTGAAATCCACTTACTATGCGCGGAGAAATTAATAATAGAAAGATACAATCACATTATATACACATCAGAAAACTTTCTCTCCCAATATATACTGCGCGCGGTAATGAAGAAAACATTGATTTTATCACAATTTATACATTCTTTTCTTTTTATTTATATATTTGTTCATGTACTTTCAAAGTTGGACAACTCCATTTCTCTATATAACCCACGCATTACCATCTCAACATCATCACCTCATGCAACACATATATACATTGATACAATAAAATATCATGAGAAAGTGAGGATAGAAGTAATATTACCATTTTCCATCAGGTGCGGATCTAAGCGAAATAAACAGACGATAGGAGACAAAGAAAAAGGCCTTCACGTAAAAGTTTTATATTTTAGATATATAAGAGAATATATACAAATGCAACTTCACCAAATATATGTAAAATATATTCTAAAAATATTCATAGGAACATATTTTTGTTCAATTAACCGATTGTTGAACGAAGAATTTATGATGCATTAGAAAGCACCCGGACATATCGTTCTTCATTCAATCTTCATAATTCAAAGATAACTTAAGCCCCACGATGTTTAATATTATAATTGTTAAACAGCATTAATTTAAAAATTCATTGATGTTGTCAATAACCCCCTGGAATATGATCGAATGATCATTATAATGAATGAATAAAGATCAAACTACAAAACGTTTGAATATATTCGAAATATACATCAATTGCAATTTTGATATATTCCTTATACATCGTAAATATACGACTCATTCTAGGTTAATGTTAAACAGGCATATGTCTGTATAAGGATATCGTTGATCGTGATTACTTCGATGCATCACATATGAGGGTGGACTTCCGGTATATACACACATCGAATTTCAATGTCGTCCACAGAACACTTTCATCTACATGAATACATTCATATATAATATACTAATATACCTACACATCGGATCGTTGCCTTATAGAGCAGGTCGGTGACTTCTATCCCAAGTAGTGAAACGAAAGAGAGAATCGCTATACAGGAAATGAAATGGAAGTGTAAGCGAGAAAGAGTGATTGGTACGGGGAGGAACGAGGTGGGCACATGGGGCAAAAGCATATCATGAATGGATGTATGCTAGCGGTAGAAAAGCCCCAACAAGCGCGCACGTCAGTCTATATTTTTCTCCAAGTTTTTTTACGCTGCCTCTCCTTACCGCCTCCACATCCCTTCCCATTTATATCCACACACACACACACACACATATATAACACATGTACGCCTTCGTCGTAAATACAATACCCTTGAAGGCGGAATAGACTTTACGAAGTGCTTTTCCGATCCGCGAACGCGCGCCACTCCATAGAACGATAAAAACCAAAGTGATGTGCCGCAAAAGCAAGAGAGAAGGCGACGATGAGTTGAAAGAAGATAAAAAGAAAGAACGTGACGAAAAAAGCAATGAAAGAGGATACAGAAGTGTGCACTAATCGCCACTCGAGAGCGCATCTTCGATTTGCCGCGAGGAGTAATATAACAGTGTGCATATATATATATTAGTGTACGATGAAAGAATGACGCGCGTGTTGATGTGGCAATGGATGGACGGGTGCTCAACTTCTCTTCATCTATATGTACACATGTATGCACAATGTATGGATATATGAGCATGTATGGCAGTTGTATTGACGGACGCGTACAAAGAACTTCATTTATATGGTTCTATATAGTGGACGGCGTACTGCCAGTTCATTTGATCGAGTCTTTCTCCTTTTCTCACTTCCTCAATTGAAATATCCATTACGGAAATATCTATATATATATATATATATATATATATTCTCGTAGCACCATATATTTAATAAAATGTCAAGATCATTCATTGAGTGAATGAGGAACTTCTTGGAGTATGTAAATGAAGCATGAAATTAAATTTATCGTGGAAGATACATTGTGAAAATACGAATGGAGAAAAATTGAATATGTTTCGTCAATAAAATTTATGGTGAATAAATTACTTTGAATCGTAGGCGCGACTCATACATGTATAAGGCGTCATTGAAAACTATCATATAGCATCACCGCCCATATTAGAATTTCTCGAAGTCATTTAATGATGATTTAATGGTTTATTGCTTTTTTTTTTTTTATGCCGCGAAAATTCTCAGTGAATTGTACAATTTAACATGGAATGAAAACTTGCGATTCGAAATATACATTTATAATACACATGGTGAAACTTGAAATACAATTAAAAATTTTTCAATTCGTAAAATTTCCTTTATGTATACATATTTATATAAACGCAATATAGTGTAGATGATAGATAGTGAAAATATTTGACCTGAACGAGTAAATAAATATCTATAAAACCACACAGTGATATATGGTGAAATGAATCATAATTTTGTCGTGATAATGTAAGTGCATCAAACAATAAAACAGTAGGCAATATATAACATGTGATATGTGATAATAGCGCGTGAATAAATACATAAAGTCGACGTGGCGCCAACCATTTATATACCGATTAAAAAGGACTTTGATATCGCGCAACTATATTCTATATATACAACTGTGAAAAGCTACAACAATTCATCAATTACAATTTCATGTCAATGCAATTCATAAAATGAAATTTAATTGCTTCTATATAATCTTTCAATAATTATTATCACCATCATATATACACAACCGATGTTTATTCATATCAACATTAATTTATTATTATAATCAAACAAGTTTATAAAAGTTGAGACGGGCGTTTCAGTAGTCTCTACGTAGACTTTTTATTAATAAAGTAACAAGTTATTAAATTCAAAGTTATTTGTATCCATATCTCGAATTTTATTTGCATCAGCGATGAAAGAAGAAATGTTGATTGCATACTCTCAACCACAGAGGACTACCAAACAGGGCAATTACTACGGTGTGCATATACTAGCTGCTCTTGCAATATATAAACTATGTATATAGTGAAATATATATCCTCTTCATTGCATATAAAGTTTTTCGCGGTCAAGCAGGCGCCATCCAGACGATTGCCACCCGAGTAATCTGCAATGCTCATGCATATACATTTATATTTACTTGTAAGTGTGAACCCTCCCGTCTGCACAAACATTGTGCGTAAATATATGTTTATTTACTCTTGAGGACTGGGTCCACTCTCAAGACGACTCGAAAGTTCTTCGAACGCACTCTTTCTCTTATGTTTCTTCGGGTTCATTCTCTTCAATCTCATCACTCCTGTTCTTTCGCTTCATCTCATTCCCCTTTTTCTTCTGCACGCTAATAATTTCGAAGTATCAATGTTGTAGAATCTACAACCTTGCCCATGAATGCTCAGACTGTTTGCCTCACTCACTTTCACTTTGTATATGTAGCTCAAATAATAAAAATAAAAAATATCGTGTATGGTAGTGTTTCAACACATTAAAAATCGTGCAAGTATTGATATATATTCAAATTATTATTGTAAAGAATGGGAATGGTGAGAATGAAATTGAATCAGTGAATATAATCGGGAAATTAATTCATGTCAGTGTTAAGCATATTTCAATTTTTGTTTAGATTAATTACCTTGATTATCAGAACCATGTCGAGGATTTGATAATCATGCAAAACTAATTATGCATTATAATTATTATCTAGATTTCTACAATTGCCCATTTTTCATTCGATAATTGCGATAATAGCGGAATTCAATATTGTTCCATATACAATTCAATTATTGGATAATAATTTGTTACTTTCAGTCAAAAAGTACTGAATTACATCAGTAATTTTCAGATGGATTGAAATGATAATAATTTATTATCTGGTATTGCAAAATAATAATTGTTTGATAAAATTTTTCATTCAGCACATAATTTCAACAAACACTATATTTTTATCACTAAATTTTGTCACAACTATTTTTTTTATAGATAGAAATTGGTGATAATTGGACACCTTCTTTAAAATTATTGTTTTGAATTTTCTACACTGTTATATATTTTGTATATGCACATTTCGTAACCACGAATGCACCTTTCATTTGCCAACGAAAGCTATCGCGCTGAGGGAATAAATTGGTTAACTATGATTTATTTATATACATCTACATACACGCCTCCACACGATCGTTTACCGATTTATTTATCCTTTCTCGTTTACTCATTTTGTTGATGGCTCTCTCCACATATATAAATGTACATATGGGAATTGATTGACATTCACAAATAAATCAGGCGTCCGTGATTAATCTGAAGAATAATTGCTAGTCAAATGAGAGAGCAGTTCACGCAACGATTCGTGAAAATCACCCACACGTGTATATTTATTTGCAACAGTTTCACTTTTAAAAAGAATGGTAAAACCAAACATTGAGTTTGAATCTCCCCAGAGAATTATTCACTGTTGCCACATGGCATTGTCGATCACCCAATCATTTGGTTGATAGTATACTTTTCATATACAATTACTATAGTAAAACTTCTATTGAAAAACATTTCATTATTTTCCGATGAATTTTCATGAAGCTGTATTCAACACCCGATAATTATTGGTGCAAGAATCTGAAGGACTAATAATTTAACGGATTGATAGATATCAATGATATATAGCGAATGATGTGGAACACAATTCTTCTACAGATTTGGTTTCAATCATTTTTTTTTTTTTTTTGTCGCGACATGTTACATGGACAATACGTGCCCTTTCACGATTGCTTTTACATATGTTTCCACATGAATGAAAAATCGTTGCAATATAAAATATAGTGAAACTCGATCCATGTGCCACACGCGTATACTCACATACGTTACAGTATTATGAATAACTGCTATAGCAGCACAGTAAATATTTTTTTTTTCCGAATGTATATGCGAATATTCATACGCATATGTATCGCGTGACAAAAGTGCAGACACGCATACATCAAAAATTTCATTTTCAATACTAAAATACCAGATATCTCCATTTTTCGTTTTATTTCGTCAAATTCTATTAAATATGAATGAATAAGCAGAAAATGCCTACGCTTCATTCTTTCTTGAATATATATCAGATGTTACCTTTACACTTTCGCCATTTTTTTTGTTTTGTCGCTTTCCAACAAATTATTATAATATGAAAGACCTTACATCAATAACACTTCGGACAACAACTATATATATATATATATACCGGCCAATATAATAAACTGATTAATGTTTGAGAGCGTAATTAATATGTTGTCACCCCGATATCATCCCAGACTTTCATTTGATATACAATATGGTAAATATGAATATGGCGATGTGATGACAGATAAATATACGTACATACTCATATAAAATGTTCGTCCAAACTCCACTGAGAAATATATTAAAAAGTGATACGGGCTCGTCATACTTTCTGAACAAAGCAACGAGTATACTCGCGTCTTTCGAAACAAAATTTCGCGAGTCATTAGTCTTTGCCATATATTTAATTCTGTCACATGGCACGTCATCAAACAATAGCATGTGTACGATGATAAACGAGATAAGAGTGAAAAAAAAAAGATGCAGCAACCACCAGAAAGACAAGGAAAAAAAGTAAAAAGATAAATAGAAAAAAAATTGTGGTCCCATGAGGATGAGTGTTGAGGTGAATGTGTATATGAAGCAAACCAAGCACAAGAGAGGCGTCATATTTTTTCTTTGCCTTTCATCGTAGTACATAGGTACACGGCCGCAAAAATCTTTTGTATATATATATATATATATATATACGAAAAGGCACGAGGTCTCGTTCACGATCTAGCGCGGTTTTGCAAGTCCTCGATTTCGTATCTAAACTCACACGAATATACACATGTATATATACAGTTTCAGACAATATAATTTACTATAATTTATATAACACGGCGGCTCTGAGTTATAATTTCAAGGCAACACTATGAAACAAATTATTTCTAATATTCTACACACCGCAGACTCGCCGACCATATATAACTAGTTCATTTATATCTTAAATTATTTTCCTTCTTTATTTTGCCCATACACGGAGCAATTTTTGCACGAATTTACAATTCATAAATTGAGTATTTTCTTACTGTGTATACCTTCGTTAGGCTATACTTTATCGACGCAAGATATTGGAACGCAATGTATGGAAAGAACAATTACATTGTACGAGAAAAAAAAATTCAACGTGCCAATAGTTTGTTTTACGTTATTCAATTGTGAAATATATAACTCTTATTTTCACAATTGTAGCGCCAGTAAAATTACTATGTACAAGTGGAAAATTTCCTTAATGTATGCTATTTCATTTCGTATAGTTATATTAATTTCTCTCACAATGTCGAGATAGTCCGCAACTAATATACGAATAGTAATTTCATATGTAGCAATTTTTCAACGTGTAATTCAATTTAAATATGTAAATTCACGAGAAATATGTGCAGTTACAGATATTATATTATACATACGACTTGACATTCAACAATAAATATAAGAATTTTTCATTATTTGAATGTAGATATGTTTATATGTGTAAGATATATACTCTTTGGGTAACATCCGGTCCCGACTTGTGTTAAAGTGCCGCGAGTTTCTCTCAACCGTATGTGTATATATCCTCTTTCAACCTTTTTCCTATATATTCGTTGGTTGCTCCCCTATGTCTATTTCTGGATTTTGCGACGTGCGACCAGAACACACGCCAGACACATCAGCAAAGGGCTATATGTCTATATATTTCTGTCGTCTGCTTCCAATGCAACCAAGAGAGCATTCCTTTACCAACTAAATATCTTCTTATCTTATATATATATATCGCCCGTTCATCATTTCACAAAGCTCAACCAAAAATTATTAAATTTTCACCATTCTAACATTATTAAAAACGCTGATGGATTCACTTTCCCTATGGATAACAATTACAAAATATACAATACAATTCCACTCATCACTGACAGATACCTTTGTAATCACTACCATATTATTTGCTTGGGGGGATTAATCATATTGCTATATAGAATACATATCATGAGGGAGCCAAGTGTGCAATAGACTGAAGATCAAACTACTTTTACATACCTCTTTTTTCTTTTTTTCTTCTCAACCATTGTTTGCAAGGGTGCACGATCTAATATATAGACAAGGAGTGAGTCACCACGTGGAAATTTGGGGAAAAAAGTGTTCTGTAAATCGCGATTATCTAAGGGCAGCAGATATACATATACTAACTGCGAGTGAAATAACAGGACGTCGACCCTGCAAAATCGATAATCCAACTGTGGCAATGTGCACTATGGGCTCACCGCAACATCCATGCATACATATCAATATATTACTATATCTATTCACCGATATATTCCAATACATATCGAGCTGGACGTGTCTGGTGCAGCCAATTTTCGGTATTTTAAATTCATTCCGAGAAGAATAATTATCATCATGACAGTATTATTTTATCATCAATAAATAATTAATCATATGAAACAATCATTAAGATATAATTATATAAATATTGGTCCGTCTAGATACGCATATATATGAATAAATCGATGATTAATATTTCAGGGATAATTAGCCATTTATAGATTCAGCATAAATTTAACGTTGGTATCTAATGGAATACAAACAAATCGCAGTATTTGCTATTTAGTTAAGCAATTGTTTGAACTTCATTAGTCACTGGGAGAATTTAGTGTCAATATGTATATAGTTATATACATTATATATAAGTATATGACGTTACTGTGAAAGATGGTCTATAGAGTAGAAGTTTATTACAATTATCGACCTCGTGTTATCAAGTTTATGTTCAAAGCCAACATATTAATTCGGCAGAATAACGATTGAATGTTCTTGTGTGGAACCGACAAACGCCCAAGGGAATGTTCCACAAAGTTAAATCGTTAATTGATACCACTGAGATGCCAATCTATGTATATGTAGGAACATATACATGACGACACCACATCAATTCAACCGAGAATAATTGGTTTTGTCGCTATACTAGCACTTCATTTACTTCCTGCAATTCATGGCCTCGAGCTTTCTGGAATCCGTACAATGGGAACAGATCAAGTCATTTAGATACATGAATATGCATACCTATATTTGTATTTCCAATTTCGTTAAACGAATAGACGCTGAACAATTTTTTCGACTAATAATATTTTATTATCATTTTTAATATTTCAATGATGTTGGTTATAAAAAAAAATATTACACAAAAATTTCCTTTCAATTCTTGCTATCACTGCAAGGCTATATAAAAGCAACGGTCTTTATACAGCTGAATAAAATTCTTCACGAAACTTTTAGGCAACACAGCGCCCTCCGTGACAATGATACTTTTTCGTGCAACATTTATATATTTATATATATGTTGCCTTTGGATAATTCTTTTATTTCACTTCCATTTCAACCAGTGTGCAGGTTTGGTTGTCGTGCGATTTTTTGTCCCAATCAACGATTGGTGAATTCCTTGCCATTTAAGGCGAAGAAGGGATCCTATATATAAACTCGCAGTTACCTAAAACCGCCGCTGAATCGAAGTATGCACTGAAGAACAAGAGATTGGGGGTCGGTGGAATTGAGCTCGTGCACACACGACGAAAAATATCGTTCTCTTTCGATTCTAGGCGCCCTGTACGTGCCTGGAATAATTTCTGGGAACTCGATCTGCAGCGGCACCGTGAATATCCATGCATGCCAAGGACCTTGGAAATTCTATACCAAAACTTTTTGGATCGTGAAGTTAGATATATACGTGTTTGAAAATGATATGCGGATTTATTCGCAATTTTACATTTACAATCATGCATGCAAGTGTTTGATATTACTGCAATAAACTTGAATGTATTTGAATATAAAATATGAATATTTCACTGGATAAAAATAATGTATAATATTGGCATTTTTAACTGGAATATCGGAATATAATAAAATTGAATTGCGTTAGTACGTGAAGGAAGAAGACAATTTTGTGTTATCAGCATTGGCAATATTCATTCGAGTGGATAACCACGAGTTGGAGAGAATAAGGCGATAATGAAAATCGACTTATCGATTTCGTCGAACACGGGGGATAATGGAAATTGCCAGGAAAAAAAAAAAAAATAGTTGATGAGTAAAATAGTGGAGTGAGAATGAGAAGTTCAAACAGAAAAAGGAATAGAAAAAAAAAAAAACGCTGATTTTCTGCAGTATAAGCGACCAAGAGAGAAACGACTTCACTTTGCAATGTTCTATGTGCACTCTCGCACTCTCTCGGTCGATTACGAAAATGAGAGATCGCTTTCGTAACACCCTCAGGCGCCATAATTAACGCCCCTGCCGCACACCATACTTTATTGAGGCGGTGTAAGAGATAAGGAGTGTGCGCAAGACCACGCACACGAAAAGAAACAAAAAAGGAAACAGAAGTCCATAAGTGTACTTACTGAACCCAATGAATTACCTTGAGGATAACGTCACATCTATTACCTATATAAATGCGTATACATATGGAGAAATATATAAATATATTGTCGTAATGTGAAATTAAATTCTGAGAAAACTGTTTATCAGCTCATGGTATTCTTATCAAAATTGAATATCAAACATAATAGTGGCCATTATTAACTTGCGATATCTTGAAATTATATATCAGGGAATGAGAAAAAAAAAAAATGTATTCTTTACCTAAATCTAATCTTATATTAAAATTTGCATCCAAAGGCTTTGCCATATTCTCCACCTAACTCAACATTCCAGCAGTCAAGAAGTCTCTATGCTCAGGTCATTGATACTGCTCGCAACCTGCCTGAAGCAGCAACTGGTGCAATATCACTGTATGATGCAATATGAGAGCACGACAAGAACTTAGCGATAAGGGTAGCTATAACCGTGACTTTTTATCTGCTCAAGTTGCACTGAAGCGATTTAAATTGTGGGAGTTGGATGATAACAACGCGTGCAAACACAGTAGATACAGCCTCAATGTCATTTTGCCATCATTCTAAGAGGTATAATTCTACACTCATATAATATGATAAAATCTGTGAAGTATAAGGATCGCAGTGGATTTAAACATCTCCTTAACGAAAATATTCTCCTGACAAGATGGACAAAGAATTGAATGTGAAAAGTATTCTGTCAAATGAATAATAAATTGGTAGTAAATGTGCACTCTCAAAAGTTCCGTACATGGCGACGTCGTACCTTACTGTGTGGATAGAGAAGCGTTAAAGACATATCCGGTGCATTTCATCAACGTCTCCAGTTATACAATGGCTCACCCTGTGCTTCTGGTATTTGATCAGTCATGAGACTTGTGTTTACACACATGTTCTTTGGTCTATTCCTTCCTTGGAATGCATGTTATAAGTGCAGTGGCACTCGACTACTAATATTTCATCTTATTCCCCCTCTTCTCAATGGCTCTGACGAAAACGAAGAAAATTTTCTCTCATGATCAAGAGAAGAATCTTACAAAAAATCTCTTTGAATCTTTTACCTTTTCCTCTGCCGCTTCTTGACATTCACACAGACGCTATGCAGCCATATACTTTGATGTCCTAACGAGATTGAATCCAATGCATCGTAGATGTATAAAGGAGTGAATAGATACTGGTATACTACTTCGAGAATTTCAAAAAACGTTGCAATGAACCACCCGAAGAAAAATAAATAAGGAAGAGTAAAACAACATCGAACGGGTTATTTCACGTTCTCTCCAAAACTCAAACTGAGTATCATAAATAAAAGTCTGGTCCACCCACGTGAAAGAACCCACAGTGCTCGTTTCAATGTTTTTATGGTGGGACCATATATGAGGTGCGGGTATAATCACGGCGGGGGGATTCCAAAATGTTATACAGGCATGGGTTATTCAATAATATTTGGTTCCAAATTCAAAGGAAAGAAAAAACATGTATGTGTTTTAAAATTATGCACGCATAATATGGGAGTGGTGTATAGAATACACACAAGAATATAAAAGTAAGAAGGGTGTCTTGGTCTCACATAGTGCTACATGTGGCGCCTGCCTAGTCGACCCAACCTATTCGAACTATACATTAATATCGAGGATATTTATAAGGGAAATCTAGTATTAAGGCTTGTCATTCTAAGAATCAACGTATACATACATAAGATCGCAATGTAAGTATTGCAACAGTGTGTGACGGATCTTTAGTAATGAAAGAAAGAATTATGATATGCCCATGAGATACCCAAGACAACCATGGAAATTGTCATTCAAAACATTTATTTTACCCATACGATTTACATCAAAAGGGTGTTCTAATCTTGAGAGTAGTTTTAGGATGGTAATTGAGATTTCCTTTTCAAATTACATAAGCATACATCTTGGAAGTTCTCATGAATTAAAATAATTTTGTTGAAGTTATAACGGTAAAATAAAATTGTTTCATTAAAACAAATAAAATTTATTATGCTCATACGAGTTCTTAAAATAAATTCTAATAATCACTCGGGGAATGGGTGTCTAGACAAAAATACTACTCCAGTATTATGAAGGGTTTGAATATTTTTTTCTCAGATACATAAATATAAGCAGTGCAGTAAACTCAATGAGCAGCATCCTCCTACGTTGACTTATACGGAAATAAATTCTACCTAATCGTCCATCTATTTCCCAGGAATAATCGAGCGGGTTGGTAGCCCCCTTGGGCACTTCACGAACCGTTGACCCTCTCACAGAATGAGCGAGAGTGAGCAACTGAGAGCGAGAAATAGGTTGGAAGAGACCGCGTGGAAAGCCGAGGAAGTACACGAAGCGCGGGTCACTTGGGTCGGCACGAGTCGAATACAAAGCCTCGTTAAATCGAGACAATAATGGGAATGATAATAATAGGAATAATGATACGATGCGCGTTGGGAGGAGTTCTATCAAATAATATATAGAGTCACATAGTAGATATCTATAAATTATTTTTATAATATTGATAATTATGCTTGGAAGAAATCAATAATTCTCAACATTGGACTACAATATAATATCGGTATATACGCTCTCACTCACATATAAAAATGAAACAAACGGCAATGGATATATAAATATACCTGCTGTGTATATCATATATTAGAGTATCGTGATAACTTCGCAGCAGGGAATATATATCGTTGGCATTTGTGGGATGAGATTGCGTGTTTCTATATCACTTCACTCTGGCGCAACTGCCCATTATCCAACTTGTGTGTTTGGGTCGAATGAAACTTCTCTTTTTTTTTTTTTCGTTTTTTTACGTCGGCAGGTACTGATGCAAAGAGATGAGTTTGCGCGGTATAGATAGGTTAAGGTGGTACAACAGTCAGAGACAATTAAAAAGTTTAGGATTACATTTCAAGTTGAAATATATATATATATGTGTATGTGGAGAAGTCAGCCAACAATATTTTGTATATTTACAAAAAAATAGGTTAGTGCTATGTATTTAGAGTGGTATTATATGTCTGAATGTAATTTTTAGCATCAGTATATAACTAACACTCTCTCATTCATCATTGCCATCGGCAACGAGCTCTATTAAGTCAGTGTGTAAGCATTGTAAACACGATACGCTACGTTATTGCATGATGTTGATGAGATTGCACGAGTATTGATTCACCTGCTCGTTTTACCTAGAGAGTAAAGCACATTGTGTGTATACGTTCATCGAATTGACGAGTGCAGTGTCCATATTACCATGAGAGTAATAAACTAATTCCCATTAATTTAATCTCTCAGGTTATTCTATGTAATACGAAAATGTCACTACAAAACGAAATTTACAAAATTTTGCATGCAAAAAGATTTATGTGGAAATATTCACATAGAAAATTTTATACTAATTGTGCGTCAACTTGAACGTCAAACAGAAATGCAACAATATGTCATATATATAATTTAACACACATGGCATATTTTTCAATTGAAAATAATTAAATTTTGCATACAAATAACACTAGTATAAATAGTGAGAAAGTTTCGAGTATATTTCTGTGAGAATAATAGTTCTATCTTGTTTCACTTAAGATAAGTTTTGTCGATACAATCAGAGAGTTATATTCACGCACATTACCATTTCATCGCCACAGAAAGTCTGCTAGCGCTTGGTAGTCAAGACCATATATAAAATCCTCTCTCTATATTTATATTTATATACATGCATACAAATTTGTTTGTGTTGATGTACAATTTCAACTCTCCCACCACAAAAGTGCTGTAGCTTGGAGATTGCGTATGCATTGGACCTCAGCTGCACGCGCAAGGTAAAGAACAGTTTCAGAACTTAAAAAGGAATTCTCGGCACGAGCGTGACACAAAAAAATTTTCTCCTTTCTTTGCCAACTTCTTTCAGTATTCTTATCATCATCATCATTATTATTATTCTCATTTCATTGGGATGGTAATAAATATTGTGACGCAGAGAAAATACTGCATTGAATTTGTCTCAGTGAGAAAAAAAAAATGGCACACAATATTTTTCACATTACATTCTCTCATTAAAACAATTTTTAATTTAATTTAATTATTCAAATTTAACAGTTGTGAATGTATATATTATTTCACTTGCATATACTGAATTTATCCACTTGAACAAATGTGCAATATATGTGTATACGTGTACCAGTGTATATAATTTGCACTGTGCGCGTGAATCCTCAGACAACGACCGTTGGCACGCTTTTACGTGCCGCAGATTCAATCCGTGGCTGAGGTTCCATCGTCGTGCGGGAGTTCATTATGCATGCCCGCACTAACCGCCATACGGAGGCGGCTGTGTGTATATAGAAGAGGATGAATGCACTTTGGAAGATGCCGAGAAGAGAAGACGGAGTGTAAGAGGGCCGAAGGCGAGGGCGGATTGCTTGAAGGTTTGTTATATACGTTGCTTGAATTTACATGCAGGTATATATATATATTTGTGTGTACATATACACACGTTTGTAACCGCGCGTGACTACATTTGCGTGCAAAAACGCGTAGTTGGTTATAAACCCTTTTCAACAGTTCAGATAGGTTTGTTTATCTTAATAATACTATAGGTATAAGCACTCTGTTGCGTAGTCGTTGTACCATATTATATTTATCGACAACAATGTCTCGTATTCCTCCGTCCGTACGTCAATATCATTCATATATAAAATAATATGCGTGCGCAATCATCACCCGGCCTTATTTCGTGTTTCGATTGTGGTATAGTTTAATGATATTTATTGTTTGCGAGATGGAAATTGGATGTGGTGTGGAATCACCGTTAAGTACGTAATATATACATACGTAAATTGTATATAATCGAATCCGTGTCAACAAGTGCACCTGTATTAATTATTTTTTGTTAATTTCTGACGAATTAAGGCAATTTTATCATGCACCACTGCATTTAATGAGTTCATAAGAGCCCAATTAATTAGTCAAGATAAATAACAATTCATGTCGAATTATTCGTTTGGTTACAGGAGTAATTCAAGTTACTTCGGCATTAGTTGTAAAATATTCGAACAATTTTCAATATCGGAAAACTGTACATCACTCGTTGAGTATGGTGTATTATTTCTTATTTATTTGTGCATTTTTTTTTCCTTCGAGAGAGAGTATTAGTATGCAGCGTGACATGGCTTACCGCCATATTTACGAGTACAACTCAACGTGCTCGGAGTTTTTTCACTCGGGGGGTTCGTAAACCCTGTCTGTAAAGCGTAAACAACGATAAATATAAGAACATAAAAATGTATATGTTTGAAGTGAATACACCGGTACTCATCGTACCAGGTATATACATTCATGTATATATATATATATGTGTATGGATATACAGTCGATCCCATCGTATTTATGAAAATCCGCGTCATCATAGTTCTCGACGACGTCATCGCCGTCAGTGCGATTGTAAAATGCACATACACCCGTTACATCACCGGCATTTGATGCACTAGAGAGCGAATGGTTTTTCACTGCTGTGCGCCAGAGTCTTTTTATCGTTTGCTCGTTAATTTTTTAGTAGCACTGTTAGTAGGTGGATATATATTGCCCACCTGGGTACATCATTCAAAAAAATTAAAGTACTAAGCACAGATGGAACTCATTAGATGGAATTTTTTTTTCTCTTTCCTTTTTCATTATTTCCATTATTTTTCCAACAGTCTCATTAAACTAGGTGAATTTTTTTCGCAATTGAAATTCATACAACGAATTCTTTTTAACTAAGATTCGTCGAGGTATTAAATACAATAACACACATATCAGCTTAATATTTCTCATATATTTTCTCATATAAACAAAATGAAGGAGAGTAGTGTTAAAAATTAATATTGGTAAATGATTCTTCTTCCTGAAAGATTAATTCCTTTTCGTTCATGTGAATATGATGAAAGAAATTATTTTTCTATTACAAAAGATTGAAAAAATGAATTATGAGAGAATCAGGGGAGGTTTTTTTTCTTTTTTATTCAAGTGTAATTGTACTGTCTAAAAGAATTGAAGAGAAATTTAGAGATGACATTGACCTCACATGGGCCCATGTACATATATAATATCCAATGAGAAGTTGTGTATATACGTATATTGATAGACTCTAGACAGCGAATGGTGTATGGAGTGGTGTGGCCAATTCAACCGATAACAAGAGCCAAATTATCGTGGGACGAAACGCGAGAGAATATATTATATCCTGAGAATTCGTTATCGCAAAGTGAACGCGGAGTGTTCATTGTAATCTAGCCTTCAATTTTATTAAAAGTATATTCATTCTCACCACAATATTTATAAATATTTTAAAAATTACCACAAGGTAAAATTATGGAGATTTTTATCGTGTTTCCATAAAAAAAAAAAAAAAAACCATATATGCTCTCATCAATAATTATTCTTTTTATTTTGTCTGAGAATTTTTATCGGTTATACGAAGGATGGTTATGCGAGAATGCAATAGGGAAAGGTGATGAAATTTACAGCGGACAAAGGACACGCAAATAGTTATTACAAATAATGTGGCGGTGTCCTTTTTTTTTTTTTCGTTTTCTCTCTTATTCTTTCTGTGAGTGGCCTGTATTTACCAGTGAAAATGCACGGTAGAACGGGTTTATTAACCCGTGGTTAGGTCGGTTAGCCGCAAGCTCCTACCGTGCTTACGAACCAGCGAGTTTCCAACGGGTGAAACGTACCTCCAATGTCATCTGTCTCGCTCATTCGTTTCCTCTATCTTGCAGGCGTGGCCGTCGAGTTTTGTTACGCTCTTCACCGCCCGGGGAATGTTACAAAACTCACTTGAACACTCCAATTTGTCCAGTGTATACAATTTATCTACATTTCATCCTTCACAAATTTCCACTGATTCAACAGTCCAATTAATTTGAATAAACTTCAAAAATATAATAGAATAATACAAAATTATTTGTTCTCGCAATCAACTATTAAAAACACTGTTAGTAAAATAAAGTTCTTGATCATTTTAATTGTGTGTTTGGCATATACCTGTATATGGTATATGAAACTAAATAACTTTATTAATTGTGGACAAAAATTTTTTCAAGCATACTCAATAATTCTTCGGGTAAAACTTTTAGCCTGTTCTACGGATTCTCCTTCACTAAACTTTCTTCTCATCTCCCTTCGTGTTTCTCCCTTTTGTTCAATATTGTATAATCGGTCACCCGCATAGAATGTCTCTTGATATCTTGACGGTATATACGCGACAAACTTCGATACGGCACTTCCGATCGTGTTGGAATTTCCTCGTTATCCGGCATCACTTCTGATCGATAGGTATATATATGTATACATATCCATATAGATATACATACAAAATTTCCGAGCGACGCCTCGACACGGAATTTATCTTATATTGAATAACCCCCCCCAAAATATCTGGAACGATTTTTGACTACAAAATACTTGAACCAAAAAAAAAAAAAAAACTGTCTGGTATTCAAAGCGATCTTGAATTTTACTGAAGAACTTTTTACTGTTTCGTTCTCACAGCCGAGCTATAGAAAGTTCGCTCAACTATTCCTATATAAACAGTTGTAACAGCTTATTAAATCGCTATTACTCTTTTTTCTTTTATTAAAATTTCCTCATTGTTGAACCGATATTTATGTCAGACTTGTACATTTATTTTCATGTGTAAAAAAATTGTAATATCCAAAAGTCCTTGACAATATCATCATGATGTCTACACTGTATAAATACGCTTTATGAAAATAATACTCAGAACAGGATTTTTAGCCCTCACTAAATGAACATTGACATTTTCTTTGCCCACGACTACCGACATCTGCATATATATCTATCATATATATGCATATCTGTCCATTATAAATACTCAACCGAGTCTGCATCCATACACCTACTGCCAAATGCAATGAAGACCAACAGGACGCAATTGAGAAGGTGTCACGGGTTGCTCGCACACGTGGGCAAACATGAAATGATGATGGGGGATGTGTGGTGTGAGTGTGTGTGTGTGGGCAAAACGAGATAGCCACCGCAACTTGAAAGATACAAATGTAAAGATACGGGTAGATTTGAGGAGGACGGGTAATTTAATCATAGGAATACTGACTTTAATTAAACAGTACTTCGCCATTTTGGATTAAAATTAATGAAGGTATAGAAAATACACAGCGCGAATCGATGAAATATTCTCATTCGACCTTCGCACTCTCTATTTCAATTAAATACTTTCGCAATGTGGTAGAGAATGTTTTATTTATTTTCTCATTCAGCGACTGATGGCAATTTTATTTTTGTGTTCAGTGTGGAAAAAAGAAAAAAAATGTAAGCATACAGATCGGGTGCGAAAAAGTTAGACGTGGCAACAAACGACTTAAATTACACGAAACTTGATCGAGGCGAATGTCAAAGGCGCAACAGTAAAGCGTCATGTTCACACATAATAGTACCCACGTCAAGAGTATACACTGTATACACTGTTTACACATTGCATTCCGGCAGGGCTTTCAACGCCCTCTTCGTCGTTGAGACGAACATGAATAGTATATGCATATGGTTAACTGTTTGCTGTTGACTACTATACTCGTTATATATTTGTGCTGCGGGTCCAAGCAAAATTATATCATTGCCGTTATCGCATTGCTTTATCGGGAATTATTTAGCTCGGATTAGATAAATAATAGTCCATTCAATTATGTATTACACAGAGTCGCCGATCAAATGATACAGTAATTATGTAAAATTGTTATGAATAAAATAATATTTTCCGTTCTCGAGTTTGACGAAATTTTGATTGAATTAAATAATTGAAATGTGTGATGAATTTTTCATATTAATTGTTTCAGTGATTTTAGGATGAACGGAGATAAGCCACGAAAGTGTCCAGCTGAATTTAGTATAGAAATAGTCTCAAATTGTCAACCACTTGCGGCAGAAAAAGAAAAATACGATAACGACCGCTCGACAAAACCGGTAAAATGACTTTGGAAAACTGTGACCAAGGGGGGGAGAAAAAACGATAAAGCACGTATTCCTGTACTTGGTTTCACCCAACTTTTACCATTTTAAACGTCACGTCGTATTGTATGTCGTACAGCTTTATATATATATACTTGTATATACTGTGGACCAATTCGAGTTTGGATTTTTTTGTCCATTTCTTTTTATCATCGTAACACAACTGAAAAATTTCCAATCAAATTTGATATCATACATTCTATATTTAGTTACAACATTTCCAAATTACTGAACATTAATCAATAGAAGCAAAATGAAGTCAATGTAATAATATTTATGTCAATGAAAATGTGAATTTACGTTTCAACGTTGATTTATAACAATGATACTCGTCAATTTTAATTTAGCACACAGCAGCAGCCAGGCAAAAATTTTCATGATGAATAGGCAGAAAATATTGATTACACCGTCTGACGATCAGTGGCATTATTTTATTTTTTATTTATTATTCCATTATTTATTGTCAAAGGATATCAATAAATTTAATGAAGTTCAATTCATCCATTTTTTTGCTTCCGTGGGCGAAATTTTTCTACAAAATGAGAGAGAGAGAAATGATAAAATAAATATACAATCATAAAAATTAAATTACGATTCCGCCTTTTCATTATTATCTTTTGCACTGTCTCATTCCCTCTCACTCTCACTTTGTCGCAAGTCCAATGATTATTTATTAAGTTACCGGCACGTGCACCTACGCGCGAGAACGCGTGGGTACACGCGCACGCGAGGTAGATATACGCCCATGCAGTGCCCCACTAACAAAGTCTCATGAAAATCGTACACAACACCCGTCAGGCATGTATGCATATACATCGCAACTCTATATTAAAGATAAATGATTGAATCGTCAAATGATAACCCAACTCGAGTCATATTTCATTCAGTTACTTTCTATTATTTTTTTATGTATGCCTTTACAAACAGGGAAAAATATATTTGATTTAATAAAAATGATTTTGGCATTCAAATCGAAACAAAAAATGATTTCTATTCAAATGATAAATTGTTAATTCTCATTCAGATTTAGCGTTTTAAATTTTCGCATTGTCCTAGAATTTCAATTGGATGTATATTCAAACTCTCAATTCATTCTTTGCAACAAATATCTCGTACATATTTCGCTTCTATTAAATTTCATTTCACGCTTTGCGCACAACTCTTGCAGGATATATCTGACTTGACCCCGCTGACATGACACGAGAATGCTCTCTTGCGCGTTACTGTATACACCTATATCTCTATATGAAAACGCACTAGCTTTCAAGAAAAAAGCGTCAGTAGAGAGAGAGAGAGAAAGTGACAAAACGAACGACGAGAGAATAAATATATGGAGAAAATAAAAGCTCAACACATTTTTTTTTCCGCTGTCAAAAACTTAATAATTTTTTCCTTCTCTTATAGCGGCGCTGTCTACACCAGATATTCAATAATATTATATATAAAATTGCACGCCTGAAAGTTATAAAAGGAACTTACGCGCGGTGTGAATGGTTTTTTTCTCTAGACACCAAGAAAAATATTATATGTTTAAACTGTGAGTCGATAACTCCGCTTATTGGTTCTGTAAAACCGAAGTTTGCGTTACCGCCACTCAATTAATTTCTTCTTGCTAATTTTCATATTCAACACCTTGTGTACAGCATTGAAAAAATATCACACTGAAACCTCCAAGTCCCTAAAGTATATATTTTCCACTTCTGATGCGATCGCAGAGAGATAACATCCACATGGGAAAAGATAATAACTATGGGTAATAATTCACAAGACGTAACTTGTGCACACAGGGCGTCGGAAGCGAAAGACTTCCACTCGGTTGATAATCGTCAGCGCCCGCGATTTCCGTACTATATTATCGTTCAACTTGGAAAATCAGACGGCTCGAGTATGCATGAACGAAACGAAGAGCGAAGGATTCGACGACGCGTACAGGATAATATACTCCCTCATAATCCTCATCATTTCTCTTCCCTCTATATTCCCATTTTATATATAAGTTATGTACATATATATAATTTCTATCCGCTTCCACGCTTTAATTAATCCGATATTCACTTGAATTCCTCGGATTCATTATCACGAGTATTTCTGGTGTCTGAACGGATTTTAGGGACAATAAGGTTTTAATGCTCGATGTAATTTTCAACGTGAATCCCAAAGGGAAATTATTACTCATCGACATATGTTCGTAATCGTAAATTGATGTTTCTCCAAACAATCCTTGTACATTAAATAGATAAATTCTGAATATATTCATACACATAGAGAAAAAATTGGGTCGATTTGAAATCTAAATTTGCTGTGAATCAACACAAATAAAAACTTAAAGTTGGATCTAAAATTTATCATTTAAATCCAAACTATTTCCACATTTAATTTGTCCTATCAAAATGTCCTCAAACCAAATTTATGGTATGGGATTCAAATCATTTTATCTCACGGTGTACATACATAATTAATGCATTCGCCACTTCCCAATTAGTCATAAACATACATCACAATAATTTGTATACATCCTTCAATCACCTAATCGTGCATGCACATATACCTCCAAGGATACATAATAATACAGAGTAGAGCCAATATTGGCAAATACAAATGAAACACCACTCCGTTCATTGTATGTGTGAACGATGCCTAAACTAGTTTACCTGCACTCTCTACCCTAGATATGAAAACGCAATGCAAGGTGCAGCAATTGATTATTATTTGCATGCGTATACGATTAAGTACACACCTATATGCACAATCCACGATTCATATCTACTAATATAATCCTAATAGGTGAAACGTTGTTGTGTATATCATAACAGCATAACTGCGAAACGATAAAAATACATGCGTGGTTGCGACGAGTTGAATTCGCTAATGCTGCGGGACATGTACAGTACGCCAACTCACTCCTGCGTTCCCGGTAAATCGATACTCTTGCCCCTTAATAACCGATCGATTCGTGCTGCGTGCACCTCTATGGATGTATATATATATATATTTTTATATGGTGGATGGTGTATATCGAACCGCACCTACTTTCGTGCGTGGTTATGTGTCCATTTCTCTCTTGTTGATATGTATGATAGTCTAGGTGTACAATATTTTCCCTCTCCAACGTCTTCAAATTAAAGATTGTCTGTAGCCATTGCACACAGAATGACAAACGTAATTTCAAAGTGTTGTATACATACGTAAGTTAAATATGAACTGTAACCGGATATTAATTTATTTCAAATTAATTTTTTTCGATGATTAATTTTCGTTCAATCAATTTCTTTTTGTCTCTTTTTTTTTTAAACTATTTTTTTTTCCAGTGGCACTTCGACGTTTGATATGAATATAATGATAGTAATTATTTTTGTTAATGACTTGAGCAGTTTTCCGTATAAACTTGGTAGTGGAATAGTGATGGAGCGAGAGAGAGAGAGAGAAAGAGAGTAAGGGAGAAAGTGAGATATGGTTGAATAAAAAGAACGCAGCTGGGTACTAAAATAAAGCTGTGCTTTTGTTCCAAGAAAGTCGAAATTCCGAATTTACAGAAATTTTGCGCAGCCTTTTTCTCTCCATTCTCTCTCGTATGAAAGAATTGAATGGGAGAACGTGAAAATGGTTTTTGTTATGCTGAGAAAAAAAAACATGAAAAAATGTGGAAGAATGAGAGAATCGTGCGTGAAAATGGATACACATATATATTATATTTTTACTTCCATTTTCTGCATTTTTCTTGCACGTTATGGAAAAATGCATACATCTCCTCTTTGCATGACTAACATATTTATTCTGGCAAATGATGTTAAACTAAATTGCAGAAAGTTATAAAATTTCGTCTGAAAAATATCTGTGACACGAAAAAAACGTGAACATGAATGTACATTAAGATACAGCTTTTACTTCAAAGACAAAGCAAATATATAAAATTCATGATAAACAGAAATATGTTTTCTTGTATATTTCTGTACAATATAACGATAGTAAAGTTGACTAGAGACAAGTTACTTTAGAGACTCATAAACCTCAGACTCAGTAATCCCCATGACCGTGCACATAGACTTTATATATGTAGAGATACATTTATATACGGTGGATTATATGCATGTAACGGTGTTGGAAAGATAAAGAAAGAAAAAACAAAAATTGTAGCGAATGGACGCGAGGCTCAAGGGATTTTCTCTTATAACGTCCTACTATACTGCTCGTTACAACGAACGACGATGACAACGACAACACGATGGTGCAGCAGTATAGTATAGTTCAGGTGATGCAGAAGAAAAGTGCGCTTGATTCGTCGGAAGACTCTCCACCAGAGTACAATGGGGCGTTGTTTGCAATGAGTTATCGATCGCTTCCGTAGCGTACACATATATACATATATCTTTACATACACGAGTGAACGAGCTCACCACGAATACACAGGTATATAATTATAGTTTGGAATATTAGAGATTCAACGCTGCCGTCGTCAATCGTAGGAGAAAAAAATTACGAGCCACAATAAAGTGGGAAAGTGGAAGGTGGAAAAAAAAAAAAAAATGTTTGATGATATTCTACAAATTTTGTTTGGTGTAGTTTCGGCACTCGACATAAAATCGATAAATTTTAATTGAAATGACAAATTTCAGACGCGTACTTTCAATTTTGAGAGTAATGTTGATTTAGAATACATGTTAATTTTTTATTCAACTTATCCCCGATTAATTTCTCAATATAAGTCATGTGATCTTGATTGAAATAACTTTGTTTTATATTTATGAATGGAGAGAAAAAAAAAAACAAAACAGAACGAAATAGAGATGATGAAAATTGGTAGAAAAAAAAAACAGTGCACACACTTCAATCGTTTTTTAGTACCATCTTGCGCGCAGCATTGAGAAAAATCGACAAAGAGTCTCCCTCCATTCTGTTTCGTTGTCAGTATTAAAACAAATACTCGTCTCCTAATAATAGCCACCATATTGGTATATGTATGAACATATGTTGGTGTATGTATGTGTAACGAACTTCCGTGAACTTATATATGTACATTCGCATTTGTCTATCTGTTTGAAGGTGAAGGAAACGGAAAGTCGTAAAAGATAAGTAAACATATAGAAGTGCAGTATATTGCGCAGCTGTTGAAACTAAGAAGAACAATGTTGTGGTAGTATATAATACACATAATAATAATAAATGTAGGAATATTGTTAAAGACATTCAATTTAATGAGATGAGAATCGTGTGGATTTCAATATAAATTACAATTTTGAATGTACTCACGAAAAATTTCATGCATTTGGAAAAAAATAAACAAGTGTATAACCTTTGTATAGTCTTGCTATTTACAAAATTTCCATGAGATCAAAAGAATGTGAAAAACAAATAGAAAAAAAAAATTAGCGACGGATGATAAAAATGAAAAATGCACGAGCGGCATATCACCGAAAAATCGCGTTCATCTGAGAATTAATTGTGGAATCGCGTGAGTGCACCTGTCCATGGGTGAGTGTTGTGGCACACACGAGCTTTCAGACCTCTACTGTGGCGGCACGCGTCACAACACGGGAATATAAATACACGGGGACGCCCCGTACAGGGTGAACGTATGTAGCCTGAATTTTTTTCTCTTTTTCCCTCCACTTCACTGACAGCCCTCTCTATAAGCGCCCAGTCCCTCTTGCAATGCACCAGCATTACACATGAATATATATCGCTGTATATATATCAACGCTAACCCTCGAGCCCTTCGACGTGCCGACATCCTGCGCATGTAAACTCTCTCCTTTTACTTCCATTTACTGCCTTTCTAGTGTGTATCTAAACGTACATTCGCCCCACATATACATATATCTCCATATATGAATGAATATATGTATATAAACATATACATGGTCGAGGGGAATTGCAGAATTCCGACGATGCAGCGCGAGTAAAGCCCCAACTCGCCCCCAAGCTATACATTGAGGGTGAGAAGAGATGGACTTGGCAAACATTCGCGATAAACCAAGTGGAGGGAAGGCGTGACACACGATGATTTCGCGGGCCAAGTGTATGTGCACAAGTGTTTAGAGGTGTGCAAAGAGTAATGTAAATTGATGCAACGCAAACACAGTTGGTGGATTATTTCAAATTGTGCGATAAAAAAATATAGTAGACTAGTAAAATATTTTTCATCATCTTTGCTTAAGCAAAGTAAAGATGAATGTCTCAAAACCCACGAAACTTTCAGTTATTGCCCCAAGAATCAATATTATTTTTTTTCCAACACGTATTATTCTGGTGCCATTGATTGTTTCAATATCTCATTGGCTTCATCGCATAGTTTACGATTCAGACTTCTTAAGTAGGAATATATACCTAAAAAAATGTTGATTATCCGGAAGATAAAGTGGGGATCGTAAATAATTGAGTGTTAATCCCAGTATATTCAACGCGGATGCTGTTTTTACCGTTTAACTCATTAGAATTTGTTAAAATCATATTCGACTTGATGTTGAGAATTTTTTATTACACCTCGTTAAATTTAGAATCATAAAAAACAAATAGATTTCCCACAGTTTTCAATGAGAAATTTATGACGATTCCAATATGTTTTCATCACTCCGTAATAAAAATGGAAAAAAAACTACAATAAACTTTGGACTCTTGCTTCCGAATTCTTGTAAAAGATGGCGTGTCGATTATTGAATACCATATCATCAAGTGTTGCATCCCCCAGTAGAGTGTGCACATCGTTGGGGCTGTGTGATATATAGAATGAGAGGAAGTGTATGGAAGGAAGAAAAAAGGCAGTGCCAAAAGGGGTTGTGGTATTGTTCGACGATTAAAAAGCGACTTGAGGCGAGAAAATTTAGAGAAAACTCGAGAACCCTTCCCATCGGGGGTTTTATTCGCTCGTCCCAACTCTGATTTGAGCTACAATGAGCCCGAACTCTTTTTATAATCCTTCAGTCTCTACATACATTTCTTCAAACGTTGGGAGAACAGAAAAAGAACGGGACAAATGAAGAGTAGAAAGAAGAAAAAAAAGAAGGAAGGCCAAGTCGTCGAACGGACAATGTGCATCGACTATACATATCTAACCACCCGTCGAATAGATTGCGCAATTTCCACACTCTGTCTATAGTAACAAAAGGCCGAGTTGTCTCATAGTCGATCGCGACAATTTAAAATGAAAAAGAAATATAAATGGAATAAAACAAGAAAGAGAATATAGTGAAAAGAGAATAGGAACAAGTGAACCAGATAGGTGCAGTAAAATAATTACTCGAGGAAAAAAAGAGAATTGTTATCACGATAAAAGCGCCACTGGCTGTTGCATTCTCAGCACACTGACTAATATTTATTGCCAATCCAAAACTCTTTAACTTGCTCTACTCACGCGTGCGTCTCTTGCACCCTACTATATATTTAAAGATATACACACAAAATAGATAAGATAAAGCAAGTGACTGCGATATAAGAGATAACAATGTAAACTTAACTGTTCTCAATTAATTAAGTGAAACTAGACACAGACATCCATTACTTTGGTCATAAAAATAACAAAAAAGGGACTAATAATAATAATAATAATAATCACAAAACAAAAAATATCACGCTGAGATGACTCGACATATTTTCTCACGATACAACATCTCAATTTGACCGCGGTCGACTGAAAAAAAAAAAAAAATCCCCATGTCTTTTCTATACTCACAGGATCTATTTACATAATCGAACCCGTATACGAAGATTGCTACACGTGCGCGTGTTCATCAGTTGAAGAAATACTTAAAGATATAAAACGGGAATTTGAGCACAACCTTACGAAAATTAAACGCGAATGCCTCCTCTCTTTCTCTCTATCTTCCTTTCACAGTCGTACTACTTTATTTGGTGTATCGTTTTATTTCTCTCTTGGCTGTTCTCTCTACCTACATTTCTCATTGCTCTCTCTCACTCTCCTGTATTCCCCTCTATCTGTCCCGCTATAAAACGCGCGCATATGCGAGGTCTGGTGGTGCGCGCGCGTGGCAACCACTTTAGGACTTATTTTTATTGAATGTTGTCTTTTTTTGTGTCTGGATGGCGAGTACACCAAGCGCGGAAAAGGGGTGTGTTCCCTATTGCACAAATGCACTCACCCACGCGGATAAGAGTCCACGCGTGGACTCGTGGCGAGGCACACGCCTGTCATATTCTCATTTACGTTTTGTTCACTGTAGCTCTTGGCAGCTATCCTATATGGAATATAGAAATTTTTAGAAACACGTTTTGTGTTCCATTTCCGAGGATGTGACTACTCCCTTTTACTCGTTCAGCCAAAGAGACTAAACTTCATTCTATTAATAGAAACACCGACGGCGACTGTTTTAACGGAACACGGCAGTCAATTGCTCTCAACGTTTACTACACGTTTATAGTATGTTTATATGTATGCTGTAAGATGGGGTAAAATATATATATGAGATAAAAGCTATCCAAGACTTGCTTCCGTTTGTGCGTTAACCATTTTATTGATGAAAGTATATTTTCAGCTGTGGAGAAATGAAATACTGTACAGAACGGAAAAAGAAAAGGAAGAATAAAAGGGGGGAGGGAGCAAGAAGAAATAACATTTTAACAGAGTGTAATTGACAGGGGAGAAATATCTACAATAGATATGGATATACTTTTATTTTTTCCTCCTTTTTTTTCATCGGAATGGTTTCCTTTTCATTTATTAATTTTTTTTCTCCTTTCAGAAATGAAATTGCTCTCTCGAGTGCTTTTTTAGTAAATTGAGAAAAAGTTTTTCATGGTCATCTAACTTTTTAATTAGACATGACAAAGTGGCTGAACACATATTGCAGCTCTTCACACACAAGTATAATTGTGTTAGTCGTGAATATATAGACATGTACGTATAGACTAAAATTTTACCAATGTATATACATAGTCACCACTTTGAAGTGAAAGAAAGATAAAATTAAAAACTGAATGGGCACTCTTGTCACACGTGCCTGACCCCATCATATATGCTATTACGTCATTTATTCAAATAAACACACAGGTTTCAGGGTCAGAATAATGCAGAAGCCCAAATATTATTGACAGAGAAAATGAAAAGATGAAAAAACTCGTATACAATTTTTGTCTCATGCATGACACTAGAAACAATCTTACGAATAACTTGTCGCAAAGCCGCCGTTCAAAGTAACACTTGTGAGTATAAATATAAGTTAACAATACGTGCGTGTTAAATATTGAGCCTGACAGACGGCTGGGTCACAAGAACTGATACTGTATACCTACATACGGACGACGCGCACCTCTTGACACATCGTGTGATCGCGATAATTCGATAGAAAATGCAAATCCCTGACAACATTACAGACACGAAAGTCACGACTTGTCTCATATGGCGAAAGAGAAAGAGTGCAAGCGAGAGAGAGAGAGAGTAGTAAAGGTTGGCGTGAGAAAGGTACAAACATGTCACGTTAATTAGTTAACTTTGATTGTTCGATACGATTGCCATTTTAATTGATCAACTATTTCAGATTATATTCTTATTGAACACGACTTTGGCACTTTCCACTTTCTATTTCAATATACGAGAAATAAAAATTATCTCAATACCTATATTGTACATTATTGGTGTTGGAAAATGACAGATGAGACATTGTTCCAACAAACATTGTTACACGCTAATGAAAATTATCACCTATAGGAACTTGTGAAGTTTAAAAATAATAGAAGAAAGGTACTAGAAATAACATCAACATTGATATCATAACCATATGGCCATGCTGCAATACCCAAATCAATGGCAATATCAATATCAATAATAATATATGTATGCACCAACATAAACGATTGTTATGATGTATTGTGGCACGTGAGAACCACTGTCAATATGACAGACACAAGCATCGAATGGCTGAGAGGCGTTTTCAATTCGAACAAAGCATTTCGTTTGCCGACACAATTCATTATTCTCTGTGCACCTTGTCCACCGAATGCTCTAATTATTGTCTTTTGTACTGTTGTTTACTGATGAATTTCATGCGATTGAAAAAATTAATGGAATATAAAAAGAGAGGAGCATCACAACCCCCCTAAAAACGATTTCAACACAGAGATTTCTCCACACACAGTGTAATTTGCATTTATTTGATTTGATATAAATAAAACGTAAACTGGGATTGGACGAAAACTATAAATCGAAGACAAAAGGATTGTACGCAATAAGATTAAAAAATGCTTTCAATGTTGTACATGGGAAAAACGGTAGTTGAAGTGCAGTTAAAAAACACATCCATTAAACTTTTGAACTATACATTTAGTCCGAGATATCGAATTCGCAACTACTATTGTAAAATCGATTTCAGATTTGAAATCAGCGAACCAAAAACGCCCAAAAATAAATTTCCAATTTCACTACCGCTACAATTCAACTGTAACTGCACTCATCCAGTTTTTTTTTTTCCATTTATAGATTGATTAATCTACGAGAACGTGATATTATATTTTTTTCATCCCGCATAGCAATCTCCGATATTATATACATATATATATATGTGTATAAATTCAGAAACGTTGAAAAGTCCGTGATAGTGAATTTACTTGACCCCAAAAAATGTGAATGAAAAAGCTTTACCATTGATTTCATTTACATAGATAATCCTCTGTATTGAAAAATTTCCTCTCAGGCTTCAATTGAATTTTTCGTAAGGGAATAATAAGAATCAGAAGATTTTGCTGCACACATAGTAAGTTTTTGGTATGCGATTATTGAAGACTAATTACACTTCAGTATACTAATGAGCACCTCATCTCTTTAAATTCATTTTTATTCATTCGTTCGCGATTCAATTACCTATTCGTATACAATTTGTAGGAAATGTTGTTCCTTACAAAATGATGTATGCCCAGTTTTTTCAATTAATTTACTATATTTATGGCGCTGCTTGAACGAACATTAGTATTTGTAACGAAAGCACCGTAATTTGATGCTGAAAATTATATCACATAATGGAAGAAAAAGGGGAAAACCAACCGAATCATTTCACGCTAAAAAACATTTCTTTTGACTGGTTTCCAAATATACATAAAAGCAAACCACATTGCACCCTCTTCCCTCCACTTCTCGTAATCCCGTAAACGAGAAAATAAATAAATAAATAAAACACAGAGGGCTGTTTATACCTTCAGCTCGAAGCAACTTAATCGTCGGACAAACAAACCGGTGGGCATAACTACATAGAGTAGAAGATAAAGGAAAAAGCAAAAAGCAGAACAAAAGCGAAAGTGAAATAGATATGAAAGAAAAGATAAATGATAAAATGTTAAGCTTACCACGATGAATGTATCTATTCCTAGAATTCTCGATATATTCACCGAATATACGGCTTGTGGAGTCGCGTTCTTCTTACTTGTCATTCGCAACGAATAAAAAAAATGACCGTGTTGTCATACACTTGACAATAGTTTTAATTACTCACTTTGTCCATAACATGATATTTGAAGAAACAAAATGTAGAAAAGAAAACAAACTACACTCACGTATATACCACCGGTGATATTATTGAATGTGACGTGAAATATAGCACTGCAGAGAAGAATATATGTCGAGAGCACCTCGAGCCGCCATACACTACTGACTAGACGTGTCTCGCTTCTTCAAGTTGCGCGCATGCCTCCATCGAACGCGCGCGCGCCCGCGCTCTCCCCGCCGACACGATTAAAGTCACTGCAGAATTCTAATTCAGCGCCATCTGTTAACTGATTAGTGAAACTAATCGAACAAAATATCTGTACCCAACATAAGATTAAATAAATTATAATGATAGAGAGTAGAAAAATTATATGATGATAAAATCACATGTTGATGATAATAAATAAATGTGACAATATTTAAGAAAAGAATGGTAAATAAACAGTAAGAAAAAGAAAAAAGATTTTGTTATTTATTTTCATGATCGATTCGAATAATGGCAATGACGTTCTTTGCGTCGCGCCTTTTCTTCATTGATTAAATGTTCCCTATCTTGCCACATTTTCTTCAAATCATCTAGAGATGGCGTTCGCATTCCCATAAATGCAGCGGAATAATTACTAATTCCTTGATTGTCACAGACAATTACATCGCCAATACGCCAATGATTGTATCGAACTTCTGCCAGCAATTTAAAACCCAAATTTGATGCTAATTCTTGATTGATACTAGATGTGAATATTGCAGTTATTGCTGGAATTTCCAAAGCTATCGACATTTGAATACATGCTTCAACCAGTGCGGTTTTTAAGCCTCTGGATTCGTAGCTCGAATGGACACAGAGAACATAAATGCGAAAACACGTTTCACTTTCCAACTGTCTATGAGCATCCGCTTGTTTTACCAATGTGTTCTTCAGGAGCATTATTTTTTCCAAAGCGTCACCATTAATTATCTTGAAGGAAGAAATTCGTGCTATATTATATATTAACATGTACTTAAAGTTCTCCTTCAAACATCATCGAAGCCATGTGTGCTACTAATTCAATCAACAAACTTGAATACGTGAATATGTATTGCTTCTATCCAATTCACTATTAATTCGCGTAATGGCGACACCAACAACGCGACCAGTTTTTGAACTGACAGCAACCAGACTCGTGGTGTCTTTCATCCACAATTGAATAAAGTCAAGATAACTTTGAGTGGAAACGGAATCTTCAAGAAGATTAATGGCTCGACACACTGGATCTTCTGAAAAATAGTGGCGCTGTGAATATCAATGTGAATAAAATACTTTTTATCTTTATATTTTCTGTATTTTTAGTTTTTAAATCAGTGTATGATATTAAAGTTGAAGGACCTTTATCAATCGCAATACGTCATTGTAGTGACGTTCTTTCAGATCCAATATTTGACATGAGGCAGGTGCATGCCAGTAAAGAGATGCATTGATAGTCTCCACCGTTTTCTCTACCATACCATTTTGATTTTTATTTTCCGAGACAAACCGCACTTCATCCATAGTTGAAACACATCAATTATGATACAATTTTATCCTTCAAAAAGTCAAATATTTCAATCAGATTCCAGACAATTGCCTGTCGGAATGTTCATTCGTAGCACAACAGCTAATTTCATTTATATAAGAATTAGAGTGGGCGTGATTATATCGCACACAATTCATATGGATCACTCTACATTATGCATTTACCAATTATCCCGTCCTATATTTTCCTATATTCATATGATACAACTTTCACTTCTGTTATAATTGCTTGAATTATATGTATAGGAGCAATAAAAATAATAAATAAATAATGAAGCATGATGAAGCCATATGTTACCAATTCTTTTTCTTTTTATAATTTTTTTGATTAGTTTGTGACACTGGAAGGACATGTCGTGCCTGCCAAGTGAAAGTTAGCACATCTATCGAACGTAAACTCGTCTCTCGGGGCACATTTCATATATATATAGGTAATATATAATAATGAAAGACAATCATCGATGGTACATGTATAATTATCTGTTGACATGTTTTTTTTTTCAATACAGAGTAGCAATTGTATTTTCAATTCAAAACTCGTCTTTTATTTGTGAAAACGCTTGTGTTGACATCACTACTTCAGCTCGATGAGGTATGCTCGCCCAAAAATCCATTCGATCCTTCAAAAGGTACTTTGACATGCCAATATTTTTTGATCCTTCAATATGAAGATATTCGAGTGCTTCAGTTCGAACTGGCTTCCACTTAATTGACAGGTTTTCATTGATAACGGGCGTTGGATTGCTGCATTTATTCGATGGTTATTTTAAATAATTGAATATATATATATAGATATAGTAAAATTAAAAGTTGAAGTATTTTTGTTTTACCCAGTTTTTGCAAAATTGAACCACAATTCAGTGATAATATCAATTATTTTGTTATCTTCTCGGCTGAGTGGTGTGTCTTTAAATAATTGTTCCCCAACAGGGAATAGATATTGAAGTTCATCAGCATGAGAAACACCATAATCTCCTTTAGGATCTCCGAAAATTCTAGAGAATGAAGCACTGCCTTTGTATGCAAAATAATAATAGAAAACTGGACTCGAGAACACATTGAGGTGATCTTTAACGGCCATGTCAGCACCAGCATTAAACCACGCGTCTGAATACATCTGCATCAAATTATTCAACACAAAATATTACAATTTAATCCATCAATTAAATTAATCTAGATATGATAATAAGTTTCCTACTAACATCAATTAATTCAAACTTTGTTGATTCGTCAAATGATCTATTGCCTACATAAAAATTGCGGATTTTCTCTGATACGTCTTGTAATGTTTTTTTCGGACATGTGTTCTCAAACATAAGTGTCATTGGTGCTAGCTCCAAGAAATGATCATTCAATTGCTTGATGTATTCTCCATTTTTAAGCCCATATAAACCTGAACAATTATTCGGCATTAAATATTGAGCAAATATATCATTGTAGTATATTTTTTTTTACTTTACCTGCAACTCTGATTGCACCCTCGTGAGAATTGAATCCCGTCATCCAAGGAATGTCCGCCATGTCTCCATTTTTTATTGACTCCGCGGGTTCCTCATTCAAAAATGCACCTGGATGATTGGGTTCAATGACCGGTCTGAATGGAATCATTGGATCGTAATCGAAAACCTACGAAACACATATTGTCAGTATATGTTTGATTGAAAGAAAAAAGTTTGTTAATTCAAATGAATTCCGTTGAATTTAACATATCAACTCTTATTATGTGAATAAACATTTGTTTCTGGAATTCGAATGATTGCGCTTGGAACAGATACGTATGCACATAGAAGCCGTGTAACATTTAGGGGGACGTAACTCGCCCTAGGTGTACAACTACTTACCTGTCTGATCGCATATAATACTGTCATACATTCCTATTCACAAGACATTTTACAGATAACAAATTTACAACGTTCGGTACATGGAATAAAATTCTGCCATAATTAAAATAAATAACAGGTGTCAACATCACCGCATTCAACCAAATAAGAATGTAGAAATTTCCACTAGTATATATCAGAGAAAATTAATTTACTTCTACAAAATGAGCACAGCAGATTGAAATATGTGATAATTAAATAGGCATATCATCCTATATTGCGACTGACATTCAGTGGAATGGAATCTCTGTACCCATTACAGCATAATGATCATATATATATATACTTGCAATTATTCTCGATAATCCGAGGGAGAAAAATACCTCATTATATAAATATTTCAGTTCCCACAGGAAATTTTGTATTACTCAATAGCTATGAATAATTACTCTATTAAACAAAATTCAATAATTGTGCGAAGTAGTTAAATGCATCTCACTACCGCAACAACCATTACGCAATAATATATCTCGAATACTTAGTCTTGGTTACTGATCTTAGGTCTAACTTGGATCAATATCGCAATTCATGTATGGAATTTGAATACTTTACTTTATTCACATATTTGATTTGAAATAATCAATGTATTTTTTATTCAGCCCTATATACAAAATTTCGTCCGTGATTGATGAAGTGGAACGACTAAATCTACGATAGAATTGTGGCGATTATTGAAAGCACAAATGTGATTTCTCGTCGCTAACCGCATTAATATTTATTAAATTATAAAAACGGAAAAACGAAATACCTGGAATCGTCGATCAGTTGCGACTATATCTGCTGCATTCTTTTTCCGTAAACAAGCCACAAGTACTGCTGAGTTTGTAGTGGGACAATTCAAAAATTCACCGAGGCGTTTTGCTTGTTTCTGTGCTAATCCTGGTCTCGTCAATACCCAAGGACAAAGTGCAGTTCCACTCTGTGAAATTCCACGATGAATTAAACCTGTGAAAAAAAAAAAAAAAATGGACAATTATTTAAATTCCATCCAAGATTATGTTTATGAAAAATGAACGTTCATAGTATGTCTGTATATTTCTAAGTCAAGGGTAAACTAGGTGACTCAGGACATAATTTTCATTTATGATTATTTTAATGATTGAATGGGAAAATATTTCGCACCATTGCGGGGAAAAACACCGCTCGCAGAACAAGTATGTTGCAATCTCGTGACTTTACATAATCTTAACCGGTCGTACACGTGCCGCTATATATAATTTAATTCTTAATTATTTCTCATTCGTAAATAAACATGTTGTTATCTCGTTCTTAAATGTGTATGGATGCAGTCAATCCAAATATTCGCATTGCTTTAAATGAAATGAATATTTGTCAATAATTATAATAAAATTCTCTTTAAGAAAAATTATGCATGAGATTTATTGTCGATATATGTTAATGTGTTTTTTACTTGAATTAATTATTTCAGAGTATGATGAGATGATTTAATGACAAGTTTCGAAAAGATATTATATTGCAAATTATCACGTGAATTGCGTATTAACTTTACCTCTTGATAGGGGACTAATCATGTGATAATGAACGCTGGCACCACCGGCACTCTCACCAAATACTGTCACTCTATTAGGATCACCACCAAAAGCTCTTATGTTCTCATTCACCCAACGAATAGATTGTGCTTGGTCTTTCATGCCCTGATTGCCTGGAGATATCATATCCTCTGTACTAAGAAAACCTAAAGCACCAAGTCTACAAAAAAAAAATTATTTCTCATTTTTATTGACCATTGACAAACACATTATGTAAATATTTCTTCAGGGTAATTAATGCCAAATTGATTATTCCGCTGAGAAAGAAGTGTATTGATTATTAATTACCTGAAGTTCACTGTAACGAGAATAACTTCGTGATCCAGAAGAAATTTCGGATTATAAAATTGTGAATGACCAGCACCGGTGACCCATCCACCACCATGGAACCAAATCATCACCGGATAATTGATGACTTTATTTTTGTTCTCCAATGTCGGAATTGATGGTGTATAAACATTTAAATAGAGACAATCCTCAATTCCAACAATATTATCATCATGAGTATAAATATTTCTTTGAATACAAATTTCCGCATCTTCCTTGGCAGAACGAACACCACTCCAGGCACCCATTGGTTTCGGTGGCTATAAATTTAGAATTTATCCTCAATGTGAATAACTAATTCCAAAGCTGAATGAGGTTTTGTTCCAAACACTCGAAATGATTGACCTTTCTACGAATACATCAGTCGAGAATCGATTTTCATAAAAATAGTACTCATCAAATATGGATCTCACAAGATTCAAATATGTTATAGAAAGCTACATGTGAAAGTTACATGTCATATTCTGGGAAAGAAAAAAAATTGAGTTGTGAAATTGATAGAAAAAAAAAACCCGCCCATAGAATGCAAGAAGATCATTATCATTAAACACATGCTATGATTTTTTTTTTTCTATATTTCTTATACAATAGCATATACAAACATTGTTATGTAATCACATCACTTCATTTGATATTTCAACTCACATAAAATAGAAATTAATTGATACTTTTATATTTCAATAATTCATCTCACCTCAAATCTCAATTCTCCAATAGGTGGAAGTGCATACGGAATTCCTCTAAATGATAGGAAATTTCTTCCTCGACGAGTCTCCATAATTGAACCTTCCAGTGTTCCATTTTCAATTTTTACGATTGGCGAAGCAATAATAAGAGAATTATAAAGCCAAAATGGTGCGGAAAGTGCGATAATAATTAATCGGACAATCATGATGAAGAGAAATAATATTTATAGATAATGAATATCAAATTACTCCAAGGAGACTGTGGGTCATAGCAAGTAAATGAGGAAAGTGGCACTGTCTTGGCGGAGGTGAAGTCGCGACTGTTCCGTGTGTAGGAGAGTATAGGTAGAGAATGCGCGTTGTGCGACTAACATTCATTCAGTCACTGATGCTGGACCTTTTTTTTATATAGTACTACATATGGAAGGAGTTTCTGATTCGTGCGGTTATTCAAACGCCGGAGATAAACACACGCATTAATCATATGACTCTAATGGAAGATTTTTTCAAGAAGATTAATGAATATGTAAATGTTTTTTTATCATCCAATTTTTCGTCGTGTTGCTGTGACGTAATGAATAAGTCAACATTAAAATATTTTTCTAACGCTTTATCTGATAGGCTGATACCTGTCGGCTTTATACGGACAGTGTAAGCAATCAACCGCAGTTTTATGACAGTGTGACATACATATTTCGCTTAATACTTGGATAATGATTGAATGTGGCGAGAAACGAGATGACTAAATCACATTAACCTCGCTGTTTATTTCTTCTTCGATGGATGTGGGTTATTGCGCGGTGAGTTCATTAGAAGTTAATAGATTTCTTTCCAACGCCACCAAATATCGTATTTTTTTTTAAGGTTTGACAAGATAGTTTCGGTACATAACTAGATTAGACTTTTTTGTCCAATTATTTCGCGCAATGTGCACCAATATATTTAAGACAAATACAATCAATTATACCAATGAGTCCACTAATAAAATGTCTGAAATAACACTTATATTTTTTTCCCCCTTTTTAAATAACTGACCCCTCAATTTAAAAAAATAATTCCAGCTCATTTCTTGTGGTCTTGGGTAATTGTCTTGTGCGCCCACCAACATTTACAATCTTCTTATTCTACTAATTACATAAATAAATGGAAAGCATAATTGTAATGGAAAAAACTGTTCACCGATTTTAAATCAATAAATGATAATGCGATATTTTTATTTTCAAATATTGTGCCACCTTTGAAATACTCTGCCGGTTATAAATACAAATTTTATGACAATCACAGCCACCGTTGGCAGTACAGGATGAATATACAGCTGCCTGTACTGCCGACGCACTGTCGGTGAAAACTATGATGTGGAGATGAGGGTTCTATCAGTGAATCGAAGTCTGTTGAAGTCATTACTAGATGTCATGACAAACTAAACTGATGGAAAGTATAAAAAAATTTTCCTAAGAGTTTTTCCGGGGACTTTCATTCTCCCTTAAACCAGTTGGCATCGTCATCGCCCAACGAACGAAGGGTGAACAGTGTAAACCCCTCGGGAATAAGGGGTGGTTTCGCCAGTCGCTCGATGGGGTGACCACCCCTCACGTGCGTAAACCATGATGCCGTTTGAGATCAACGCGCCATTTTGTAATTCACAAAATCTACATCAATTTTCTATAATATAATTAATCATCTACATTTTCAGAAAATAATTGTGATAATTAATCCTAATTTATTACTGTGATTTTTTCATTTCTCATGTTGACATTAAAATTGTAAAATAGATTGAATAATTTTTCCAAATTAATTCATGTAGGATAAAGTAAAGTTTGAATTTTTATTTATTTGAAAAGATAACGGTTTGAATTTGTATTTGAGTGTGTATGTACATTAAAAGCAAGAATGTGCGATAATGTATTCGATTAAATATTTGAATATCATCTTTGAATATTTATCATAATATATACGTGAGTTTATTTTACCATGAACATTATATTTTCTATACAACGAAAACGATGATTTCTCTTCATTCCTATCATTTTCAACCTCAACTTGTTATCTATTGACGAAGCGCAGATAATACACTGCATACGTAGGGAATTATCCGTTACAATATGTTAGATTGTGGGTCATAATATTTTCAACATAAAAAATTCTTCATAAAAATAAATATTGAATTCAAAAATTTATTGCTCACAACAAATAGATTTTTAATTATTTATAAGTATATCATAGAAATGATGATGATAGTTTCAGGGATAAACTTCATAATATCTTTATTTAGATTACTGGTTGTCGAGGTCATCAATATTTCTTCCGTTATGTTTTCAATCATATAATATACCACATCCGTACATCTTTATTGGGTGCTGCTAGATAATTGTGGCGTCTGACAATCATTATGCACCAATGAGAGAATCAATTACGAGAGCCATTAGCTTGATGACGTCAATTGTAAAATGTGGAATTTAATCTTAATCATAATTAGTAGAAATATTTTATTTCTAAATAATCATTATCATTTTTCTACACGTAGTTTTCTCAAGTAAATTATTTCGTTGCCCACATAGAAACGATGCCAGTGTAATTACTCAAGTGACACATAGCAAATAACTCGCGGCGACGCCAATGTGTCCCAACACTTTTGATTCAAATTTACTATTAACTGGCCGCCATTTTATACTGACATGACTTCATTTTTTTTTTTTTCATTATTTTTTTTTCAACGCCCAATCATCCGATAATTTTTCTCACTAAACAAACGTAATAATTTTAATCTTTTTATTTACGAGGTCTATAACTGTTCTGCAATGCTACGAAGTTATTAGGAGCGATCTTTTCACTGGATAATCGATAGCGCATTGATTTCTGAAACGATAACGATAATGATGTGCCATTTGTTAAGAATAAGAACCGAATGTATTTGAGATTGTAGGAAATACGATTCATTTTTGTAGCATTTGTTTATATCTAAATATATCTTATTGCGATATATTTTACTGCTGAGAAATTTCTGAAAATTTTTTTTATCTATCAACGAGCAATGGAAAAGGGTCCGCTCACGCACTTTTATCGGTTGCTACAGGCAACGCCGCCTCGAGTACCATATCGTCCGAGGGTGAAGTATTGTATGTTCATGGCCGTCGGAAAAACCACTGTCGTATTCTATTCTATTATTACGACGAAGGAGATGAAAAAAGAAAACAAAATTAGTAATCGTAAATGCATCAGTTTCTACATTCTTCTGAGCGTAAATAATAGCAGTTGTATACTTTTGTAAAAATAATTTCGCTGAAAAAATACTCGTTGAACTGAGAAAATTATGTCGGAGACAATAACTTGCATAACAATTTCTTATTTTGATGGCTGACAAAAAAAAAAAGACAAAAGAACGTGGTAGTAGATGGTAATCTATGTTAATGAAATGAAATATGAGCAGAGAGCAATGGGGAGAAAGAGAAAAAAGGCGAGGACTTTTCTTTGGGTCGACTTCCGTGGCATGCAAGGGGTTCATCGAACATCTATGGCGGCCCGCGGAAATTCTATGGGGTCGCTAGGACAACCCCATTGGACAAAAATGAGGGGTGCGCCCCAGCACCATGAAAACCTAACGGCATTTCAAACTTTCCCAACGTTAAATACGATCGCAAGGTCCAATATTTATATGCAAGCATCATTCGCGAATTATATTATATTATTTCGACTATTCTTTCTGCCTTGTCAAATATAAACCTGTTATTACCAAAGGGGAGCATCGGGGCGATGATCCGAAAAATTAAATTTTTCTTCACAAGTTCTATTCTCGGAATATGATTAGGGAAAGACAGGTAAATGTAGACTCAGTATGTTCATTTATTCCATTTTTTAGATCAGACGATTATAAATAGTGTTAAAGTAAGTGGTTTCCGGAAATTTCAATTCCTCCGACACTAATAATAATAATAATAATAATGTGCTATGTATCTGATAAAGACTACCAAAATTTTCTTCATATCAATTATTATATCAATCATACAAAAAATAAATTCATAATCAAATAACATTTCGAATATAATATATGTGATGAGAAGATGTAGAATATTAATTTAAATAAATAATTTCTTGTATATAAATATTTATATATACACAATATAGAGATTCGTCGATTAAAACTGTTGACCCAAATTCAAAAGGGGTAACGACCTCGTAAAAAAAAAGAAAACCACGAGGGTAAACCCCTTCTGAATGCTATTTGTTCGGCAAACCATTTCACTTCTTCTTCTTCTTCATCTTCTTCATCTTCTTCTACATTTATTTTTTTTCTCCCTACTTTTTTATTCGCTTGGATTATATAGCGAATGGTCGGTTTACTCTTTGAATTTTGTTCGGTGAAAACTGGGTCGTCTTACCTGCGCCGCAGTAAATAGATTCTGAGGATGATGATATATATATATATATATATATATATATATATGTATAATCGGGCGTGTTACATGTGTGTGTTATTATGTTCATAGGTCTCAGATGGATGTGACGAGGGTTGCGGCGAAAATTACACTCGCATTCACCTATATAAATTTATCATGTGTTCCAGTTCACGATTATATATATACACATACATGCTCACGCCTTTCTCGTGGCACACACAGGCCAATCTGGGTGCACATGATTTAGATAGAAATCCGTGAGTAATGCGTATACACCATATATGTATATACACGCACGGGAATTCAAATGGATCTGCACACACTCAGTGTTTCTCAATTCATTTTTGTCCATCATTAATTTCTCAATAATTCGTATGATAAATTATATGAAATAACTATTTGAAAACTCCAACAGAGGCAATATGAAAAATAGCAACTTATAATTATATACATTTGACGAATTGATAGAGAAAATAGATATTGTTAACAATAAAAAATATAGAGATAAGTTGAGAGACTCTGTCAGCGTGCATAGGGTGGACATATGTGTGTGTATATATTTCTATATATGCTGCTACGATATATCTAGACAATGTGTATATGTGATGGACAAGAGTGAAAGAGCGTGAGAGAGAGAGAAAATGAGTGAAAGAGCAGGAGAAGAGAGATCTCTGCTCTCTCGTTAGTCATTCAAGTCCATACTCCACCCTTCTTCTCTCTCGACTTCACTTTATATACGAATATATATATATATATATGCCGCCCCTAGGAAATATTTTTCGTTTCTGCTGGCAACTCCTTCCGGGACAATACGATGAACTTGTCATTTCAAGGCCACTAGGTATTATTCTATGTTGAAATACTTTCAATAGTTATACTATTATCATTTTGTCTTCTTTATTTATTTATCATTTGTGCGATAGTGTATACGAAATTTCAACGGAAAAAATTTGTCAGTTGAAATTTTTACGTAGAAATTATATTTATTCAATGTAGTACTTACAGTGTATTACTCACGTCAATCGATAATGGGTTAGATACTTGAAATTAATGGAATAATGTGTTGCAATGCAGAAAGAAAAAGGTATCGAACTTGACGGTAATATTTATCCACTTCCACACCAAAATTTTATGGAGAAATCTAATTAAATGAATTTGGATGCAATTTTAAATTTCTTATTTTCGTGAAAGTTGTTGAGAGAAAGGAAAAACGATATGTGTCAAACGAAGACTTCCGGCATTGGTATTGTGTTGGAAAAAATTCAGGCGCATTTAGGAAGCCAGTGAGACCAAGGGTATATATTTATATATAGTATTATATATAAGTACATATATACATATGTACTTATATATATTATTCACCCACCCTAAACTGCCTGTTGGGTTCGTTCGCTCAACGACCTCGCTTCTAGGAATTCAATGGCGTAGGACCTATTTTCTAGGCAATTGGTGAAACACATAGCATGAGAAAACCTCCATATAAACGTATAGAACATAATATAATGAACATTAATAATAAAAATATAATAAAAATACTGTCAATTAATAGTGTAATTTTTTAAAAATAAAATTCATTCACTCCAGTACATATATTTATTTTATACTCATACAATTATTCACATCACGCGGGAATATCACAGCATTCATTATTCTAGCGGAAATGAGCAAAAAAATAAATGAACAAATGTCCACGTCGCTGACAGACATAAATAAGAAAAATAATTCAACATTTTTCTCCTTCCTATTATTTTTCTTCTTTACCATTGATATCACAAATTCGCAGAAAATGTATCTGTATATATATATATATATATATATTAACAGCTCCAGCTACAGAAAACGGTCGTGTCATATTCCCCAATGTTCGTGTGTGCGCGCTCGAAGATCACGGGGGTGGAAAAATAAGGGGGATGATTATACACATATACAAAGCCGAGAATTGTGAGTGTGAACAAAGAATTTCTACGTGTATGAGTGTTTATATATAGTGAGAGAAAAGATGAAGAGTGAGAAAGCGAGAGAACGAATGTACACACAGCGAGGGAAGAAAATTTTTCCGATGCGTAAAAAAAAAAAAAAAAATATAAATGTAACCCCCTTAGAAGTGAGGGGTTAGCCTTGTTTCGAAGGGGTGCGGTGGTTCGCGCGCTTTTCATTTCGCCCCACGTCACGCCGTCTAATTGGTCGTCGCATTGGCAGCCATCTTGCTTATGGGCGTTGCCTCATTGTTAACGCAGGGGTGAGTCACCCCACACGCTTGACGAAGAGAGAGAGCAAAAGAGAAAAAAGAAAAAATCCTATACCATTCTCTACTATAGAGCAGTAGCAGCACATCGCACCCTAACTTCAGTTTCCCCATACTTTCCACCCACTCTCTATGTATACTTTCGTTTACTCAACATAATATATATATATGTATATAACTTTTTTTTTTGTTTTTCGTATTTTTTTTTTTTTTTTAAATACGCACATCCTTATATATCCGAACGCGAACGAAATGTATGAATTCTTCTCGCGTCGTGTTCTTTTCCAAGTTACTAACAAGCCTAATTCACTGCCCGTCCTTTATAGTTCTATTTATCTTCTTTGCCTTCTTTCTTTTTTTCTTTATATATATATATATATATATTTATTTATGTATGTATACTATCTCTGTCCCACCTGCCGGAAATCTAAATATTCCTACACACCGCCTCCTTATATTTCACCCTTTTTTCTATCTCCACTTCCTATTTGCATTCTGTGCTCGTGACAACCGCGAGTTTTATTTTTTTTAAATTTTTTTCCATCCTTTTATTTCTATATTTATGTTAGCTTCACTCTTCCCGTGCACTCTCTCGTATTTTTCACTGGTACATTTTTCTTTTCTCATCATATATCAAACGATATGTATATGGTGTGTCACAACCGTACTTCCATATTGCAGCGGAGGGGGACAAAAGGAGGTGAACGAGAATAAAGACCACTGTTTGATAATTGAGATAAATATAAAAGTAGAATAATAATTCCTTTTGTTTTTCTAAACCAAGTAGGTCAAGTATATGCCGGTGTATATATGTATATACACCGGAAGTTAATAGACGTGATATCACAAAAAGGTTTTCCATTTGTTATTCATTTATTTTTATACATCCGTATATAGTTAACACATGCCATCGTTAGATATATACTTAGATGCATAAATCTATAATTAGAACTGTGGTTTGGTGAGCAAAATTAACCAACTGGGAAAAATACAACGAGAGAAAATTTTACAGAGATTATATGAAACATTTTAAATAAAAAAAAACGCCTTTCCGAAAAGAAAAAAAGAAAATGCTACTACACTAGAAAATATATATTTGCACGATTGTAAAAATTGTTCAGATACCCGGGGGGCAAAAAGCCAACTAATTAATACCGTAGATGCAAAATGTGACGGAAAAATTGTGGGCAGTGGATTCTTAACCATTGACTTCTTTACAATTTTCATTTAATTCTTGCGCATTCTCAGAAAAACACAACAAATTGTTGCATTCTTCGGTTTTCCACGTACATGAAATTCCACACTTTCATTACCAGCCATATACAAGTCTAATTACACAACTGATTAAACAAAGGATTAAATAATTCATTGATGGCATAATGAAAATAAAGGAAATATATGGACAAAGAAGAGAAATGTATACGTTGTGTGTGGCATCGGACAAAGGATTTTTATATATAAACCATATAGGTATTATATAGATATAAATACGACAATTTATACCAGCTGTCGCTTTTCAGACCTATCGAACGGACAATTTTCCCTCAAGCAGCTGCTCTAGGATCGATTTTGTATGAGGATGATCAACTACGTTGTGAACATGAAGAATACTCGAGAGTAACTCGCGTCATACACACCACGAGAGACTTATGTAAGAAACTTACTCCACATTTTCCAACTAGTTTTCATCACATACATACACATAATGTGAGTATATATAATAGTTTAACTACATCGTGACATCGTTGTCGTATATCAAACGTATATATGTATGTATATACAACTTCTATATTTTGATCTTAAAAAATTCCTGAGACGAATTTCTGAAGAGAACGTGATTGAACTTGAAAAAATGTCCCAGGGAAAAAAAAAATAAGTTTTCGTAGTTTGACATATCACGGAAAGTCAAATAGAGGATATACACAAGATCAAAAGGGGATATACATAAGAAGACGAATAAGGGTTGTGATAAGAAGGGTGGATATGAAGACGGGAAACTTAAACGTCAATATAGATATACATACATATGTATACTTTTAAAGATTTATTAGATTTTCTCGCATAGTTTTAAACTTCAAATTTGATTCAAAATGAATTAGTTACAAACGCCTACATTTATAAAAGCATCGAATTCATTTTTCATTACTCAATATTCGAGAATAAGATTATTATATCATACATAAATATACACACGTTTTAATGAATTAGGCGAAGAGAGATCTATATAAATTATCTATCAATTCCCAATTTGACATTTCATGAAAAATGAATTGGGGATAAAACTTTTGGTCTAAGAATTGTAAATATTGGCTGAGTATCAACGAATAATTAACAATCAATGGTTGACAACAACATTACATATTATTGGAAATGAAATGAAATATAATTATCGTTCAGTTCATTTTCACAATTACGTGAAATGACTGATGATTTATTTTGAAAATTTCTATGACAGTACTACATTGCATCCTTATTTGAATATGGCTGAACAACACAGCGTAATAATGTCGGACGCACGATATACACCACGTGTGCATGCATCGTGAGCAAAGTGCATTACCCCCCACTACAAAAACCCCATCAAACAGTCGGTGGCATTCTCCCTCTCCATAAATATCCGCTCTACCAATCCGGCGTTACGATTGCGCGCGATTTGCGATGCAACCGCAACTTATATACATATATACTCGGCTTTCATTGCAATCGGCGCATATAACAAGAGGGAAAGAAGGAGATGCGTCAATGGTGGGGCGGATGCATCATGCACAGGGAATGGCGAAAAAAAAAAAAAAAAAATGGGGGGATATATATACGAACGAGTGTATTTGCAATGTGTATGTACACAAGGAAAGTGCTGATAGGGCGAACGTTTTACTAAGAGAGGGAAAAATTATCTTCACTACTAGCCAATCCCCATTGGGGCGACAACCACACACACGAAAATTCTTTGTGCATTAATGCAACACATATATATATATATATATATATATATATATGTATATATATATATATATATATATATATATATGTATATGAGGGTGCATGTCCTTCTGCAATTTGAATGGATACGGGAACCGAGGAAAATTGAGTACACAAACGTATAACCAATGGAGCTAGAGGAAATTTTCTTCTCCCATTTTTTTCATTGACATGTTCTATATAAGATTCGATAAAACTAGAAAGCTTTTTATTGTTCGGTTTACGATCGCTATATACATCATGGCAATCCATGCATATATGCAGGACTTTCAGAGCAAATGATGTGGAACCAATTTGATATGTCACACGCGAAGTGCATTGTTGAAAATAAAATCAATAAGACATATATATTGAAAAAATTTTATTCGCTTCAAATCATTCAATATTTATATACTCAATGATATGAAAAATAAATTATATATGTTTGCAAATAAATTTGCAATGAAAGATAATGATAATGATGGTATAAATGTTGTGAAGTTGTAAATATGATTTATGTGAGAAGTATTGTTAGTAATAAAAGGGATTTATGGGGATTATATTGCGATATACCATCATAAACCGCCATTTTTACGGTGCAGTCATATTCCGCTATGGAATTGTTGCATGTGGAGTGTATATACTGCATACTCTTTCAAGGCAAATGACCGAAACTCCAGGAGTAAATGATATACAAATATATATGACAAGTAATATAAACATATAAATTTTATTTTTTTTTTTCCATTCCCCATTTATCATCTCTAAATACTTTGGAGTTATATACAGCGTTAGTCATAAAACAATTTTTTTTGTCTTCATTCAATTTTTTTTCTTGCAAGAAATGAACTTTTTTATTACTATAACCGTCAACTGTAATCTCATACACCCATGACTTTATTTAGATACCATAAACTTTTAAATGAAGAAATAAAATATCAATGATGTCCATCCAAATGACTTTTGTTTAAAAAAAATTTTAGTACATGTATGTACTTCACCAATTGTTTAACGAACCCTTCTTTTTTATTTTTTGCCACGGTGTATAGACAATATCACGAACTTTTTTTTGTCACAATACTAAAAATGATGAATGCAGTATAGGGGAGTGGAGGTTTTTGTCCCTCATACGATCTTGATCCTGAAAATATCTGAAATGTATGAAAATTGATAAAAACAAAATGATTATTATGAAAATATTATCAATAATATTTTATAAAATTGAAAAAAAGTAGCACGTTAGGGCGAAGCAGCATAAACTTGCTGACACCGCTCATCGTGTTTGCAAAACCGCACAGCATTTCTGCAATGCTAATCCACTATTTAATGTATTTTTACCAAAATTATATTTATACTCAAATTTTACGTAGGAAATAATCATATTTTCATATAAGTTTTCCATTGTTATGACTGAAAGAATATTATGATTTTCTTTTTCCACTTGACTGCTTTTTAGTCAATATCTAACTCTCAATATTTTTTATGTTAAATTTGTTTATTCTCCGTTTTGTTTTTTTCTCTTTCAATTTCAATGACGTCCATTCAAATAATTTTTTGCGAGAAAAAAAAAGGGTCACATATACACTTTTGCTTGACCGAGCCTTTTATCTTATTGTAGGATATATGAACAACATCATAAACTAATTTTTTCCAACACATAAAATGATTATAAATATAACACAGTATGTATATATTTTATAAAGAGATTTGGCAATAAAAATCGCAATAAACTGCTAAACGTGCAAAGTATTATTCATATGTGTGTACGTATATAAGAGAGAGAGGTATGTTTCCCCATGTACTCCTTAACCTTTCCATTCTCAATAGTTGTAGGTATACCGAATGAAATGTGAAGGAAGAGATGGAGTGTACAAATATATATACATATAAAGCAGGTATAGGTATAGATATGTATAGGTAATAGGTATGTAAGGAAAGATCGCGCGGGTTCTACTTGCCACTTCAAAAGGGAATAACGTGCCTGCCCCTGAATTTTGTCATCGTCGGATCCTCCATGAGATCAGATTCCTTTGTGCTGCCAAAAAATTTTTTTTCTTGCGATTTCACAGCGGGTATAATGGATTCCGTGATCCTTTAGACGCGCTCGTTATCCCGGCATTCGTAACGGTTGCAGCTGTCCCGCGCGAGGAAATGCGAAATAATGAAAATAAGAGAGAGAGAGAAAAAAAAAAGAAGAAGAAGCGCGTTAGTGTGAGAGGAAGGAAGTCAAAAATATATATACATTCAAAATGAGGGACGACAATCAAAAAATAGACAGCCAAGATGTGTAAATTATTCACTTGTATGCAATGTCATTTATGCAACCCCTCATCCGATACTTGAATTATATTTTGGTTTTATTAATTTATATACAAGGAAAATACCCAATGAAACAATGATAAATATACAATTGAAAGTAAATTTAGGTGAATCGAATAGAATGCAAAATTGCACGAGAAATAAATTAATGCCAAAATGAAGAAACGTGATTTACTGTAGTTATAGAATAAACTCTTGAAAATTGGTAGACGAGTTTCAGTGTGGGTTCGATATATTGTATTTTTCCTTGGGCCTTCAACTCAGAGATATATGGCAGGGGCAGAAGGATCATTGAGGCGCAAAGGACGAGCGGTATGTGGCAAAGCCAGCTGCACGAAAGTCTAAACGCCTGCGACTAATACCAATAGAACCCAACTGTTCATGATAGTAGTTTGCGCGATGAATTTACTACGGAAAAAAAAAAGAAAAGAATTATTAATAATAATAATGAATAAACTAAATATTTGAATGAATAAGGCACAAAGATGCAGATAAATATTTCACGCTCAAACATCATGTTCAACATTTTTTATTTCATTGGGAAAAAAAAAATTTTTCAACGGAAATGTACTTCTAAAATCGGATTAGCATATTTTTATGTGTATTGCATGAATTTATTTCACTGACACAAACACCTATTACAAGTGCAGATTAGGTATTCAAATATGTGACAGTTAAATATTAAATGTGAATAAATTTGTTGATTCGACTAGAAAAAACGAATCCCTCTAGCGACAGATGCGAGACGAACTATCGCCCACCCTGGATATCCATGAGGATACTGCAGCTGCTGTACGGGCAAGTCAGAGTTCGCCTATATTTTTGGTTACCGACTGTAAGATTCCACAGTGGAGTTGCATCGATTTAAAAAAATGTTTATTCACCACATATTTGGCTTATAGCAAAACCCAATTTCATTTTCCATCGGTCTCCTTCAAACTTCCACAGGTTTAATGAACTCAACTAAAGTTCAACTCACGTATAGGTTTATACAATTGGAAAGCCTGTATCAAAGTCATCATCAAATTTCTATTAACATCTGACACAAAGATTTAATTGGCTTAATGTTTTTAACTTTTACACAACTCATTATTACTTTCTGAGAATATGTGCAACAACATTCCGATTAATGTATCGAAACATTCGTGGTGTGCTAGCAATAAAGAAGATAACACGCACATAAGTTGAAGGAGAAAAAGAATGCAGACCACACGATGATATAATGTAAAACGAAACAGCTGCGTCTATTCTGGGATTTTCAGAGCATTTTCAGTTTTCCCCAGGGCAGACACCCTCTACTTCCTCCCAGATCAAATATATATATATATATATATATGAGCCTCACAAGAACAGAGGTAAACTTAGCACGAGAAAAATCGTTGCACATTAATTTTTGTAATGTAATATCACATTGACATATTAACATAAGAAGTATTGTAGCAATAAATTTGAATAAAACATCAAAGATGAAGTTTATGTACCAATTTTAAGGGTTAAGCATCGGTCTATCCCCTATGATAATTAAATTATATTCTAGCCATATGCTCGCAATGTTGAAACCATCAAACACTCGATCTATGAGCCCGAACATAAATCGAATAATTTCCAAACCCAACAGAGGGTCGGAGTATTGGTAATTCTAAAATTGAAAGTGATATAACACACGGGGGAGTGAAGATGAGACGCATAAGGAATGATTGGTTGATGGATGGAGGCCGGAAAAACTACCAACCAAATTTAATTAAAGTTGAACGGTCCCTCAAATTAAATCAGCATTTATATATTTACTTCATTTACATAAATATGAAATGAAATGATGAGCAGCGATCTGAATATTGACCGATTGTTCAATTGTAATACAATGATAAACGAGGAACAAAGTAAAAATTCAAATGTTTTTATAAATCATTGAATAGTTTTTCCAAGTGGTTGAAAATTAATTTCTTCATACCTTCCATCTTACTTCGCTCCCCCTTATGTGTATGGATATCTAAACATATGAACCCTCACACGACAAGCCTTTTTTTCTGTTGGTTAGCTCAACCAAATCGTCTACTATGGGAACACCCTGTGTAGATGCTGCAGCAAACCATGCGTGCGAACTATGAGAGAAATGTTGCGATGCGAAGGGAGACCACTGGAACAATTGCCAAACCGAAACAAATTATTCAATGGGCTACTCTTTCATTCTCTCACTCTATTTCTGTTGCAGGTTTTTTTTTTTTTTTTTTTTTTCCTTCATACTACATCTTAGTGTGACTAGACAATGATTGATTCTTCAAAACAACCAAGTGACCTAGTTGTTCAACCCTAGTTTATAAGCGGTAAAAAAAGATGACAAATGAAGATAATGTTGAATAATGTTGATAGAATCCAAAGAGTTAGAGAATAAATTTCATCATGAGTATTACGGTAAAAACACCCGGTATATTTTTTTGCACAACTATATAGGCTCTGTTGTGTGTATATTTCTACGCGCGTGAGTGACCGCGAGAACACAACAGCCTTGCCGTTTTGCTAGGCATATTCTAGTAGGTATATACGAGCGCACAAGAGCGCAACAGCCGCAACCAGCAGCAGCAGTGGCAGCGTGTGCGGCCTTAGCGCAAAACCGGCATGCGAATATTCTAACCAATGATGAACAGAGGCGGAAATCGGAGGGGGCGCCCACGTGGTATTCAACTGACCAATGAGTGAGGTAGAATCGCGCGGATTTTAAGCCCCGTACGGGCGTTGTGTCGTCGTCGGTAAAAGAATAAAAAAAAAAAAAAAACGAGTTTGCATCGCTTCGCGTCGTACGAGGCAGCCTGTAGCTGACGCGAGGCCAGCCGAGCTCGAGCCAGAAGTGCTGGAAGGAGAGTCCAGGGTGTACACTGCTTAGAACTTGGAACGATTCTCGTGTCTTTAGCGGTTTTGTTCGATATTTTTCGAGACAGTTATTTTGAATTAAACTTCTTTTTCCGGCCAAGATAATTAATACAAGTCAATAAATCGACAGAGAGTGGGAGCGAGAGCGTAAGCCATCAGACGGCAGATAGAGATTGAAATTGGGTTTTTCCCGCCGATTTTTCAAACCGATTGCGCCCCAACAAGTGAATACGCGTTCAGGAGGTGTATCATCATCGTCATCTTTATTCGCTGGGGGAAAACTGTGCGCGAGAAAATAGTTAGGAAAAAAGAGGGTGCAAGAGAGAAAGACGCAGAGAGGGGAGAACGACAAAGAACAAGAGAAAGAGGGAGAAAGGGAGAGATAAAGAAGGAGCGTTTCGAGCAAGAGAGAAAGAGAGAAGACAAAAGCAAATCTACACAACAGCGAGTTCGTTGCTAAGTTCGTCTTGATAGTTCAACCGTAACACATCCGCGTCATTTCGCTGACACGAATATTCTCGACGCGATCGTTTATAGACGAAAGAATTGAACGAAAAAGAAATATACAAATAAAAAGGCTGCAGTATCAGTGTCAAAAATATCCAACGCGGGCCATACATATACCGTCATCATCCACTTACGAATGAAGATAAAATAATACACCTCTCTTCGTAATACCGATAACGAAAAGAAAAGAGAATAAAAAATAGATATTCATAAAACCGTGTCGCGAGAATATTTTTTCATTCATCAGTCGTATTCATTACATATATACACGCACACGCACATACATACAGACAGACACAACGCTTCATATCGAGAGGGGAAGAGAAAAAAACAAAATCGCACGCTTTGAGATTTGCGTTTAAGCTCCAACATCAACGAGACTCTCTTGTGTGACTTTTACGTGCTCGTTCGGCTGTGTCCGTTCATAAATAACACTCGCGCTTTTCACTACTCTCTATCTCTTCCTGTGCGCGCGCGCGAAATCATAAGGTGGAGGCGAAGATCGTAAAACTCGAAGACGTAGAAGAAGAAGAAAAGGGAGTAGGCGGCTGCGAGAAGGGTGAAGAGGCGGAAAAAAAGTTTGTGTGGTGGTCTCGGTGGGAACGAGATCGACGAGACGACGACGACGCGCGCGTCTTTTGCTCACCACGTGTCCGAGCGCAAACTCGGAAAAACCGCCACCATTGCGTCGAGAAAGCAACCGCAACAGCAGCAGCAGCTACAGCAGCAGCTACAGCAACAACAACAACAACCCACAACTCCGACCACAATGTCTAAACTTTATGTGGGAAATTTACCACCGGATTGCAATGAAGCAGCGCTGCGTCAATTATTTCAAGATCATAATTTATCGTGTACGACAATACTCGTGAAACGAGGTGGTTATGCATTTGTTGACTGCTCGGATCAATCTACTGCCGATCGTGCAATTGACAAACTCAATGGTGAGTGGAAGAAAATAATATAATCGAATTCAATTAAATTAAACTGAGTAGAATTAAATATTGCAATGAATTAATCAATGAGCTTTGCTTCGCCACTTCCATTGACTTTGACAGATTATACGGTTTAAAAGATACGAGAAAAAAAGTTGAAGAATAGAAATGAATATTTTCATATTAGAGCTTTTCGCTGTATACGCTTTTCTAACGCTTCTGCCGCCTATATTTTGCAGCTTTCAGACACAACACACAACAGCTACACTATATGGAAAATTGTGTGTGATAACATGATATTTGGATGAGCACAACTGCCTAGGCCTTTTTTCAACGATTGTGAACGAGTTCTATTTATTTATTTTTTTTTCCTGTCGTGCATCGCTTTTTTTTTTTTTATCACTTGCTCTTTCAGATTGGACAACGTGGCGACATTAATATGTGTGTTCAAACATATTGACAGTAATTATTGTGTGAAACACTGCAAGACTATTTGGAGAATCACAATCGGACAATTGTAAATATTTTTTCGCAAGTTATGGATGAATGAATAGATAACGGAAAACCGTTATATCCAAAATGTAATGACAGACGCCACCATTCACATTTCTCTCGCGTTCTCCAGTCGCTTGTTTTATTTCATTAATTTTTTTTTCTTCTCTTTCAATTTTTCGATTTCATCGTGAATGAAATGATATAGTATTTTATATTCAATTTAAATTGGTTATTATCAAAATATAGGTGGTGATAAAAAAGTGAATAGAGAGAAAGTAGGATATACCTTACTGATATTGTATTTGGCCACCGGTTGCATTTTTGTTTCATACAACATTTTCGTCTCAACACAATCGAAACACATTAGTATCCCGATAGATGAGTGTGACGTGCATTCGCGGACAAGTCAAATTTTGACACGCCAACACAGATGTCACATATATTATTCCAAATATTGTATATTAATGAAACATACATACAAAATGACGTCTCACATGCGGGCAACTTTTTTTTTAATACCAGTATTCCAACTGTATCCACATAATTACAATGATCACGCAAGCAACTATGACCAAATCGCAATTGAGAACCCCTTTCATGCGGCCTCGAGAACATTTCCGCCGAAAAAAAGACGGGCGGGCGGGCTCACGCATATAGTCTCTTGAAAACCTACGAATAATTTGCTCGCGTACGTATGGAAAAAAAAAGATTCATTATAGGTCCAAAATTCATGTCATGCATACGTTTCATTTATTTATTTCAATTTTTTCCTCAAATTTTCAATTTATATTCATTCATTCATGACATTTATCCTTTTTTTTTCTCATTCAATTTAACGATAAACGTTGCAACATTATTTTTCTCCCGATAATGATAGTCATAGATGATTTTATAAGTGACGCACTGTGTGTATGATGTGTAAGAGCATACGGGAAGTGGGACAAGCCGGGCCACGTGGTAGGACTAGTGCGCATGCCCAAAATGGCGGCAATCGGCGCTCGTTGCTATTCGCAAGGTCACACGCATATTTCAAAGCGGATAGATAAAGTTGTGTGATAAAAAAAACGCCAGTGCGGGCGCCGAATTTATTTATTTTTTCGTCTTTTTCTTTCCCAATTGTATGCTCGGCGTGGTTAAAATGTTCACGATGCCATTGGTTATCAAGATAACACCCAGAAATGAAATCAACAATTTATTTCTGCGAAATCATAACTATCGATCTATACCCAAATGTTGTATTACATACACATTTATATTGCACTAGATGAACAATGATTTACAGATTATAATCTCTTCACAAATATTTTTTATATACCTGCAACGAATGTATATATATATATATATATATATATATATATATATACAAATATGTGATACAATATTAATGATAGGCGTAATCAAATTTATTGAGATAGGAAGAACAAGCAATTAAATACATATAGATATATTTTTTTTTTCTTCCTATTATTTTTATTATTTTTTTTTCTTCGAATGAATAAAACGTGATACGAAAAATCTGTTGGAATGTTTCTCGCCCGCGCGGCTTCTTTCGCTGGCTCTATCTTCGAAGTTATCCGTGGCACGTATATAGACACACGGTCAAGGTCACGTGGCAACGAGTATATAGCAGGTCGATTCCGGCCGCGTCCGTTCAAAAAAAAAAAAAAATACACATAGGCAAAGGAGCACGTCGAATCACAGCGCGAGTCTTAATCATTTCGTCACACTCGTCACGTCCCACGGTCAAGGGGAGTTTGTGCGGTCAAATACAGATCGTAAAATTTTGATTGCAAGTAGAAGTGGATAAGGACAACAAATATATGAGTGAGACTGGAAGTACTTGGAGATACAAAATTATACTGTACATACATAGTTATATATGTTTATATAGACTGGACGTTATAAATATACATTTGTCAGTAGAATGAGATTCACAATTCATCCAACGAGAATTCAGCAACACTAGTGACCACCAACGTGTATAAAATCCCTGATGATGTAACACCTAAAACGAAAGGGAAACAGAATTGGACTTATGTAACAGAAAAAAAAAAACAACTTTTTTTTTTGTTTCAATTTATGAAATAATAAATGTGGAAAAAAATTGCATACATATTATAACGCTTGGTTTTTTCATCCTCGCTTATTAATATCCTATTATCCTTTCCCTACGTTTGGATTTGATTGCTTTTATTCATGTATTTATGATTTTTGTTTTATTGCTTTTGCCAATTAATTATACTCAAAGTAATTGCAGCGTGTTATGACACTCTAGTTTTTAAATATCTCAATAATGGAAACGTATTATCAGTTCTCCAAGGATTGTTATAATGGTACGATGAACATAATATTAAGAAAAAATGTCCCGGAATGAAATGTGAATAATTTTATTCAGCAAAAATTATGAATTTTTTCGAGGTTTTGCTGTCATTCAATTGGCTCGATTTGTCAGTTTCTTACTCAGTTGAATTCCGAAATTGAATTCCAATAATTAATTGACAGATAAACTGTATCGTCAGAATCGTTGAAATTTCTTCGAATATTACTTCAAATGTTTATCTGCAGATAGATAAATTTTTCAGGCTCTTCACACGGATTGGAATAATTTTATATCACAATAATTGGAACTTTTCACTTCGTTTATCCAATTCTTCATGCATTAAATACAATAATTCCAAATTGATTATTCCTATGTAAACGAACAGAATTGGGTTTTTCAAATTTTTTAAAGTTCGACAGTGGTGCAGCAAACGACAGATAAATCTTGAAAAATATGTAGCAAAAAAAAAAAAAATACGCATAAATTAGTTACAGAAATAAGATGATAAATCTCACATACGAATGTCAAACAAAAACTCCCACGGGGGACTAGTTTGGGCGGACATAAAGAAGAGAGAAGACCCAAAAGGAATAATAATGAAAAAGGAAAGAAAAAAAAAAGCGGTCAAAGAGTTGCGTGGTGCAGAGGCACAAGAGCCAAAGTGTTCGGAAGTATCTGAAAACGGATGTGTCAGCCTCGTCATAGTGCAAAGGAGGAGGTAGAGAGAATGAGAATATAAATGAGCTACAGCTAGTGAGTATGAGCGATGGATGATGCATGAGCCAAACAATAGTATGCCCGCATAGAAGCATTAGATACAACGCGATAGCCAGAAGGCCAAAACTAGTTTGGTAGGTTAGGTTTTAGACGAACTCATACTCGCGATTCTATATGTATGTTATATATAGATGAGGGTTCTCTATCTCTCTTCGAGTGTGCATACGTCGGTACTGAGTCACGAGGCGATCGTTTCGGCCTTGTCCTCGTATCTTCTTCATCATCTACCTCTCTTTCATTTATATGTGTACATGAGGTCTCCTCATCGTCATCGTGTGAGTCTCCCACACACGCTCTGGCCCTTTTTAGAGACACTGGAGCCCGAGGGTCGAGAGTCAGGCTCGTCGCGAGACGACAGGAAACTGCCACATTCTTACGTCGCCGATAAAATAAAGAAGGAGACAGAGAGGAAGAGAGAAAGAGAGAGAGAGACAAAAAAAGAAATATTAATAATGAATGAAAAAAATTTAATTTCACTTGAATTGAATGATCATTTTTGAAACTAAACTTTTTGAATTCCCATGAAACAATTATTTCCCAATTTTTGGATAGCACAAGACGGAATGTATTTCAATTTAAACATTAATTTATGTAACTGAACGGAGAAAATTTAGTTCCTGTAAGAGTCTCTCCAAATTATGCAATCGTTGTATAAGAAGGTATGATCTTTTTTTGTCCAGAGTTTTAACCACATGATCTAATGTAAAACTAACAAAACAATTTTTCTACGATGGTACGTCAAAGAATTTCAAGAAATTATTTAATTAGCATATAGTCTAAAGAAATTTATCAGTTGGTGGAGCTTCGAAATAGGCATCGGCGACAATACACGTAAGCCACATGAACGTTTATGTGTTTCTCACATTTTTCTATTTCGTTTTCTTTTTTTTTTTCTCTTTCCTCCTGATAGTTCCCACTCGTTCTCGCGCCCCGCTTCACTCCTTTACCTTTGCGCATGCAAGCACGCGCACCTGTGTGCGTCACATATCTATATACACGTGTAACACAAGCATAGAAGCGAACACATGTGAACACGCACTCAGTAGTATGTATATATATACATATATATGCTCGAAGGGACTTGTGAGTGTCGGCACCCGCCCTCTGCGTCGGCTAGACGAGCAGATGCCCCTAGGAATACATAATATTCGCTTCTAAAATGGGCGGCTTTCATGTCGGCTTCTCTACACGAAGCGAACAGGGTAAACGTGTTTCCCGAACAAAACAATATTCTTCGTTTGAGAAATTAACGCAACAAAATTCATAAATACTAAACACAGAAAAGAAACTATCTGTTTAACAACAATGAATATAAAAAGAAATAAATTACTGTGACATTTTTTTATAATATATGAAATATTCGTAAGATATCAATTTGAAATAGATTCAAAATTTTTCTTTCACCAAATTATTCCAACTCAAGTATATTAATGTGATTCGTCAGATAAAAATTAATCGATACACTATAAAAGACTTGACGTATATAATGATGACAAAAATCTTGAAGGCACTGCGCGTGCGTCCATCAAGAGTGATGGAAATTCCTCTTGCTTTATTTATTCACTTATTTATTTTTTTGTTTATTCATTTATTTTTCTGTTATCCCTCTGGTCGATTTGTCGCGTGCCACACAAGTCATGCCCACCTGCCCGTCATCCAAGTAAAAAATGTGAGCGTTATATCTATCATTGCAGAGGAAGCCCACCGAGTAAAAAGCGAAAGAGGAGTGGGTAAAGAAAAAATTGGTTACAACAGCTATTGAGATGGCTGTTGTAACCATATCAATGAATAAAGCAGCTATAAGGCCGGCTGCAATTTTTCAAATATATTTGTCAATGTAACTTCAACAATACTAAAGTGTTGCTGTAACACTCACACATTTTATTTCGGTACTGCAGATATAATAGCTATACATTATTTTCAGTGTAGTTATTGTATTTGTGTCGATGAGAACCACTGATCATTACTACACAGACTGACAGCGCAAATACATAGTTTAGTGTAAAGAAAGTGTTTGCGCATTCACAAAGAGGAAGTGCTATCTTTAGCCATGAACTGAAGCAAAGACGAAAAGGATGAAGAAAAGGAAAGTGAGAAAGAGATTATATACTGAACATGCAGTAGAGTCGACGTCAACATATGAAAGAAATGACGCATCTCATATTATTATTCTTCCATTCGTCCAGCTTATGGATGCCGGTGGCTGTGCGGTTTTGAATGACTCCCTCGTACTTTTTTCTTCTCCTCTCTTCTCTGTTCGCCACTTCTTAACCATTCACTGTTATTTCTAGCGCTTATTTACACAGTCATCGCGTTTGCTCTGGTCGAGCCACGTTTGCTCCCCTTGCACTTTGATGCCTTTTGCTTTCGGGTTCATCATTTTTTGTTTCTCGTGATGCTCATCAACGAAACCACCTCGATGATACGTGTTTGTTTTAGATATTCACTCATTCACTTCTAACAAACAGCCACACTCACATGTATGGCGGTCCTAACATAACTTCACCATAAAATTGAACATAGGTAATTTAATCATCTCGTCCTAGTGATTGAACAATAATTTATGCTATTCAACAATATACAATGAGCAATACTCTGGGTCGCTGCAAAATTCTCACTTCCTCTCCAGTATAATTCATAAATAATATAGTTATATATATGGATTATTTGATTATTTGTTCATGTCTGTGAGAAGAGAGAAATTAATTTAATCAACCGATAGATAATCAAATGAATAAGTATATATAGAGTGGTGAAAAGAAGGAAACATAAATAATGAAAGAGATAGTTTCTCGTAAGAATCTATCCGTCTAAGATAAAGTCAATTCACTTTATCTCCTCTTTGCTTCAGCCAAAACATTTTTTTTTCAGTTTTTTATTTTTTTTTTACCATTTCCGTAATTTCTTTTTATTCTTCATTTAGTTCTTTTTTTTTCTTCATCTTCGACTCGTTTCATCTCTACACTACATCTGTATCTTATATACATTCACTCATTCTCCCGATCCACCATTTCCTCTCCCCTCTTTCTCTCGATTCGTCCATTCATGGGAACGCGACACTCAGCTCGTTGTAGGCCCATCAAGAAAGTCACTCACTCACACATATATATATATATATATATTTAGCTCAATCGCATATATGTTGTGTTATATGACTTCCGGGTGAGATCAACATCACATCTAATCCTCGTGGACCAATTTCTTTTGCTACCGACAATGCGGTCGATAATTCGTTGATGTGTTCAAGGAAATATCAGGAAGCTTCGAGAAAAACAAAAAAAAAAAGAAGGCAAAAATAAAAGTAGCCATGTCTATTTTTTTTATCTAATGATTATGTAACTCGACAGAGTTTCTTCGTGAATATGAAGGGAAACGTGTAATATTGGTGAGTAGGTATTATCGCAGCGACAGGTGTCGAGAAAAATGTGATGGTGAAACATCATGCGTGATTCTTTCGTTAATGTTTTTTTTTTTCTTTCTAATTTTTTATTACATTCAGTCTCTCTCGTTCTTGGTCTTTCGTTTCGAACTTGAAAGCACCTGCCACGTGTCTTGCGAGATTTGAAAAAAAATTTTCTCACCTTTGCCAAGAACTCCTCGTTACAAAAAAAAAAAGCGTCAATATACAAAATGAACATATTATGGGAATCGCAGTGTTCAATTCGTAACTTCCCTGGCTTGAGCTCTGAAGAAGTTATAGAGATATACATATGGGAGTAATAGAGTGAAAGGAGATAACATAGACGTTTCTCTCTTTTGAACTGTGAGTGACGGAGAAGTTATCGAGGGGAAAGCTAAAAAGAGTACACTGTTTATTCCATGTAGACGACGTGGATAGGAGGTGTGTGTGTGTGTGTGTGATTCTCAATATATGTCAATAATTATTTGCACCTTTTTATCTTCATTCTACTTCGCTGTACATGCGGTATTACCGAACAAAATGCTCAGATATTATTTATTATACTTGAAGTTATTATTTTTTTTGTATGCAAGTGGTCGAGTCTAGATTATTTATTTCAATATTTTTTTTTTTTTTGTTATTACTATTTATATATGCAATTGATTTGACATTTTAAAACTAGTCGGATTAAATTCGGAGAATATATAATGTATAAATGAAAGTGGTTCTCGTGCAGTAGGCGCGGGAACGATGTAACGAATTTTTGGGACATAGTTGAATATATATATATATATATATATATTTATTTATGTATAGACATAGAGAAGAAGAGCGACGTTTATATAGTGGCGATTCGAAACATCGTATAGAGAAATTGCAACGGCAACGGCTGCCATTAATCTCCGAATGGACGGATATTATTTTAATTCTCCAGTCGCGGTCCGAGTCGATTTCCAAGAACGGGCCACGGGCCTTTGTCCCCCCGACTACCGACAACTACCATGAGTGAGGGAGATAGAGCGAGAACAATATACGAAATAAGAGAGAAAAGTGACCGAGTGATTTAATCTATGAACGCGCGGCGACCATAGTCTTGCGCGCCGCTCTACAGTGTGATTTTTTTCATTCGTTTTTATTTTTAAACAAACCAAATGAATGCGTCACTCGTTAATAACATCCCGTTCATTATTTTGTGATTATATGTATTATCATGAAACTATACTCTTGTGTGGTAAACAATGTCAAATATATGTTGATACTGAACGAGGTGAACTCGAACTTTGATACACGAATAAAAACTATAGTTATTATCTATCATGACGATGACAAATTTCATTGACTGGTTTTATATGAAATAAATTCAATACAAAAAAAAAAATGAAACAAACGTTTTCACATGTAGTTGTATGTGTGCATATTCGTATGTATGTAAAAATTATGAGTATTCATAAGATACTATTTGAATATTTTTTTTTTTTTAGCTTTCACATTAGTAAATAATGTGTCAAGTAGGAATCAAGGCAATCCAGTTTGTTCCGAGCTTAGAATCAAGTTATATAGATGAACGCCCGTTTTATCGAGTTTCCGCCTTATATCTTGACTGAGTGCGAGGGAGGATACGATTGAGACGGCAAATATATAAGTCAAAGTACAATGTAGCAACGGGGAAAAAAAAAAAAAACAAAAAACCAATTGAATTGAGTATAATAAAACAAATTTTTTTTTTTCAACATGTAGATCACATGGAAATTAGATTTGAAGTTGGAGAACTGAATATGTGTATGATGGGGAAAACATATATCAATAATTATATATATGAATAATTATTATAATGAATATAGAATTGTCATTGTAATTCTTATAATTCAGTTATTAAATTTTTACCATTGAGGCATTAAAAACAAGAATATCTCGCTGTAACTACCTTGACGAATACTTTCGCATTTTATTCAGCAAACTAACCTATCTGCTTAAATGATCCATTGTGCGTTATGGTTTGACTATATACCTAAATACCGGTGTGCTGCAGGAGCAAATGTGTGTGAACGCGTTTGTGCGACAGGGATATATTGAACTTGAAGAAAGGGACATAGGAGGAAGGCAGCAACATTGCGAACGAGAGAAATGGAAATATGCCACAAGGCCAAACGTTGTCGCGTTTCTTAAGTAAGTTTTATTTATTTTTGTTGGTCAATCTATAGTCTTCGGGGCACATATACGAATATAGGAAGGAAAAAAAAAAAACCCCGCTAGTGCGTTTTTAAACCACCGATAAAATGTCATTATGTTTTCAGAAAGACAATGAATGAATCAATTTCATTCATCACTTTATATCGAGTAATTGATAAAAATCGTTTCCGCATTGTATTCATACGTTACGGAAACTTTAAGTGACCTTGACACTGTTTCACCACAAACCTTCCGCGTCTGCTTCTATTTTTAATCATTTTTGTTTTGTTTCACTCGTACATACAGAACAAGAACAATATACAGTACATAAAATGTAAATATAATCTTTTTTTTTTCATTATAAATGTGAGTTGAATACAATAAAGTTCATGTGGATCGAAATATTTGAATGAATGAACATTGAGTTTATAATATTCAGTGCGGAATCGACATATTCAACGCTGTTTGGCTCGGAATGCGCAACAGGAACCTGTTCTGGTTCTCATTCGCATTACTTATCCTTCTCTAATTCCCACAAATTCCATTCTGGAATGGATTGAAAAAATAAATAGGAAAAAATTACCAAACACGACATTATTCAAAACAAATTATATCGCTTACATCGTTACGCTCATACACACAATATTCAAACACCAACACTGTCCTAATTATTCTCTCTCCTGATAATTAGCACATTCATCCTTGTCAGTGAACAACCGGAAATGTAGTTTGCATTGTACAACTGCGCAAAATTGCTCATCGAGTTGCCTAAACTGAACAACCGCGAAACTGACGCAAAAGCATGTGAAACAGAGAAAGGTTCATGTATTTTAAACGAAGTGAGAAGAGAGATGAGAGAGAAAAGAGAATGAAGAGAATGAATATATATTAGGTAGGTTATGCGCCGGAATTCAGCGAACCTAAGCTCACTCACCCGACTCAACTCACCTATGTATACATATTTATATGTGTGTAGTTTGAGTTTTAGGGGAGCGCTAAAGACCTTGAGCCCCCCGGACCCAAAACCGGGTGATGGCGACCTAGTACTGACCCACTATAAAGGCACTTGCTATCCTGCTTGTTCATCAGGACAATCCACTATTACTCTCTCCCTCGAGAGAGAGCCCGCTAACCTACTCTCTTGCCCACATATACACCGGCTTTCCTTCTCTCGCTAAAAAAGCGAAAAAAAAAAAAACAACTCTCGCTTCAAGTTTTGCTCTTGCTTCTTCTCTTCTTTAGTTATCCCCTTGCCCAAGCCCCCACGCCCTCCTTTCCATTCACCCTCTCTAACTCTCGTCCCTTTCCTTGCTTCTAAGCCACTCTCACTCTCGTTTCTTTTTTTATTTTTCATTTTTTTTTTTTGTTTCCGATCTGTTTCTCTCTCTTTGCATCAGCTCGCTCTCCACAACTACACCCTCAAAATAACGCGCATGTATAAGATCGTTCTCTCTTGCGCTTTTGCACACATGTATTTATGAATGCATGTGTGTGTGTGTATGTGTGTGCAAAGGCACAAGAGAGAACACAAAAAATACAGACGCGGGTTTCGAGAGAGATGAGTGTGCGCTGGAGGGAATGCCCACCTAGTATAGCATAGCAACTGCTGTTTCTGCATTTCTTAACTCCGTGCCCCATGTTATAAACCGCCATATGTATACATATACTTTATACATATGATATGTACATACATATATTATAACGGGTGTCCAATGGGAGAACGAAAAAATTTTTATTCCATGATTCAATCGATTATTATCATATTTTTTCATTTCAATTTATTTTTTCGTTAGTAATTTTGTTTGAAAAAGTCCAATAGCCGCGTTGAAGAATACCATGGAGTGAACAGTGAATGGAACAGAATAAGAGGTTGAGAAATAGTACTGAATGTATGATGAAATTCGAATATTAAAAAAAAAAAAAAGTTCACATCATGCAGTGAAAAAATGAATATTATAAATTTTGTCGGAATGCGACGCATATATAATTCCCCAATATTATATACATTAAATAATTGTGTTGGAATAAGACATTAATTATTATTCCTACATGTGTCATAGTGTGAGAATAGTGATTTTGTATATATATTCATTCGTGAATATCATTACCTACTTCTATAAGATATATATTTGAAACAAATTAAAGTTGAATATTATTCCACGTGTGCTACACTCGCAAGTTGATTATGTGGAGCATGTGCGTGCGAGCACTATATCTTGAGACACGTTTAAAACCTGTTCATTGAACAGCTCTCATGGAAACACTTGCGAATATTATTGTAATATCTAGGGGTTGATGCCAGTATATAGGGGAATACAATTTGATATGGGATGTTTCTAAGTAGCCATCTAGTGGTTACAATTCCTGCTGTGTCTTATTATTTTTTTTCCACCCTTTTCATACCACCTCGTCTTCCCACCTTTCACTTTTCATTATATATTCCTATATATTCTACATTCCGTACACGTGCATTCTTTATTCATTCAAATTCCCAAGCTCATCGAGCGGATTGATCTTGCTCTTCTAAAACTTTGGCCAATGACGACCTTTATCTTTCTTCTTTCTTTATTCATTTCTTTTCCTATATTTTCTCTCTTACTGCTGTTGTTGTTCAGAATATATTCCGCTCCAGTTTAATGGACTCTTTATGAGTGATTCGGCTGGTCGTCATGAGCCATTGTCACATCGTTCCATTATTATCATTATTATTATTATTATTATTATTATTATTATTTTCATTCTTTCTTCATATATACCATTCTCTGTATTTCTATATACTGCTACTGATACGGCTGCTGCTGCTGCTGCTGCTGCTGCAAGTTTCGTGGACCACCCGCCGGTCTTTCAATATTTAATATTGAATATCAAGGATTCAATAGCAGAACGGTAAATCGACAGAAAGATGAAAATATATTTAGACAAATTATCAATTGTTAGGAGAAAAATAATTAATTGTTAAATAATTGAAATGTGAAATATTGTAAAGGAAATATAAAAAAAAAATTGATGTAGAGAGGAAATAAGATCAGGAAACGTTGCAGCTGGTTTGAGCTTTGAAAGAAAGAAAAAAACTTGCCAACAAGTATTCCTCGTTTCTCTTGCATTCATTTCTTTTTTATTTATTTTTTGCTTTTCATATGGGAAAATATGTAACGAGAAAAAAACGTTGAGTTGATACGCCAGTTATACATTGGAGAGTCTTACAGAAGACCGATGCAGTTGAAACCCCGTGACCATGTCCACAAATACGTTCACATAACCCCTTGATCCTGATTAGAATATGACTAGAGCTCAACACAAGAACCTAAGTGGGTTTCACTATATGGTATATGCTAGCACCTCGTTTTGCACAACAGCTTGGTCACTTCTGCTCTCTTCTTTCGTTTTAACCAGTAGTAATGGTAATGATGTTACTGTTAATGCACGTGTGCAGCTTCCCCGAGCACCCGGAAGCGAAGATGGTTTTCCGGTTTTACATGCATATCAGAAAAAAAAACCGGTAGCTAATATGCACGTTATACTTTTTCTATGTGAGACTTCTATTTCTATTCATAGTCACCATCACAACACTTAATTTATACATTTTATACTGATTTATATTTGTACAGTTGAGACTTTCTATGGAATAAATTCATCTCTATATATGGCAACTTTTATCCACAATTGATTGTCAATGTTTTCAGTGCAGTTAACGTTCATATAAAATCATTGCATGAAATTCAAAATTTGTTCGTTGCTAACTAATATTTCCTGCGTGTGTAACTCAACGTTACGATAAATTCCTATCACACATAAAATGCTACATATAAATTCATTCAAATTTTTATTTTCAATTCTTAGGCTACACATATCTGGGGTCGGCGCTCGTGGTTGAGCCATCAGTTGCCAGTGGAGCAAAGAAACGGTGAGTAGTTACGAAATATTTAATTATTATTTAATAAATACATATGTATATATATATATATATATATAAATATGTGAAAGAGAAAATAAAAATAAATTACGCAGCAGATACGTATCGTTGAAAAAAACACGGTAATTCAGAATTTTTACTGCCCCATTTAAGAAGTAAAAGAACGAGCTTATTACTGGTCTAATAACGATATTTGGAAGCCACTGGTGCAACAGCGATCAAAACGTCTTCGCCTGACTCCCCCTATCTCTTCCTCTGTTTCACTCTTTTTGTTTTGCTTTTTTTTTCCCCCGTTTTTTTTTTTTTCAACTCCCTCTCTCTCTCCCGTTTGCAAAAGCTAACGAAAAAGTGTGGCACCTGCCTCCTTCCGAACTGCTCTCCTCATCGGCCTAAAAGAGCACGAGGGAGAAAGCAATGAGAAAGACGAAAAATGAAAAAAAAAAAAAAAACAAGACACAGACGAGCCCAGTCATCGTTCGCTCGTGCCACACAACTGCAATCTGTTATTTCCCCGTCATCCCCCCCCCATCGGTGGGCGCCTGCCTTCCTCTCTCGTCGCGCGCACTTATACTTCCACCCTCCCATGACTCTTTTATTGGGCAATTCCATCCCCAATGCAAGAAGTGTGGGTCTTGAGAAATGATAAAAATCCTCAGGGAACATATATACCACAACTCGTTTGCCATCTACCATTATTTTTAGTAAATAATACGTAGTATTCTTTTTTTTTTTTTCCGCCAGTTAGTGACATAAATGAAATTACTTTCGTATATACAATAAATATACGACTGCATAATTGGCAATTGCCTCACAACTCAAGTGTTTTTCAGTGCAACGTCCGACACCGAATGGAAGTTGTGTATATATATATATATATATGTATACTTTTTTTTTTCACATCATAACCTGTGCGAATGAATGTGCATTTATTTTTTGTACAATCGCTCCGTCACTCACTCTCTCCCTGCATCTCACCCTTATGTTCGCTCTCTTGACTGTGTATATATATATATATATAGTTTCTAAATATATGGCTAAACATTAATTTCCATATAAGCCGATATGTTTCAAACGTAAAGTAACAACCTGAACTACTGGAAACGGTCGATGAACAATGCATCAAGAATTTATATATAAATGTATATATATTGTGTATATGTATATAAGACAGTAGGAAAAGAAGTTGAAGCAGAGTGAACTGGTATATATGGAAGAACTTGTTTCTATTATAAAAGTTAAAACCCTGTTTTTGCTTCGTGACACTACGAGAACACGGTGCTGCAGTCACTCTCACCTCGCACATTTTTTCTATAATAATACATCCTCATCAGTATGAAACGAGTGTGTATAGGATAAATAGTGTGAGAACCAACTGGCCAATGTGTCAATCATCTCAAATATTCTGACGTGAGTGAAAAAAAAGTTATTTAGAAAACTATTTGATGAAAATAGTTCTTTTTTGTAATGATGAATATGGAATTTATACATATGATAGATTATCAAATGTACATTGTGGGAAAGAGTGACAGGAAGCGTGTGCCCATATGTTTGATGTGTGACCGCAAGAGCCTCAAGCGGCGATGCAAGAAACCCTGCACTTTGTATTATGCCTCAAGCCACACAATGCATTGGGCACGTGCATACACATGTCATTGTTCTCTCGTGTTGCACATGCACCGCATCCACAATCTAAAAGCATACTTCAACTCACGCCCTTTTCTCTCTCTCACTCTCTCTCTCTCTCTCTCTCACATCCATTCTTTCTATTATTATATATAAAAATTGATTCGCATGTATTTATACATTAATATACATGTATACTTGCTTTAAAAATTTTATGCATCTACTCGTTGTAATAGAACAGATCAAGAAACTGATGACGTCCTTATTAGCTCGGATGTGGTGCGTGTCATGTCAAGTTTATACTAATTCATCGTATTGTATAATTCAAATAACCATTAACTAAAACGCCCCTTTGACAATAATTGTAACTGAGTGCATCTTGATTGCAATAATGTACTTTGCGTGTCTCTCCCTCACGCAAAGAATTAATATTACAATGCATAAATAAATATAAATGAATTATAAATTACCATAATAATAAGATGAATAAACACAAAAAGGTTTTTTGAGTCAATTTATCTCTACTATTCAAGTTAGTTGTATCATCTTGTTTTGGGAAAGAAATTATACATTCAATTATCAATGTATTTCTGGAAAAATGAGTAAAATCCAATATAAAAAAAAATTAAAAGGATTCATCAGCCACTTGCATAGAGGAGGATTTATTGATTTAACTAACACACCCAGATTTTCCTATAACCGTCAAACGTTCATCATCAACATCAATTCAACTCAACAATAAGTGTAATAACTCGATAATTTTGATAGATGTATCATTATGTCACTATATCCTCAATTATAACATAAAAAGTATTTTTTTTTTTTTTCCGTTAATTTAATCGAGTCCATCTTATACATTCCCAAAATACTGCTTGATAGAACTATCTGAATTTTATGATATTCACAAATATAAATGATTATTAATTCGATTTTTCATTTCTATTTTATTTTTTGTTTTGAATACGAAAAAAAAAAAAAAAAAAAAAATGACAATTCTGAAGCAGACATATTCACGCTAATCGCGGTGCATCGTTGCTGCTTCGTTTCGCCCCGTAATGGCCCCTTTACCTCTGTGGCGGCGCAGAGTGCGGCCGTGCACTCGGGCCTCCCTATTCTCCCTCAAGGCACCGACACAGTGAATCGCACGCCGGATGCGGCGCGTGCCAACCTCGTGCAGTTCTTTTCCCCCCCTCCACACACATTCAATGTATGTGTATGTACGCATGTATGTATTTATATACATGTACTGACCCCTCCCCCGTCACGTTGCAGCGTCACCCCTTCCGCGGACGAGTCGCGCGAACTCAACATTTACATTACCTCTCACTTCATCTTTCTCTTTCTCTCTTCTTTTTCCATTCTACCACACAATGTTCTCCCATCACACTCTATATATCCACATGCATTCTTCATGCACTTGTTGCACATCCTGATACGCGTGTACCACTGACGGTTCACCAAAGTGTTTGACATTTAACCGGAATAAAAAAAAATTTATTTGGCAAGTAGTGGTAGTTTTCATTCTGCACTTTTCATCGCGTTTATATATGTCAAATAAATTGTTTGGTTGGATTTTGTTTTTTGTTTCTTCTATAGAGATGGTCATTTAAAAATTATGAAAGCAGATTAATATCGCGATTGATAATATAAATTAAATTAATGGAATAAAAAGAATCCAGATGAAATAACATAATTATTTGATAAAAGTCATAGGTTGTGAAAAAATTCATTTTATTTGCTATTGCATCCGAAAATTACGAGGCGAAAGATTTAAATATAATTACAAATTCAGTAAAGTAAATTGTCGAGATCGCATGACTCATGAATTGACACAGAGAGACGACACGCTGAAAACATATTTCACGAAATCAGGGATTTTTAAAACATTTCACGGCCACTCAAGATTATAAAATATGAAAAAAAAAAAAAATATATGAAGTTAACTAGATGAAGCAGTATCGGTCAAGTGAAATATACAACCATTCACACACATACGCATAGTAGCAAAATAAACAATTTATGATTTTGAAGCATCTCCGTTGAAATGCTGACAATTTAAATATACATTTGATTTGACGTGTTGGTTAAAGTGAAAGAGAACGAGTATGAGTATTTTGTATCTATATTTATATGTACGTATACACATATCATGAATGAACGTGAATTGTCGTACAAGTATATGAATTCACCAACATATATATAATTTGCAAAACGAGTCAGACGCACGAGCCGAGTTTCAGTATAATCAAATCAAGGAATCTCTTTCGCGCGTATACATATTATAAATATATTTGCGTTATTTTTTCACTGCTCGACGATGAACCGAAGTAAAAAAAAAATTTGAATGACTATAGAGATCATCCGGTCTCGCTTGTAGCGACTTTATAGTGGTATTACATCGTATACATCATGCTAGTCCCTTGTGCAAACTGACTATCTATATTCTTGTGAGTTGACGCACAAGAAGAGGCAGGGCAAACACAAAACTGGACTCCGCTATCCACAAGAAACTATACGACTATTCAGTCATACACCCTTTACCCTATTTCCATTTATATATTATTTATATATGTATGCATAAAAGTATGTATAGATACTTCCCCATCGTTAATATCATTTTCTCACGTTACAAAAATAAAATACTCTTCTGCTTCTTTTATATAGTGACGAGTTGAAAACAATACAGGGAGCGAATGGCGCCCAACAGTGAAATCTTCACTCTAATGTTTACTCAAAGTATCGTTTCGTGCCTTCGAGCAATCGCGATTAGGCAATTGAGTCAGGATGCAGCTGCATTCACACCATACATTACACTCCACGGCTGCCAAATCTCATCAACAATCATTTCCGTCGAAACTATCTACGTCACTTTAAATATATACTCGATGATTGTCTGGCCTCCATCACATTCATTCAATATTGAACAATTTATCTTTTTATCTATTTATATACATGCACTCAGGTTCAACCGTCACAACGAATAGCATATTTTTAAGGAACTTGATATTTAACATTAGCATAACAATATTTTTCTCAGTGTAAATTTGTATATCATATTTATTTATCGATCAAGTTTTTTGTCAGCTACTTGTAAATGTTTTTTATCGTTATTCGATGCGGACATTCCAACGGATTTTCATACCGATATTTAGATAACCGTCTGAGAGTGTGTGTTTATACTATATACATATCTACATATAGATATAAGAAATGCCCCTGAGAATAGGTTGGTAATAACAGGGCTTACCAAAGTCCGCGCGCCACCATAGCGATCGGCAGCTTCAGGCGATATATATTCACTGAGGTGGAATGTAATTTGCGCACTTAGATAATATACAAGGGCGCGACGAGAGGGAGTCGACGTGCTAAAATGCGATTATCGTTTCGTAGACCTCCATGATGGTATAAAACGAAGCACTAGGCCAAAGCCGCAATGACACTGGGTGTGATGATAGAAAGTTGAGTAATTCAAATATAACTTGATGTAGCATTTCAGAGTTTGAAATATTTTTATGACCAATATTATTTTTCCATTATTGCACTATCTGTTGTAAGAAGAGAAAAAGGAAAAAAAAGTTTTAAGTACCATGATTGTCATGTTGTTATGGCTACTCCATAAAATCTATAGAATATCTCTCGAACTAGTTCTCGGAAATTTTTAATGCAGTGGGTATAGGAAATTATATACAGAATAAGAAGAGACTAAGGAGAAAGCAAGTGAGAGAGACTGAAAGAATTTTAGCCAATCCGCAGGTGATATGAAGAAGGGAACAACTTCACCGTCGTTTAATTATTTCGAAATTGATGCACGCTGACGTGCAATAATTATTGTTATCCTCGTGCTCCTTTGTCCATTTCGGTCTCTCTCTTTAATTTCGCGAACGCTTGAGCCAACAACACTATCCCCGGTTCCGCTTTGACGCGAGATACTCCCCGGGACGATCGTAAACTTTTGCGCCACTCCAAGGAAAAAAAGAAAAAAATGGAGATAAATAAAACGAGAAAAAAAAAAATGGAAAGAACAAGCGAACGACGAAAAACAACTATAAGAGTAGAGAACTGGTAAGGCGCGATTTTTCAGGTGCATTCTACGGGACCACCGACACCTGCCTGGTTAACCTCAGTAGCGCGTCGTTTCAAAATTATCGTAGCAACCACGATTTCATGTTTAAAACTGTTGCACCTGGTACATATATTCCAACACTCAAATTATTCTACAAAGAAATTCTTCTGTATATATATATATATATATATATATACATTTATACACTCTGCACCACCTATCATATATGTCAAAGCATTTTTTTTTTCGGCTTCCTTGTCCATGAGAATAATCTTCGTATTAGAATTACAAATACCGATCTGCATAATATACAAGCAAAATATAATTTGTCAGTGTTGCAACAAAAAATGATAATGAATAAGAAAAATATATATGTATGAATATAATATATAAAACTTATATGAGTATGTATATACAAAAAAGCTCATTTTCTCAAACAAATTGATTTTGTACGACGATGTGACTTGATATGCCTCGAGGTAAAACATTAATTGATCATAAATTGCTATCTTAAGGGTCTGTAAAAACACCGGTCGACGAATAATCAAAGGGCTATCCCTTCCCTCAAGATTGTATTTTTCTTTTTGTTATGAAACCCACCAAGCACAATATTGAGATGGATTATAAACATGAAGATAGAGAGGGAGTGAAAGATAGTGAAAAAACGACCGTACGGGTTTTCGGTGAATTGAAATTTTGCAAAACAGTATGGAACACACGCGGTATTACGTATACGATAAGGGTGATATTTAACGGCGATTTCACTTAATTGGCGTGACCGAGACCTCGTGGATTGAAGTGAGCGCGAAAGAGGAGACTTCAAATATTACTCATCCCGGCACCTGGTCATCACTGTATATATATATATATATATATATATTTTTTTTTGGTTATTAATTTTTTACTCGTTTAATATCACTCGACGAACAAAATGATTAACATGCATCTCGTGAACACTTTAATCAACTGTCCTGTCTTCTAAAGTGTGCGTGACTTGTTTTGTGCAGACTCGAGGGATGCTTATATATATATATATATATATATTAATACATATGAAATATATAATATATAGTGTATATAGATATACATTTAATGCGATTTTTTGTCGCATCGAAGGCGGATTCAAATATTGCCAATTAAATATCTGTCTGTGCATGCAGAGCACGAAAAATGTTTATCAAATTATGGAATGATTGAAGAGCTATCAATTTAGAATGATATTTTTTTTTTCCCATTCATTTACGCGTATGAAGACCAAAACATAAAAATTAATATATATATGAACATGAATCCATGATAAAATGCCTCATCCCCACATCCTTTCAATTTATCCAAAAAAAAAATATGCATTCCTTGTTTACAGGGGAGGCGGCACCGCCCTACCGGACTCCCCAGTTGGCCAGCTCGGCAATGGATGGAGGTGAGTCTTCCCGAAACAGAAAAATTATTTTCCCTAAACAATAATAAAAAAAAAAAACAGAAATACATTCATCCATTCCCATATTTCTTTGTCCCTCATCCACATTCAGACGCCATCAATCAACGTTATTCGACAGGGGCATCAGCGCATATGACAGAAATATATTACAATGTATAAAGGAGAATAATTGATTATAAATCTATCAGAGACCATCTTATTTTATTAGTGAATATATAATTTTACATATATATATATATATATATATATATTATATATATTATATAAATATTTTACAAATATATTCCATAAATACATTATTAGAATTCAATCATCAATTGTTGTATTTGAATGCACTCAAGAATAGATCTAGTTATACATTCCATTCATTCGTGAATTTACTTGTCACGAATATTAAATAAGATCGAGTGAGACAAATATATATTTTATGCGAATTGTAAATTCTTTTGTTTCAAATATTGTGGATTGTAGGCTTCTCTCCCTTTCTCGCTATCTCTTGGATAAATTCAAGGACTAAAAGGAAACACGCGCGGGAGTGCGTTTCCCAGCGTGCGGCAAAAAGTTTCTCTTGAGGGTGCGTAGTGGTCCCGTTATTGATTCCCGAAACTCGCCCACTCACAGTATATATTTCTCTTTCCCTCACTTCAACTGTGTTTTCTCACTCGCGTCCCTTCCTTGCTGCTGCTGCTGCTGATGCGAAACTCAACCAACCAACGCGTTGTGTTTCTTGCAGCGCCTATAGGTTCTTCCACTTTCCTCGTATCCAGCTCTCGCCCTCAACAAAATATCTCACAGCATTCTCTGTATATCAAACTCTCACCCTTTCACGTGACGACTCTACACCCCATTCTCCTACGCTCCTGGCCTAAATCCTCTCTGCCTTTCTCAGCACCACACTACTACTGCCAAAACATCGTCTTTCCATTGTGTGGCATTGCCAATTTCTCCTCCACATCGCACCACATATTTTCCATCACGCAAATCAACTTCATTTAGATGCAAAAAGAGCCTGAAGAATTTTCTCCCATTTTCTATTATCCGAAAATTAACAATGTAGTGAATAATTCACGTCGTACGTATATATTTGAGATTGTACGTGATCGATAAAAAAAAATAAACACCTAAGAGAGAAGTGCACTTCGTCACAATGTAAAGAATCCACTTGACGTTACCCTCCCTACGTATACACACACGCCATCAATGGTATCACAACCCTCCTATAATATTATCTACACACCCAAAATGCACGAAAATTATTCTATGACACGCCAAGACCAATGAGGTCGCCTCTCCAAATAAAATCACAGAGCGTGTCACAAAACGAAACATATATATTTGAATTTTCTCTCCCCCTTACGAATTTCATGCTCGAAGGTCAACTGAACAGTTTTGTTTTGGTCACCTGCCCTAGAGAAATTGTATACTAATTTTCACGCAAACGAATTCATAAACATACAATAACTCAAAGCGAACATAACAAAACTTTCAAACATTTCCTCTCTACTGCCCCATATAAATTTTATGGTACAACTATTTCGCGAACCATTTGGTCCTCATCATTCTTCTTCACCACATATATAAATATATATATATATATATATTTCTTCTTGCGGCTACGCTCCATTCACCTTTGTATTTACGAGCCGTGCAACTATTAATTAACGTTAAAGACAGCACAGCCCTCACTGAACCTACCCCAAACTTCGTCATTATACTGGATATAGAGTGAGTTGAGACAAAGAAATATATAAATAGTCGATCATTCTGAGTGGCATAGCATATGTTTCCCATATAAAAACTAATTAAGCATGTGACCTTGAGTCACATATAATGACGAGTTAACATAGACACACACACACAAATTGCCAATGTGCATGCTATTATCATGTACGATTTTATGCGTATATATACAACCCAAATGGCTTATTGCAATATCTTCCCTCGTGCGTCCCTTCCTTCTCGTTCGAGACAACACAAAACTATTCAAGTCGCACATATATATATAAATATGATATATATATTTTTTTTTGGGGGAGTGTTTGACTGTTATGAAAAGTGGCCTAGCCTTGAATTTATTCCCCTCCGAAAAAATACGATATATATGTATTTCGTTTACCGCGAATTTAGTCGGCCCGACACAGACTTCCGCCCGTCAATATAATTCCACCATCGAGACACACAACTACCATACACTTGTTTATATGTATATATATATATATATATATGTTCGTTTCAGGTATGCGTTCTCCTGACCTTCGACGAGTAATCGATTCAGGCAAGGTGTGTGTATATGTTTTTATGTGCCTTTGAGAGTCTCAATGCTTTATCTAGCGGAATAATGAATTATATCAGTATATTTTGTGGGAGGATAGAAAAGAGTTCGTTTTTTCCTTGTTGTTTTTGTTCATTAAAAAACATCACACATGTTGCAGTCTTGTACGTAAATTTGTTGACAATAAAGATTGTGTGCTTCAATAGTCGACACAGCAGTGATGTATACACCAAAATAAAAAAATGAGAAAATATAACAATATTCTGCAGGAAGGGTTAAGGTGCCAAACTAATCAATTATCTTCTTGGTTGAGCGTGAATATGCAGGTAGCTTGTAAGCTGCGCGACTGTCTTCTTTCTTTATCACGTAGCTTCATGGTTGATGGTATATACAAAATTATTGCCATGGGGCCGATGAGTCTTCTTAGTCAAGTATAAAATTGCAACTGATGGTATACACATATATAGAGACAGTCTCTGTCATCCTCTGCACTTTGAGAGTGACACCTCTTCGGGCTGCGCTTGTGGTGATCACCTCAAAAAGATTTTGTCGAGGGTGAAATACAGTATATATATATCTTGCGCTGGCATCGTGTATTTTCTCTCATAGAAGAATAAAAAAAATTGCAGATCTGAGGAACAATTGATGCGATCGTATTTTTTTTCTTCTCATTGTCCTTAATCAAAATGTGAAACCTACCGGATAATTTCCGCGTGATTATATATTCAAAGCGGTTCTCTGTATATCAGCGCTTTGTTTTATGCACTGATCAAAATGCTGTCATGAATTCTCATGGTGAACAATTTTCTCAAATTTATATTAAATATTTCTGGAAGTATTTTTATGTGAGAAAAAGAAAAATAATTATTCACAAGATGACGACGATTCTTGAAGACATCGTTTTTGGGATTGGGCCTCTTCAAATACCTTGAAGAGATAATTTGAACCACAATTTTCAAACGATACCGAAGAGAGAATGAGTCAGTATTTCCAAATCTCGACCAGTTTATATGAAAGATTTCGAGGAAAATGTAGTTGTTGTCATGTATGATCAACCTGTCTCAATCCTCTCCGCTACATACATCACATCATACTTAAAACTACCACTACCAAATTCTTTGTTCGCTATTCATTCATATAGTTAATGTCACTTCACGTCCCTTCGAAATCTGCGTAATTAAACAATTTGTAACCATAATTTTGTTTGTCGTCTGTATGCCGGAAGACTTGAGTGAGGTAGCTTCTACTCTGCATACATCAGGTGTGTATATTTATGTCTCCATGTGTGCAACATTGAATAGAACCCCTGCGGACTGACCCCCAGTACTGGTCTTGTACGAAATCATTTTTACAAACATATATTGCAACTTCATTGTCCAATCATCTCGACATTTCTCTAACATTCAATTAAATCAAGACAAACTATCATTTTTCCAAGTAAATGAAATCCTAAAGTACCCTTAACATATATTCATAAACACATGCATATATACATGAAGAGCTGAACGTGAGAATATGGCTCGCAATCACCCAAATTTTCTTCGTATACATAAGAAAAAAAAAAATGGTAACAAAAACACTAGAAGAAATTGCGCGCTATCGAATGAACTCGCCACATATAAACGGCCACCTCCGACGTTCTATATATTTCTCATGTATAAACCCCGATGATCCCTAGGTATATGTATATACATGTATATAGAGCTTCACAGAGGGCGTAGCCGTACATTTGACCTGAGTCGAGAATTCTCGGAAGGAAGTATATCCTGACGCTTGAAATTGTGGGACCGGCGCCTGAGGACATAACTGAACGGACCGAGGTCACAGTACCGAACAGTTTTTTATTTATTTTTTATTATTTCTTCATTATTATTATTTTTTGCTCAACACTCAACGAGAACATTGAGCCATATATTCTCATTTTTCGGTGAATACTCTAATTTCAAAGCCATATCAACGCGGGTTTCTGAAACTCTCTTAAACATGATACATCTCCAAATGTCCATATTAAACGAATTCTGTGTCTCACTCATTGACACAAGTATATTGTGCGCTATTTTTGGCTTTTATTCATGTATACTCCGGCGTCAAGTGATGATATTGATGAGATATGCTTTCGACTAATGTCATGTGGGACTTGAAACCGGGAAGCGCATAAAATAACAGATACAATATTTTTACGCACACGTATATTTAATATATTTAACAATGTACCATGTACGGTCACTGAATTTTAATATAAAACACGGCGTATAGATATCAATCATTGATGACAAAGCATCGTAGCATTGGCATCATGGATATATTTCTTTTTTTTTTTGGCGGCAACACGCATGTTTAGTTGTGTTACACACACGTTTTATCTTACCAGAGTGGTTTTGCGCTTGATTTCCTGGGCATCGATCCCTCCTCGTAGGCATTGGCGCACGTCTTTTTTTTTTTCGTTTTCTTCATTTCAGTTGCGAAGTGAGAAAGCGCGATTGAATAGAACAAGCTAAAGAGAACGACGCTAGATTACATCCACTTGAAGATTTTAAGTGAGAAGGGGAATTTGGCCTTGGCAGTATAATGGGAAGCCCGCGCGCGTTACGATCCTATAGACTACTATGTGAAGAATAGCGCTGGTGGTGTTTGTGGTAGTGACGACGGTGTTGTGTGTAAGGGGCGAAGAGAAACGATTGCAGTTGCTTACCGGCATCCACCAGATGTCTCTGCTATTCACCGTCTCGATGACGTACGCATTTTCCGATTCGCGCGGTCGCCTTTGGACTAAGAGAGAACGCGAATGGGCTCGCGCGCGTCTCTACATTCATGTACAGAACAATTTGGGGAAGGGATATTGCCGCGAATTTGCACCGTGTTGCGGAAATTATTTGGATAAGTACTTGTAACCAGATCTTGTGAGGAACGGTATCGCACTTTTGCTTTGAGCATTACGTGGCTGTAAATGCAAGAAGCGAAAAAAAAAATCACAAAATTATGGGACCACGAGCCAATGAAAGAACAATGTTACTAATCGATGGGATTGCTACATATAGATTACAGGAGAAACAGATTGACAAAATAATAATAAACAAATGTTCATTAACACTGTCCATAAAGACTTGGAGAGAGATATAAACATCGTTTGTTATTATAATCATGAATACTGTAAATATTGTAAATACTCTCCTTCTTCTGATGCTTATTCCTCTGCCCGAGAGTCAGTTTAATAATACTTAAATTGCTCACTAATCTACAAACAAACATGAGGATATAAAAGTTTTATTGTCGTTCCAAAATTTGTCGATTCAATGCATGATTTAAAAACAAATCCGGAACTAAAATATAAAATCCAACGTATGTGAATGTGAATCATTGATAATAGTTAGAGCAGAAGAGATTTCCTGATACAAATATCTAAAATAATTTTCCTTTCTCAATTGTTTTATATATACCTAATGTGTTCTTCATTTACGTACCGAATATAAGGAACAATTACGTAAAAAAGCGGTATTATCAAGTGAGCGGTGAACCCCTTCCGCTTGTTCATTCAGGGTGGGGTATATGAGCTGTCCCGGGCGCCGGGGAGAATCTAGTGGGGAGACGCAAACGAGCCTAGAAGCAATGGTGGGGATTGAAGCAACGCGAGAAGGAGTATAGAGATGAAGTTATGGCTCACTGCGCGCCCCAACTGCGCCTCATCACGGTGGGGATAAAGCTGCCAATAGGGTGGGGACATACTGGGCGCGGCCTAAAGCATCCTGACATCGCGATCCCGCCGCGTTATACGAATTATAAAAATAAATATCAGTGTATTACCGCGCTTTCTCTCATAGATATCCCGGCAAAATATATTCAACGCCGAGCCACAACACTGTGTGCTGTTTTCCAACCTGACTGCGACCAATTCAATTGATATTTGGCCAAACAATAATTGTTTACCTATTTGTAGTCCTTGGCCGAAAAACTATTTCATATTTACGTTAGTGACGTTGATACGTTACTGTACACGAAGCAATATTTTACCCGCCGTCAACTAGACTATATTACGACTACTATTACTATTACCACCACTACTACTAATATTACCACCACCACTACCACCACTACCACCATTTTCATCACCGCCCCGACAGTACGCACGCGTGCATGTATGTGACGCGCGTATACCGAAATCCGTGGAGGACAAAATTTACGTTTCGGCCAGTATCGTACGGGAGAAAATACGCGTCGAGCGCGCGCTCACCGCCACCTCCGTTTTTTCGGTCTCGGACATTCTTTCAAAATTCACAGTCACGTATTGTTTCATTGCAACCCTTGGTTTTTATCTGGTGGTTAGAGGGAAATAAAGACGTGAAGCAGTGGAGAAGCGAGAGCTAGCGAGAGGAAGATAGGTTGAAGGGGAAAGACGATTTGTAATATACCGTCATTGATATCAAACATTGATTCGTGTTAGGTTCTGATTGGTGTAAAAAATTACAATTGAAAAAAATTGAATGAGAGCGCGTGTATAAACGCAGAAATATACTACTGTACAATCGAGCCAACTGCCAAGCACGTTTTGATATTGGCACACGCCAGCCCTCATCGGCGCCACGTAATTTCCCATCTTCCTCTTCTTCTTCCACCTCATCGTACCCCCACCTCAGTGCGCGTGTGAATGCGCCGGTATATATATATCTACACATAGATATATGTACATACATACATATACTTGGTTTTATCCAAAACAAAATTATCACACACTCTGTGACTATAAGTATTCGAACAAGCTTCCAAGACACAATTCTGTCTCATGCATATATTCATTTATAAAATTCAACTGTCTCATTACACAAGTACATTACAGTCGTGTCTATCACTCTGAAAATTCAAGTGTCTCACCACGACGCATCATCAACGGATAACGATTAACAACAGTGTCACTGTTTCAATTACGTCACACTGCCGACAAAAAAAATAGCTTACTCATATTTCTCCATAATATAAATCTATCAGTGGGAAGGTACTTCAACCGAGTATCAAATTTTGCAGTTAAATCACGAAGAGAGTAAATAAAAAATAAAAACACAAAAAAAAACGTAAAAAGTAAAGGAAAAAAAAACGAAAATAAGAAGCAACAAAAACATTGAATAATTTTTCCCAAGACCTTTTTCTTTTTCTGCTATTTTTTTTCCAATAAAATTAACACACATATTAAACGTACATAATTGAATGATTGTATTGTGTGGATAGAAGGCGAGTTTTGAAAGGTGCAAAAGAAGGAAGAAAGGGAAAAGGGAGATAGAGATAGAGAGCGGAAGAGGGCATAGAAGACGGTGAAAAGAAGGGGAGAGTGAGTGAGAGAAGGGCGAGGGAGGTACAAGGGAAGGAAAAGGAAAAAAAAAGGGACTGTGCACGCGGTCGGGATACACAGTTCCAAAAGAGCTCTTTTGAGAGGGGCAAGAAGAGAGGGAGGAGTGAGGACGCTACCATTCTCGTAACAACTGTCGCCGGTCGCTAAACCCGCGTGAAGAGTGTATATTGCCAGTGGTGTGTGTTGTCGCGTACAACTCATCGTTCTTAAGTTCGTGATTACATATATATTTGTACATGTATATATATATATATCATACATACAGATAAATATATATATATATATATATATTTATAATATTTTTTTCTGTATCGTCATCGCTATATTTTCATTCTCATTTGGGCTGTTATACCTGTGTCAGCCGAGAAGGGATAATCCAGTGTGTGCCAGTGTTTCAGTCTACCTCAATCGTTAGCGTCAGCTAACGAAAGAAAAAAGTTTAAGCTCCTTTTTATAACGTAAGAAATATATTTAGGAGGAAAAGGAAGGAGGAGAAAGAGAGAGAGAAAGAGAGGGAAGAAATTAATAAATTGATATATGTATGTGCATATACATATGGATATTATAAATATATTATAATTATATAAATTATAATTGACCAGTGCACGAGATAAAGCGAGTTCTTGTAAATACAAGTTTTAAAAAGCGCCAGTTTTATTTTGTTTTCTTCTATAATTTTCATCGCGATAAATTGTATATATCTTTATACATATACACCGATAACGAAAATGTCTGTGGATAAATTCGGCGAGGGTGGTGTGCTGCAGAAGGAAATGGAACGTCTGGATATTGAGGATAAAAATGGAGAGACCGCAAGGTAATTTATTAATGACAAATACTAACCTCTTTACGAATTTCTCTTTCTAATACGTCTGGGATTTTCGTGTTCATGTCTGTGAAAAAATTTCGCGCCAAAAAATTGATTAATTCATCTCAAAGTCTGAAGAATTATTAATGATTCATTTGTATACGATGGATAAAATTCATGGAAAGAGTAACGTGTCGAGTTTCAGGTGATGAAATTATGCGGAGACTAATACTATTTTTCGACGATTACTTTGTTCCTTGTAATCATTTTCTCAGTTGGCATTCTCAACATGTACAGAATACCATTGAATGAACCCCTAGAAAGTTTAGCTAAAATTTTCATTCACATATTTAGACAATATATAATTAACTATTAACGTGTTTGCGGTGGTTATGGCTTTTGTCTATTACACGACCATATAAAAGGGAGAAACGATTGTCATTTACAGTCATATTTACTTACCACCTGCTAATATGTATTTTCAGCGCGCATTCCTCCCGATTTCTCGGTCAAGCGCAAACAGGGTATTGTAGACCGACCATGAAAATGTTTTTGCGAGTGGATGATGTAGTAGGTGGCGGGCAACGCTATACGATAGAGATGACGAGTGAAATTGTATATGTTTGTGAGTTGGACTGCTATGCGCTTACACTGTAAGTAGATATGAGTCATTCAGAGGTGATGGTGGCGACTATAGAGCGCCGTTGATACGAGTATGCCGCGTGGTAGCTTAAAATAGTCCGGTGTCGCTATATAATGCAGCATAAATAATGCCGGAAAATATATCGAGTATATATACAAAGGGCGACGCTTCCATCCTATGAAGGGTGGTGTATGAATGCTCTGTCATTAATCAAACAAAACACACATACACACGTTCATATACACTGCGCGGGCGCGAGTAAACGATTCTTCCATGCACGTTTGGAATTCAATTCGTCATGAAGGAAAATTTTCCATCAAGGAAAGGTTGTTTTTTGGGCGATTTTTATTTTTCTTCCAAGAATTAAATACACACACATAATGAAAGTTATGACATATTCTTATATATTTTTAGCAATACAGAAATAGTGGTGAAACGCGATTCTAATTGTTTTCATTAGTCGATGAAGTCCTGGTGTTCCTCGCTGTAGGGTGGCTCGTATGTTCATCTGATATCAATTATCCAATTTTTTTTATATTTGTTACGAGTCTTGTCATAATTATTGATAATAGGTTCTCGTTAAAAGATAGAAATTGTTCAACTTACAGACAACAGAAGTGACGTGTCCTGATTTCCAATATTTTTATTAGTCGTCATTAGACAGAAATTAAAGTAGAAGTTTTATGAATATTGTGGGAATCCTAGTACCAACGATAGCTACAAATTTAGAGAATATTTGTGTAAAGAAAAAGGTGTCAATTGGTTCATAATTCTTGAGAAGAGTCGCAGGTCAGGCTGGAAAACCAAGTTTTCCAACATTATCGTGCCTCACGTTTGCTGAACATTTCTCGGGCAGGTAGTGAGAAGTTTATGACACTTACCTCGCTCCGAGGACAATTGTTTAGTATATAATTCAATGAGATGTGAGAAACTCAACTCATTCAAGATATTAATCCTTAAAATCGTTTCTTATAATGGTGGTCATAGAGTGACTGAAAGATTTTAGAATGTAAGTACGTTACCTTTTCCGATATGGTAATTTTGTTACTGTGCAAGCGCCTCCAGTGCCAGCATTCTCACCACATGTGCAAAAATATGAATTTAATAGTTAATTTTTCACAAATAATACACATACATAGTTTGAAATGTTTAACATCAGACTCTTTTATATCAATCAAGGGGACACATAAGTTCCAAATAAATCTGGGATCAATTTCGCAATTCAATCTCATTAATTGATGGTTGGAAAAACTTTCCGATTCATTCGTGGCCCCTTTGTAAAATCTTTTATATTAGCCAGTGAACAATTCGTGCTTGCTGTGCCAGCCTAGACGACTGCCTACGCTAGAACCTTCCATTACAGAGAGCTTCCCGTTGCGTGTGTGTCACTGCTGGCAGGCTTTCGTATATTTACGTGTGTGTGTGTGTATGTGCGTTTTCCGAATATACGCACTTTTCTGAAAACATTAGATGGCCGAAATATATATGAATAGACCCATCGTGCGCGCGGCACGACGCAAGTCATCATCACCACCACACAACTTGGTGTGTCCCATTCTCTCTCTCGAGAAAAAAAAAATTTTCCCAGTCACTTCGAGGCCACACATACAAACGAACGAATGCGCGCGCGCGAGTCTCTCACACACGGCCAATCCATTTCAACGTTCCAGGAACTGATCTCTCTTTCTCTGTTCTTCTCTCTCTCTTTTTGAAGCATCACGAAACCGTAGTTTAATCATGTGAAACCATTCGCATTTCGAACTATAAAACCCGTTCAACATTTTTGTAGATGGATCTCAAGATTTTAATCGCGTTGCTCTTTGGCTGGTTTTCTCCACAGAAAACAACTTTTAATAATGTAATTCGTTAATTTTATTTAATGTCTTCATTAGTTATTTTACCGCGCGCAAAATCAAAAATTGAAGATTGCCATAACTTGTGGGAAATCGATTGATGTAATTCATTCTTCTGTTATTTAAAAATTGACTACGATAATAAATGGGAATTTTTATTTGTTCTTCCTCTCCTTGTTTGTCCGAGTTGTATTTTTGACGATATCACGATGACTACTATTCTATTCGTCTACAGTTGAAAATATGTATACTACATATAAGCATCCACGATGTGTGCCTGAAGCGAGGAACACGAGACGAATTCGAATGTGGATGAAATTCTCGGAAGCGCTATCCATCGGGCCGGCATTAATGGCGACCGGTGCGGTTTAGACGATCGCAATTCGAGGTCACGACCGTCTTTTACTTCACTAAAAATCCAATTCCCTAAAGTCAATATAATTTTATTCCAATCGCTGCGCCGACAAACACATTTTTCGAATATATTTCACGTCCGCATTTATTTATGCTACTATACACCAGTTGTCTTACAATAAGTTTACATATACCTATACGGAAATGGTTATTTTCAATTCACACACATATAGAAAAATATTATACCGAGGTCACAACGTTCGAAAAAATCTAGCGCGGACGAGGAAAAGGTCGAGGTGAGTCGATTTTATGTAGAAAACCGGAGAAAAAAGGAAGAAGGAAACAATGGAAAATAAAAAATGACAATGAGAATGATAATTTTTTGTTTTTTGTTTTTCAGTTTCTTACATTTTTCAAAGTTTTCTCATCAAAGCGGACACGATTCTCGCGCCCGATTCACAGAACAGCATGCGCGCGTCAATATATTTTAGATATATGCGTGTGAGTTACTTGTGCGTGGCTCTATCTTTTGGCTGACAGCTGCGTTCCGCCCCCGCAGTGCCGGTAATGTCAACACCTTCCTCGTTTTTTTGTGACGATAGGCAAAGCATCGACGAAAAAGAATCTTCTTTTTTTCTTTTTTTTTTACATCCTCATTGAATGCCAATATGAAAAAGAAGAATAAATGTTTGAAAAATAAATTAGAACATGGTGGCTGTTGACATATTCAATCTAATCTTCCATTATATTATGTATGAAATTCGACCAACGAAGATCGATATCCCCACTGCTGCAGTATTCAGATTCTAACCGAATGCGATGTCTCTGGTATGATGGTTAACATGATTAGACCCGTTCTCAGCACTCGACGGAAGACTAACTAACTCATAATAATTCTTTATCGTATTAATTCTGAAAGAATGACAGAGGGATATAACTCTTTGACCTGATATATGTTTGAATGCCTTCGCAATAGTAAGAAAATAAAAAAAAACAACAATTCTACAACGCAATGCATATTTCGGAAAGAATCCAACGATAAAGGTTCATTCTGGAAAAGTTGGGATACATCAGGTAATATGCAAACAGAAATGGCGATGGTTGAAAAGGTAGGAGGAGGTAGAGACAGCGAAGAAAAAAGAACAATTCCAAAAGAACAGGCAGAGGCCTGTTGTTGGGATCTTTCGTAAGCACACCGAATTCGAAAAGATTTCCAAGAAATGAGCCCTCTCAGGTCATCGCTTTAACATACATACTATAACACAGTATATAGACAACATTCGAGAGATTTCTCTCATCTACGCCAGCACAAGAGCAGTGGTTTACACGTTATATACTCCTGCACCCACATCGTTCGCGCTTCTTTTATTCCTTCGTCCATGGCCGCAAACTTGACTACCTGCGAACGTTCGCGTCACGTTGTTATTTGAAGATATAGAAGAAAAGAAAAGAAAGAGAAAGATTCTACGGAAGATCTGCGCATTACTTTGACCCTTATATTGCAAGAGGATTTGTGAAGCTTCATTGCTGACTTCTCTCATTATTCTTTTTCTTTCATTCCTATATCTGTGCACGTATTTATACCTGAATAAGTTACTTGGATGGGAATATTCTCCCATGGCTAATCCCAAATGATCGTTCAACCACGATTGGGTTGGGAATTGTCGGTCGTGCGAAAAAAAAAAAAATCTTTTTTCCGAAAAGTATTAACTTGAGATATACGGTGAATTCTCCTTGAAGGGACTTTGCAAGAGATGCTGGCCATCGATTAGGTATACGATGGTACTATCAAATGTATTTACTTCACAGGGGATGGTTTCACCATTTTCTCATGCGAAGAGATTCCATTGGAATAACTTTACAGTTTAGAATGCGCATCGACCGTTGCTACGACTCTGAAAAGAGAAAAGAAAAAAAAAAAAAGAAAGATGTATTATCATTATTTGTTACTTGTTTCAAATATTCCCGTAATTCATTTCAAGTGAGCGGCAATATTTTACACTCACCTATGAGTATAAGTGTATATAGGGTGAATTTTTAATGCGTAAAAATGGCGATGGCTGTCGGGACAATCCGCCATTTTGCAAACTGATTTTGGATACGCATACATATGTGACAATTTGATTAGTACATTGTAGTCAACTATAATATTTATCTATCCACCATTCAGATAGCGGATAAATTCTAGTCTCTCTCAATGTTCAATTACAATAATGCATAATTAGTTTAATTGCAGTATTTCATTCTCGGACAAAGTAATAGTGCTTTATAAAGTTCGCGAAAAAAAATTATTTAATTAAAGAAATTGAAAGAAAAAAAAACAAATCCTTATCGGTATCATTTTTTCCGTCTAGAATAATTACAGCAGAGCGCTGCAGCTCAAGATAATCCTTGGAATTTTCATATCTCGTCTTTGATTTCCAACCGTGTATAATATATTCAGCTGATCTCACTTTTCTGCCCGTTATAAACAAAGCCATTTAAAACTTACTTTTTTTTCCACACTCTCATTTCTCGCGTTACTCGACGGACGTGTCAACGGATTATATTTTCACCGTGTGCTTTCTTAGCCTTCTCGGATATAATATGTCTCGAGAGCGCGTGGCGGTGCGCACTACATTAATTCTTGGAACAATGTGTTTTTGATAAAAGGTCATCGATGAATAAATTTCATCCTTGAATGAATCAATTATGAGAGAAATTTTATTATATATACATTGAATTAATATAATTTTCCGATAATCATCAATTTATAATCAATAACACATTGTATTAATAATATTATTATATAGAAATTGGATTCTGTCAAAGTTGCAATTTTTATCTTCCACGTAAATGTGGATAAAGTGTGGGGGATGCGAAATTATGCAGAATTATTTGGAGCAAGCTCTTCATTTTCAACGATACACATATTTATGAATGTATATATCTATATATTTCTTCATGAAGATTTGTTGAAAGTAAGAGAAATCTACCCTCTTTACTTTTGTGTGGGCGATATATAGAGAAAAGGGGAACGCTCTTCTCGTGTTCATATTGGAGGTGCCTGGTGGGCCAATTACGCGCCCCTCGATTGCTCAAGTATACGTAGGTAGTCCTTTCTTTATTCTTTCGCAAACACTCTCATTCTCCTCGCGGCAATTAGAGTGTCGCAAATATTTCGCGAGTAAAATCTCATGTATCTCATTCTTAACTCTTTCCCCTCATTAACTGTATATGATACTCTTCTATTAGCTTCATGATAATAAACATATGAACAAAGGATGATATCAATTCATTTTTTTCCACATTATGATTTTATTAATTTTATATTGATTAATAATGCACAACTGACTCATACAGGAAGAACTGATAGTTTGAATTAGGTGTGTAAGCGAGTGTTATTATAAATTTTGAAGTTCATAAGTAGATAGAAAAATACAAATGGGCAAAAACAATTGTTATTCATCATTTTTCAAATGAAAAAATCCGAAAAATAAATGCAGCGATAAATCCCTGATGATAAATGGTGAAAAACCTACAGCGATGCCTTGCCCACGCATCGTTTCAAAGTATTGATTACTTTCTGCCTCCAGCGAAGAGAGCGAAGGGTATGTAGTAGATATATATACAGCCCTGGGATAGTTCTACATCAGTGTATATATATATATATATATGAATTGAAAGTATAGGAAAGGTGGCAGCGTGAGGCCGCAAGTAAAAGACCGACCGCCCGCTCTCGCACTCCTTGTGCGTCATCTTCGTCGCCCTTTTGCCTGCATATCTCATTGTCCGATCGATTTGCGACACTATAGACCCCTTATATACCAAAATGAGTATCTAATATACCTCTATATACATTATACATATACACATATAAATCCCTTTATACCTATATCGATAAAATTTGCCTCATTCAAATCGCATTGGACCACATCCAAAATGCGATTTCCAAGAAATATCACCCAACTAATCGTTTGAATCGCATTTAAAACTTGTGCGGTCTCGTTTCTATATACACATATACATATCTGAGGTCCAATGAAATTTTGTTTCTTTATCAGCCATGCGAGAAGAGAACCATTCAGCCAATTAGACAACGGCTCGAATCAATCGATCATTCCAATGAGCAATAAATCACGCGACTATTAATTAAAGACCAATTCACTGATTAGAACACAGAATATATATAAAAATTCTCATCGTCGATTCTTTAACGATCTTCATCTCTATCATTTCTCCCACTCATTATATCCAACCGTCGTAGAATCAACATTTATTGCAACCTCGTCGTTTTCTTGCTTGATTCTCTTTCCTTTCATTCGCGGCAGATGAAGAAGCCTCCGGGGACTGACGCGAGAGACGCTGAGAGGGATATAAAGAGAGGAGAGAGCAAAGCCACCGCGCGTGTATATATAGTGGGAATATATAGATGGCAGTGTGTTGTTTCGGGCCATCAAGGACGCGAATCGGCGGCGTCGCCGGCGCGGCCGATCGCGCCCTCCTCAAACGGAACGAGAGAGACTCTTAATTTCGCATCGCCATAAATAATTTGACCGCGGGGTCCAGCACGCTCGCTTTCCTGGAACCCCGGTCCGTTTTACTTTTCTTTGTCTTTGTCTAATCCACCCTCATCATACCGCCTCTAACTCACTCCATCTTATTCTCTCTTTTTCCTCATCACTGTTGTTGTTGCGTATCCTTTTACTCTCGCGAAAGATTCTCTATGTGTTTCGACAACGTCACTGTATATAGACAAAGCGCAACGGGCCACACCCGACGTCCATCTTGACGTTCAGTTGCTTTGATGTTAGGTTCTTTATTTACCTTATTTCCTTTCTTTATTCTCGACGCGAATCGAAGAATATACAAAAATGCGGAGAATTATTGGGAGAATGTGTATTAGTCTACACTCGGTCCATGAGAATTGTTGTAAAATCAAAATTACCACGGTAACTTCTATGATTTTTCATTTGTAGAATCAGGCTTGTTTTTTTTTTCTTTTTTGTTATAGTTACCGATACGAAAGTAACTGATGAACAAAGTAAATTTGCCATCTTCAGATGGAAATAATATTTTCGGCTTTTTCGATGTCAAACGTTTACAGGAGAAAGTGCATTTTCAAATAACATATCGTGCATACACTTATTCACTCAAGAAGGTGAATGGATGGCTCGTACTTTTAAAAGTTAAAAGAGGTCGAGTATGTTTACACGCAATGTCTAGAGTAAACATGACCATTTATTTCATTTCAAAAAAATATGTCTGAAGTGTTGTTAAAGTCACAAGTAAATATATTGTACAATTTTTATATTGCTAATAATTTTTAATATACTTCTTTGTGCCATTGTGCTGCTATTTGATATGTATATCCCTTAGTGTGTTAATTACTTCAGCATACAATTAAGGAATCGATCCATTATATATCATGTAGATATACCACTGCGGATATATAAACACTTGGCTATTCGCTTGCCCATGAAACCGCAAGCCTGTATAATCATTTTACGTGAAACTTTCATAGTCTCGCCGAATCGATCGAGGGGGGAAATGAGAAATTCGAGGGGGGTCGAAGCAAGCATCAACGTATCTCACTCGTTAGCTAACACGTGAATTGTCAAAAACATGAGGTAATGCTTCGCATTGATTTTACCAGTCTTCGTTGATTTCTCAGACTGATCATTGAATTTAAATCCAAAAAATTTGACTGATTATTAATTTTTTTTTTTCTTATGTTTCAGGTAAGCATTATCCATTTCTGTTGATTAATGGCAGCAGTAATACATTGAACTAAAGAATTCCGTCACAGTCGGTGAGTCACACACATGAAAGTAATCAATACAGTCGAATAGGAAGAAAGAGGAGATTATTCAAACTACAGAGTAAGAAACTTTGTGGGAAAAAATTTCATTTAAAATTCGTTTCGTTCACATTTTGCGTTCAATTTTCCCTTACGGAATCAATATGTGTTCAGAAAATGTTATATCAATGATAAAAATCTCCATTCTTTCAACTAGTGAGGGAAATATTTTATATTAATGAAAACAAATGTGGAAGTATAGAAAAGAATAGAATAAAATTAATAAGTAGATTTAAAAATATTTTTTCTGCTAGACTTTACAAAAAATTATTAACCCAATGGCGAAACAAAATCAGGAATTTATATGAAGAGGTAAAAACAAAAATTAGACAAATGGAAAAAAAAAAACTATTCAAGGTTGCTTCGCATCCCAGCTGCTAACAGATACACATTTACTCCAATATACTACCTTAATTAATCCAACTTCAACTTCACGCCCAATTTATCTTCAGCACTCATCAATCTTGTTTTGATCCCACAATAAAAAGAATAAAAGCGATTCAGCACCTATATATCTTGTCAACTACATAAATACACCAATTCAATTTAGTTTTCCACCATCTTAAAGACATCGAAATAATATAAAGTTCGTAACAAACAAAGAAAGTTGCTGTCGCGACCCAATGAACATGGTAACTTCTCTCACTCTATCACAATCAAGATACATCAAATTCAAACGTGCCCTTCAATAAAATATTTCTCTTTACTTTAACGACATGCACGCATTACAATAGTCAGAATTTCATCAATTGAATCCATTAATTGAATGGAAGAACGAAAACAAAAGTTCAATGAGACAAACAGAGAGAAAACTAACAGATAATTTGACGAAGAGTCAACTTGTTTGATGGTCGGTATCTGTACAAACCAAAGGACTCATCGAGTGCTGTCCACTTCTCGAAGAGTCTCATGGCAAAACATAAAGCGTGGAGACAAAATTATATTGCATACATACATAAAAATATATATATGCAATGTTCTCTCCAATTATCTCCAAGAACAATCAAACCACTCATATCAAACGTGACAATCACCAGTGGAAAATATATAACATCAAACCATCGATTTGTAAAAATTCTTCCGTCTCATTCTTCTTCATTCCCGTATCCTCTTATAACAACACAAAAGTCCTTGAACATTTTGGCCTTGAAATTTCTCCCTCAATGTCACAAACATATACATAAAGCTCTATAGGTATATATATATATATACTTTCACGAACACATATTTGCCTCTTTACTTTCTCCATCGGATGAAGTAGCGAGGGTGGCCACTGGTAGAGTCGAGAATGGGAAAACGGACCAACGACCGACCCCACGAGTTTCAACATAGAAAGTGAGAGTAACAGACTAGATGGTGGAAAAAAAAGTCAGGGTGGAATAAAAGCGAATGGAGGGAAAGTGGTGCCACATTGTTTAGGAATAATTTGGAGATTGCAGACAAATTACTTCATATAATAATTTTGCAATCGTACTTGATATATGTGAATCTATATTATCATTTCGTTCTTTCATGTACACAGCAAAAAAGATTAGTTGAATCAACTTTGTTTTTTTCTGCCCAATGTTTATTACAAATAATGATTTGTGCAATGGTGTCATTGTGAGTATCAGAAATTATTTCACATAACGAGGGATAATATAATATACAATCAGGGTTTATACTTGTAGTCTATAATATATGGTTGCTGTATGCAGTCATTTATTTGTACTAAAGTGGTACCTAATAACTGTGTAATATACTCAAATATATTTCTACTGTGTAGATGGCAAATGTTGGCAATTTTGCCGCGAGTTATAGTTGCATACATGTGTATACAAAGTATATACGGAAGTAATACACCGAGAATAACCGATCGATTCGGTGGATGTTACTTGTAGCGTGAGTTTATTCTTTTATTCCACATTATTTTTATTTCATACTTTCTTGTATGTACCTCATTTTATTTTTCCTATTTTTCTTTCCCTAGATATTGTACATAACTTAGAATTGAACTCACTTCCGGGTATTTGTTGCTACATTGTTCATATAGTTCCATTGATTTCACTCTATCGTTGCATCTTTGAGTTCGTGGATTTCTATTTATGTATTGCAATACTTTATTGACGAATGCACGGTGTATAGATACATCGATTTGTCATTATCCAGTAAAATATTAATAATTTCTATACCATATATATTTCAAACACTCTTGATCAACGATAATCCCCAGACATTTATAACAAATTTAAATTCTAGTAAAAGCTTTGAATCTAATTCATAAAGAATTGGAGGTCCACAAAAGTCGATTCGACTGGTTGATATCTATACATCAATATAACTGTATTAGTCAATTACAATCTACATACTTATATTGTTTCTCATAATGAGAACAAAAAATCGCAAATAACAGACGTTTTTTCTTCCTTGTTTTACGAATGATAATTATTTACGAACATTGGATATCTATATCCAAAACTCGAATGTATATTTATACACATATATGCCGAGATTTATTGCGCGCATGAGAATGACTTATATATATTAGTTTTATTTAGCGTGATCGCTAAAGTGTCTCGACGTTCATGAGACAGCCATGCGAGTGATAATTCGGTTTAGTTGACGTCCCCCGGACGTCTCATGTTAATCGAATTGGCGCGCAGCAATTTTACGATGAGTGAACGTCGCGGTATCTGCGTTAGACTTCAAAAGAATATTAGTTGAGGGAACAAAAAATAGCAAAAATAAAATGATTGAACAAAATAATAATGAAAAAAAAATTTTAAAAAGAAAATATAGAGGGGGGGGCAAAATGGATAGAGATGGTAGGGGAACGATGAATAGTGCGGAAAATATTTTAAATATCGTTGAGTGTTTTTTATATTTTCCAAATACATTGATATCATGGGTATATATAATCGTTATCGCCATCACCAACTTCTCTCATGTATTTCGATATGTATTATACATAAAAATATACGCGCTAAATTTAATCGAAAGTTATTCAAGTATTGCACTGTGTACAATTTATTATTTTGATTTCCAAAGTGATTTTTCAACCTGACATATTGTTATGGACTTGTAAATTTAAATTGAATGCTATTGAAAGAGATTCTATAAGAGGAGAGGTTCCAGCGACAACGATAAAAAAAGGAGAAGAAGGAGAGACTAAGGAAAATTCGTAAATCCGCAGTCGGTGAGGAAGAAAGATATCTCGAAGCAAACTCGACTTACAGTCATAACAACACGTTACTATTTATGTCACCCGACGTGGGGACCACCCACGCGTGTATAGTCACATCACATACATACACCCGTCTGCGGTGAACACGTTCATGTAATGCCTGCCAACATTTAATAATAGTAATGACGATAAAAAATTATATAACAAACATTTTTTTATCAAGATGTAAAATTTTCATTATATTTTAATTGTCCAAAACAATATAATTCTGATTGTAGGACTTGTGTATGAAAGAAAAATTGTCACTTTCGTTGGATTTCACGGTCCTGCAAAATTTTAATATCATATTTCAATCAAATATTCATCGTAAATATTATTTGACAAATATGAGAAGAAAAATCAATTTTTTCAAATATTGTCCTGACGTTTTTCCTTAATTGCAATTTATTTAAGTAACAGCAAATTAGTATTCCAACTTATACCATCACGTTGCACTCCAACCCCTACCATTCATTCACAATTTGCATGCACATGCATAATTCGTGAATTTCAAGGGAGTTAAAATGAAAAGAACCCTCTTCCATCTCAGTACACAGTCGCCAAAAAATTGTACTCTTTCTCTTTAGTTTATTTTTTTTTTTTAATTTTTTTTTATCAGTTTTATGACTACCATATATCACTGTCTGAATACTTCAACTCTCTCACTCAGATTGCTAAGCGCTCTGTGTGTGTCTGCGCATCTTCTTTCTACCCTCGACATCATCACATATATATATATTTATAAGTTCAGTGCATTTTGTGAATTCTCTCGTTTGTCTGGAGTTTATGCGTTTAATGTTTATATGCATCGGTGAGATGTGGAAGGTTGAGAAAGTAGTGGGTGATTGTGATGATGGTGGATATGGAGAGAACACGCAAGACGAATGAGGAAGGGGGCGAGGGAGAGAGAATGGGAAAGGAGTCTATGTCCCGCTTGCAATAATTTTGGGCGAGTGCATGGTAGGAAAGGCAGTAAAGAAAGCGAGAGAGGGTGCGCTACCGCGCGCGCTTATTGCCTTAAATTGCTAATTGGGCTCCAGGAGAAACTGGCAGGGCATTCTATGCCGTTAGTATGCTTCTTTTCTATCCGGCTTTATTCGATGCCTCCATTGTCGTCGACACGAGGGAGGACAGAGGGAGAGGACGAAAGAGAAATTGTCCTATATATATATGTTTTTATGTATATGCATTATGAATATATATATATATGTATATTGGTGGTTGAGAGAGTGTGGAGAAAACAAGAAGATCATGTGCAACAAGGGTAGGAAATGAGAGAGATTAATATACGATTTTCACCCCCCCCCCAAGGACAAATGCATTCTATTGTTTTCACTCTGGCATATATGAAGATTTAACGGGATCGCACTCCGCACAAGTGTACTTCCGAAATATGCATTTCTACGGAAAAACTGATGGAGAAGTGATTTACGAATATTGGTGAAACAAAGTTTCTCACTGTTATTCATAAAAAACAAATCGTGAAAGTAAATATGCTTTTTTGTAAAGGCGTTTATTGATCCCAGTGAAAACTGTATACATACGATACATGGAATTGTAACCACGTGGCAGAGTGCTTGTTCAGCTGTCGTCGCAACGTCGATATCAACATCAATTTCCCAGAGAATTGAATGGATAAAAAATAGGTTTATCATTGTTATCATTGATATACAAAAACTGAAAATTTTTTATATCCATATCAAACTTTTACCCTATCTCAAAATGAAAACAGAAAAAGAATTGGCAATCAAATGTCTAGAGTATCTACTACTCGATGCTCATCTGTATTGGGTTCAATGGTAAAAAAAAATTATTAACAAAAAAATAAAAATATAAAAAAAAAAAATTTAATAAAAATAAAAAGTATTTCGCCGTCAAAAAATGAAAAAATAGAAGTTAGTTCGGACGGCAAACTGGGGTTGGTATTCGTAAAGAGTGGGGTAGAGGGCACAATGAGAGCACTTCCTGCTTCGAATGGCGCCGGCGTTCTCTATCTCTTTTTCTTCCTCTCTCTCTCTCTTTCTCTCTGTAAACTCGATATTTTTCGGGCCGCGCGCGTATTCCATCCTATACCTCTCCTCTTGTCCTCTCACTCATGGATTCTCCTGCTCCCAGATTTAAAAACAAAAAAAAGAAGATAAACAAAAAAAAAATCGCAGCAGAAACGCTATAGCGAAACGGAGTGAGTTCCTCCAAACTATACACAATATATATGGGATTGCGTTTGCCTGCGCTGGGATCCCTCGCTCGTATTATATTATGATGATGCACTCGCATACCTCCCGCCTATAATTCATGAATAACTTCGCCCCATAAATACCGTCTACGTCCTCCCACAAATTGATATTATAAGTATAGTTTAAAAAAAAAAATCATAACATTCGCAGAAAAAGAGAAAAATTCGCGTTCAATAGTTTTCCATCGCTGATTTTCCAAAATGTAGTGGAGATAAAATTGTTGGAATCAATATGAAAAAAAAAATCCCGCGGAAAAATTAAAAAGGTTTGTTTTCATTAGTTCAAACAATTTATACGATTACTTAGCAAAAAAAAAAAAAAAGCACAAACTAAGTATCCTCTTGCCAAAATATTTTTCTTGCTCTTTCGTCACGTAGTGATAAGAGAAATATTGGAAAATTTGTTCTCTATTGCCTGTTGTATCAGATATAGACTCCATACACACGGTCATACATACTCCTTCTCAGTATACTTCATAATAGACTCATATCAATAGACTATATAAATATATTATATATATATATAGTGCTTCGTACTATCAATGCGTCAATGCGACTCGTGCACAAAGACAACACATATATTCGCGTTGCTGCTGCTGAACCTCTCGTGTGTTTTCGCTGTGGCGGCGCGGCGGTGCCTAGTCGCTGATATAGGCGCGACCATGCTGCCGCTATCGAGACATCGCCGTGGCCGTTCGCATTCTATTCGCAGTATGCCGCGGGACGTTACGCGGTCCGTATGTTTGTTGTGGAACATTTGGCTTTAAAACCACTGACTTTAAATAATATAGATACCAATTGTTTGTTAGTATTATTTACCATTGGAAAATAATTTTTGTTCTTTTCATCTGAAGTAAATTTTGTATAGTTAAACTATGTGTAAATAAATTTTGGGACGAATTTCGAAGTGTTTATAATATAAATATCATCAGCGTGGGGTGCTGAAGATACTGTAATTCAATTGATCGACTCAATCGACGAATAAACACGAGTTTCAACCGATGCATCATCAATTGGTGGGCACGTGGTATTACCACAACTTGTCGCTGTATTACTTGGTGTTGGTATTTCTCTTTCTTTTCTTTCATTCCATGAGAGTATATTGAACGTACAGTTTGTCTTTCTTCTCTATTTGATGACGAGGTCGGTTCTCTACATTGTGATAAGTGAATATAGCGAGTAGTAAGAGAAATTTGGAAGTCGAACTTGGTGAAAATTCGAATGGGTACATATTTTATTTTTTTGTTTTTCATTCATTCATGGGTGTGTCGTCTATGTGTGTAAACATTACAGTTGTTCACTTCAATTAATGGACGCTACTGCGGCTGGTAAGAATGTAAAATTTTTGCAATGCTTGATAAAAATTGAAAAATATAGACGAAAGATTTTATTCAAGTGAAATTAGATACGGGTAACGAACTGTAGTACTGCCATTATTCTCTTTCATAGCTGGTTGGATTGTTGCACGCTACACAGTATATTCCTACTACTGCTACCACCACCTCTACTTTCATATGAGTGACACACGATGTTTGAGATAATTTTTCCCAACTGCACACAGATACAATGCGATAACAGCTTGAATCAAGAGTCGCTACTATATAGCCTCACATACATTTACACATTATGTGTACATCAATTCTAGTGAAATATCCCTGGATTATTGTATATGTTGTAATTTTATCGAGAAAAAAAAAAGGATTTTCGTTTAGATACACCTAAACTCTGAACGAAAAACTTTGCAATCATTATTCGTCTCCCCGCATACTATTATTCTTTTCCTTCCAATTGATTAATTAAATTCTATCAACGTGTTCTTAGCTTGCCACTTTTTTATCGTAGCTATATGTACCAGGACGTGTTGCGGTTAAACAAATGATAATATCAATGCGTCTCTTTTGTTAGTTATTCATCAAGTGTAATTGAGGTACTATACGTGCGCGTGGTCATTGAATGTTAGTTAATGAATCAGGCATAATTTTACAAATATACAGGAATAACATCAAGTCAAGCGAAAAAAGTATTGGCTGAAAAATTATTGTTGAAGAAGTCACATCACGATTCCAATTAATATTCATGCTGTTATGCATATCGGTGTCGACTAATGATACATACAATCAATGAATTATTGGTAACTTATTGCATGAAAAATAGTAAGATATGAATGACACCATTTCTAATAAAAAAAAAAAAATGAATTAAGAATTAATTCATTGACAGTGATGTTATCGTGGTGATATTTTTTCAAATTATATACATTTTCGAAGCATTACCTGTTAATACCTAATCATAATTGCGGTTGAATGCCAACAAGTACGATAGTTTTGTAATGTCTACTTTTGTCGTCCACAATTATTGATGTTTATTTCTCTCACAATATGCTCTCATTATAAAAAATATTCTCTGACATTGATTTCGGTCTTTTGGATTGTATCACTTGCCTATCCTATTTTTTTCTTTTTTTTTATATATACGATGAACAATTAAGATAATATTTTATGAAAACATCCTTTAATAATCATCACACCATACACAATACCATTGAATGATGTGAAACAATTATTGTATCATATTTATCGGTATATAGGCATTTTTGAACTCCCACGCCGCGATAGTGAATCGCATGTGAATGACTACGGATTGTAACTTCCGTCGGGAAACTCAACAAGACACACAACACGTACAAAACAGACAATTACAAATATATGTACGTTGGTTAACTGTATATGTATATCTCCAAGAATACAAAGCCCAAGAGATAAAATGAGACGTAGAGACGAAAGGGGGGCATTGCAATATGAAACACTTGCAAATGTGTTCGCAAGAGTGACGACGTCATTCGCTTCCCGCGCTATTGGGACGTTTCCAGAGTGCATGTCCTCCACGTCCTTGAATTGTTGGTTCAACAAATTTTGTCCAATTGGTGCGAACTCAATTTTTTCTATACATGCAAATATGTATATAATTATATCAGGTCTTTGCTCCCACAATAACTTTATAATTATAAGTCGTTGGTTTGGCTTGACACTACTCTGGATGAACGCAATGAAGAACGCAAACAAACGAAAGATATGTAATAGAGAGAGGGAAAAATAAATCCGATGAAATCGAGAATAAATAAATTTCGTATGTTGTGGTGACGGCTGTGAGCCAATTATAGTATAACTGAGGGATATAGAACTACCATATATAGCATTTGTGAGGATGTTTTATTTAGGTACGACTATATACTATATGGTACAGTTCGCGAGAAATTGGCACGTCTGATATTGTATTACATTATTATTATATACTCAATGTACATTCATCAGTAATTTTTTTTCTCGTGCAGATATTCTACGAATCGTATTCGTCAAACTTGGAAAACCATTATAGGAAAAAAAAAATGTTTATCACTGTCAATAATATTTTCGTCTCGTGTATGTTATCGTATGTTTCCAATCTAAGATAGAAGTTCGATAGGATATAATGATAAATATATTTCATTATTTATGCGAATGAATGACATTTCACACCAGACCTTTTTATGATGTGTTGTCAGGAATATGTTCGTGGAATAAAAAAAAACTTTGAAAATAGAATATGGTTCATTTCCATTGTTGTCTTTCAATTGTAATCAATTCTAATATTCGCGTGTGACAGTCATAAAGACTATGACCTCGTCCATCGGGAGTTCCCCGAACTGTGGCGGGCAATGTGACGTTCACATTTTTCTCCATTATTTTTTTATTTTTTCTTGGCGCTCGTTCAAGAATCATGCCAACGTGAAACACATGAAAGCCAACACACGTTCTTCTACCCTATATCCATATATAAACATATGTGTGCTTTGTGAATTAAGTCTCACAATCAAGAGTACATCAAAGGGAGATTAACTTATTCAATAATTATTCTGAACTATCGGACTATTTATTATAGACAATTCAATCCGACCTTTCAATGTTTATCTTCATCCAAGCTATGGATTTGGAGAATAATTCGTCCAATTTTCCAACAAAGTAATCGATGTATGATGATTCAGATGCCAAAATATGTATAGAAATCTTGAGCCATGAGAACGTGGACTAATTTCGTAAATATTTTATTCATAGTTGAGCTCATGAGACAAATACTGACATGACTGTGTAGCTCTAGAGCGTGTGTATACACTGTGGGTCAAAGATGTGTCACCATAGTTTTTTTTTCATGTCATTACTAGTCTCTCTGTGAAGCGGCTTTCAATCGTCCCAATCTAGTGTAGGTCAATGGTGCGGGTCATATTCATATACAGAAAATCGGGCCTTTATTGAAGAAACTAAATGACCCTGCATTTCTCATGGAGCTACTTTCGTCGCTATTTGTACGCTTTGAATATATACCCTCCTCCTCCTCGTGTATTTTCTATCGAGAATGGAAAACATATTGTATTTATATTGAACGACCTCGATGTTATACACAACTTTGTATTCATATAACATGTGCGTGAACGAAGAGCGAATACTTTTAACTTGCCCAATGATTTTTAATGCCATTTATGAAATATTGGAAAGTGATGGCCCAGAACACTGCAATAAATGTTATCAATTGGTGGAAAATCTTGTGATGGAGGAAGTAGAACAGGGCCGAATTTAAGTGCAGTGTGAGAATTGTCATTGCCATTCATTGATAAAAAAAACAATGAATAAATATTAAAGGGCTGAAAGATACTTTTGTAAAATAAATAAGTAGAGTGAGAAAAAGAGTTTGACATATCAATAACATAGAATTGTATACACATATTATGACCACCGAGCATTACGCGTGACGTACCCGCATAACAATATTCGATAAGTCTGATAACCGGACGCGATGACTGCTACGGTCGCTCGCGTGGGTCTACGAACTAGACAAATGCGCTCGCGATCCTTGTGGAGTTGTCGACCTCCGTGTCCTCAACGTTGTAAACGTATAGTGGGTAGACAAGGGGTGTGATAGTCATGCACTATAGTGACCAATACATTGAGAACGGAAGAGGTGTAGGAAATAAAAAACACGATACACGATGTGAAAATGAAAGCGCAGAAACAAATAAAAATATCTGACATATAATATGTGTATAAATAAAATTGCAAAATGAAACCTTTGAAAGTGTATTTGTTCATCTGATTGTGCGAGAGCAATATATATATATATATATATATATATATATATATATATATATGAATCATTAATAGAGTGAGAATATATTTTCACCCTACACTTCCTTAATCTCAAACTGGTCATATATATATACGAGTTAACTTTCTCGATAATGCAACTCAGTTGTTTCCGCGTAGAAACGGAAAAAAAAAATATTGTAAATGCGCCATGTCCATAGCGGCGTATCACATGAAAAAAGATAAGAGTTTACGTAAGGGGAAAGCATATGTAGAGTGCATTCGTAATAGGTATATGAATATATATATTCATGGAGTGGTTGATAATCATGCACCAATCGATAACAATCTTAACTATAAATGCATACGACTGCACGTGTGCATTTTCCCTACAGTGTGATAATATTTGCTCGAAATATATGTGATGATTATTTCAATCCATTAGGAGAAAAAAAGCCACAGTTACTCTCAATTTTTTAATTTTTATTTGCATATTCAATAAGTCGAAACAATTATTAAATGAGTCACTGTGAATACTGTACAATTGTGATGAATCATTTGAATCGTCACAATACATTGAACAAATTTATCGTAACAAAACGCACAGTAGGCTTATTTTTTTTTTTTTTTTTCGTTACCGCACGCTTACATTTGTGAATACGTGTATGTTTGTTGCTTATGCGCGGGTGCGTGAAAAACCTTCGCCAGACGCTGGCGCTTAGGGTTGAGTGCAACGGCAAGCACCTTTATAAATATTCGCGCCACGTCGTTTCATCCGTATATACGCACGACTGCCCGTCAAGCACACACACGCCACTTTCCCTTTTCAGAATCGATTTTGGCGACGCCGCGAGCGCCTGACGACGACGACGTCGACGTCGACGGACTTCCTTTATATTAACAGGGCCGTAACCAAATTTTCGCAAACTCTATTTATCTTCAATTCCCAATTATATGACATTTAGAATGAATAAATTAGTTTATGATCGATATTTGCCACCTATAACGCTAGAACATTTATAAATAACTCTCATCCAATATAATTTGTGATTCCTTCAGTTCAAAATATCATTTCAAATGAACGATAAAGTTGATTTTGTATCAAAAATATTAATCTTAAAGAAAAATAAATTTTCAATATATAGGTTTAGCAACACACATCCATGGAATGAAGTTTGTCATGTTAGCCACATCGTTGCATGGTCGAAAGTATATGGCCTTGATCGTTAAAGGTGAACAGATGAAATCGCACCGTTTCACACGCGCGCATATTGTTGAGACTTTTGAGCGACGGGGTATATGCAAGGGAGGGCGAGAGAGTGATGGACGCCAGGGCATTGCTTTGTATATGCCAGAATGAATAAAAACGCGAAAAAAAAAAAGGCTAAAGGGAGAAAGGGAGAGAGTTTAGCGCAGTGAAAGGATCGAAGAGTTAGACACCATCTACTGGCAATATCAATAGCCGCACTGCACCTCATCCTCTTCCTCTTTATCCTCTTTCTCCTCTATTTTCACTTCTCCCTATCCTTGTGTATCTATCCCTTCTGCTTTCCTCACTCCCCCTTGCTGGGTGCCGTTGAAAATTCCTAAAAGCACGCGAAAAACCCTCCCTCCTCATCCTTCACGGTTATATCGGAACACCCTCATCCCTCTTTGAATCTGCGACGGCTTCCGCTGGCCGTCGAGCCTTCGTCTCTTTTCTCTCTGTGCAATTTTCAACGACCTTCTGACAATGCCTGCCAAAAATTTTTTAACCCATCCTACTTGTGCCCCAACACCGACAACGTATCAAAAAAAAAAAAGGAAAATATGTACGTTATTGTACTATATCTCCTCTAAATTTCGAGTGCAATATCACAATGGACGATTTATCAAATCAAATGAAATTAATTGTCTTGTTTTATTTGACAAAGAGAAAAAAGTTGCATTCGGAAAAAAAAAAAGAAAAGAAATGAAATTTTTTATGCAATTCTTCTCTCTCCTTTTTTTTTTGTATTATTTCTGCTTGGCTGGTTCAAGATTAAGGGTGCGGAAGGAAGTACATTGTTCAATGTCAGGGTGACTTGTTGCACCACACTCATCGACTTTATGGTGAAACAGTGCTAAAAAAAATATGGTAATTGCTAGAAAGAGAAGGAAACAAATAAAAGAAAACTCAGAGTCGTTCATTTGAATCAGTTATCGAGAATGAAGCTCACTGTAGTGCTGGGCGAATACTTGGGGGGGGAGAATGATCATTTATTATTACACGATGAATCTACTCAATGATAATAAACCGTGTGATGAATTGACAGTCTATGATAATGTGGCTTTTACACACTAGAATCTTCAAAGATTCCATGTAATTATAACCATTCATGAATTTGTTCATTATGTTTACACTATTTGATATCCTACTCTGTTTAGGAAATTGAACAATGCAAACTATTATCATGATATGTCTCAGTAAATATTACCAAGATATTTTAAAGCCCGAGTGAAAAAGTGTGTCGGTATTGGCCCGTGACAGCAATAACGCGCGTCGTGTTGTAACGTGCGTTGAGTTGAAAAATCGATACGCACGAAAGCGAAAGTTTCTCCACCACCCTCATATACTTTCATATATGTATATATATATATCTAACACACCCTGAAATTCCTCCTGCTCTTCTTATTCTTCTGGTGCGCACTCCCCCATTCGTCCCCGGTATTCATTCATGTTATGTAGCGAGAGAGGGTAGAGTGGCTCTATCTCAGTAGCAGCAACAGCAGCACCAGTCAGAACCCGCAACACTACCATCATCACCATCAGTACACGAAAACGAATGTAATTGAAAGCAAAAAGAGTCATTTTCACTTGATTGTCTTTAGCAAAAATCTGAATAGAAAGTGATACTTCACTTGAATATAATTGATGTACTTTTTTTTTCATAAATAAACAGACAGCTAAATAAATTATAGTCCGCAGCATTTAATTTGTTCTAGACATTTTTTTTAACTCCCACAATGAACGATAAACCACACTGAATTGACGTCTTTTTTTTTCTAATTCATTAATTAGCTGCACCATACTCAGCGTCCCTCAACAAGTAAGCTTTTTTTTTTCCTCATGTCCTGCTTTCTCAAGCAACGCATCCAGACGCACTCGCTTCTTTATTGTATATATCTATTTATACAATTATCTTTTCATTTTTTATTTTCAACAATGAGACTCGCAATGCGCGTCGGGTCATGTGTGGGCCCGACCTTTGTTTAAAAGTTCCCACTTCTTTTCCTGCGCAATGGTATCACATGTTATGAGAAAACATACCAAATTAATTTTGCATAATGTGTCGTATATACGAAGACTCACTCACTGATAATGGCGGAATTTTTACACCACTTATTTATTTACCCATTTATTTATTCATTTATATTCATTTATGATTTATCATTTGATTTAATTTCTTTTGTTTTTTTGTTTTGTACCAGCAGCGGCTCCGGTGCAAAAGTTCTAATCAGCAACCTGCCGGTCCACGCAAGATTTGAGGACGTCGAGCTCCTGTTCTCGACCTACGGTCAGGTGCAAAACGTCGAAAAATTATCCTCCCGCGATCCCAACAGCCAAACCCTACTCGTCAGCTATGAATCGCAAGAGCTAGCACAGCAGTAAGTCCTCATCAATTTCACGTTATACACCTTTTTATTTAATCCAAAAAATTATGTCTCAATGTAGTTAAATACTGCTGCCAGTTGAACAATAACAAAAACAAAAAAAAACATTTCTAAATTTCAAGTTATAGCAATTGTGTTCAACTTGATCGCTATATGTGTTTTTGTATTTTTTTGATAATCCAGGGCTGTGAATCAATTGAATGGCTATGAGTACGACGGTAATCCGATAAAAGTGGAGATGTCGAGCGCAGAAAGTCGACGAAGAGGACGAAGCCAACGTGGCGGCGTGGCATTCTCAGGTTTACCAGGTCCCGGTCGTCAAACTGACTTCCCGTTACGTATATTGGTGCAGTCGGATATGGTGGGCGCAATAATTGGTCGCCAAGGTTCAACAATACGCCAAATCACACAGATGACACGTGCCAGAGTTGATGTTCATCGCAAGGACAATGTCGGTTCACTCGAAAAAGCCATAACTATCTATGGTAATCCTGAAAATTGCACAAATGCGTGCAAAAAAATATTGGAAGTGATGCAACAGGAGGCTAATAATACCAACAAGGGGTTAGTTTCATATTCTAATTATTTCCAATTTCGATTCCGCCATGTATATTTTAGTACGATCAAAAATATAGAACGAATCTCTTCAACTTGTCAGAGTTTATTTCAGTACTTTCGAATAGTAGAAATATTATCCTGCAAACAAACGATAATGTTTTCGTATTATTAAATGATAACTTTCTTTTCATTCCAGTGAAATCACATTGAAAATTTTGGCACACAATAATTTGATTGGACGTATTATTGGCAAAGGTGGTAACACAATCAAGAGAATAATGCTGGATACTGATACAAAAATAACCGTGAGCAGTATAAATGATATCAATAGCTTCAACTTGGAGCGTATTATCACGGTCAAGGGCAATATTGATAACATGAGTAAAGCGGAGTCCATGATCTCAAGCAAATTGCGTCAAAGCTACGAGAATGATCTCCAGGCAATGGCTGTAAATATTTTCAAGAATCGGGTCTTACTATAATTCTCTCATCAACAAATACTTTAAACTGTTTTATTCGTTTGTCAACAGCCTCAAAGCATGATGTTCCCTGGTCTCCATCCCATGGCTATGATGTCCACGGCAGGTATGGGTTACAGTTCGCGAGGGCCAGGATTATATGGATCTGGACCAGCCCCATATCCCTATCAAGGAAGTTTACCAACACAACAGGGTGTTCCAGCAAGTGACACCCAAGAAACAACGTTCTTATACATTCCTAATAACAGTGTGGGCGCAATTATTGGAACAAAGGGTTCACACATCAGGAATATTATCCGATTTTCCGGTGCTAGTGTTAAAATTGCACCATTGGAGCAAGAAAAACCTGCTGATCAGCAGACTGAGAGGAAAGTAACCATTGTTGGATCACCTGAATCCCAATGGAAGGTCAGTAAAATGCATATTGAATCACTATTATTATTATACTTTAGTTTTGACAATGTCCTCTAGATGTCAGGGTTTTTTTCGAGCTTGCCTTTCATGAATGTTTTCACGAATTAAAGTAGGTATGCAGGTAGCGATCGTGTGGTCACCTAGTCAAGACGAAAGACTGCTGGCCATCAAGTAGTGGGTTCGATCCCGCTCGCATATCTAGATTTTTTCGAAAATTACTTGAAATAAAAGTATAGAATGTTTCGAAAAATTATTAAACCTGTCAATTTGGGGTGATGGCGTATGCAGGCATTACTTTGATACGTGCAGGAAAATAGAAATGTAGAGGTAGCTTGTAGTTGGCCCACACATTTTCAATGTGATCCAACGCCCGTTCCTCTTCCACAACTTTTTTTTTTTCATTCGAAATATTTGAAGAACCAATTTGTAGACATACTCACCGACGGCATTCCACTACGTTTTGTCACGTATAAATTCTATCTGTCAACACTCTATTTTTCGAGTTATAAATAAGCGAATACTGCATATACATATATAAATATGAAATCGCGCGCAAATATTTGGTGTTCTCGATGAAATGGAGTTTGTAATGTAACAACAACTATCCTTCACTTCAATTTTAGTTTCCATGCTTACCTAATCATCTATATGGAAAATTTACACTCATCATTCCAATATCAATTCATTCGAGTTTATAATTATTAGAGAGTTATATTCACCTTAATTCGTAATGTGATAACGATAAATTACTGGCAAAGATTAATATTGTTAAATACGAGCATTATTTCAGCCAATATGATTGAAACTTATTTTTTATTACTCATTAAATTACAGGCTCAGTATTTAATCTTTGAGAAAATGCGTGAAGAGGGTTTTGTCGCCGGTACTGAAGATGTCAGGTTGACTATCGAAATTCTCGTACCAAGTGCTCAGGTTGGTCGAATTATCGGTAAAGGTGGCCAAAATGTGCGAGAACTTCAACGTGTTACAGGAAGTGTAATCAAGCTTTCTGAACAACAAGCAACACCACCACCAGCTGATGAGGAAACCACTGTCCACATTATCGGACCATTTTTCTCCGTGCAGGTAACAAACACACATTCAATTTTGAAAAGTTACCTTCAATGTTATTATGATGAAATAATTCTTAGAATTTTTTTTCATTTTTGTTCTTTTTCCAACAACTTGTTTGAAATTTAGTCGGCACAACGAAGAATCCGAGCGATGGTGTTGCAATCTGGTGCACCAGGGAGCGGTACCACTGGCACTGGCACGCGCGCTGGTCGTGGTAGCAGCCAGGAAGGTGGCGTACGCTCACGAAGAGATGGAAGTGCTACATCGCAACAAGGAAGCTCTTCGTCACAGTCCTCAACAACAACAACAACAACCACAACAGCAGCTGCCGCAATCACAACAGCAGCAGCAACCTCAGGCAACTCAGCCACAACCCAGCTCGCCTCCATCCAATCAACAGCAACAACAACAACAATCACAACAACAGCAACAGAATCAGTAACGTTGACGAAACTTCAGCTCGACGCCAACCAACGCCTCACAATTCCCGTTTTCGATCGATCATGGTGGTATTTTACCTTCCATATAATGACTCAAAGAGAATAACAAATAAAAAATGAATCATGGATGAAATGATTCATTTGAATTATTTTGAATATGAAATCCCAATGTTACGATCGTTTAATTAATTATTCACGCCCGTTGAGCTTGATAACTTTTCGGAATTTTTATTCAAAATGTAAATCATGTTTGTTCTCAAGCTCACGTGCGATACGTTGAATTGAATCCAAGTTAATCATATTGTAAATGTGCGTGCGTGTGTGTATGTATGTGTGTGAGAGGGAGAGAAAGCGCGTTCGAGTAATGGCTCTGGTAGTCATATATCTCGTACCAACGCTCGTAACATTGAGAATTCATTTTTGAAAAAAAATGCAGTATTCGCATTGGGTGATTGTGACATTTATATATGCGTATATAATCGAAAGAATATATAGACACACACATCTCAACTAACGAGAAACATCGTAAATATTATTTAATCAATCATAGTGAATGTGACGATTGATGCATGACGTGTTGTTTATATTGTCGTTTGGTTACCACGCATATTGTTGCCGCATTACTCCTCAACGAACTAATGATCGAACTATATACAATCCAATGGGTCTCGTGAAAAAAAAATCGCATTTAGGCGTACTTGCGCGAATATAAGTTTTGTTACAATAACAGAAATCCACCATGTCGATGTGATAAACGTGGAAGAAGAAAAAATGACGGAAAACACACACAACCTTATTACCTCATTCATTACGATTAAAGATATAAATATGATAGAGCAGAGCAAAGAGAGTGAAATGAGAAAAATGATTAAAAAAAAACCAACTAATCTAAAAGTCTACCTAATATTAAAGTTATGATAATATACAGAGAGAACGAAGGTTGAGTGAATCGATTGCACGACTTATGTTATACCATTTACAACTTATAATTGCATACCCATTTTATTATTAATTGCTACCAACAATAATTATTATTACAATTTCGCCTGTTTACCATTTGTCGTCGTCTACTTAGTTGGGGACGAGACTATTTGTTTCTTTATTTTTTTTTGTTTATATCAATTACAGTGGGGAAAAAAAAAAATCTGAAAAATAAATGCAGTTATGTTTTTAACTATCAACAAAAAAATTAAAAAAATAGGAACAACTGATGAAATTACGGAGACTTAAAAGTAATGGAAGAAAAAGAAATTAATAAATATGCATACACAGAATTGAATTGTGAAAGAAAACGCAAACACTCTTAATATTGAGGCGAGCTCAGAAGCCTGCGAAAAAAAGAATGCAGCGCCCCTTGCACCGTAATACCAAAGAAACGATTATGATTTTTTTTGTATTATTAGGGAAACGGCGTGTGCTCGCGTCTAACGTGCACGCGTGCGCTGCACTCATAAGCTAATCACAAATTATTGGGCCTCGAGTTCATTATTCAGAATACATGAAAGCGAAGCTGCGTGAATTCGTATTCGCGAGCGATTCATAAGCAAACAAAAAAAACCGAGTTAATTAAAGTCTTTTGTAGGAGATGAAATGTTCTGCAAACATCGATCAGTAAGTGTTGGCCGTCAATGGATAAAATATGAACTGGATATTATGAATGGATGACTAAAAAATGAAAAAAAGCACATGAAATCGTAAAACTGATTAATTCTAATGAAAAAAAGAGAAAAATTAAAAAAAAAACGAACGAAAAAAAATGTGAAAAACAAAAAAAAATTGAAAGATTGATAAGAGCCACAAAAACATTTTCAGGGATTTTTACTTTACCATGAATGTAGTAATGTGTGAGTGTGCGTGTGTTGACTGATTGATAAATATTAATTAATAAGTAATTGATTAATTTTCTGCTAAAGATTAAACAAACAAGAAAATAACATTTGAGACGTGAAAGAAGTTCAATTAGGATTATCTGATGAAGTAAGCGAGGAGTGGAAGCGTCAAAATATCATTTCTATAAGTGTATTCACATCGCGTGTGAATTACTAACAGAAAAAAAACCAATTTTTTTTCAATGAAGAATAATAAAAAGCACGTTCGAAATTGAAAAAAATCCATTGGATAAACCCATGCTCTTGATGCACAGAGACAGGAATACATACAAAAACATAAATTGACATTGAATCATAAAATGAATATACGTACTCGTGATTATTATCACAAACGTTTGTGATTTTGCTATCGCAGAATCACTAAACTACTAAATATCGGACTGACAATTCTCCAGCGATGGTGTCATGAAGTGCTGTTGGGCTCCCAATAGCGGGCTGGAATGGCTCAAAAAAAGAAACCGCATTCATCAAAAAAAAAAAATCGATACTGTTGATAATGATTAATTAATTAGAAGTAGATGATGTTGTAGTCATCAAAGTCTAACAAAGTCATTTCCATCATTAAATTTCCAACAATGGCGTTATACTTTTTGATGAATCGGTTTATGTACGCTTCATGTCGCATCGCAAATTTTCTTATCACCTATATTGGAAATTATTTGAATTGATTGCCAACTTGAAACAACAAGGGCAATCGGTCAGTAATTTTACAAACGTCGTTGAACAATGGATAACTTTGTATTTCTTCGTTTAAGAATGATGGGAAGATGTCCAATTGTTGTTCAATCAAATTTTTCCGGAATTCGATAGGCATTTAGTACAAAGAAAAAAAAAATAAAATAACGTGAGGTTAAGCATTAAGGTGGAGCGTTTGCGTTAGAGATCGTCAAATTTGGAAAGTGTGAAACCGTTGAATATTTATCGATCGAGATCCACGAGATGGGGATTAAATGTTTAGCTCACGTTTTATATTATCACACTCATCTCGCGTTTTTACCCGGAATACATTGGTATATGAACGAATATTAGAGAAAGCATGAGAAAAAGTGAAAAGGAGTGAGGGAGAGAGAGAGAGAGAGAGAGAGGGAAAGAGAGAAAACGAAGCTGAAATATAATATCAGCTTATTTAACAATGAGGAAGGGATTGAAAATTTATTTTGATGTGGCAGAAAGAGCGCGAATTTGAGGGAAAAAAAGATTGATGAATTCAAGAAAAAACAAAAATGAGAGAAAAAAAATAAGAGTATAAGTTTATTTTTGATACATTGTTGGGAAGATCTAAGTAATTCTTTCTTTTTCGATTTTTTTGTTAGATGTTTTAATAACTTAATGAATTTTAACGATATTAAGGTATAACAGGAGTTGAGTATAAAAAGAAGAGAGAGGAATTTAAAAAATTTTTAATATAAATAATGGAATGAGTAAAGAAAAAAAAAATAAAATAAAATAGTGAATAAAAGTGTTTAAATGCGAAACGTAGTAAGCGAGACAAAGTAATTTCGTGAGTGAGACATTTAAAGATGAGATAAATAAAAGTAAAAGAGACAAAGAAATTCGAGCGCACGCAGTTTTTTGCACTGCGTCGCAAGGAAAAACGGAGTGTTTTTTTAGTCCGATAAATTGTATATTATATTTAATATATTTCGTAATACGGCGGTGGTCAGGTCGCAGGGAGACCCGGGCCCACCCGACACGACAACATTCATGAGAGAATAGAGGGGGAGAGGACGTCAGAAACGCACGGGCTCGCAGTTTTATGTGACGCGTAGCTTCTTGTAGTGATCTCTCCTATTGCACGCGGCCTCCCGCTTCAACCACTTCTGGATTATTTATCAACCGTAAATATATATGAAAATTGGACAACGGATAAAATCATCAAACAAATAGTAATGAGAGTGCCAATGAACTCAAAGTAACCACAGTTAGAGCTGAAGGAAAAAAAAATCGAGATAACATTCAACACATCATTTAAAACTTTCAACAATCTTATACACTAACTGAAATCACGTTTCCAAACAAATTAACAAAATGGGGCGGGAGCGGGGCAGGGATAATTACTCTTTTACATTTGTTATCGCTTAGAATTCGACTCCGAAATTCCACAGCGCTCAAACATTGAATGCGCGAACTTTCTTTTTTCATATCAAGAGCTAATTTTATCGATAAAATTCAATCTTAAATTCAGAAGATAAAAAATGATGAACTCGTATGATTCTAATTATAATAATCTCTAATATTACATCATCAGTCTCATTATTTTTTCAAATATGCGTGTTATTCTTTTGCGAAGCTTCTACACGCAAATTGAAAAAAAAAACCCTTCGACTTCGTTGCTCGCTCATAGCATTGAATCTCTCAAACTGAATGTACGAAAAATGCAACTAAAACGCATAGAAGAAAATAATATAAAAATATGTATCTAATATTAAACAGAACGAAGACATGGACCAAATAGGCAGTCATCGTCGCGCAAACGATAAAACATAAGTTGAATAGACAACAAATGCAGCCAATCGGGAAAATAAACAATCAGGAAAAAAAGAATACAAAATTTTTTTAATGGACAGCAAATGTTTCTGCGATTGAATCTTATTTCGGCAGTATTCACATCTGCAACATCATCATCTCGTCAAAGCTCAGGCTGTTGGTAACGATGCCAGGAGTGGTGAGAGAGAGGACAGATAGACAAACTGAGAAAGAATAAGAGAAAAAAAAAGTGAAGTTATAATAGAGAGATAAGCGGACGCATATTATTGTATAATGTTGCGCAGATGTGGGACCCGTTCACATGTAACGTGGTTGGAAGATGAAATGTACAAATCAAACAAAGTAAAAAAGAGGAAATGGAAGAAAGAAATTATTAATATAATAATGATAACTTAAAGATTTTAAAGTTATAAATTATTAAGCGTGGTTGGGGTGAGCAAATAAGACCGGAAGAAAGGGCGCGGGAACGGAAGAGAAGGAGTGAAAGCAGAGGGGAGGGGGAGTGAGAAAGGGAGTAAGAGAGAGAGAGAGAGAGAGAGATATGGAAGGAGTAATGAATGATAGGGATACCACGGACAAATGTACAAAATCGAGTAATCACTAAATCTTAAATGTTAGTATCTAGAGTATTTAATCGCGCAGAGATTGTAATTGTGTGTTACTCAAAAAAATAAAGAAAAGGAAGAGATATGAACATTAATCTACGAATAGGAGCGTGCTTGATAAATGTATGGTAGACAAAAGCTCATTTGATCATTTTTCCATATAAAACTCAAAATTGAAAAGATAAGAAATAGAAAGAGAAACATATTGCAACAACAAATTGCGAGCTATTGTAAAACCAGTCCATCATGTCACCACAGTTCGAAAAATTGTTGAGAAAAAGGAAGCAACAAAGAGCACGAATTCTATATACCCCAGGACGAAACCGAATGCGTCTAACGCGTAACAGCTACGCGATTCGCGAGCACAATTGAGAGACAAATGACCAATATATTCAGGTGTGCGCGCACATTTTCACCGGTAAACGTCCAACATATAATTCATATTTAAATCCGGTGATTAGCCATCATTACATGTAATTAAGTTTTTTTTTCTTTTTTTTCAATGAGCAGTACATGTGGCCAACGGAACTCGTCTAATCAACGACTATTTCGTTCACGTACTACGAACGAGTTAGAGAAAACGATTCATTCAAAAATAAATGTAGAAAAGAGAATGTCAAAAGCGCCGATACAAGCACACCTGCACCACACGCATTTACCAAGTATATTCCGAATGGTTCCTGGAATTACCAGCAATGTCTGGAGGAATATGAGCATGTGCATATTACTGTCTACAACATCTGCCAATTAGATAAAGAAAAAAGATGGAAAACCCAACCGAAGTAGCTGGTAGTTAATAATAAATAAATAGTAATAGTAATAATAGATACGTCAGTGCGCGAACGGAATGAAAACAGTGATCACATTAAATAAAAATGAAGAATAACCATAGTTTCGCGTTCAATTGTGATGGCGACGATTGTCATTATTGTTGTTGTTTACAGAGACATAGAGAGAGAGATACAAGTGAGAATAGAGGGGAGGATTTCTGATGGAATATTTTGGGCTTTAGTATTAGTAAGAAATTGAAAAATCATAAGAAATCATGAAGGAAATGAGAGAAAGATGTGCGCAGTGAGGATAAATAAAAAAATAGTAATGTGGGCCTTATTTGTAAACAGTTGGGCATTGTTATGTGAAGGGTTTTCAGGTGATAACGCTATAACAGAATAATAGATATATCAAATAATACGCATATACATTGATTAAGCTATAAATAGCAGAAAAACATCGCATCAAATATTGAGTGAGAACTGTTATATAAAATAAGTGGAGTTACTGATTTAATATGATTGATAATAATTAACAGTGAATGAGAAAATGTGGCGAGCCGTTAGATAGTGTTAGATGATGCGTTGCTGGAGTCGTAATATTTTATCTATTATTATCTAATTGTTGCCGACAATGGGCATTATAAAACAAAAATCGTGCGGGTATGTAGACCATGATTATTTAATCACAAAACTGATCATTCTCCCTGAAAGAAAAAGTTAATGATAATGACAAAATAGCCCTTATTTCCCCTGTACATATATATTTACCTACGTATAAATGAACTGATAATTATACATAGTCAATATATTAATATTCATAATCACAATCTGGGAATGAACCGCAACCGGAACAATATATAATACACTGTTAGTTGCACGCGTGCACTTTCTTAAAATTTCTCAAAATGAATTTGGGAAAATGGAATAAATGAAAGAGAAAAAAGAACGTTGAGCGAGATTAATACTAAAACCCAAAATAAATTCGTGTGTATTTGTGAGCGAGAAATATATAAAATTAATTGACAAGTGCGTGAGTCACGATTGCAGAAAAAAAAGAGGTGAAAAATCAAATATGGTAAAAAAAAAGAAGAAACAAATGATTATATAAGAATACTATCAGGTGTCCACGGGGACGATTGAGTCATACGGAAAGAATATGAATAAAAATTGTCCGAATGACATATTGTGCGACAGAGTACGTAAGACTTATACTTAACATTACGCGTCCACTAAACCTCTGAAGACATACAGTTTTTCGATATTGATTTAAAGAAAAAGGAATAATTGATTACTGTGAACCATAATCAACTTTCTGCAAGTTTGATGCAAAATTCGCAAAATAAATGGGATGAAAATGAAATCCCAATTGTTGTTTCAAATTTCCATTTCTTTTTTATAGGAAAAAAAAAAACAATAGATAAAAAAGATGAAAAAAAAATATTACTGAGCAGCAGTTAATAACGCTTCATACGATAAAACTTCTAATTCCGTTGATTATTTCCAAATATCGCATGTACAATTTATATACAAAACCACAATATGTTCTCGTTGTTGAAAAATAGTTTGTGTTACAGACGCTAAATGGTGGCGTTATCATTATTAAGTTCTTATTAGCACTTGGGTGGTCCGTTAACCTGTTGTTCTTTATCATTTTTCATTCTTCCTTTTTTTTATTTCTTGTCTATTATTCTATAGCACTTTGGTTCTCTTTACCCATTGTGTTATTGTTAATTTGAGCATCACCTGTCGAATTTTCATACCATGAAACCCTGAAACTTTTGATTCGATAAACAAGGTGAACAAACAAAAAATGCAAATATTCTCGACGAAGGATATACCGATTATGCTAATTCAGCATAAATGCACTAACCATCTCGGATTTGTTGTTTACATAAAGCGAAAAAACTTGAATCATTGTGTTAATGGTTGAGTCGCAAAGAAAGAATGATAATAAAAGTATGACGAAGCATTTTTGGGAAGACCGTTTTCACGAGTTTATCAGAGATAATAATAAGAATTGTATATTCAATTTTGTGAGTGATTGTCGAGAAAAATATCTGCGATTTCGTTACACACAAACATTTATTGTTATCGCGTACCCCATAAAGTACAGGGCCATCAACGAAAAAATTTTTTCTTCAATAGGCGAAGTATAAATGTAAATCTATCAATATGTGTATGAAACGATAACAATGCGGCCAATTGATTTGAAACAAGCGTACAAAAAGAAATAAAAAAATGAATTAAAATAATTATATAATTAATATAAACAAACACTGTTGTGCTTGTGGTGAAAGAAAACAAAATAACGTGAATGTATGGAGCACTCACTTGTGCGTCGTGTAGGGGGTCTTTAAACATTTATATGAACTGTATAACGGTGGTTGCATGCATACGAAAATAACGGAAGTTAAATAATAATAATGAAAGAAAGGGAACGCCCGGCACAGCGCCGCGGAACCTTCGAAAACTTAATTGTTTATTCATACATATAATGATGCTTATGATTTTGTTTTTTGTTTCTTTTCTTTTTTCTTTTTTTTTCCTAACGAAACGAAGCATTGCCGAGGAATCATACGTCGCTTGCATTCGCTTCGCACTTGCTATGATTTTGTTTTTAATTTTTTATTTTGCTTCGGGATCACCCCGGCTTCGGATGGAATAATATTATGTTACACGGCGATATTTATTCATCAAACGCGAGTGTTGAATAAAAATTCTAATTTTTCTCACATTATGCGAAAAAATAAAAGTAAGAAACAGTCCAACACCAACTTAACACCGGAGTCAAGCGGTCCCGGTCGATTACAATTATATTTCCATAATTATTCTCAATTTCTCCTTATCAATGTCTACTTTAGTTTACTCTATTAATTACTACTACTCTACTATATAAACTATCCTAATTCCAATATTGGCCAATAACTTTCACAATTGTCTTTTTTATGTTTGAATTTGAAAAAAAAAAGCGAATTGACAGTTCCATAAAATATATAAAAACCAGAAAAAATGAGATACATTTCTGAGAAAAAATTAATTTGGACAGTACAACGCCGTAATAATCATACATGGAGAGGAATAAAATACATTATGGGCATAAAACGAATATGATGGTAATGACGTGAAGTGTAGTGTTTCCTTGTGAAAGATGATTATCGATCTCACTCCACAATTTTTCATAAAATCACTTAATGTATTTTTTCTTCCCACTAATTCATTGTAATTCTTTATTTCAAACTGGCGCACTTGAATTTTTTTCTTGGAATTTATGAAAAAAAAAAGAAAAAACATTAAAAAAAACAGCATTTTTAGAAAATAATATGTCTAAACATTACTACATATATACGGATAATCATTAAGTACACACGAGCATAGGAATAAAGAAAAAAACATAGGCAATAAGGCTCCAATACAGTAGCTGATGGCTTCGCTCCAGATGTTGAATTCTTAAAATTGTATTTCGGAAAAATAATTGAATAAATTTGATTTGATTAATTTGCGGGAGGAGAATGACCATAAGAAAAGAAAATTTTCAATAACGTGAAATGAAAAAACAAAATGCCATTGTATCTAGATTTATTCTCTGGAGGGATAGCTTCTGCTACAAATAAAATCTTGGAAAGAATTGGTTTTCATAGGATACGCAAACGTGAGGAATTGCCCTTTATCGTAAAATAAATTGGATGAAAAAAATTTTTTTTCAAAAATCAAATGAAATTTAAATATGTGTGTATGCGTGCAACAAGACACAGCTCGTGCTCATCGACGAAACGAACGAAGAAGGAAAGAAAAACCTGAATTGTATAGCTTTGAAAAATGAAAAACAAACATCGCTCGATTCTGTTCTTTTGGAATAATTAACATAATAGCGACAAACTAAAGTTCTATATGAAAACAAACAAAAATAACTTATACTATACTGTCACATATGCATATATAGCTACCATCCATAATAATAAATTAATTGTCCGTTTAATGTTTCTACCCGCGCGAATGATGGTGCAAAAAAGAAATCGGAAAAGCAACAAACTGAATCCACATTTACATTTTACATATGCATTCATTTATACATATATACATGTTACAATTAATTAAAAATTGCCTGCAGTCTTTCTTCCTTGTGCTGTTAATTGTAATAACTGTTTTTTTTACACTACGCCGCAATGCTTATATAAAACTCACAAGTGCAATAGTTATCTCAATAGTAAATGGATTTAAAAAAAAAAAAGAGCGCAATTGCGACTGTTGATCAGTGGCTGCATTGAATTTATAATTAATAATTGAAACATATTTGCAGCAACGAGATCGTTAATGGTCGAAATATGTGCGTTTCACACAGAAATAAACTACCTCGCAAATTTTTTCATCGCTGCAACATATATATACCAAACCTCATTATACACACGCATACACTTCGTGCACCCATGTACATGAAGAAAAATATATTCTTGTTTCAGAAATTTTTCATTTCTTTTCATTTATTACTATTATTATTAATTCTATCATTAACATTATTATCATTATTATCATTATTATCATTATTATTATTATTATTATCATTATTATTATTATTATTATTATTATTATTATCAATTTACTCTTAGCATTATTTGCAACATTTACAAAACAAACAATATTTTCTAATACAGTTTTGATACACATCGACATATATACAATGTGATTGTCATAATGCAATAGAGTCCGGAACCTGCCTATATACCACATATGTAAATACATATATAAATAAATATATATATTATACATATAATCCATCCCTACATTAACCATTAAGATCATCAAATGATATCAAACAAATTTCGGATCGTATGGATTATTACATAAATGAATAATTACATACATACATACATGCATACATACTGAAAGAAAAATGGGAAATCGACCGATATAAAATATTTGAGGAACAAGAAATAACGAGAATACCAATCGAGTTTACCGCACAAATGAATAGTTAAGAGAAAATTAATTGTAATATTCAACAAAAGATATAGACACTCCTGGAATAGATAGGTAAAGCATTCAAAATTCACGGGAATTTTAAAAATGATGAAAAATTTTTTTTTAGTTCCCACCAAACATCCAATACAAAATAGTAATGAATAACAATGATAAATAATAATACGAAATATTTGTTATTTTCGCTGTGTCATCAAGGTGTATAAACATACACTAAAATAACTTGATCTCCTGCGATTCCGGTTTTCTCGCCAATATACAAGTGTAAGCCTTGTTCATCATCATAAACGGTTTTGCGATTGTAGTTCATTAATGTTCATATATCGCACTGCCCAAGCAAAACCGTTCCAAAAGACTTGTGCATCAGAATATTATTGTATCAGAACGCATTTCTCTACGTATATAGATGCCCCGTCATACAGAAAAAAAGAGCGTCGGGCACAATATAAACGAAAAAATCATTGAGTATGTACGCGTACGATGTCAAACAAACGTCGAGTGTGTGTGCGAGAAAATCGGTGCATGTGTGTGTGTGCGTGACTATCCATGAGACATGAAACTAATTTTTAATCGTTCGATTTTCATAACGAATTAAAAAAAAATAATAACATAAAGAGAAATAATAAATAAAATAAATCAATCAGTCTGCGATTACAAATGGCATTATATAGCATTAATGATGATGATGAGAAGAAGAATGAGAAATGATATCTTTTCGGAGAGGACCTCTTTGCAATCGTTCGTGCGCAATGTGTTGCGTGATTACGATTTGTTATTATACACCGATATAAATCTGTTAGTTTTTTGTCCTTACATATTAGAGTTAAATAGAGAGTGAAATGGAGTGAAGTTGGCCGTTGTATTTTTAATTGATTCGATGAAATGATAAACAAAAAAACAAATAAACTTTAAGAGAATAGAAACGATTGATTGAATGAAACAATTGTTGAAAGAAAAGGGAAGGAGGGAGAAATCAGTCTTTCCTTTTCACGATATATAAGTGGTGTGTCATAGTGTTGTGTAAATACTCTTGTGTAAAGGCAATCGAGAATCCATTTGGCGTTCTTTAGAAAGGAAAATCAAAATTCAATGAATAAAAAAGTTCATTATCAATGTTCAAATTAATATTAAAAATGTTGAAGTTATAAATTGAAAACTCGATAGTCATTAACGCAAGGGTATACATCAAGTGTTATAAGAATGACACTTATTTATCTATTCTTTTTTTTTTTTAATCGGCGATAGTTAAACGTGAAGAAATAACATGAATAAAATAATTCCTCACTGAAGCGAATAAGAACGTGGTATCATATTGAATTGCAAATTATTAGCCGTATAACTCTTTCATAAAGAAAACAAAACTTACCGAATATAAATGCGTTGAATTTATCAAGGAGAAGTGTGTCGTTGTGGGTACGTATCCACCATCAAAAAAGAAGAAAAAATACAGTAAATTATATGCCGCAAGAATTTATATCGCATTTAATTATTCAGACACAAAAGAAATTCTGATATATATATACATATATATATGTCTGTGCTGCAGCTAGATTGTAGAGAGCGGACGTATGTCCGCGAAGCAAAAGAATACAAAAATGCCCCAGGCGATATGCAAAATTTTTAATAACCAAATAACCATGAATGGTATAGTTAAGGATAAGGTTGATTATTGCGAAGAACGTAAAAAAAAAGCAAGAATTGCTCGCTAAATTTTTTTCTCTTGTGTCGATTAAATGAATGACAACAAATGGAAAAAGAGAATGAAAACAAAATGGAGGACAAAAAGATTTCATCTCATTGTTGCATATAGTTTTTGTTCCGAGTTACCAATAAGTTTACAATTTTATTTTTTGATTATCATCCCACTATGAATTGTTACAAACTAGGAAAATCAATATCACTATACTGGCACAAACGGTAGTTAATTCCAAAGTCGGATAGTTGTGTTTATCAATATCTGAAAATTCCAAATAATGTCATTATTCAAATTCAACTTATTTTTTCAATCTATCAATTGTTTAAAATAATTTTTAATTGATGTCACCTACCCCATAGATTTGCGTCCTTGCTGCACTCATACGAATTATTTCCTTTACTTTACGCCACCTATCATACGTACCCAAAGTATCCCGCTGTGGAACTCACCGTCGTCCAGTTACAAAAAACCGAAAATAAAAGGAATAAATATTGAAAAGTGCAAATGATATAGAAAAATGTAACAAGCGCCATCAGATAATAAAACAGAAGCAAGAAAATGCTCTCAGAGTTGATATGAATTTGTAAACACTTACACAAACACGCAAAAACCGAGATAAAAAAGAAAAAAACAAATCAATTTATACTGAATTTATGAGTGACATTCAATTGAGGATTGTGTGTAATTGTATATATATGAGTACAATGCAGTCCATGAGTTTTAAGATACATTCTCCTTTTTCTACCATGAAGAAAAAAAAAATAAATTATTCTAGTTAATAAAAAAAAAAAAAAAAAATAATAATTGTGCATTTTTTATTTATCTCGTCTTTACAATAACCTTCCCAATATTGCATCGATCCGTCACTTTAACAACATTTTGATTGGCATAATTATGTTTAAATTAAATAATATATAATTTCATCAAATTGAGTTATTTTCATATATATATATATATATATATAATATAATTTAACTAACGCATGAATTTATTTACATTCGATCGATTATTTTACACGACATCAATTATTTGTCATTGATACATTGTAGAAACCCCCAATAATTTTTCCATGGAGGATTCGCCCAAATAAAATTGTATAAACCAAATTACTATTGGAACAAGACAAAAAAAAATGATAAACGACTTATCAACTACAATTGTGTTGGTCTTGTAGCTCGCACCATGTCGCCCAATAATCTTTCCACACTTACTTCACCAACAGTCGGTTTAAACAATAATTCCTGAAGAGTTCCACGACAGAGTGCTCGCGCTGGTGGTAGGAGTAATAGTAGACGACCAACCCTGCCGGCACCCCTTTCACCAAGAACGGTAACTGTCTGTTCCTGAAGAGTAGTAACTCTACCGATGTCACAGAGTCCTCGTGATTCTGTTATTTATTGATTTCAAAAATTCTATAATTTCTTGATTTTCTATATACAATATATATTATATACCAATTATAAATATGGAGATTAAATTTTTTGCAGCGACTTCAGGACAGGATAAAAATTGGCCAACGATATGGATACGTTTATCAAAGTCTCTGAAGGAGTGACAGAAATATAAATCTTCAAAAAAAGAAAAAAACGATATTCATTATGGTCACAATTTCCAATAGAATTCAAAGAAAAATGGAGATACATAAATTGGGGGAACTGATCAGAGCCAAATGTAAATTTTTAGTGGGATTCCCATATATATAATCTCTAACACTTCATCGAGTATCGTGAAGAAAAAAATTCATACGGTTTACTAACGTGACAAAAAATGCAGCATGCGTCTGTTACTTGAAATAGATTTTGCATTCATGAAATATATTTTACCTCCTTTGAATAAAGCGATTGCTTTCAAACATGCATACTCAGAGTGATCCACCCGAAGAATTGCAAAGCGTGTGAGTAATTCTCGAAGCCGTCGCAATTCTTCAACGAGAATTTGCTTTCGTTCCGCAGGTAATATTACTGACACGAGAATTGACTCGTCAACAGAAAAATTCCATTGCGCTGCAGTGAGAACAAATAATTCACTCCAAGATTCCTCAAGTAGAATTGCCTGGTCTCTGAATGATAACTGGAACGAAAGGAATTATGAATTATACAAGAGCATGAAAATCATGATCACCAACAATTAACAACGAAAATTGAGTGGAAAGAGCAATTAGGAACTTACCTCCAAAAATGAGGGAATACTTCTGGCCCATTTTACCGCAAGAAAAAGTAGCTTTGCTGCTGACTCATAAATACTTTCCGTTGGCAATAATGACTGACTAGAAACACCATACTCGGATACGGACGGATTCATTATTGAAGGTGGCATTAGTGAAATACCAGTATGATCTGCAACAAAAAATACTCGATTATCAATGGAAAAAATTGAATGAATAAATAAGTAGCACTACTAAATTATTATACCTTTGGGCTCACTCCTTCGAACAACACTACTCGTCTCCTCCGAGCTCGTAACCTCATCCTCCTTAGCCACACTTACTGATGACAAAGATTCAGATGTTGGTCGTGGTAAAAAATGCCCTGCGGATAAATATTACAAAATATTAATTCGATACATTTGTCATTAAAAAATATTTATCTCATTCAATAAAGTATATGAAAAGACTTACCGACACCAGGAGTGAAAGACGTCACAGATGGCTTGAATGGAAAGAGCGTTGGATATAAGAGTGGATGATAAGGACTGCCAGTAGTGTGGTAGACGTGTGATATACCCGGATAGATCGCCGAGGGTGCTCTTCTCACTGCCGCAACCAATGACGACGTACTTCTCGGCGCTCTCTCATGTTGTACCGCTGAAAATGACACTTTCTTCGAAATCTATCTCTTCAAAAACCGCAAAGCATCCGTTTTATATGTCACCATATGTCCTATCTCTTTTCCCTCAGTGAATTTTTTTCCCCAACAAAAATTGTATTATACAAAAATATAGTGAACTCCTTGTCATTAAATATATATTGTTCAAATTGTTGGCCCTTTTACTAATAGATATCTCAACGCAATCAAGTGTTTGGATTATCGCCCTGCGCACAGGCCAAGTGGCTCGAATAAAGATAGAGCGAGACCGCGCAATATTTACAAAAGCTGTGAACTTCAGCGTGCTCATGACACTTCGAAGGTTGGCTATTTACGAATCGACAACGACAACTCAAATTTCATGTGGGTGGTGTTATTATTATTTCTTCTTTTTTTTTCTCCTTTATCCTGCGCCCCGTTCATCACGACTAAGTGCTCGGTGGCTCATGCATTGTAATACAATGTATACAGAAATGAATTTAGACCAGTTTCAATATTTGTCGTCGTGATGCATAGCATTATAGAAATATAAAAAAGTTTTGAGATCGTTTTTATTGATTGGAAGTACGTGAGAGGGTTATTATTTGGTGACATGAGACGTATTGTGAATGGTTATGTTCTAAAATATATTATACGTTATAAATAATGTCGTAGCATTTCAATTCCACGACTCACCACTTGTGTAGTGAAACGTACCATCTCGTTTCATGTTGACCTCAAGACATTTGGCGAATCTGCATGCTTGACATTGATTTCTCCTTGACACATCCACGATACATTGGCCATTCTCTTTACAAACGTAATCTAAGTTCCTGCTATGTCCAATATGAAAGGAAGAGAAGGGAAACAAAAAGACAAAATTTATAATAAAAATTCTATGGTGGAATTAATTTAAATAATTGAAGGTGTAATTCTCTGATTTGATGGGGAAATAGTGATCCTATCGTGTTCTGAGTTTGAATGATTCTCCTTTAACATTGTATTATTTCAATGGCTTTGGTATGGACTGAAGCAACCACCTCTTTGGTAATAACATTAATTTGGTAGAAAATCTAACATCGAAAACTATCCGAAAATAATTTTGTCTCAAGTTATAATTCAATTGAAAAACAAGGCTTCAAAAAAGTAAATGAACACATACAGAAATTGATTCACGAATATCACATGTATTGAGAGCTTACCAATTACTAGCATACAATTATTTCAGTTAAAAACGATAATTACCTCGCGTACCTGCGGATTGAACGTTTGAAAAATCCTCGACAACCGTCGCAACTTGGAACACCATAATGTTTTCCGGAGGCTTTGTCACCACAGACCTTACACAGTGACGAGTCCCGATTGTGTTCCTCCATTATTCTGATTGAAGTCTGTTCGACACATTAAATTGTTTTCTATAAATATCGATACTTGTTTATTTTCTCTTGATTGTCTCAATATATTTTGCTGAATATTTTTCAGGGTAAAAACTTCGCATTTACCTATTGTAGTTTATTTTTCCATACTAGATATATCAGCCAAAATATAACAGGGTTGGTAATGGACAGTCGATGTATTCATTCGTGTCAGATAAAATATAAATAAAATATTGAAACATATATATATATATATAAAGAATTTTATAATAGTATATGAGAATGTTATTTCTACATAACCAACATATTTGTATCAGTGTATATGTAGATATGTAGCTATATTGTCAACTAACTACCGGCATCGTCACCACGGTAGACCCATCTGCATGTTACATGAGATAATCGTGCTCACATGGGCATTCACTACACAATTGCTCAACGGGCACAAACTTCGATCGCTCGCGAGTTTTGTATAGACGACACTGATCGATTCAATAGCAATTACTTCATACACATAGACTCTATATTATTTTTTATACTTTCTATATACGAAGTCTTTCATAACTTTAACAAATTATACTGCCACTTTATTCAACAGTTTATAGTTTCATCGTATTAATAAATCAAAGATTACATTTGCAATCCTGCTAATAAATCATCACCAATTATTATATTATTTTTGGAATCATTCTACTTTTACATGAACAAAGAATCACTACCTTGTATTCCTCCAAATAGTTCAATTAATTGTTCTCAAGTTTATTTGTTAATCTGTCGCTCGAACTAGAAAAAAATTCATAAACTTATCATCGAATTGAGATTGTAATGACGAGGTAAACTATGATGAGAGATAGTATTTTCTCAATAAATAAAAGAACGTAGCGGTATTGAGATAAGATAAAAACTATTCATTTCTTCTTCCTTTCAAACAGCAGTGCCATCTTCTCATCCAATATTTCCCCTCTACTATATTTTATTGAATATTTGTCCAATCAGATATTTATGTATTATTTACTGAACTCAAACATATGGATTCTCTCCTTGAATGAAAATGAATATACGAATTTGTATATATTTATACCATAAACCGTAATCGAATAAAAGATCGTCAAGTCATGTGATATCAGCTTTCAAGTCTACATCGCGGTCATCCACTGTATAAAACTTCTTTTCTTACGCCCCCAATGTGACTTTTCCAAAGAGTGTAAGGACACTTCTTCTCTCTTCTTTTTTTTTTTTTTCCTTTCTTGACGTTTTGCTTAGCCTCCGGCCGCCTCCACTGGTACACGCGCGTACCTCGACCCACAGGGCGTTCCTGTCCGCTACTATGCTATATACGCGCACACGTTTCCATTTCTACCCTCGTGCGCGCTAATAGGAACCCCCGGCAGCAAAGGCTTTTCCACCTGCGGTTTTCCCATAGCTCAATAATGCAAACACCGACACGGAGCCGCGGCGGTGCGCGCCCTCGAGTGCGGCGCGACGGACATCACATATACGAATAGAGATAATATTTAGGAGAGACGATATGTATATGTGTACAGCATACATGAAGTTTTGCGATGGCTATTTCACGCACGTTATCCCTTTTTGCACCTTGCAAGCAGATGGATTTGTGCAGATATAATTGACTAGAGAGCGAGGGATATTAAGTATTCAGGAAAATTGTCATTACCCCTTCAGATACACATACACCCCCCCCATATTTAAATCCAAAGTCGCCCCACAATACAATTACACGCAGGGCCAAATTATATTTAACCCTGTTGGCGATTTCAACATTTATGTGTGTAAAAGTATATATACGTATGCATTCAAGTACAAATGGACAACATATGGTTTGGAGAAATTGAAACAGTGAATTTTACGTTTTGACTGTGTCTGTATGTTTGTGTCAGTCTATGTTTGTATGTATGGAGGGTGTCAGATCGAGTGAAAAAGTCGAGGGTGGGGCATGACAACATGACAAAACAAATTAACGACAGTCAAAACGATTTTGTGCTCATTAAATCAAATGTTATGTTCATCATCATTATCATCACAAACATTGACACCGTAACATCATATCGAATGTCACCTCATCAATTACAATTCTAATAACTTTTATATTTTAATATTATTTTTTAAGTCCGAGCTCATGAATTTTTTATATGCTGTATTCAATAGCGTTCATTATCCTCATTATTATTAAATATCAATTCGATATATATTATATTGATAATCGTGTGATGTTCAAAATAAACAATTGAACAAGCAGGATTAAGAATAAATAATGTAAACTCATCCATCACATAAAATGTCGCCGCAACACGTTCAACAAAGAGTTTTACACATAATACGCCTAATGTCATTTCGATGACTTTCCAATAGTTGAATATATGCGAATAAGGTTTCGAAATATATATATATGTATATATAAAATACGCGAGACGCCTGCCAGTGCATAAAAAATAAAGTCATTCCCTTTTGGGACAATCCGTGGGGAGAAATTTGATGCTAATTTCTTTTTTTATCGTCGTCACCGTCACGTGCATTTTTTCGCATAAAAAATTTTGTGATCGATCGCACATACTTTATTCTACATGTTCATCATCATATTCTCATCAAATGTAACTATCACTTTCTATGCAAAATTAATAACGGCTACGTAGTGAGGAGAAGTTTAGACGGGAAATATATAAAGTGCATGTTCAATGGAATAATTATTAATACTCGAATATTGAAGTTTAAAAAAACTGAATTAAGTCAATAAAGCTGAAGTAAGTTAGAGAAATATATGAGTACACTTCAAAATACACAAAATTTTGTCGCTCACATGATAAATTCTCCAAATTCGTACACGGTAAATTAATTTTGAATAAAACAAATAATTCAAAGTGTATATACATTATGTATGTGTAATTTATGACGAAAAATAAATTGATAAACGGATGAAAAATTCTTCTGGACAATATGTACCTATCCGAAAATTATTATTTATCTCGTTTGTTTAGATATAATAATATACAACTGTCAATTGGTCAAATCAATTCGATATTATCTTATATGCTGTGTATCACGTTTTTGAATAAAATACAAATATTATTCATATTTCAATACATACACAATATTTTAATATTTCATTCAACGAGAACTCGACTGGCTAATGTACAACAACTGGTCCTCAATTCAACTCTGCATTTTAATTTGACTCCGGGTTACAAATTGCGGCTGTTCCGCTACCCGCAAACACGTGCGCACTTCACACGCCTTTATATATATATATACTAAGGTGATGCAGTGATTGCGTGGCCATATACTGTGCCTCATATAAATAAATACATATTATACATTCGAAAATGACTCCAGACGTGTTACATCCCGTTGTCTAATAAACAATTTTACTGTGAAGATAATATACTGATATTATATTTTATAATTCACTTCTTTGTGTTTATTTTATACGAGTATATATATATAATATGAATCTATATAGAGTAATCATTCTATAAAGTCAAGGCGTAGTGTTGTCACTGTATGTATAAGTATAAAGTAACATATGCATGGTTCTGGACGTAACATATGCGCTTGTAGTGCGAGTGATATTATAATGACAAGGTATGTATATATATATGATATTGTCCTGCAATTATTTGATTCGGAAAGCGTAAAACTGATTTACAGGTGCGTAAATTCACAACACGTCAATTATATGGACTATTATGTAGATATGAGTGTTATAGGTAAGCGCACGTGACATATTCTCACAATATAAAAGAAAAGTTAACAATTTATTTATAGATGTCGTTAAGAAAGTCATATACCACACTCACTCACTGCATTTTTTATATTCGTGTGATGATAATATACATTAAAATTGATAATACACTTTGATGAAGATGAGATTTTTTTTCTCATTCAATTTTAACTTTAGTATATGCAATTGCGCTATCACAAAAGAAAATAGATTACATTAAATGTCAAGCATAATGCTAATTTATGCAGTGAAAAGATTTCGTGTAAAAATCCACCCAAAATTTTGTATTGAAAATAATCTAATATAATTTAACAATTATGTAGAGGCTTGCATTATGGAAATCATATGTTTTATCAAATCAGTATAATATTTGATATTGAAATTGGAACATGAAAATTTTTGCACAACTTCTGCGTTACAATTTTTACGCAAAAAATGTCAATTACCCAATTTCAAATATCCCAATAAATTCTCCACTCCCAGAATTAGGAATCAAAGAAATAAAATTTGAGTTTGAATTGCGATTTTAAACAATTGTTACCGCAAAAAAAAAAAAAAAATAGAAACTATTAACATTATTCTAACTAAAAATATTCCACGTATTTTATACTTACCCTGAGTACAATGTGTCACTGATAAAATTGTCGTGAAAAATTTGTTTTCACAGTATGAACAAAAAATATATATGAATAAATATAATAAAAAAATAAACACTGGACAGAGGTCGTCCACAGAGTAACGATTAATCCTGCTGCACTGTGTGTTCAATTGATCGTGCTGACTCGCAAGGACTTACTATTGTGATCTATGATTCCGTAATTTTTGGTTTTCTGTTAGCGTCGCGCGGCCTCGGGGCTGATCCAAAAGGTGATCCCCCGTCGTACAAGGAAGGCAAGGGTTGCTTCAATCCCTATCATCACACCCATTGGTCAGAATAACATAGAGCTTTCGTTGTCACGATGAACCACCAACAATTGCCATTGGCCAATGGGCGGAGCATTAAGGACACCCTCTCGACGAGCTTGCAATTGGCGATCGCGCGCGCGCGCCCAACTCGGATACGGATAGGGGTTGAAATATGACAGTGTACAAGTGTATATGTCCTGACCACACAGTGGACAAGTACAAAGAGAGCAATCCAACAGCCGCACCAAAGTCAATTTTAATATTGTGCGTTTAGAACGCCTGCCACCAGATACACAACAATTTTTTTTTGTCTTATTGCGAAATTTCATTTTTTAACTTACCTACACATCTGTATTATTCATATTATTTCGAAGCTAGTACGGGATAACAGACAACAGTCGTTAGTCAAATTTAATGCCTGAACCATTAAGGTCATTGGATAATGTCCAAATAATATTTTATCAATGCAATCACGAAATTGTGTCTGGATCCAATTGGAATCCATTATAGAATTTGATTGTTAAAATAATTCGCCGAGTTGTATACACAATTAATTTCTATAAAGAGATATTTGGAGAGTGAAGCTGTTACAGTAGTGAAAGAAAAACGGAGGAATGGAGTGGAAAAAAAAAAAATGAATCCCACACACTCTTGAGTTGTTTTGTGCAAAAGCAGAAAATTGCACTAAAGTATTGACAGTCGTCGGGCTAATGGCTTGGAGACCATATTTTGTTAAACTGGGAAACCTTTTATCTCCTATAACTGGGTGAAACCACTTCAACACCCAGGGATTGCGTTTCCCAGTGAGGGTAAAGAAAAAAAAGACAAGAATGTCACAGCTCTTAAGTGATATATAGGTACGAATATATGAAACTAAACGGGAATATAGAATGGCAATTTTTAATCTTTCTTGAAATATTATTCATTTATATGAAAAAATTACGTTTTGTCATGATTCTTATTAATATCAAATTCGTGTTAACTCATCATTTTTTCATCAGACAATCTTTAATATTCAACAATTTCAATTTTTACCTATCAATTCAATTCACACTTTAGGAAATGGAGAGGCCAATTTTTGAAGAATCTTATTCCAACGTATTCTCGAGTTGTCGTTGACAATTCTTTCCAATATTTTATCAACTGAAATTTGAAGTTATGGTGTATATTGAAGTCTTTTAAGTATACTATTGTTTTTTTTTTTTTTTTTTTTCGGTATCAAAATGCATTGAGTAAAATTTTCAAACAATTTGAATTTATGAAAAAAATAAAATATCCATATCAGTTGTGTGCAGACGGCCCTGTAATTCCACTTGGTTTTTCCTGTCACCAAGAGCGGCTATGGAATTGTGAACCGTCAGACCACCGCGACAAGAGGCCAACTGTCGATTCCCATGATTCGCCTACACAACAGTTCTCACTTATATATATATGTTTATATGGATTCTTGCACTCTCGGCGGAGAGAACTTCACACCCTTCAGAATGAAGGGATGGTGGTAAGTGTCGATATAAACGTTTGCATGATGGTGTCATTTGATATAGATATCGAATAGATATGTATGTAGGAGTTTGAGTGGTTGCAAGCATCACGCGGATTCGAAAGCTTCAGGCCAATAACTTTGCGACAAATTATTTTTTTTCCAATATTGAATTAAATTATCTTTGTTGATTTAACATTTTTACGTCGGGTGAGAGTCTCTACATGGTTTATGACGTGAAGGGATAACTTGTATAGTTATGGGAATGACAGTTATTCAAGTATTTCACTTTCTCGTATATTTATTTTTTTGTATACCAGTATTCCAGAAATTCTAGGCACAGAGATGAACATTTTTGGCAAATAATAGAGTCATCATATGTGCTTTAGTTTAGGAAAATAAATAGAAAGCAATATTCGCTCGAACCAGAATTTTCATTTAAATTTCACATCCGACAAAGTTGTCCCTGAAGTAATGAAGCAATACATTGTCGTCCAAACCTTTCTGTTTCACTATAATGAAAACTAAAAAAAAAAATCGTGGTTCCGGCCGGGATCGAACTGGCGACCTTCTGCGTGTAAAGCAGACGTGATAACCGCTACACCACGGAACCCGATATGTGAGGTTTTTATAAAAACACCTTCACACCATTGAACTAATTTCATATTCAAAATGTATGGAAGAACAAATTATTTTTCCAATTTGTTACGTACCCCATCATATAATATTAAATGATGATAACATCTACTGTCAGATTGCCCCCAATATTGAAGTATTTAATCCATAACGATAAATACAATATTTAACATTGAACAAGAACATAACTTATATCAATAAATAAACTAATACTGTCCAGTAAATTTTTTAATTCTTCTGAATTATGTTAATTCACAATGAGCGAAAACACGTGTATTATGTTTTGACAATTTGAATTAGTCGTCACTACTCGTTCAACTTCGGCGATCTGGTATATGGATCCAGCCAATCCTGTAATACCTGTATACATCTTAACCAACATAACCTATTTTCGATTCATAATCAAACTAAACGTGTAAAACGTGTGTAGCACATACACGACTGATGAATATTTGACAAACTAATTATTTCTTAAAATAATGGCGAATAAATCTGGAAGGAGGAAAGTAAAAATATTTAGAAAAAAGAAAAATATTCCGGAAACGAAAATAATTGAAGAACTGTGTGCAAAATACGGAACGGTAATACACAACTTGACATATTTTCGATGGATAACCTCAATCTTTTATTGCAATTGTATACTAGATGGCAATTATTTAGCCTGAGCTAGACGAACACGAGTGTTCGACACCCAGTTGAAATGTTAATAGCCGCAAATCAACTTCAATGAATATTCTTCAAAGTCTTTGTTCTATAGCTTATCTCCATATGCTTTTGCTTCTATTGTACAAGTTATTGTATGAATTATCTTTGGAAAAAAAATATTGATGAATATTGACTAGGGTTTGAATAATCTTGGTCATTATTACAGATTGACGAAGCAGCCATTGAAAAATTCGATGACTTGCCACTATCGTCGGAAACACTAAAAGGCTTGACGGATGCTAATTACATCGAACCGTTGCCTATACAAAAGCAGAGTATTAGTCTAGCACTACGTGGAGAAGACATCCTAGGCGCTGCAAAAACTGGCAGTGGAAAGACATTGGCATTTCTCATTCCCGTATGTGTTGTACGAAATAGTAAGTAAAATAGTACTTTTGTTCATACATTCATTCAAATATTAAATTGGTAGGTTATTGAATTGCTGTATCGCGAACGTTGGACTCGAAATGATGGATTAGGTGCTCTTATTATAACTCCTACAAGGGAGTTGGCATATCAAATCTTTGAAACTCTGCGAAAAATTGGAAAATATCACAGCCTGTCCGCAGGTTTAATTATTGGAGGACAAAATTTACACTTTGAAAAGAGTCGCATAAATCAATGTAATATTATTATATGTACACCTGGACGACTATTGGATCATATGGATAAAAATGGATTACTTGATTGCATCACAATGAAAATTTTAGTTTTGGATGAGGCTGATCGAATTTTAGACATAGGTTTTCAAAAAACAATGAATGATATTATTGAAAATTTGCCGCCAGAAAGACAAACTCTCCTTTTTTCTGCAACACAAACAAAATCTGTTCAGGACTTAGCACGATTGAGTCTGAAAAATCCTGTGTATGTGTCGGTTCACGAATATTCACAATTCGCTACACCGAAAGCTCTTCAACAAAGTTACATTGTCTGTAATTTGGAAGACAAAATGACAGTACTTTGGACTTTTATTCAGCGGCATATTAGAGAAAAAATCATCGTTTTTTTCATGGCATGTAAACAGGTGTCGTATACATATGACGCATTTCGTTCCCTGGAGCCTCATACGAATTTAGTGAAACTCTATGGTACAATGAAACAACCTCAAAGAATGCAAAATTATGAATCATTCAATAATAAGGAAAGAGTAGTACTTTTTGCTACAGACGTTGCTTCACGTGGTCTAGGTAATGAGTTAACCATAAAAGTTAATAACTTTGAATTTCGGAAAATAATTTATTGTCATACTTATATATTTTTCTGTCTTAAGATTTCAAAAATGTACATTGGGTCGTGCAAATGGATTGTCCTGAAGATGTGAATACATACATCCATCGAGTCGGCAGAACTGCGAGATATCAATGTGGTGGTAATTCACTATTGGTATTATTACCAAGTGAATTGGAGATGATTAACAAACTTACTGAGAAAAAAATTCCAATAAAAAAATCCAGGTAATTACTCTGATCAGTAATTGATTTTCAGTATGAATGTATGAATCCAGTATTATTCTCTTTTCTGTCCCTATTTCTAGACTTTCGCCGAATGAATTGCAATTTCCACAGAAAAAATTGGAGAATAATCTTGTGCGAAATCCAGCGCTCAAAGACTCAGCAACAGCGACTTTTAAAAAATATTTCAGATCTGTATCACTAATGAAGGATAAAACAATTTTCAGATTAGATGCTTTAGACAGATACGCATATGCAAGGTAATTCCACAGATTTTTCCAAATTATATTGCCGGAAAATATATTTTAAATATGAACGAATTCTCCATTATCTGAAGATCGCTGGGTCTGATTGATGCACCGAGGTTGCGTGCTCTAGAAAAGATGGAAAAGAATGCAAAGAAAAAAGGTGGTGATAATAAAGATAATACAGCAGGATCGGAGTCTGAGCAATCAACGGAAAAAATGCTGATAAATCGAAAACCGAAAAACAAAAATTCGCATGATAACTTAATAGGAGAGGAAACGTCCAGTAATGAAGATGACAATCAAATACAGTCGAGTAAAAAGAATGAAGTAAAAAATGATGGAGGTTCATTTTTCAACGGTACCTTATCTCAAATAAATATTATTGCTATGAACAATTTTCTTCAATTATTTAATTTCATCTATCTATCTACTTAGTGTTTCCTTTTGGTTTTTCCAGTTGAGATCGATGATGACGAGGATTTATTAACGCTGAATAGAAAAAAAATTTATGTTGAAACACAATCTCATGAGCTCCCGAATGATTACGCTGTCTCATCGAAGGCGGCAATTACTGAGAGGAGGAAAGTTAACATTGATACGCCTAACGAGACAGTGAACATGGCAGATACGAAAAACAAAAAAGCAGTTACCAAAGCTGCCATTGCCAAAAAAATTCTTCGGAAGAGAATTGTTCCAAACAAAAAAACATGCTTCGACGAAGAGGGACAGGTAAAATTTCGCATCTATTTCCAAAAATTGACAAATATTTATGATTTATATATTGTTATATTCAACAGGAATTGATAGACGGGATGAAGAGCAAAGTTTCCGAACTGGCTAGAGAATATGAACATGATGATAGCTCTGGAATAAATATTGATATCGCCAAACAAATTCTACGCGAAGAGGACAAATTTGATAAACAGTTGTATCGCGCTAAAATAAAAGAGAAGCATAAAGAACAAAAACGTAAACTGAAAGAAAAAAATAAGAAAGTGGACAGTGAAGAGGAGGATGATCAGGAGGAAGTAGCCCACGACAGTGAAGTTGATGAAGTACATAATGATGGTGAAAGCGGCAGTGAATCAGATGGGCCAGACTTATCGTGGTTGCCAGATCCTGATGAAATTTATGGACCGAAAGAAGATTCCAGCGATGTAACGACTGGAAATAATGATTCGATACAATGTGAAGATGAACAGCCGATTCACAGGTAAATATACAAATTGATTGAATCCTCGCAGTTACACTTATCGTTATTATTAATCGTGATTTCATAACAGGCCGCCGAAACGACAATTACTTACTCAAGATAATGTTAATAAAAAGAAGAAACAAAAAATTAAAGATCCTGGAAATGACTTGTTGGCAGCTGAGGAGATAGCATTGCAATTACTTCGAAATTGAAATATATTTTGAAAATATATCTTTCAATCCATGCTATACAATAAATATTTTCATTATTCTTCATTATGAATCTTTACTCCACTAGTTTCATTACATACACAGGGTCTAAGAAAAAATAAATTACATTAAAATTAATTTAATCACAATGCATATATTACACAGCATTCTGAATTATTTTTTAACAATGATTCAGTATGCGCTCAGATACTGTACAGAGAGACGAACTAATGTCGCAAAATTTACCCCATTTTTTTGCATAATTCTATCGGGGCTGACTTTGGAACGACTTTTTAAGTGACTGAATGAGGAAGAAGCTCCACGAAAGCAAATAATAACCACATTCAATCATTATACAAATTGATCAGTTTAGAAAATTCTAACAAATCAATTATTTGTATTCACGAGTATTTAAATAACTGCAAGTTTTATGTGTTTCATAATGCTATCAACGACTTCGCGACTGGTTGCAGATCCGCCCAAGTCACGCGTTTGAATTCCTGAATTGATAGTTTTAATGATGGCATTCTGAATAATTGTCGCATGATGTTTATGTCCGAGATGACGCAACATGTCAACTGCGGCATTGAGCATTGCTATCGGATTGGCAATATTCTTTCCAGCTATCTTTGCACCTGTATTACGTGTGCCTGGCTCGAAAACCGTGTAATGATCACCGAAATTCTTACCAGAAAGCAGACCAGCGCCGCCCAACAATCCACAAACGACATTTGATACAATTGAACCGTACAAATTTGTCGTCAAAATAACATCAAATTGATGAGGATTAGAAACGAGTTGCATACAAGTATTATCAATAATCATATCATTATGAACAATATCCGGATAATCCTTTGCCATTATTTTCGCCGTTTCCAAGAATAAACCATCAGACAGCTTCATAATATTTGCTTTATGCACAGTCGTCACTTTTTTTCTTCCGTTACGTTTGGCATACTCGAATGCATAACGTGCCAAACGTTCAGAATTTGATCGTGTAATGATTTTCATACTTTCCACCACACCACTAGCGCTCTCGTGTTCTAACATTGCATACTCCCCCTCAGTATTTTGTCGCACAATAACAATATCGATATTTTTTTGACGTGAATTCACACCGGGATATGAAACACAATGCAATACATTCACATACAAGTCAAGTTCATTACGCAAGGCAACGTTACGAGAAAGTACGCCAACTTCGCGGCTACGTGTTTCAATATTTCCTTTCAATGCAACACCATTACGGCGTATCGTTGTAATGGCATAATATAAATCATCATTGTTGTGTGCATTTGGATCAATATCAACATCCTCAAAATCAACTGGTACTCCGGCATAACTGAATACCTGATAAGGAATGAAAAAGAATGTTTATAATTTCCACATAAAATTTATCGGAAATCTTCCACTCTTAAAAGGTCACTCTCTCTATTTCACCCCCGATTCTCGTCCTCAGATATCTTGAAATCTCATTGATCAATTTTTACCATCAATCAGCGAATGGTTACTCAACAACTGTGAGTATTCCAATGATGTGAAAGAAAGAAATCATGTCTAATAAATTTAATTTTTTCCCGGAAAGTATTCCACTGACGGGGACAGAGTGACCTCTGGGAGTTGATTGGAAAATATGTAAATAATCACCTCCTTGACTATTCCCATGAGTTCAGGACCGATACCAGCACCAGGCAATAATGACACTGTATGACGACCACCATAGTGGGCTTTGGGTATTGGCATTACTTTTTTAATAACTGGTGTTTTGTGTTGAATCTCGAATGCAGACAGCGAGGCCGTGCATCGATGAATTTGTGGTGTAATTGTTTTGCATTGGACATACCTTACGAGTGATCGGGCAGCCATATTCTCAATTATAGACTAATTGTCAAATATTCCGAACAGAAAACACTACCCACAGGGCAATTTTGAATATTGAATTACTTGAGACCCTCCTGCTTAGCAGAGTGTCTATTTTAACAGTAACCCAGAGACCTTGCCAGGGTGCTCAATATGCCGTGTTCTACAAAACGAAATCGAGCATAGTGAGAGCACTACATGCAGTAATGGAAACACCAAAAATCCTACGCACATGTCTAATGCAGATGCCATTGTTACCGAGTGAAAACGGTGGATCAGGTATACCAGAAGTGCAAAACAAAAAATAGCGTGTGCCGAAAGAAACTATGAATTATGTAATCGGATTTGTTTTAGAGAAGCAGCTAATTGGCTGTAGCTAGATTATACTGGGCACACGTGTTTCAGAGCGCATTTTTTGAATTGCCATTCTAGAATCATCAATAACCCGTTGAGAATTTAGGTCAGGTAGTATTATTCACGTTAGCTATTTCACATTGACGTCTAGTTTTCGTTAAATCCACTCTTCATTAGTTATTATTATAATTCACGCGCCGATTCTTTCAATTATTGCGCATGCGTTGATGGATCATTGCACAGCTCTATTATTTCCAGGAAAACAATGAGCCCACTTTCTTCCTTCCTTTCACTTCATATTACAATCGGTCAGCCCTAATTTGTATCGCATAAGTGAGAGTACTTTAATTCACTCATAGAATAAACGATGCTCATGAAGGACGTTCTGCAACATAGCCTCTCACTTGACGATACAATTTGAATATTTCGCCACTTCCGGGATTTAATTTTGTGAATTTAGAGTGCGGCATAGGGTATTATCCGAGATGCCGTTGGTAGTCTTGAAATTTTCGCGGCAAGATAAAGGCAAGACGCCAAGGCGCCAGAATTGGCACCACTACCACAATATCCATAGTACACAGACAGGCTATACCAGGCTATACGGCGTCGTGTAGCGTCAGTTCATTAATGCATCATATAATTCGGGTTTAATTTGTGTAGGAATCGCCGAGACAATATTTTATCATTGCAATATTGTTCGTATTCAAGATCGAATTAATAATTGACAATATGTGAGTATTAAAATTCATTTGTTTTTATCCCACACAAACATTAATAAATCATCATGTCTCAGGCTTCCCGGCCACTTTTGCCGCCATTTTGTCTACTATATCACTTGTTAATTTGTGTTGCGCACTAATATTTATTAAATATCAATTAATCTATTTTATTCCTTTAATTTTGTTATATTCATACTCATATCTAATTCAATCCATTCACCTATTCATAGAGTATCGTAACAAGTGATACACCGGTCAATAATTCAATATCTGAATGAAATTATTTACCGGTAATCAACATGCAACTTGTAAAACCGATGATTGTGTGACAAAATAATTGAACACCTTCACCTCAACTCAATTAATTCACGATCAATTATGATTGCGATACAATATTGTCAAAACAATTCAGTCAGCTGTGTTTATTCAATTATTTGAATTTGTTCATGAATTCAAATCCATGTTTTTTTATTTCAATTCCTCTATTACATGTTAGAACACAATGAGCAAAACAAAAGATTCACCAGCTACGGATGGCGGGACCGAGGAGGAGTTCAGTGTTGAGAAAGTTCTAGACAGGCGAGTGATCAAAGGCAAAGTGAGTTATTATCTTATGAATATACCAACTGCATGTACTAGCCCGAATATATATGTTTTGAATAATCCTCATTGCAATTTTACAATTTAGGTTGAATATTATTTAAAATGGAAAGGATATTCCAATGACGAGAACACGTGGGAGCCAGAAGAAAATCTTGATTGTCCTGATTTGATTGCGCAATTTGAGGAACAACGCAAGAAAAAAGAGGCAGCTGCAAGTGGCAAACGCCATGAGGAGAAAGAATCCAAAAAACGGAAAAGTTCAAGTACACCAACACCAACGGCGACAAAAAAGAAAGTGACCGAAGACAAGAAACCAGAAGGTAAATATTTTGATTAGCTTTCTCAAATTTTCCCATCAGTGATGACAGAAGTATTTGCTGTTTTATCGTCGTACTGTATGTCAATTCGAATTTATACTTGAAAATGCAATAAAATTGTTCAGGTTTTGACAGAAATCTGGAGCCTGAACGTATCATCGGTGCTACTGATTCAAGCGGTCAATTGATGTTCCTCATGAAGTGGAAGGATACAGAAGATGCGGATCTAGTCGCCGCGCGTGTGGCTAATGAAAGGTGCCCACAAATCGTCATAAGATTTTATGAGGAGCGACTCACGTGGCATAGTCCAACGCATGATGATGAAGGCAACAAGCCTGAACCTGAGTAGCACTCGCCATCCATATATAACTACACCGCGCGCTTTAGAATTTGTCACATCTAGTGATTCAACTGAAATATGAACAATCTGGCGAAAAAAAAAACCAACAGCAGTGATTGGTCAGATGTGGGGCGCCGGGAGTGGCGATATTTTTTACGATTTACCGCTAATTATAACTATAGTTAAGTCCCTTTGTTGTCTAAGAATGATACGATAATGATACAATATATGACTATTCGATCAAAAAAAAATTCAAATTTTAATGACAAGTGGGCGTGACATTACATTTGTGGAAGTTGTATGTCATACAAAGATGAAAAAAAATATAAAATTAAGATATAGAAACTTGTGTTTCAACTTCAATGTATATTGGTTGATGCAAAATATAATATAGATTCAGTTTATGAATATAAATGAAGGCACAATGCGTACGTTAGAAGAAAGAGTATATAATGGGCTCTAAAAGAGTAGTGTTAATTTGATTTGAAAACGATCGAAGAAAGTAACGCAATCGTATCTCACAGATTGAAATTATCACACAAAGATAAAATATATTTCAAAGAGTTCATAAAGGACATGAATAAACAGTTTGCTAATACAATGATACTTCAGTTTCTTATAATCTAAAACAATACACAACTCAATGTTTCCTTTTGAACTTCTTGACATTTTTATTTGTTTTGAATCCACTGTTTGCTCGTAGTCGCTTTTTGCCACCAAATTTTCCACTTAATTTCTGATTTCTGGTGGTTTCCCAATCCAGCTGCTTGACGTTGGCACCATCCGCATCACTAAACATATCAGAACCACCTTGTTTACGTTTAGAGCGTCCTTGTTCCTCCAATATTTCTGCAAATTCCTCAGCTGACACAAACACGTTCTTATCAATTCCTTTTGACTTTCCACCCTTCTTCAAAGCTTTATTTATCTTGGAATTTGATCCACGCGTTATTCCAGATGACTCATCCTCCCAGTCTTCTCCATCATTGAATTCCATATCGCTCAAGTCTTCATCGTCAATTCCATCGAAATCAATGTCGCTCATATCCATATCATCGTCTTTCATAGATCCAGCGTCTTCATTTTCATCTGAGATATCATCACTTCCTTCCAATTCCGCATCGGAATCTTCGATCGATTCTACATCATTACCATCATCATTATCATTATCATCATCATCATCATCATTATCATCGTTCGCCAATCGCCTTTGTTTCTTCGATGATCCAATATCCGCGGCGATATCCAACTCCTCAAAGTCTTTATCGCCACTGAATCTATCGAGCATTTCATTGAACTCCTCACTATTCACGCTTTCATTATCGCTTTCGTCATCCTCCACATGTATATTACCATTATCATTCTTCATTCGAAGATAACGATACAAAAACAATTCATCGACGGGAATACGATCCTCATTCTCATTCAAATACGCTTGGCTACCAACGGGAATTGAACGCAACCCTTTGGGAGCATATTTGGCCCGTACAGCCAATGGATCATTGCTTTTTGCTACTTTTTTCTCATCCAATTTCTTGGGATTTTTGAAGACGTACCTGTCCAAAAATCGTATTAATGTCAAATCTTCCAACGGATCGCCAGTGTAGTGTATAGTTTTTCCTTCAACAATATTAGTTGCAAATAATGCAACACTGGGATGAACATGTTCAACAAGTGCTCTGAGTTCAACAATTGGAGATTTAGATGCACCCGATCTCAAAGGATTAATACAAAATGGATCATAATATGCAGCGTCATCTTCTTCAATCTTGATAACATCTTTAATGTCTGTATCAGTTGACACTGTTGTTGAGTTATTCGCAATAACATTCGACAACATTATCGTATTTTCTTCAATTATTACATCATCCTCATTGTCGCTGCCATCCTCAACAGATTGTTTCAATAACTCGTCCTTTACTTCCTCCTCTTTCTTGATCACTTGCGGAGATCGCGACAGCATTTGCTTCAAATCTTTTCTCGTCTCCAGAACTTGAGATATTACATATAATAGAGCGCAAATCATACAAGCTGGAAAATACATTGCCACTTGTAAAGTTCTCTTGACAAAAGCATAGAGTCGTGTAGCACTTTTGTCACTCTTCATCACACGATAAAGAAGATTGAGAAAAACAGCACGTTTGTTGGCTGTGCCAATTTGTGGATCCAACAGCTTTCGATAGAATGTCGTATAAAATCTATTTTCCTGTTCTGGATTTTTCCCAACAACCTGTAAAAATAACCGATAATGTGAGATATATACACAAATTGATTGATTATAGGAGCATAGTCGTGTGTTTAAATACTCACTTGATGTAATAAACTGAGAGCATTGAGGGATACATTAAATGAGCCAACATGAACGACTTTATAAACCGAATCAACATGATCGTTCAATTTAACAACATCCAAATTGGCAAAACGATATGCACGATTAACTCCTGTTAAAATAGCAGCCATCATTCGACTGTCGGGTTCTCCTTTTTTTAAACACGCTTTGAAGAATGCAAAATATACATCAATAAGTGTTGTGGCTGTATCGGAATCCTCACGATTCAATACAAATTGTGATAATAAACAAATTGCATAGTATTGTGCTCGTTGAGCAATATTTGTTCGGAATAATAACTTCTCAATTTCGCGCAGCACCACGAGTTTCATGTTGGGATGTTCTAACAATAATTTATTTAAGCAAAAAACTGCTTTTGATGCAACTTTTGGTCTGGGATCACCAACTTTATTTACCAAAAATTCCAAAAGCTTGTGCTCTTGTTCCGAATTCCCAATTAATAAATCATTCATTACTGTAATTGCTAATTCACGATTAGCATCAACTGTATCTGATGCAACAGCAGCAAGTGCTGTGATAAATTTCTCATATTGCTCTTTCAATTGATCCTCAAAATACCAATGGGAGAGCAATCTATTTCTCGGTATCTCCACTTTGGCAGTATCTAATAGATTGGATGACGGGATTTTATCTAAATTTTGATCTTCAAACTTCAACAGCTTACAATCAGGATGAAGTAAATCAGAAACAAACAGATCTCGCAATGATGTGATTAATAAATTGCTCTGATTGTGTTTCGACGATTTTACTTGCGCAATAAGACCAGTCAATCTTCCCAAGTTATATTTCGAATTATCCTGAATGAGGACAATAGCCGAAGCTATTTTATCTTGGCCGGTACCTTTTGTTAAGGCTGTTTTCAACCATTCATATTCTGAATCTTTCGATTTCGATTGTTTAAGTTGAAAAGCAGCGGTTTCACCATCTAAATGTTTCTTAGCTTCATTCTTCAAATTTATCACTTCTAATTCTGTTTTGGTATGTTTACATGGGCTTATTTCCTTTGAATATTCATGATACCATTTTTTATTGCCACTGTCAGTATACTTTTGATTCATTTTGCCTTGCATCTGGTCAAACAAAGAAAATTTTAATTATTGTTCTGTCTATTATAGATCGATGCTGCATATTCTATCGTTGATTTAACAACTCATTCAGGTCTTCTGGAATAAGATATTGAAGGTTGAACACATCATATTCACATTTTTCCCCTTTAGATTATTGCGAAGGCTTACCTCGTGGCTATAACATAACCTCACTTTTAATATGAATATTTAATGAATATTTTATCAATAAAAAAAAATTCACTCAAAATTTTTATAATGCGGTTATTTGGTTCAACTTATGTTCACGTTATTAGTTATTCATATGCAATACAACACGTGTACTCATGGCGTCAGAACTTAATGGAAAAACCTGAAATCATCTGGTTCAACGTAAATAGCGTTCTCACTGTCGAGCTAGAAGGCTCGCGCGAAATTTGAATGGTATATTATATTTCGAACTCAATTAGCGCTATAGGTAGGGAACGTGTTGTATGTTGCACCTCTCGAACAATTTATTTTGGTTAAATTTCACAAATGCTTCACATACCATACAAAAAAATAATTTGATTATTTAATAATAATAAATCCTTGAAAATTTGTTGGATCTTTTTATTTAGTTCTCTTTATTAAGCCTCATCGATGTAATTTCTTCTGATTTTATTGATCTGACAATTGAATTAAAAAAATATTTATTAATATTTCCAACATTTACTTTTATTCGGAGATAATTCATTTTAGTTGTTTTATGTACAAATGGCAATATTGTGTAAGAATTATAGTGTTAACAATTTACACACTATATAACTTGCATACCACCGTTCAATATTATCAATACATAAATGAATATAAAAAATAACAGTCATGCGCGAGCCGTTTGCGAATCAGTTAGACATTTTTATTCCGATTGATAATTATAATCTAAAAATCAATTGGCTTGATTGTTCTTTTTCTTCTTTGATTTTGCTGGTGGATCAAGAGTATCGACGGGCTCACGTTTCTTTGCAATATTATTTTTCGGATGTGACGTCGTTGATTTGTCCAGAACTTCATCTTCCGCAGGTTCATTTGTTGAATTTCCATTGGGGAGGACGATTGAGCTGAAATCAATAGATTCAAGACCCTCAGCCATGGCTTTCGTACGCAGTTCACGTGCCTCCTTTTTCAATTTTTGTTTATCTTTTTGTTTACTTCGATTTTTCATTTTTTTCTTCATACTTTTTGAGTTTTCAATCTGCGTCTCTCCATTTACTTCTGATGTTTTTTCTTCCGCAGATTCTTGTGCGCTATCATTATCACTCGGTACACCATTCATAGAAATTTTTTCCACTACTTTTATCTGAGTAGAAATATTCCTTGGCGCTCCAATCTGTGACGCCAATCGATTATACGCAGTCTTTGTGTCTTTACACAATGATATTTGTTTTCTATATTCTGCCATAGCGTTACCAATAGCATTCCAATCCCAAACTTTCGATAAATGATGCGGATAAATTGCATGTAAAAGTGTCCATAGTAAGCCAATAAATTTTTGTCGGACTTCTGTACTAACAATTCCGTTTGGCATGTTACACAATTCACCAGTCATCGTTTTTCGTTGTGAAACGATTTCCTGGAGTAAATTTACTGTATTCGTTGATAATTTCTTCTCCATTTTTTGGCGGATACTCATGTGATCTTCACTTGTAATCATTCGATGATTACGATAAAATACCGTGAGAAATTCTAGCGCCTGACCTCGACGAAACGACCGTATCGTTTTATCAAAAGTATACTCGACAAGACGTGGTGTCAGCTGCCAATTCCCATCCCAATTTAGTTGCAATATATTTCTGAACAAAGTCGCTGGTAAAACGCAGTCTCGTGTTTTGAAAAAGGCCATTAAATTCTCACGATATAGTTGAACCAAGATATTTGGTGGTAGTCCGGCTTGCTGAACGCATCGAATCAAGAAAATACAGCACTCCGATAATTTGTCGCCCATTTCTTGGCATACAGATGTTGATCGTTCGCCTTTCTCAATCAATATTTTAGCCAAGTCAGTCAGCAATTGTTCATCAACGCCTTCTGTGTCTTTGAATTTTTTCACTGTAGACAATTTCTTCAAGCATGTACGTACACGATTTTCCAAAGGTTTTTGATGTGGATCTTTTATACAAAATTCCAGTAAAGCAAATAATGGCACGAGCATATCCAATGCCAGTGCCATTGACGGCCCAGATTCAAGATAGGTCTCAAGGAGATCTATTACACGAACTCGAAAATGTGTGAGGGCCTCCGCGGACTTCTTTTGTTTTTTTTTATTTGACTGGCGATTGTCACGAAGGATTCTAAAAGCCGCGGCTAATGATTCATTCAATCGTTTCCCTTCCTCTTCATTGATTTGATCAACATCCATATCCTCGTCATCAGTTTGAGCCGAAGCCTCGCCTAGTGCTTGTCGAACTGCCAATCTTAGTCTATCAATTGTCGTTTCATCTTCCATCTCATCATCGTCATCATCATCATCATCATCATCATCAACATTATCCGAATCGGAATTATCTTCTTCACCTGAATTATCGTCATTTGCATTAGCTTCATCATTTTCAGACTCCGAATTAGACTCCATATCCGAGGTGTCATCCTCCGCAGAATTTCTAGGTACTAACGGACCTTTGTCATCTTTTGGATCAAGTACTGCTAATATCTGATGTATCGAAGTTGCTGTGAGTACTGGACAGATGTGGGGAAAAACGCATCGCACGAGTGAGCGTAATAAATGGCTGTTTTTCGAGAGTAACGAGAGCAATAGATCAACGATGACTTCAACCCACTCTGGCTCGTCGTCCTCGACTTCAACCTTCATTTTTTTATTCTTTTTCGTTGGTTTCCTCTTTGTTAAACGTTCGCAACAACTGTGAATTTCGTTGATTGCTGGGATCGCCATTTCCGGATCAGAAAAAAGTTGCAGTCCCATATTTAAATCCATAGTGTAAAAAATGAGAACTGCTTGCTTGTTATCTGAATCTTCATCCAGCTTTTTAATGAAGTTGATCATTTTTGTCCACGCTTCTACAGCCGGTTCATCGAATGGTGTTCTCAGTGTATATGTTTTGTTATTAGAAAATAATGCTTCGTTCAAGTGATGTATTAATTCACTCAAAACATTACGGAGATCAGCGAGTTTTGGTAATTTGTGATCCAAAGCCCGATAAAAACTTTCTTTAAACTGGGGCGCCAATTCAATGCCAACATTTGATACTTCGCAAAGTCCTAAATTGAATAAGAATTTCAATTGTTCTAATCGCCAGGCGTGTTCAGAACTCATAGCAGGATGACCTAATAATTTTCCCAACAGCTGACCGGCATAAGTACGTTCAGCATTGGTCCAAGATTCCTCTTTATTTTTGACTTTTTTCAACTCGGAGTTCAATATGATGCTGCTGTAGAATTTGGACAGTTTCTTAACACCACTTACATCCATGTTCGCTGTCATCATTTGGATTACTTTGATGCCAGTTATTTTTTCAATCATCAAATCACCCGGATATAATATTAATTTTTTCAAAACAGCAATTTGAATTTTTGCTTTGATCTCTTTACCACCCGAAACTGAGACTAATTGTGCTAAAATTTTCTTGAATGCATTAGCAACATCATCATTACGATATCGTTTACAACTGGTAAATCTCCTCATCATATGTTGAAGGAAATTTTCCGTTAACAGTGAAGATATCAGAGTTTTATCTTTAATATTTGATAGAATTAAATTCAACAATTCTAGACCTAAATTCTCTATACTCTTAGATGGTTTGACAAAGCGTTGATCAATTCCTGTCCAGAATTCCATGACATATTCAGTTGACGTCAATCGCTCACAAAATATTCTGTACAGAGGATGACGGCAGCAAACAACCCTGGGTATATCCTACAATGGAAATGAAAGATATAAGAAGTCATAAAGTTATTTAACCTGGATAATGAGTAATCAGCATTGAGTCTTCGGCAGCAACCAATCTTACCGTTAATAACTTCAATAAGTTGTCCATAGACTCTTCATCAATAATAGTCTCAGTATTAAGATGTTGTTTCAAAAATTTTTTGCTAACTAGTGAAGGGAATTTTGTGTTCATGATCAACAAAGCGTAGAAAGAATCCAAAGATTGTTCTTCCCAACTTTTGCCCAATTCTTTGGCAATAGTCGGCCAAATACTGGCCTTTAAAGATTCTTCATCGATTTGATTGATATATTCGATTAAGAAAGAATAAGAAACAAATGATAAGTAACTGCGTTTAGTTCCAGCAGTTAATATGATTTCAATAATTTTTTGCTGTTCCTCAACTGTGCGATTGAATAATAATTTAGATCTTATTAATGCTCCACACAGCAATATTTTTCCCATATAAATGTCAGCATTCTCCTGCAATCAATTGCACGAAATAATCAAAATAAAATATGCTTTGAAATGTGAAAGAATTCAAACGTTGCATTTAATTTCTTACACTTTTAGAGTTGCCATTTGTTGCTTTCAACTCGCTTTCCATAATTTGTAAGACATCGTCTATATTAACATCCGAGGTAACTTTTAAGTATGCAGTTAGAGTAGCGTAAAACCCTTTCCTGGACGTAACCCGTGCAGATCCTAATCCACGAATTAATCGTCTCAGTGAATAATCCAATTCTTTGCTGTCTGAATTTTCCTATAATCAATCAATCGATTTTATAAACGCGGAAATTAACAAACGAATGATAACTATCGAATAACCCTCATGACACTTAAATAATTTTAGAGGTTAATATAGTATATAAACACTTACTTTCTGTCGAGCCAAATGTTTCAGCAGACTGATTTCCCCGTCCAATCTGGTACGTTCATTATCGGCAATGAGTTTTGCAAAACAATCAAGAATGGTTGTATTCATTTTAGGTTTCTTTTGTAGTTTAAAATCATCCTCGTTACACGAGGCCAAATCCATCGCGACCATGTGCACACTTTATGGTTCTTCAGCTGAGATTGTATATATATACTATATACATATAATTTGCCTGTAACAAAATTCAGTCGACATCACGAAATGCTCAGAACTTTTGGGTGAATTTGCATTAATGGATAACGTCGTCGGCCATCTTGCGGAATTTCCTGCAAATATATAAAATCGTATATTTTTCAATTAACTATATATAATTATACAATATTCACACATCATGAGTTAAGGGCTGCAACACAACGGTAAAAATTGGGGAATGATGAATATGAAAATAAAATAGCCAGATGCGCTATCCCTTGTATTTTCATTCGCTAATTTCATTGCGTTGTGCCGAGGGTTCAAACGACTTCGAATAATGAAAAAAAGATCGTGGAAACATAGTGTTTAAACGTACGCGCTATGAAAAACTACTAAACTGTACATCTTTCCGTGATACGATGGTGGCTCCTCTATATGAGAGCCGTGCGTGGTGTCCCGTGTCCCGATCAGTTTCGTGCGGTTTCGTGCATCCAACATGGCTGGTCGTGGTAGTCATGAAGATTCAAGGCAAGTATAGGCGGTATTTACACCCGTAATAACTTCCTCAATTAAATTTTGACTGACAATGAAGTGCATTTGTATTCTACTATTTCGGTATTATTAAAAATATACCATACAAGTTTATTTATCTGACGATTTTAAGGTTAAGTGAATGTTGCTTGGAGTCGCTACACCGCACAACGCGAAACATGGTGATCACACCAAGCACGCGGCTTTATTTTGGCTGATATCCAGTCGAGTATACTCCTGATCTTCATGTCATATCAAAAAAAATTATCTGTGCTGCATTATTTCATAATTATCAACAGATTTTACTGATCGGTATAATTATTTGAAGATGAATTTACCACTGACGATAAGGCAAGAATCATTAAGACAAGTGTCAGTCGACTTTGGCGGAATTACGTGATAGTTTTATACCAGAATAAGCAAAAGTATTGAAGATGTCTGGGAGATTTTTCCATTGAAATTTAATTTATGAGTATGTAGCGTTGATGAGGAAGTTTCGTTGTTTTGAATTAGCTTTCCGTAAGAATAACAGAAGGTAACCATTGTATCGATGGATTCTTCAAATGCAACCTGACCTGGAAATATCATTGCAATATTGGATTCCTCACTCATTCCTCAATTTTGTTATTGCAGAGATTATATAGGCGGTGGATACCGCAGTGGAAATCGAAAGATGATGCCAACTGAGCCCCCTTACACAGCATTCGTTGGGAATTTACCTGATGGCATTGTTCAAAGAGATATCGATAAAATTTTTGCACAGCAAAGTGTGAAAAATGTTCGATTAGTAAAGGATCGTGAAACCGATAGGTATGTAAAATTCAGTCGACTCCAATTATACATATAAAATATCACCAACGCGGCAATAGTATTGATGTATTGAAATTACAGATTTAAGGGTTTCTGCTATGTTGAGTTTGAAGATGTTACCGATTTGGAATCGGCGCTGAAATTGAATGGCGTCGTTATTGTTGAGAATAATATGATCAAAATCGATATCGCTGAGGGGAAAAAGAATGATCGAGGTGGTGGATTCGACAGAAGACGTGGTGGACCCGGTGGCAGCGCTGGCGGTGGTTTTGGTAATTCTCCCATGTATTCGAGTAATCGTTATGCATGGTATAACGCAGCAAAATTAAATTATCTCATTTAACTCCGAGAACATTTTTATTTCCGGTGAAGAAAAAACTGAATTTTTGGCGTAGAGTTCAGAATCTTGTTGAATTTTTTTGTATATAGCAGGTTATATATTCGATATGACATTAATACTAAATTCGATGATTGTATCCTATTCAGGGTATAATGACAGACGACCACAAGGCAGTGGTGGCGGTAGGCAGGGTGGCGGAAGCAGTGGTGGATATGGCGGCGACTCCAGAGGAAATCGCGGAAATTATGGTAATTTCGGTGAGGAAGGCGCTGGCGGTGGTCGCGATTGGTCTTCTCGTGGTGCTCCTGCCCGATCGTATGCTGGCACCAGCGCCCCACGACGCGGTGGACTTAGTTCAGAACGCGGTAAATCTTTTCCGGAGGAACCATTTCTTCAAGGCCCGCCAGCAGGTAAAAGTTTTGACAATTTATTCACATAGATGATCCGAAATATATCATTGTTCGGATTTAAAAATTTATCTCTATGTTATTGTTGCAGATACGGCTGGACGGAAACGATTGGTGTTGACTAAAAGAACAATTCCTGGTCCAGTTAATGCAGTTGCTGAGTCAAGTCAGCACAAGTCAATATATGGCGGTGCCAAGCCCCGAGAGGAAAAGGTGGCACCGAATGAAGAGAAGTAAATTTCTATGCGTCAAATACAAACACATACAAAAAATAGCTTCGATTTCTCCGGGATTTAGGGGAAGTAAATTTTCACTGAGGAAACACTATTGATTATAAAAAAAAACAAAAACAAAAAAACAAAGATAAGAATAACAATATTGAGGATTCATGAAAAACTCAAAGGGTTAAACAAAAGTGTTCGCAGCTATTCGGAACAGATCAATTGGGGAAAAACTGTCGATCGAAAAAGAAAGAAAAAATGATACATTGCAATATCAACTTAGTAATTTTTGTTCCTCCCTCCTCGTGGGAAAGTCTTCCCTAAAGGAAAGTAATAAATAAACAAGAGAAAAAAACCAACGGCCCTGTAATATTTGTCAAGCAATGAGGTTTATGTATATGTCGAGTGTTTTGGTAATTGCAATTTTGCAATAAAATTTTTTCTATTTCCAATTTTCCTATACCTCGTCAAGATGCGAATAACTGTAATAGCGTTGTATTCCATATGGATATGATGATGGAATCAGCAGATCAATAATAAAATTGAAAAAAAGAAAAAAGAAAAGAGTTAACTGATTTATAAATTATGATACGAGAAGTGAATGTACAATGGATGTTCCGATATGAGTAATATTTATGTGAAACAAAAAACAATAATTATTTCAGTGTGTTGAGTGTATCGATATTCATGTTGATATTTATCAACCAATAAAAATAAAAAGGGGGAAAGGAATCGGGTCAGTTTGTAATAGATAATTCAGAACTTGTACAAATTTATCGAGGGCTAAAATAACATGCACGATATATTTCTTCTCGCGCGACTCACATTTCAATCAGTACAAAATAATTCTTTCCCCTGTTTATTTCTCGTATTTAAGAGCCGTATTTGTTCTTTATATTCTAAGTTTACCTTATCGTCCCCTATTTCATTATTGAAATACGAATATTATTTGTTTAGTGATTTAATTTTTTTCAATTATTCCCAAATGCGAATTCAAATATTGAATCAACATGAGACCGCATTTGAGGGAATGATTGAATTTAATAAATGGATAATGTGTAGCTGTACTATAAGTGCACGACAATTATGATTATACATACATAATAAAAATGAAAACTACAATTGATATGGGTCGATTGTTTTTACCTATACATTTATTTAGAATTTGACCAACATTAACTCGCCTTCATCGTTGACGATGAATGCAGGGAATGTGGTTATATAGTAAGTGAATAAAAGGAAGAAATCAATAATGACAATTGGAAAAAAAAAAACACAAATAGAATTAACAAAATACCGATGAGTCTATGTAAAACTATGCTTGTATATGATTAAAAATTTCATGAATAAAAGATAGATAATTTCCTCATATACATCAATTGTAATGCACTGTGAAGAATGGTTGAATTTTTAATGTCTAATTTTAATCTCGAAAGTGGTTGTCACGGCATTAATTGATGTATCTTGTAAATCGGCCTCCAATATAGCACAATTAAATTTCAAACAATAATCAAAACAATTTGTTTGTAAAATCTTGTTTTACGCAAGAAATCAATTCCCAATTTTATAATTGCTTTTACTCAAACAATCAAGATGAAATATAATGAGGGCTTTCTGCTGTGAAATTTTCTTTCATTCCCGAAAAACGTGTATACTCCGCAATTTAGCGCTTATTTCAATCAATCTGTTCTGATTGTGGTCCAGAGACAAACAAATTGAATGTTTACATTAGATGATCGGCTGGAAAAATGGTCTAACAAACAATAATAAAAATAAAAATTCGTTAAGAATGCGTGCATTCTCCAAATTTGCTGAATTGCTATAATTTATGGGGTAAATTTTTCCAATTGTTCATTTCATGTGTGTGTGCCACGCCTATCTTTGACTCGCCACTTTTCCCCCTCACTTTTGAATACATATATATATGTATATATAAACACACACGAGGATATCGCACTTCCTGTACAGTCAAAATGAAACATCATTTTCTTCTGTGTGGATCTCAACGCTTATTGGTAGATAGACCACTCATTAGCCAATAAACCGTGTTATGACGTATGAAAAACGAAACTAACTGTAGTAAAAGATTTTTAGCAAAATAAATTGTCTCGAGTTACGTTTAACACACTGTGACAGACTCTGGCGTCCGGTAGTCATAGAATTATATTTGCATTGTTTTCCATTGACTACAATTAATTTTTTTCATTTGCTGCATCGGCGTCTCTGATAGTGAAAAGTGTGGTTATAGTTACTCATTATGTCAAGCGAAAGTGTAAAAACGGTAAAACCATTTTCATTCTCATAAATAGATAAATAAATAAATAAATAAATAAATAAATAAATGAATGAATATATTTGAACATGAATTCTGTCCATCCTCTGCATATTTACTCATTTCCATATATAGATATATATATGCGTGCATGTATATATCTATATACATTTGTTCATGATTCATAATTATTTTTCAACTGACTTCATATTATTGTTATTATCATCATTTTACTTACACAAGGAATTCGTTTTGCAATTTGTTATTTTATATGTGTTGCTGTTATCAACCGTCTTTCAATTCATTATTACAGTTTGCTAGTCTAGAAACACCTGGATACGTGGGATTTGCCAATTTACCAAACCAGGTCCATAGGAAATCGGTGAAAAAAGGATTTGAGTTTACGTTAATGGTTGTTGGTGAGTCAGGCTTAGGGAAATCAACTCTGGTCAACAGCCTTTTTTTGACTGATTTATACCCTGAAAGAATAATACCGGATGCCGTTGGTAAGTGAACAAAAATAGGGAACATGTAGCCGTTGTTCTGATAGAAGAAAATTAATCAAGATGTAATATAAATTTTGGGTATAATATCAATTTTCATTTCTAGAGAAAACAAATCAAACGGTGAAGCTCGATGCTTCTACTGTTGAAATTGAAGAGCGAGGTGTGAAATTAAGATTAACTGTTGTCGATACACCAGGATATGGCGATGCTATTGATAATCGAGACAGTTTCAGAGCAATAATAAAGTATATTGATGAACAATTCGAACGATTTCTCAGAGATGAAAGTGGATTGAATCGAAGAAATATTGTAGATAATAGAATACATTGCTGCTTTTATTTCATATCGCCATTTGGCCATGGGTAATTTAATCAACTGAAATTTGATGTTACATTCCTTCTATCACAATTGTGCATGTAAAATAAATTGTTTGTTTTGCAGGCTCAAACCCTTAGATATTGAGTTCATGAAACAATTGCATAATAAGGTGAACATAGTGCCAGTGATTGCAAAAGCCGATGTGCTTTCGAAAAAAGAAGTTTTGCGTTTAAAAAAACGTGTTATGGAGGAAATTGAAGGCAATGGAATCAAAATTTATCCACTACCTGATTGCGATAGTGATGAGGATGAAGATTATAAAGAGCAAGTTAGACAATTGAAGGAAGCTGTGCCGTTTGCTGTCTGTGGATCAACCTCATTACTTGAAGTTAAAGGAAGGAAAGTACGTGGACGTTTATATCCGTGGGGTGTGGTGGAAGTGGAAAATCCTGATCATTGCGATTTTATCAAACTTAGAACTATGCTAATGTAAGTTTAATATTTTTTTTATTCGTCACGATATTAACTACAGAGCAAAATTTTCATCTCATAATAACTATTGAATTTAGTACCCACATGCAAGATCTGCAAGAAGTAACCCAAGAAGTACATTATGAAAACTATCGTAGCGAACGATTAGCCAAAGGTGCACCAGTCCCTCCACGAAGACAGACGTACGTATTTCATATCGCGTCTAATTTCTCGTCGAATTAACGTAGTATACTTAATTATTTTTATTTGCATTAGGGTTATTGAACCGGAAAAAGGAACGGGCGCGGAGAAAGACCGCATTCTTCAAGAAAAAGAGGCCGAATTACGAAGGATGCAAGAGATGCTTGCACAGATGCAAGCACAAATGCAACAGCAACAGCCATAATGTGAATTCGATCAATACAAGACTTCCAAAAGTTCCTTTTTATGTCAGGTGCCAAAAAAGAGAAAAAATATACGACAAAATGAACACAACTACTTAAATATCATTTGGGCACGCGATGCAACGGTAATTTAAAACAATCCGTTATCCATTACAATAATAGCGTTACTTCAAAATGAAAAAATTTACTGTTAGAAATTATCGATAGGGTTGTCAACAATCAGAAATAATAGGAATAGGATTTATTGATATATTTTACAACTTCAGTATTTTTTTTCATGCAATCATTTTTATGAAAAACCAAAAAACAAGAGAAGAATTATAAATTTTAATAGCGACCATTGTAACACGTCATACAGAATTCATTATTATCATTTTGAAAATAGTCCGCTAAGTGCCTTGCAATCCCTCGTTCCCAATATAGGTCATATATGTAATATCGATGAATAATTTTGATTTTTACATTATGAAACATCGCCATTTCTATCGTTCGGAAATTGTTTCATTGCTTTTTTAAAATTCAAGACACTCTATCTTCTAAACCAAAAAAAAAAATAAAAAACACTAATTTAAATTTCGCTTATTCGACCTAGTTTTATAAATTCAACTAATTTTTATATGAAGTTCAAATTATTGAATCTCAAGGAATGTTGCAGAGTCAAACTTTTTGTGCAATTTTCATCTCATTTCGTTAAAAAGCGCACACATGTACATGATTCACATCATTAACACTATAAAAGCATCTTACAAATTTAAAATCTTAATATTGGGAGATCCACGAACAAATGAAGAACTAATCTTCCATTTCTGACGTCTAGAAAACAAAATAAATAAAATAAGTTTTGAAAGTTTTTTGTATCATGACGTATTGATCTTCCGCATTCACTGTGATAAACGATCGTAACTGAACGTCAAAAAATATCATTGTTTTTTTCAAATGATTTAATTGTGAACTCCGGAAAGGTATTTACATTCATTGCATTTCTTTCTGGTTGCTGATCAGTATATATCTTTTTTACTCTTTATTCAATTATTTTGTACAATGCAATAACTTTTTTTTATGGGAAATGTACTCCATACATTTCTTATATCATAAGTGCCAGGGAGAATAATTTCCAAATATATAAAGAAAATCTTTCTACATTTAACAATTAAGGTTTTGTACATGTACTTATTCTGTAAGTAATTCTTTTAGTTATATGTAATAATCACGACATTGTTTTATATATATTCCAATTACACATTTTTCGTACAATTATCGTATTATGGCTGCCTTATTTATGCATATAATAGTCGATCGCAGCGGAAAATGCAGCAAATCCAGCGGCACCAACAATACCAGCCTTAATACCCGCTATAATACATGAAAAAAACCTCCATTTGAAATAATTCCGTCAAGAAATGAGCAAAAATGTTAGAATGTCTCATGGATTGTTCAATATTTTCATTTACGAGTCAGAAAGTATACCTCTTAAACCTATAATACCTCCTGTTAACCCACCAGCATAGGTACCATTTTTCCAATCAGACTGGCCACGGTACTACAAAGCGAAAATTACATTTATATCATCAACTTTGTCACGTATTTAATGGCATCTAAATGAACGAATACCAAGACGCCAGTAAGTGAATATTTACCGATTCAATCGCACATTCAATTGCTGCGAATACACAGCCTACCGCGGCAAAATTTTTGGCGTAACCAACAGTCGTAGTTTTCATTTCTCGGAATATTTCACGAGCCGATTGTTGTTTTTCAACAGCAGCCACATTGGGATTAACACTAGAGGAGAATAAACCAATGGCAGCACCCAATCCAAACCCTAAAAAATGAAAGAGAAAACATATATAAAATAAATATTGCCATTCATATAATTTGAAATTACGAACGAAAAGTTGAACTGACCGAGTACACAACTCATGATACTTTTGAACACACAACTCTCCATCGCTGATTCAATCGCCTTCTCTTCATTCGTTTTAATATGTATGGGTGCAGCACCCCGAGGAATAATGATATTATCGCGAGGTCTATGATGGGTCCCTACGAAATAAACTGCAACTTGATCCCATACGGGATCACTCAGGAACACTTTCTTGTCTTTCTCCTCCTGTTTAGGAGTCGGCAATTTCGGCGGATCAAATCGCAACATTCTGGACCTTGAAACAACTAAATTTTCATTAATCTGAATTATGTTTATATTAAAAATACACATTACAACGTCCTATATTTTTTTATTCAACAATTGCGACTGGAATACCTTCGATTTACTAAAAATCGGGTGTAACCTCAATTCAACTGAATTTCAACAGTGTCTCATCCGCTAGAGTATGTACTCCAATGTACTCATTCGGCCACAGGATTGCAGTTATAACCTCTTAATTGTAGAATACCCGATTGGTTCGCTATACATTTAGACGGATATACAACTCCTATTGAATTTAATTTGGATCAATTTGAGGTATAAAATAATTTTTCATTCGATATTTTGCTGCCACGAATCATGATTGGAAATTATATGTATGTACAGATATGTTTTGGTTAATTTCGCATGTTCGCCATATTGATGTTCACATTTGAAACTTTGCATGCAATAAAATACCGCGCTACAATCTTTGATATTTGTTGTTGGTACAACAAGATACGAAATACATTTTAATGATTCATCAAATGGATACAACAAAAAGGTATCGCGCCACTAACCTGAAAAATAGCGAATACATGAATCGAACGTACACCAGCGCTCCCTGTGTTCGTATATATAATTATAGAGAAATGTCGTCAAACATGTGTGGTTTGATAATCTATTTGTGTGAGAAAATAAATAAACTGTTGATTAGATGATATAATTTTCGAAGACAATAGCTCGGTAATTGCATGATGTATGTCGGTGGACAAATTTATATTTATATGGAAACTTAAAGGTGAGTTTGACCAATTTTTCGTGAGTGAATTGATTATTTTACATTGCTGACGAATTAATATTATGACATTGACATATGTCATATTTTTTCATATGCATAATTTCAACAATTCATAAATATTATATGCAATATATGCCTGTAGACCATTATTGCATTACATAATCTATAATATACTATGGCATACAACAATCATTCTACAATCCATAATTTAATAATCATTGTTGATCCCCAACCACGTACTCAGTTTTGTTACCTTATCAACTGTTTTTTTTTTCATGTGCCTGCACTCGTTCTTTTTTCTTGAGATAAACTAATCATTTTGTTTTTTGTTTTGCTCTGTTTTTCTGATATATTGCAGATGAACATTCTACGGGTTGGAGGTATTGGTAGCTGTGCTATTGTTCTTGTAGGACTGTTCGGTTTAGGAACTATTTTGAAAATTCTTCTCTGTTTAATCGCATTGATTTTGGGGTAAGATCGAAAATAATATAAAAGTTCTTGAAGATAATTTATAAATGGGTATTGATTTCAGGATAGTAACTTGCATATACAAAAAATATGTGCCACGAATTGAAGATGAAATTAATTCCAACAGAGAAAACTTATTTAAGAAGACTGAGAGATTACGAAGGAATATTGAGGAATTATCGAAGGAGAAGGTGACGTTTACATTAGATAGAAGAGTCACTGGTAGTCACATTATTGATGAATCATTGCAAGAAATATTGGATTTTGTTTTACGAGATTATGTTTCACCATGGTATAATGTACTCACTGATGATGAAGAATTTACTCAATCAGTTCGTGATACGGCACAGAAAATTGCTATAAATATTGCTAATAGAGTAAAAGATGTTGATTGGATTCCGTATTTAACAACACGTCTTGTTGATGATGCAGCATCGCACATGAGACTTTATCGCCAGGCACGCGCCAAGATGAAGCATGTAAAAAATATTAAAAGCACCACTAGCTCGAGTGGATCAAGCGGTACGCCAAAACGTACACCAACTCATCGACGTAATAAAAGCGAGACTGATATATCGTGGTATTCACAATTGAAATTTTACATTCCAAATTTAACATCATTAACAGAACCAATTGATAAAAATGTAGAGGAAAGTGATGAAGAAACATTGGAAAATATATTTTTTGATTTCGAGGTCCAAATGGAAAACAATGCGATATGTCGTGATCTTGTATGTACAAGTAATGAACAAGAATTGGCATTTCTGGGTGAAATTGCTGAAATTCTTTTATATTTATTATTGCCAAAGGCCGACTTCGATTGTTTAACTGTGCGATTTATGTTGCGTGAACTTTTAGTCAATATAATAATCACGCCATTGTTAAATATGTTTTCAGATCCTGATTATATCAATCAAGCGTGTTTATGGCTATGTACGAAGGATTTAAGTTTACACAGTGATGTTTTTTTAACAGTTATAAGAATTACAGAGAGTGTGGATGAACTCAAAGCAACGAAAAATATTGTTTGTGATGAAATTGCACATTTGCGTTCGAAAGATTCAGGCGGTGACGATGATTTGACAGTGAAACAACAGTTAAACAGTTTACTCTATGTAAAAAAATTACTGGAAACCAGAATAATCAGCATGCAAGAAGGTTTGAATTCTGAAACAGATGGAATTTGTGCGCATCCGGATTGGAATAGATTGCTCATACCTGGACATAAACTAGTGAATTTACCACTTGATGAATTACTTAAAAATAATATTGCCCTCAGTTACTTTATCGATTACATGACGAGTATTAATAATGAAGCGTATCTCTATTTCTATTTGAACATTTATGGATGGAAAGTTTCGGCCGAACAACAAATATCTGATATGGAGTTACAAAAATTAAGTGGCAATCAGTCATCAGGTAATGTCACTGCTAATTCTCGAAAGAAAAATATCAATTTAGAGAATTTAAAAGAAGCTGCGTTGAAAATATATCAGCAATATCTGAGTGAAAAAGCGTCAGTTAAATTACAACTGGATAACGTCTTGGTGAAAAGTCTATTAACCAAAATTAAGACAGAAACGGTTCGAGAAACATGGTTCGATGAATTGCAAGGTTGTTGCTACGAAAAATTGCAAAATGAAGATCGGTTTCTCCCATCGTTCAAACGATCAGTGTCATATGTGAAACTTCTAGCTGAATTGGACTTATTGAGGGAAACCGCGTCCGAAGATGACGCTAAATCTTTGGATGGAATAAGTATTTCTAGTATGAATAATGAATTGGATCCATTGGATGAAATATCACAGCACTGTAATAGTGAACAGTTAAAATCTTCATCGCGTGAAAGTATGAAATCAAATTCCAATTCATCAGCGAGTTTAACGAGCATGACAGAGCGCGGGAATACGGGTAATTGTGATGAAGCTGATGCGGATATGAGTGCTGTAATGAAAGAGGAAAAGAGAATGCGTTGCGCTTCGTGTTTTGACACTGATACACAAATAAATGTTGGAAAATCCGCTACATTTTATATCGAGTCCAATGCTGACGAATCGGTTAAACTTGATGAAAAAACATATGATCAAAATGCAATACGTAAACTACAACAAGGACGTTTTGAACTTACTACAGAAATAATTGAAACTGGTGTTGTGAATGATCGTGGAAAAACATATGGAATTTATGCTGTGGCTGTCACAAAAAATTATGATTCGGGGTATAAAGAGAAGTGGCATATTTATCGTAGATATTCCGATTTTCATGATCTTCATCAGAAAATAAAAGAAAAGTATTATGATTTGGCAAAATTACCATTCCCGGCTAAAAAAGCATTTCACAATATGGATAGATCTGTTCTTGAACGTAGAATGGCAATGCTTAATGCGTGGCTTTATAGACTTACAAAACCGAGTACTATGGATGGCCATATGGGTTTGCAGAACTTATTGTTATCATTTTTGGAGCAAGGTGATTACGACAAGGGTGTTACCGGTGGGCAAATTTCGAGAACGGTAAGAATTTAGTCACATGTAAAATCTTCATCCACTGATGAAGAGTTCTTGATTTCAATTGGATCAATAAATTTTAGTTTGACACTTTGGTAAATCCCCTAAAAACATCAATGAAAACAGTGACACAAGCAGTGAAAACAATGCCAGACAATATGCTGAACACGGTGGATGGCGTGATGGACGGTATCAGTAAATTATTTAGTAATCCGAGAAAAAATAGTATGCTATATGACAGTGCAAAAGTCGGTGCAAGCATTGATATAGAGGTAAATATTCTCTTATCTTAAAAATTATCGCCATTAATTCCATTTTATTTGATCTCAGACTGATGATAATATTCCATTGAGAATTATTTTGTTGTTAATGGATGAAGTGTTCGATTTAAAAGTGAGAAATCAATGGTTGAGACGACGAATTGTCACTCTATTAAGACAAATAATTCGCACGATGTTTGGTGATATTGTAAATAGAAGAATAGTCGAATACGTATCACTATTGACGAGTCCGAAAAATGTTGCAACGTATTTGCGGCTTTTCAAGTGAGTAAAGAATTAATTTCAATTAACAGCGATGAATCCTTAATACTTCTTGTTCTTTTCTTTTTATGTAAAGACAAAGTCATTGGCCAAACGGAGCTAGAGCTGAACCGAAGCCACCGCGCGATAGTGAAACGAAAAATCGAACGCGCGTAGCGGCTAAAGTAGCTCTACTGTCATGTTTATCGGATGAACTAAAACATATCATTGGTAGTGAAACAACGAGACGGGGATTATTACGAGTATTCGAACTCTTTCAACATCCTGTGCTCAACAGAAGACTGCTATACGTCCTTTTAGAGGGCATTATTGAAAATCTATTTCCGCAGAATGACTTAGTGACAATTATTAAAAAATTGTATTCGGTTTCGCCGAGAGTGAAAGGTAAAAAAACAAATTCTTGACATAGGTAATTGATACGTGTTATGTCTATTATGATTATTCAAACGAATTTTCATCTCCAAAGTTAGCTCGCTTTCGACTGTGAGCAATTATTAATAAAATTATCTATTGACATCTTGCATCAGTTCTAAAGTTGGGTTCACAATGTTTTTTAATCATAAAAACACTAATTACGAAATGGACTCATTAAAAGGCATCTATTTTTCTATTAGTTTACACATAGACTATTCACATAACTAATAAGATGGTTATTATAATCATGCAAAATGGGGACGTTGTTACGAATCTCGGAACTGTTGACTCTGGAAAAAATTTATTTCGTTTATGTTAATTTTATGGATAAGATATGAATATAAAATAATTTTAGTGAACACTTCAGAGTCATACATAATATGAATGGGAACAAGACGCAACTTATAACACAGAACTTTCGTTTACTGTCAAGTTCAATCTGAGCGATAATCATAGTATTACGAAAATGTTGCAACTCAGTGAATTAGAGGCCAAAATTTTTTGAATAAATATTCGTAATAATGTTCGACTGCGCCTATCTCTCTACTGCTAAATGGTATCCGTTTCAAATATATATATATAATGATCCAATATTTGTGATGATCACCTTAATAATGATCCTTATGTAAGAAGTCGTTGATGTGAATATGCAATTTTTCGAAGATGTTTGAGAGACCTACCGAATTGTAATTATATAGAGATATTTATATATATGTAAAAAAAAAAAATATGGTTTGGATTTCTGCTGGCATTTAAAAAAAATTGATTTTTTCGTGGCCAAACGATATAATTGTGTTGAGAAAGGAAATATCTTTATCAAAATGAACTTTATAGAGTCACAGACATAAGTAAAATTAGTTCAAAAATTGACATGAAATCAATGTTATACACGAAAACGTATATATATATATATATATTATTGGCAACACGTAGGAAGTAGTTATCACACATAACATTATGTCTATTGTTGTCGCTTCGTCGCAATTTCAGATGATTTTCAATGTTACAGCTGAATTTAATTTCTATGTAGATTTCCACTAGATTTACAATTCGACATTTGATAAAACGTTAATTGTTGCGGAAATATTCGTGTGTGAGCGCCTCGTGCACTCATCCACCCCTAGTAGTATAATTATATTGTATGTTGATGTCGTAAATATGTGCATAATTCTTGTTATTTCCATTGTGTTTGACGAATAGTTATAGTTGCTATTATGTTTATCTATAAATAACAAAAAAAAATCTACACTAATTCAATAACTGATCTATTATCCATCCAAAATTACCACATACGCGATAATGTGCATGTGAAATTTATTTTTAATCAAAATAAAACAAGGCAGAGAAAAAAATGGAATACAAGGGTGAGCTTTGACAGATCGTTCTAAGGAGTATGTGAAAGACAAAGGGGGTTTATTAGCAGAGTGGCTTCTCTACAGTAAGATTGAACCCCTTTTTTTACATAGCAAATTGGGGGCTAAAATGAAAGCGAAAGAAAAGGCTCCAGCAGACCAACCTCTTTCGTTTGCTCTTGCTCGTGCAGGGTGGATATACCATCATATATATATATATATATACATGAAACGCTTGTCCTCTTGTACGCGTGCACGCATATATATGCGATATAAACCAAAGGACATTCTGCTCTGTAATACAGAAGTGCGAGCGGGGTGAAACAGAAGATGTGAGGGGGACACAAGCTATTGTGCGAAAAAAGAATTGGACAGGACGCGCGCGATTGAAGTGAGAAAGAGGGAGAAAGTGGGAGCGAGTGAGGGTGAGAAGGGGAGTTGGAGGGTGGAGGATGGCAACTCGGGGGCTCGTAGCTTTTCTGATGATGCTCAATGGGGGAACATATACGAGAAACCTACGCACCACCGTTACTATACATTTTTATATAGAAAACGTGGTCGTAGAATTCTGCGTGAAGGACTCGTAGTATATACATAGAAGTAGTAGTAGTGGTACGGGGGCCGCGCACTACTAACGAAAGAAAATCGATATGCATGATTCACGCCAGCGTAAGTTGAAGGGGGAAACGGAAGAAGGGGGTTTTTAGTAGGGGAAATGCAGGGAGACACACTGCGTTTCTTCTCTCCCCTTCATGGTGTGGCGATGCCCCCCCGTGTTCAACCATTCCGCTTCTCTGTATTGTACACATATATACATATAGAAATGCATGCATACTCGTGACCAAGGGGGGAATTGGGAACAGCCAGCAGCCAGCACAAGCGTAATTCTATACAGCAGCAGGAGGGGTATATTCTCGTGATGCTACCCCCTCGGTCACTCGATCAGTCGTGTCCCGGGTACCATGCAGTAGTAAACGTCGCTTGTACATACCCGATTTTTTCGAGTCATCGCGAATTACAATTCAATATATCTCTATCTCTGTATATACACATGTACAGGTATCACAAAGTTTATCAATTGATCGCCAAGTTTTCTTCTTTTTTTTTTGTTATTGATAACTATATGTATTATTACTTCATATAGATTGATTGAATTTGATTTTTAATCTCATAACGGGGTGTATGTAATTGAAGGTGTTTCGATACTTTTTGTCATGGTGTTTGACAGATTCGAATATTTGAATTTATTGGCGCAACGCGTGGACTCTGTAGGAAATACACACACACATATATATATCAAGCTTCCTGGCGCTTCCATTGACAAGATGCAACTGATCTTGAAGTGGAAAGTGGGTGGATGAAATGCATAATTCTTTTGCTATACAATTCAACGCGGCACTTTCGACATGATCTTAATTGCATTGATTGTGTTCATTAACAAGATTACAAATCATAAACTACATTTTCGCGCTTCTATTAGTTTGTGTTGATTATTCATATGCATGTACCTGCGCGGAATATAGAACGAAAATAAAAGGATAAACGACCCCAGAAATTGCTGACCTTGATGACGTAAATGTGAATAACACATTTTGCATTATGAGTATACTTCACAATTCGCACACACGTAGTGCATATCTCAAAAAAGCGTGTGTGTATGTATACAACAATTGAACAGTCTATCAAGCGACTGATAATATGATATCGATAAAAATTGTCACATACATCATGGATATTTAGTCCACAATAAACAATAATATTGATATAATATAGTCTCTGTGAGTTGAGATTTTTCTGCATGCATATTTCAATATGATTTTTGTATTTGGCGCCCGCGAGTAGAAGTACAGAATTATAGTGATAATATCTACAAGCTAATTTTGATTTCAATATAAAATACATTTGCACGTGACAATTATATTTTTGAATTCGTATTTCAATTTGACAAATTATTTTTACGCCAGTGAATTGTGTAGCACAATAGTGAGAAACGCATATGGACAAAGAAATTTGAGTGTTAGGGGATGCAAAAGTTAGTAGTTGAGTACATATCGTGAATATAAAAGGGTGGGAGGATGCAGAGGGGGAAATGAATAGAGAAGTCAGAGATTTCGATGCAAGGCCAAACGACGCGTCGCGACGCCTATATATATATATGCCAACAATATAATGCAATTCAATTCGCTAGTTCGTTTTTCGATCAACACCATTTAATTTTTTTTTCTATGATTTATATATCTATACGTATAAGAATATATTTTTGATATTTTTTTAATATTAATTTACACCCGTGACCTTTCGCGTTGTAGGCATCACACATTCACTGTGAAACGTACAAGAAAAATAAAACGTGAAAACGATGCCGCAGCTTGCGGTCAACTGGCTCCCATTCCGAAATAAGATACGCCTGAGACACAAAACATACAAATAATATTGTATTGCTTTCCATCAAGCAATATATGTAAATAAAAACATACGAATGTACGGGTGTATGTAATATACTGATAGGCCAATCCATTTTTTCATATATGCGCCAACCTTCATTACAACTGCATTTGGAAAATGAGAATTAACATACGTGCATGCTGGTTACGAACTTAATGTCGTTTTTTTTTTTTCAAGTATAAGACGCAAGAAGCGTAACGTATGAAAATGAAAAAAGTTCGGTTACGAGATAGTTTCAACTTGTTCAACACTTTTACTGTGCTACACCTTTTGTCTCTGAGCACATCCGTGCGAAAATTGCGTAGTATATACAGGATCCAAAAACACAATAGCTAAGAAAAGGATGAGTCGATTGCAATTCACGCCTAGAATATCCAGTGTCCAGTTTGTGTGCATTATTGCGCCCCATGGTGAGGTTTTTTTTCTTGCAGATATTTTTTTTACCTTTATTTTGAATAGACATTAAAGAGCTGGTGAGATCGGGTGCGGGTGACAAATGAAAAGAGTGCAAGACAGATAAAATGGGAGAATGGGAAACGAGAGGGAGCGAGATGCGGTGGGGAGAATGACGACAGGGTAGGTATAGACTTACTTTAGACTGTGGTATGGAATTACCGTACTTATATTCAAGTCTAATATTAAGTTACCACTTTGCTTTACGGCAAGTGAACAGGCTGCCAGCATATAGGAAGCCATCCGAGCGCTCCTGGAACAGTCTCGCACGCTCGTCTGGGCCCACCTATGTTGAGTGTACCTCTCCTGTAGTGTGTTTTCTCCTTCGAAACTTTGTCGAGCTTGTATTCGAATCATTCTTATATTGTAGTTGGTCGTGGACATATTCTCGTTATATTTAATCGTGAATGAATTGTGATGAATTGTTCTTCAGATGTAAATCTTCCCTTGAGTATATTCAAAATTGAAAGTAAGATACATGGAAATAATTTAGTGAATTTGGCCTGTGTATCTATGAATAATATGATTTAGTTGAGGTGAAAATACATTTTTTATCAGTGGGTCTAGAAGGAAATTATTAAAAATTGCAATTGGCATTGTGGCGAGAATTTTTTTTTCTTCAGCTGGCAACTATCAACAATGCGCATTTGATGTTTAAATTTGGGATAAATGACATTTGGGAAGGCAGAGGTACTGACTTCTGTGCGTGCTCGGCTTCATTTAAAACGTCCTAGCACCATTTGAAATCAGTACTGCTACTCTTGGTCATCAACTGAAAGAACGCAATAATTCAATGTCAATATATGTATATTGTAGTGCATATTCCATCTATTCACAAAATAATAGTGTAATACAGTAGTATACATATAATAATACAATAACTTTTTAATGATTAAATTTACAGTTGTTGGATACACGAGAAGTTTTTTTTTCTGTATAAAAAAAATTTTGCGTAATCAAACGCAAAAAGTAATAATAAAAATGAAATAATAAATAAATGTTTTCGTTTTTTCTTTTCAAATTCGATATGATATAAATTTTTCAACTACGGCAATGACTGAAGGTGATGAGACAAACCTGGGCCGAGTGATCATTATAAGTGTACATATTATAGACATATGTACATCATCAGATACGAAAAATTTCACAATTTTATGTCGCACCGTTTTTTTGCTTCTCTTTCTTATCTTACATTCGCTGTGGATAAAGTTCAATTTATACAAATTTTTTTTTTTTCAAATTTGAGATTATAAATTGAATTCAGATAATATCTTAATAATAATTTTGTTCGGAAGCACCAAGACTATATAATATTGTTATCATATATTACTCATCAGCCACTTGGTAAGTTTAATCCCGAATCATTCATATAACTAAATAATAATTAGCGACTAATGGAACAGAGCGAAATTCAACAACGCAACGATATAGACACGAGAGCATGAACTAAATTACAATATTATTTCTTCCATCATTATTTATGTAATTATTTTAATTATCGATATTCGTTATGTTATGTGGAGTCTTTGGTTCGTTTCGTTGCTTGTAGCCTTGTCCAAGTTTCACCAAGTGCTTTTGCAAAATGATCATCAACTGCAATTAATTTCGAGAATAAAAAATCAAATTTGGATTGTACGAAAAAAATAAATAATAATAATTGATTGACAGATATATTTTGATATGTATCTGTGCAGACTTACCACTCAGACCAGCTTCCTTATCAATATTGGATGGCGAACCATTGAATACCGCTGCGTATTCCTCTAAACCTAATGATCTTTTGAAATGTTCATCTATCGCTGGATCGCTAACTACGCCCGAACTTCTGATACCAGTTCGCTGACCGCCAATTGCTGCTGACGGCGTTGCTGTTGGTGTAGGCGTTACTGCTGTATCTTCAATCGTTGTACCTGCAACGCAATGGAATAATCAAATTGCGAACAATCAAATAATTAATTCTGGTAAATTAACTATGCATAAATTATTTATCTATCGCACGTATTGTTTAAAAATATACATTCACTTCTTTCAATCACGTTTAACAATATGCATCAATTAATTTTCTCATTTTAGAATTCGAAAATAATGATGATAATCATACCGGGTTGAGGTGCGGTTGGAACAATAACACTCGGTCTGTTGTGATGTACCCTTGCTGCAGACATGTCGAGTGCTTCACTCTGAATCGGGTCCCTCCTACGCTCTCTTCGCCACGCGCTGCTTGGCTTTCTATGCAAACTTGATACCTTCGGTCGTTCTTCTGTGAAAAAAAAAAGGAAAAACATGGAAAATGAATAAAATGGTTCATCTATTTCCTGTTTATCGCCTTCAAGCCTCTTTTCGCCTCTCGGTCAACTATCTCAGTTTTATCGTCACTTGCAATATCATTTTATTTCGATGTCCCTTCCGGTATAACATATATACAATACATCGCGTCAGGCATTAACAAACATGCTTGCATTCAACGATTTGGTTTCAACATCCCATTAAACAAAATTCATTCTCTGTTATTAAGTTTGTCACGTTTCCCTTAGGATTGTTGATAGGAAGTCAATCGTTTATGAACAATTGATAATTGTTTGTTGGAAACAAAAAAAAACCTGTGAAAGAAGTTTTTGGGAAATTATCCTGAATAGGATGAAAATCAAATTATAAAAGAATACGATGAAAACCAATCTACGATATATATGGTGAAAGGGGTACAAGGGGGGCTCGAGACTTTGAGAGGCAAAACGTTCGGTTCCCAGGATGAGACAGGAAGTGCCTAATAGCCGTGAGAGGATGCGTGGTGGGGCTGGGGAAACAGGTTTGGAAAAGGACGATGGAAGCTAGAAAGATGAATGGAATGAAAGAAGGTGAAAGAGCTTGTTGTTCCACGAGTCTCAATTAACTTTTTGACTCTTTTGGCCCTCCTCTTGTCTGCTCCAAACACCGCGAGAATTTATTCAGGATAGCGCAAATGCATTGCTCTTCCCATTAGAATTTATATTCTAATCATTTCATCTGCGGTGAATCCAACACGTAATTCTCCTCCATCTATACTAATATATTCAACGCGAACATTTGGGCGAAATTATTTATCGAATTATCCTAAAACAACAAGATATACATAGAAAACACATACCTAATAAATTATATGGAAATTGAAATTGTTTTATATGAACATCTAGCCACGGTTGCCACAAGCACGTTCGCCTGGATGTCAGTTCCATTCGAACGTGTCGTGGCGTCTCGAGAGACTGCATGACTCTTCCAGAGCACCCAACACGAACCAAATAAAAAAATTTGCGATCGAAATATAATAATAAAATTAAAGAAAAGAAATAAAGGGTAGGATACAATTAACACGACTTGATCACGAATAAAACAATTTGAGTATTGTCACTGGCTGAATAAAATCACACCCAAAAAATACACTAATGCACAGTTTGAAGTTTGTCAAAAAATACAATAAGCTATTATAGAAGCAATTGTGCGGTGTCGGCCGTGTGGTTCAATGTCGAGCCAAAAAACCGCAAGCATTATATATAATATGAACCCCTCTTATATCCAAATTCATCTATGCATGTCCACACAACTGCGCGCAAAAACGCGACGTGGTACAACCCCTCACTTGATGAAGAATAGAGGAGAAGTACAATTAAGCAAAGTATGAGACAGGAACAATAAAATAATAAAAAATAATAATAATGAAAAAAATGATTGCAAAAACAATTGGGAAAGTCGTAGAGTCGCGTTACGTATTTTGTAATATATAAATGAACCGTCTCGCGTTTATTGTGAATGCTTTCTTACGACTGTCTTAAACGTTCATTCATTCATCTCCAGCTACGGTCTCATCTGCTTGAGTCTGGTGTGCCCCACCCTAACCGCGAATCACCCCTTCCATATATCGTTGACTCAACTCGCGCGCGCGGGCCCTTTTATGCGTCCTTGTTGTGCCGCGTATAGTCGTCTATTCGGGTAGGCGAAAATTCCCAGTTGGACCACCATGCACTACCATGTGTATATGTACTTATAATATAGATATTCCTAATTTCAATGTGACTAATAAAAACAATATTGTGGTGTCAGAAATAAATTGAATGGATAATAAGAGTACGACATCGTATTTCATAGATTTCAACACAAATTAAAAGGAATATGCCATTTATAATGCAATGAGTGCATGAATTTAGCTTCAAATTGTTTTAATTCACAGAATATATCGAATTTATCCAGAAGTTGACCCCATGGTCACTCTACAAGGTTTCATAATTTCAAAAACGTTTATGTATAGATATGCATATATCTATACATATACGTTATTGTTAATACATTCAGTTGAAATTAATTGCATGGCAATTTGCTTTAATAGTTTTGTGACCCAATTAAACGCGATGTCGGTTGGTTAATTTTCGCTAAATCAATTTACAGTTGATTATTTCAGCGGGCTCTTGTCTCAAGCCAGCAATTAGTTTTGTGGTAATGCCGAGCAAAAAGATTTTTGTTTTTGATAAATACAAAAAAGTATTGTGTATGTAAACACTATCGAATTACGCGTGAACTTGATTGTTATGTTATTCGTAACGTGAGTGAGTTATCCAAAGCAAAAGGAAAATATTTAATCAACCGCGTCATTAATTAATTGTAATGAATAAACATCACTGGGAGTAATCTGAAAATTTCCCAATGAGTGTACATTGTTACGTGAAACAGATTGATCACAAAAAATTGTTAGAATATTTATCGAATGACGCTCATGATGATAATGATGATGATGGTGATGACTTCAATTAATTTATCGATGATAGTGTAATATTATTGCTCTGTGACATTAACATAAAAATGTTTAATTGATCAACTGAGTGATGGTGTCGTTCTTTGAACAACAAAAAAATAAATGAATTAAGAAAATCCTGAAGCTTTTACAATAGGTCACGGAATAAAATCCAAAGTCTCGCTACCGATATATGACTTCAAACACGATATAATAACGAAATTACTGACCTTGCATCATGGTAGCTGCCCTAGAGAGGACATCCAATGCACTCTCAACAGCGGACATCCTTGCACGTGTGATAAAAATCCTTTTTTATTTTATTTAATGTATTTCCTTTCCCTCTCTACTGCATGTATTAAGACGGTCACTGATGGGACGAATTTAATCCCTCTGATGTGATGCTTGTCGCTGTTGATATATCCACACGCCCTCGCGTGTACGATAAATTTGTATACTTGTTATATTTGTAATCTTGATTACCTGCCAATATTCCACACACAATTATTGTCTCACTCTAGTTGCTATTGCGAATACGAATTAATAAAGAAATAGCGTGGCAAAAGATATAAAAGCAATTGGAAATGTTAACCACGTTTGAGCTCTATGCGTGTTGCCGCGTACAAACGTCAGTGTGTACAAATAAAATGAAATGGGGAATTAAAAAAACGTGACATTGTCTGTGGAATGCGGACCCCTCACCGAGACTTTCCTCCTTCTTCTCTACCACCACTTCTTCCACCTCCTCTAACGCCTTCTTGCCTCTCGGGAGTTTTACCTCCCGCGGTCACCCGCTCGCACCTCTCAACGTCGTGTATATTTCAATGTGATATACGTCGTTCACAAATACAAAAACATCTTTTACTTCTCACTTATGATTGTATGTACATACATATATAGGATTCTAGCGTTACAATTTCGCTGCAACAATGATAAAAACATCTTCAGACCTCATCTTAACGACTACGAACAAATAATTATATAGATAGACAAACATATCTTCCGCATGTCGCAAGTGAATTCCATTTGTGCCCGCGTGGTCCAGTTTGGTGCTTTCGAATTCAATTTCTCAATCTGTTCGAATTTCATCACCGTATATATTTCTATAATTTATCAGTCCATAGCATATATGAATATACATAGTTAATATATATGAGTAAAATGATAAGAAATGTCGAAAAGTTCACGGTTATTTATCTACTTGAGTGCGAGAAGTAATCGCTACCAAGACTTTGATAAAAAATATTAAATGATGAAATCGAAATAGTTGATTGATTTAATTTTGGAAATAGAGAATCTTATCTATTTTTTTGTTACTGTAGGACGATGAATGAAAGAATTTTTGAGAGCCATAAATATTAATCATATTTGGAATGAGTAGAACGCGATCTTGTCAGTTTTTTTTTGTCTGTTTTTCTCATTATTATTATTATTTCTTTATTTTATTTATTTTTTTTTTTTCGTTGATGAACAACCGCGTTGAGTAAAATTCCTCCGGTCGTACAACGATGACATGCATGATTGCCAGTGGTGCGCACGTGTGACCACGTGTAGACTCGTATTTGCTACAAGGCGTAATACTCCGAAGTTCGCATAAAGAAGATGCATCGTATGTTATATACAGAATAGAATATTTCAGGAAAATGAAATCGAATCAACTTCAATGCATATGAAAGAATTCAAAAACAGCATAAAAAAAAAGAGAGACAAATAAATGATAAAAACATGCGAATAACACAATTATTCGATTCAATGACAACGAATTGTTTGCCGATAGAATTCCCAGATAAATCTGTGTACGAATGCAAGATAAAAATAACTCCATATGAGAAGTGAGGGAGACATCCTCAGAGAGCACGTCCCTTGTCAGTACAAATCAATAGAGGAATGCGGCGTAGCGTTAAAAAGGTAAGGCCTTGCATTCCACGAGTAAAACGAAATAATGTCGCTTCGAGCGCGCGTTGAAACACTCACCTTATTATTATATGTCTATATATATATGTATATATATATATTTATTTATACATTTATATATAAATACACACGCATATATATTTATGAAATGATGAATGATAATAAAACAATGGCACTGGCGATGACATAAAAATAAAACTTCAACGTATTATTTTCCAGGGAAATTTTGACGTTTCGTACCGATTATTCCCATTGGAAATCGCGATGGAAATTCTAATGGTATGCGGGCGGACACACGGAGCACGAGCCGTCTGACACGAGAGGTATCCACACCACGGTTACCCCACCAGTTTGCCACTTATACGTTACAATGGAATGTCAGGCATTCGGTGAGCTAACGCTCTCTTCAGGCAAAACTTCCAAGCCAAATTGTGTATATGCCATATACTCCGTGTAAATATCACGTCTATAAAGTCCGATGGTGTTGAATATATACTTATATATATGTATCACCAGTTTCGTATCTCACAATACACATTCACAATTGTATGTATATATATGAATATCATTTACAGCATTCACGTACACCCGCGCATCAGCTTTCCAAAGAAGCTTTCACACTATGGAATGGATTCTTATATATGATGCGGGGTCAGGAGTTGCTCCATGCAAGGACAGGCGACTTTCTCGGTCATTTTCAGACATACAATTGTCTTTATAATTTTGCGTAATTTTATTTTTTCTATTCAAATTATATTGCGCCTCTTGCGGCGTATTCCTTGTTGTGACATATTTGACAATTATTTGTCAAAAAACATTTCTCAACTGATGAATATGATGATTAATTCTACAGATATATTAAGTATAAATAATATTGGTTATAGTACAAGACATGGTTGCAAACAACAATTAATTTTAAAGCATTATTCGATTTTGACAAGAACAAAGTTACACGACAGTGACACCCAATTAAATTTTAGTAATGAGTGTGAGCTATGATAATAATATTGAATATGTATGAAGAAAATAAAATTTTGTCGCGTGGAACATTCGGGCACAATAATCTCCTCCTTACTATCTCACTATGCAATAAAAAATATTAATGATCATTCTTTTATGAGTATTTTGTACTATTTTTCATATTTAGTCATCAATTCTCCCACATTATCAGGAACAGAATGAGCTGTACCGGTCATTTACTGTGCTTCTGTCAGTAGACGATAAAAAGTAATTCCGCTGATCAGGTATACCTATTATGAATGATCACGAATCGAAGAATAACAAAAAAACAAACTTACACACGAAGCGGTGAGTCGATAAAAGTCGTAGAAAATGGTCAATTCATAGTTTCGTAATAGTAACATTGGTTTCATCTTCGTCACTCGAGCTGTCAATAGCGTAGCACAGCTAGAATGAAAAAAAGATATAGCGTTTGAATTTACATCGACAACAATTCAGAATTGGGAAAAAATATTTAATACAAACCTCGTCCAAGTCAGGCCTCTTGAGTAAATCTTCCAAACCGGCAATTCGTTCGAGATAATTCGGCTGATTGCATGCATCCAAAATAAAATCGAATCCACGATCTCTATACTCATTAATTAGAGGTGTCGAACACGCAGTGCATGATGGAAATCTGTGAGTAATTGTTAGCCGCATTTCGTGATTCCAAAGCGATCCGCGAATAGTGTGTGGAACAGAGCCTAATAATCCTTCACAAGATAATCGTTCACGCGAACGATACTGACCCCTTGCATCGTCCATGTATGCATTCGCTTCAATGCTGAAGCGTGGAAATAAATTTGATAATTAAAATTTAATTGATCATAAGAGTATTCATTTCTTTTTTCTGCGCGATAAATAAATTACCCCCTAGGGTGTTGAGTCACGGCGACCATTAATTCAACGGCGAGACCAGCGGCAATTGATGATAGTCCTGGCCTACTAACCGTACACTGCTGATCCAGAGTCCTATCTATCTGGGACTGTTATTTTTAATTTTAATTTTCTTTTTTGTTTATTTTCATCAACGAATTCTGTTTAACATATAGATGACGTATGAAAATTTGTTATAAGCAATTATAACTTACATTTCCTGGCTGTGTTACATCGTTGCAAAAGTAGCAACCAAGATCTTCGCCACTGGGGTAATATATACTCAAATCCGGAGATACAGCATTTATGGTTTTCCGTGTACCGTGGCGCTGTACTGTATAGGAATCGAAGCCGAGTGCGGCATTTATCGCAATTCTGCCATGGGATGCACACAGAAGTGTGGGCAACCATCTTGCTTCACGTGAATCGAGTAATAAAAATATGACATCGTGATTTTTCACCAAACTTTCCAATGTTTCAAGTGCAGAGCGAGTCGATGCCATCATGCTTTGTCCTACGACGTGACCAGGCATCGGAATATGCAGAACGACAGCTTCTACATTCTATGAATTCATGGAAAAATTTCTATGAGCGACAAAAATGGTTTTCCCGACCCACTAAATGAATGTTAATGACACTAACCAATGTCGGAGATATTCGCAGTAATGCATCCTTCGCTGCTTCAGCTTTCAATCGACGTTTCACAGCATCTTCATGAGTGTAAAGACATTGTCGTACTGTATTACTGTGTGATACCGTGGAACTATCAACGAAAGTTATATTTTTAATTCCCCAACCAATTAAAGCTCTTGCTACTGAACATCCCAGTGTTCCTGCGCCCAATAATAAGCAACGAAGTCCGGTAATTTGTTCTAAATTCAAATCTGGCACCAATCGCCACTTCATTAGTTTCAAATTCAGATTTATAGCCCGTTCACCCATTCTAGAATAAAACCATGGATTTTTCAATCTAATTAGATGAGAACTTTGAAATTATTTACCGGCCTGGATCCATGCTGTCAGACAAATCAGCAATATTGGGACCCATTTTTCCGCTTGCATTTGTCTCCCATCCTACTAGTCTTCCTTCGACAATATTTTTCCTTGCGATTTCGATATTCAAATCCTCTTTTGCTTTTATGGTCAAAATAATTGATGACTCCAATTCTCCACCTCGGACAGCTAATATATTAATGGTTTTTTTGAAGGAGAAATTTGGACAACACCAAAATAATAAGCAAAGAAGATTTCTCAATGGCCATCCAGGTTCGGTGGTATCACACGGATCATAGAAGGCAAATAATATTTTGCCGTTCAGCTGCAATACGTTTTAACTCTAAACATTCATGACATTGAGAGCTTCATTCATTAGTGAAAAATATATTTACCGATTTCTCTTCATCTTGTTCGATGTACGACATTACGTACTCAACTCCCTCAGCTAAAGTAATGAGTTTCATGTCACTATCATCTGTTAGAAGTATTGAGAAAAAGCACTTCGATCTGCTGTCCAATTTATTAAAATTTTCTCTCAATTTTTTTCGACTGTCAATTGAAATAACGTCAATTAGTTGTTGTGGCGCTGATTGATAGAACATTTCTGGTAAATTGAAAGCTGTTGGATAAGCCGCCCAATAATGAAATCTGTATTTTTTCAAATCGGCATATGAAAAAATCAAAAATAACGTGAGCCTCCACGGTTCTTTCAAAGCTGTGCCATCTGTTATGGCACTCAAAAGATGTTTTCCAGTCGAATCTATAAACTTTTCAGGTTGTATTTGTCTAAATGACTCGAAAGTATTGGTATTAATCAGAATTCCTGAGCACGCGACAGCTCCATTATGCGATGTTGTTTCAACATCTCTGGAAATTGAATCGAATTGAGTACATTAATCAATTTGATTCTACATAGACATTTATATAATTGATCTTACACGAAATAAATTGATAGTGCACCTTACTCGTTAAACGATGTACAATCGAGGAGCATGGGACTTGTCCTTTTGTCATAAATTTTATCCAAACTGTAGCTACTCCATACTGATATTTCTGTTTTTTCCTCTAATTTATATTTGTCCAATTTCAGTTCAGCAAATTTTGCCCAGAAGCTTGGGTCAACTGCAGTTCGTAATTTTGTAAATTTCACCATATTCTCGGTCAACATCGTTGATCCTTTCTATATCCAAATTCAGAACAACAAAATTCTGATTATTATGATGTTACTACTTAACCTTGAAATACTGTGATTCAATCCAACTTCAAAACAGAAGGATTAATATATTGAAATCATTATTGCCAATCATAATTGTATTCAAGATGAACATATTAATCATTCCAAAGTACAAAGTACCACTATCTAAGTTTATTATATGTATGTATATTTTTATAAATATATTTAATTCATTGTTATCACAACAATGCATATTTTTCGAATGCTCAAAACAAAATACTCAATTGCGTTCGTAATTGGAATAATACGTATTGACTGAATGATGGGAAAAATGAATAACACATGAATAAATGCGAGCCACAGTTATATAGAGAACAAATCAATTCCTTCATTCTGTACCTCAGCGAATTGAATAAAATATTCCTGTTTGGATACAATTAAAACGGTAAAATTTGATGATGTCGATTAAATCGTCATAAATGCTATCTGACCACTGTATATGCCGCAGATTTCATGAATTGACACACAAAGCATAAATTCAACAAGAGAAGTTTGATTGACAGTAGCAACACTAAAATCTTCATTGAAATCTGATTCAGATGGCGTTACTAGTGCTCTTGTATAATATCGCGCACTTTTTAAACTTAATCGTCATCTATATGAAATATTTCTCATGTTCACATACCCAATACAATATTACATTGAATCGATATAATTTGCATCTGAGCGAAATCGCATTTGAATATTTTATTCGTCATGAGTTTTATCAATAGTTGATAAAACTATATTTACAATGTTTTTTCATTCTTACAAATCGACATTGGGGACAAAAATTTGCATTCAAAAAAATCCTATAACCTTTTAGGCAATTACTATCTTCTCATTCAAATTTCATCTTGAATCAGGGGCGTATTTGATTTCTTATGGATACATACTATAGTTCGATAATATATACGAAAGGGAATGGCACCAATAGGAATATAATACGGCGCTGGATGTCAATGTTATAAGTGACGTCAAAATTACAATATGGACGATCGGCATCGGCTGCGTGGTTTCCTATCGTAACAAAGGTTTCACGTCAATTTCAAATCAAAATTAAATAAATCAACAATGTCAGATTACTTAAAATCCGCACTCGGTTATCTCAATGGCAATTCGAATACAAATGATTTTGTCGGTCAGATATTGGAGATAAATAATGTAAAACTACGTGTGAACAGATTAATAGCCGAGGGTAAGTATTAAATATCATCCACCCACTTTTTACACACAAAAAAAAAATAAATAAAGAATTTGTCATTGTTGGAATCAAACAGATAATCGTACAATCACCAATCATTTTCATACATATGGCACGATGCTAAACAACAATGATGTTTAACGATCAATACATAAAATTTCTTCACCCTCTCACTTCATTACAATTTTAATGTTTCTGTCGTATTGCCAAAGTATTTGTTGACATCTGTGAATGGAATGTTTTAACATGTGTTGCAAGTGATTGCAAAAAATTCATCTCGATTAACAATATGGAACAGTTCAAGTTTCACCTTCTTTTTTTTTTCGAAATCACAAATTTCTATTCAGTATTAATGTGGAGTGAATAATATGCTTTAATGTCATCACTTTGTTGAAAGAAACGTAAAATATAGATTTTCGAAGAATATAAAGTGAAAGTGGATATTGCCCAAGAGGTTCCACTTTTTTCGTTTTTTTCCTTGCAATTTTCACTTGGTCGCGGTGGAATGAACACTCAAAGTGGAGCAATGTGAAGTGAGATGAAATTCTTATATTCTCTGCAATTTTCGTAATAGGTGGCTGGGCTTTGGTATATGCTGTTGAAGACATTGCAACCGGCAACGAGTATGCTTTAAAGGTATTTGGTTGTTTAATCACAATGATAACATGGTAAATAATATTGATATATACTTCGTTTCACTGCTTCTCTATTCGAATTTGCAGAGACTGATAGCTGTGGATGATGAAGCTAATAAAAATGTTATTCAAGAAATAGATGTACTGAGTAAATTATCTGGTCATCCAAATATCATAAAGTATTTGTGTGCACAACGAGTTGAGAGAGAGGATAAAAGGGGCTGCGAGTATTTAGTTGTGACAGAATTGTGCCCAGGTGGCACACTTGCCGATGTGCTCCGAAGCGCATCAACAAATTCATTAACTCTTACACAAATATGTCGTGTTGCGTATCAAGCAACGAAAGCAATACATCACATGCACAGTCAGCTGCCACAACCGATCGTTCATTGGGATATAAAATTGGAAAATTTTTTATTTGGCTCTGATGGATTGATCAAGTTGTGTGACTTTGGCAGTGCTTCCACACAACAAATTTTACCGGACGCATCATGGAATGCACAAAAACGTTCTATGCTGGAAGATCAAATGTCACGTTACACAACTCCTATGTATCGATCACCAGAAATGTTGGATACATGGAATAATGAACCTATTGGCCCACCAGTTGACTGTTGGGCTTTAGGCTGCATACTTTATTCATTAGTTACTTTACGTCATCCATTTTCTGAAGGTATTGAATTGATGAAACTATTATTAATAATGTAGAATAAAATTTATTATTCCATTTCAGGCAATAAACTAGCAATCGTCAATACAAGATACTCACCACTATCACCGAATCCCCGTCTTTCATGTATCCATGAGCTTATCAAAGGTTGCTTGGAGGCATCGCCAATTAGACGGATGACAACATCCATGTTACTAGAACGTTTAGCCGCGATTGCAGAATCAAACAATTTTGATCCGAGAGAATCAGCTAAAATTGAAATGAAAGTACCACCGCCGCCGAGACCGACGCCACCTCCAACAGCAGTACCAACGCCGGCACCTCCACCACGGCCCGTACCTCCAGTCGCATCAAGACCAACACCAACGGTCGGTGCACCACCACCCAGGCCTTTACCAATCAATAACCAATTGTCGCAAAAAGCTCCAGTTGCCCACAGTGGTGGTTCGGGATTATTCAGCTCATTGAAAGGCGGTGCCGGTAGCATTTTTCGTAATTTAAAGGACACATCCAGCAAAGTGATGCATACAGTACAACAGAGCATGGCACGTACTGAATTGGATGCGAGTTACTTAACATCACGTATATTAATAATGCCGTACCCAGCTGATGGCATTGAGTCCGCATATCGTGCAAATCATGTTGAGGATGTAAGGGCGTATCTTCAAACTCGACATCCACCACCAGCTAAAATACAATTGTATAACTTGTCACGCGGTCGACCAAATGTTTCGCGACTTCCTGGCAAACATATTGATTGTACGTTCGCGTACGCTTCGTCGGATTCTAATGCGCCATTGCTGTCAGCTCTCTATCAAATTTGCCAGGACATTTATCGATATCTTGACGCTGATTTCAATCACATTGTGGTTTTATACTGTGTAGTAAGTTTTATTATTACGACGATTAGAACTGTACATTTGATGAGTGTACATGTTGAGAATTCTTTCATTTTAGGATGGTTGTCGTGCAAGTGCAACAGTCGCCTGTGCTCTGCTACTCTATGCTGGTGTATTATCAACTGCTGAAGAAGCTATCGCGCTGTTTACTACTCGAAGATGTCAACCGCCACAATTGCAAGCATCCGAATTGCGCTCAATCAGTTATATGAGTGTTTTGCATTCCGGTGTTCAGCCACACACTCGACCGTTGGCGCTACGTTCATTGCTGTTGCAACCTGTACCTCTATTTACTCGCGCTCGTGATGGTTGTAGACCTTACGCAGAAATTTATAGCAATGGCGCTCTCGTATTCTCGACAAAGAAGCCGGAATACGATGATATGAAGTTATTTGACATGATGGAGGGCCGTGCTTGTCTAGTTCTTGGCGATGCAATAGTTCGTGGTGATGTTACAATTGTCGTCTTCCACGCACGACAGCAACTCGGTCGTGTTATTGGAATTAAAATTGCCTCATTACATTTCCACACTGGTTATATACCGTTGAATGAAAGTACACTCAATTTCGAGAAAAAAGATTTGGATGACGCACCCGAACTTGGTGGTAAATTTAAAATTGTATTGAATGTGATGATTGGTGAAGATAATATGAAAACATCAAGAATCCTAGCGCCATGGGAGGTAGAGGCGTCCCGTGATCAGGACGTTATACCAGATCCGTTGTTTGGTTCGACACTGGAGATGGAAGAAACGTTGGAAAACTTCAGAACCAGAAGTCAGGCTGAGGTATGATATTCAGGTTCCTTCTATAATTTTCCACTGCAAGACAATAATTGACAAACAAAATGTACTTTATTTTCAGCCACTACAAAAGGGAATGGAATCGATGGTCGAGCGAGAACCTCTAGTAGAAGAAACTGCACAACCTGAAGAGTCATTGGAACAACCACAAGAACCTATGCCAAAGCGCAAGGATGAATTTGCTGAAGCTGATCTCTTAAACCTTGGAACGCCGTCTGCAGCAATAAATATTAATTCTACAAATCCACCCACATCAGCTTCCACTGCAGGATTAGATATATTTTCAAATCCGGCGCAAAAAGAGGATGATTTAGTTGGCGGTTTTGCATCATTTAATCGATCATCGTCAACGGAAAATATGTCACAAAAACATGAACCGACACAAAACGATTTGCTTATTCCGAATATTCAATCAAGTGGGGATAATGGGGCTGTTGGCAATACATTATTTGGTGGACATCGTGCATCGGAGAAAATAGGAAATGACTTTTTGTTTGATCCCCTTGGTGGAAGTAGTGGTGGAGAAAATGATCTCTTAGGCAATTGGTCGAATACGACACAAAATACTGCTGGCGTGAAAACTCCCAACGAGGAAAACTTTCCACGTAACTCAAGTTTACCCAACTTTGCCGCTCAGAATAAAGATCCATTCGCCAATTTGGCTGGATCGTTGGGCACAGGTTTAAATGCCAGTTGGAATGGCACTCCACGTGATTCAAATACTCCCAAATCGGCAAGTCCGGCACCGGCTGGTACACCCGTACATTCTAGTCCACGCATGCACAATAAGACAAATATACCAAACGACATTGGTACTAATTCAGATTCATCAGTTTTCAATAATAAACCGATGACCAAATCAGGCGATGCATTCGAAGATTTGCTGGGCAGTCAGGGATATAATTTCTTTAGTTCACGTAAAACGGATAAGGACAGTCCAAAAACAATAAATCAAATGCGTAAAGTCGAGGCAGCTAAAACGATGGACCCAGATGTATTGAAAGTATCGGAATGGACGGAGGGAAAGAAAGGAAATTTGCGTGCACTTTTATGCTCATTGCACTCGGTTTTATGGCCTGAAGCAGATAGATGGCAACGATATGAGATGCATCAACTTGTCTCGCCTGCAGATGTTAAGAAAGCCTATCGCAAAGCATGTCTAGCTGCCCATCCAGACAAGGTAAAAATAATACTTAAAATTAATGCGGAATATCCAATGGTTTTACATATCATGTTCATTTTCATTCGTAATATTTCCAGCAAGCAGGAACTGACAATGAGAACATTGCGAAACTCATCTTTATGGAACTAAACAATGCTTGGAGTGCTTTTGAAAATGATGCAGCACAGCAAAATCTATTTAGTTAATTTTAGTATAATTAAACTGATATATATAGAGAGAGAGAGAGAGAGAGAGAGAGAGATGGAGGAAAAACGATGAGAGAAGATTAAACGATTGTTCTTTCCCGAGGAAGAGACTCATTTGGCCAACTGTGCGCGCTGATTATATTGTGTTTTAATCTGTAAGATAAACTCTATTGCATTCCAAGATTCCAACAATGTTACTATTAGAGCCATAGTCGTGCTGTACCGCAACAGAACATTAGATATACAAATTCATCTTAGTGGAGTGGTTTCAAATCTAATGCTCGGCTACGTATATTATTTATCAGCAATTGATCGATAGATTTGTCGCAATGATTACTGCTGTGTCCAATATGATCTTGAAAATCTCTTGAAAATTCAAACAAACAAAAATTATGTTATAAAAAAAAAACAGAAAGTTATATGTATATAATGCAATGTAAATTAAATAGATCCCGAATATACGATAATATTTTCTGGGTGAATGTGACTTTCATTATTCACTTCATCCGTCGTATTTATAATGCATTTTATCTAGATAAAATTTTAGTGTTTTCCTTTCTTTTTTTAGGTGGTTTAAATTCGTCTTGTCAGCCGCACCCACCATTCAAATTACCCCTATCATAATTATATTCTTTGATTTTATTGATTAATTGTCTGCTACAGAGAAATTATCCGGGGTCAAATGAAGGACAAAAGGACACAAGGGAAGTGTTGTTTACATATAGCAAGCCCCTCCCGTTTAAACTAATCCGATTGTGTTTCCTTTTTTTTTTTCCTGTGACCACATAAAGTGTAGTAAAGTATCCGAAAGTTGGGCGGATGATTGAGGTTTACAAGTAAATACGAGCGATAAAATTTTTCATCACCTGATGAATATACCAACTCACATATAGGTACAAGAGGTCAGAAGTTATATATGAGATCAAAGTTTGTTATTTGCTGTTCGTATGAAACTAGAAATTGCCTTCAAGTTACAAGTAGCATCCCTATGACGTTCGGAGTCTCACCTACAATCACGCACGCGTACACGCTTATCTAACAGTTGCCTAGATGGTAGTATGTCCGTGCGCAAGATATGGACAGGGGATGAAATTCCAAAGGGAGGGGCTGCCCGAAAAATGGCTGTCACGCACGGAACAGAAAGTTCGGAAGAGGGCGAGTGACGCTTCCGAACGCCTCTCTTCTTCCACATTCACACACTGACCAATTGACATTGTTCCACAATAATCGAACGTTTAGTCAATCGATAGTTATTATGCTGAGAAAACTGGAGAGCAATTCGTGCGGAGTTTTCAAACCACCCCCGGCCGATCTAGCTTCAATCAACCGTATGAAAAGGTAATGTGAGCTTTTTGTGTGATAAACTTTAATTTGCATTGTTATGAAAGAATAACACCAAAGAAAAGAGCGTGTATTCAATATGTGAAGATATCCAATTGCTTCTATCATATGTATACTGACGCAGTGAATATGCATGTGTGCACTCTTGTTATTCTTGTCTTTGAGATCAATGATATTTTTTTTATGCTGATTCAAACGTCGCCAGTATACGTCACGGTCGGAAGTTTTTATCTAGAGTTTCAAAACATCATTTCAACTTCCGGGCTTTCACTAAAATTGAGATGTTGTTACATTGTATACGCGCATGCATTCAATTGTGGATATCTCACTCACGATTAATAGTGATCAAATAAATTAGCATACACAATAGAGGAATGTTAAAAATGACTTAACTCAAGCTGCTCAATAAAAATAAGATGTAATAACATTTTTTTTTCTTTGATTTCATTGTTTTTTCACTGCTGTTGCATAGATTGAAGTGTTATCAAAATGATGTAGTACAAGAAGACTAAAATAGCTTCGGGAGAGTTGAGGAGACTGAGAAGATGCGTGGTGACTTGCTCACAGTGGTTTTGTTTCTCTCATTGGGAATAAACCTGCTGAATTTACCAACATCTTGTATGGCAAATGCCAACAAAACTGGACGAGCCACCCAGAGTAGATCAAGAACATTACAATCACCATGGCGTTTAGTGATATGCCTATCACATTCTCAGTCTCCATCCAGAACGGATGTGCAACGTGCATGGGAGCAGGCAAGATTAGAATCCGCCCAGAGCGAGTTGGAGGTGTCTTATGTCGAGGGACGTATGACACCAATGACGGACTCATTGTCATATCCTTTGGCGCTTATCAATAAATTCTGCACCGATATTGAAAATGGAAAAACAATATTGAGTTTAGTGATTGGCGGTGGTCCGGCCGCACGTTTCCTCATGACAGCCGCAGCCTCATTGAATTTACCATCGCTCTGGTTACCAATGACCCATCGAGACTTTCTCAGACAGGTTTGAAACTTAATATAACTGAAAAGTTTTATGTATCCACTCGAACTTATATTATAAGAAAGAACAATATTTTCAGGGTAAACGAGGACGTTTCGAGGCGCGTTTAGGATCGGGTTCTGAAGAGGCAGGCGCAGCTGCCGCGGCTTTAATGCATAAAGCCAATTGGCATGCGTTTACTCTTCTTATTGATACAACATTACTTCCGCGCCATCACTTATTATCGGGTGATCATCATTCGCTCTTGCCGCGTGCAATTATTTATCTCCCGGCCATCGATAAAAGTCTCAAATTAAGACTTCGAGTAATTTCAGAAGAGGGTGGAAGTGGTGGTGTTATTGTCATGGCTTGTGATTTGAATCATGCACGAAAAATTTTATCAGTTGCCGGAAAATATCATATGTTGGATGGACGATTTCTTTGGCTTTGGTTGGATCTTAAAGCAGAATTGCGACCGAATGAACCCAGTTTAATGAGTTCTCATGTTATTTATAATTCTTTAACGTCATCACCGAGACAGGAAAAAAGGCCACCGATTGTTGAGAACACTGTGAGACATGTGTCATCTGGCAATCTTGTCCTCGATGATGAAGCTCATCCACATTCACTCTCCAATTTGGCAAATGACATACATCGATTACAAGAATATCGTTGGCAACATGAGAAACCGATAAGAAAAAGAGAAGATAAATCATTTACTTTTGATGATGATGAGGAGGCGCGTGCGAGTGATAAAACGCTCAACTCCAAGACATTTATGCCAGTTGGAATGCTTGCCCTGAGGCCATCGAGCATAAAAGTATCCGGTGGCGACGCTATACTATCACGAATGTTGAGAGAAACATCTCAAGCTCTGGATAATACTTTTCTTGAATACAAATCATCCTTGAATCGCTTGAGGGAGGCGCAGATAAAAGACCACTTCATTCCCTCGTGTTTTTTCACATCAGACAAAAACACACCGATGCTGGAGATAAGAGAGAACATATCCCGAAGCTTGACGATTAAGCTGAGAGAATCGATGCGTCAAATATCACATGACAAAGCAGAATTTCAGCTGTTAAATTTGCAAGCCGTGCAATTCCCCGGCAACAAAACACAATTAAGGTAAAATTTCATAAACACGCTCGAGTTACTTCATCACACTTTGGTTTTTTCGTTTTCCTTTATAGATGGACTAAAGTTGGAACAATCAGGGGTGGAAAGGATGTGCGATTGGACACAATTACGTGGCCAGGTGGTGGTATTGTACCAGCGTACTTGGAACAAGGTGGTGAAAAAATCGGGATGCCAGAATATCGAATTGTCACCGCGCTAGCACCACCATTCGTCATGGTGACTAGTCTTCATGAAGGACTATGCCTAAGAGGATTGTCTTGTCGATACGAGGATGCCATCAAGTGTTGTTACGGTTTGACAATCGATCTTTTGTCATTGGTCGCGCGTGAATTGAGTTTTCGTTTTGATCTTTATGTGGCAAATGATGGCTTATTTGGCAAGAGGATTGGCCAAAATGGGACATGGAATGGTATTGTTGGCGAGTTGCTCCATGGTCGTGCGCAACTTGCATTCGCACCAATAAGCGTATCCTCTCGGCGAGCTGAAGTTATTGACTTTACGACACCATACTTTTTCAGTGATGTGAGTTTTCTGGCAGCACCGAAAACAAATTCCGAAATATCACTCTTGGCATTCTTATTGCCATTCAGTACTGAACTGTGGATTGCAATATTCACGTCACTAAATATAACGGCGATGGCTGTAGCCGTATACGAATGGTTCAGTCCATTCGGATTGAATCCATGGGGTCGACAGCGGAGCAAAAATTTCTCAATAGCATCAGCATTATGGGTAATGTGGGGATTACTATGTGGCCATCTTGTAGCATTCAAAGCGCCAAAATCATGGCCTAATAAGGTTCTTATAAATGTTTGGGGTGGCTTTTCCGTAATCTTTGTGGCATCGTACACGGCAAATATTGCCGCCCTTATCGCTGGACTTATATTTCATTCAGCGGTCAGTGATCACAACGATCGGAGTGTAAGTATCATTAATTTTTGTTCCATTACCTCTTCAGCATCTATATAATCATAAATTTATATGATTTTTATCCATTTTATCTATAATGTGAAAATATGTCGAAACAGTTGCTCTCACAAAAGGTTGGCGCCCCCCGAGCATCAGCCGTCGAATATTATGTCCAACGCGCTAATCCCCAGTTATGGTCTCACATGTCACGATATTCGCTTTCTGACGTGGCGGAGGGTGTTGAAAGATTGCGCAACGGCAGCTTAGACATACTGATAGCGGACACACCAATATTGGATTATTATCGTGCAACTGATAATGGCTGCCGGTTACAAAAAATTGGCGATACCATCAATGAGGACACTTACGCGGTTGCTTTGACTAAAGGACACCCTCTCAAAGAGAGTATTTCCAAGGCTATTGCCAACTATACCAGCAATGGGATGTTGGACATTTTACAAGAGAAATGGTGTGGAAGATATCGTTTGATATATTAGCTGAAATTGAACATTGAGAAACGAGATAGAATGAATGGAATTGACTCTTATTCGTAGAATTAACATATTTTTTCATCGCCTCATTTATTTTCTCCTTGTGTGTGATTTTAGGTATGGTGGTTTACCGTGTATTCGAGGTCACGAAGGGATAGGAACAGATTTCACTGGACAACTTTCGGAAAGTGGAGGGCAACCACGACCACTTGGCGTTGCGTCGGTTGCCGGTGTTTTTTGCCTGTTGGGCGTGGGCGTTCTCCTAGGTACAATAATATTGGCAGGCGAACATCTATTTTACAAATACACTTTGCCACGATTGCGACATCGGCCAAAAACTTCAATTTGGCGCAGTCGCAATGTCATGTTCTTCTCACAAAAATTGTACAGATTTATCAACTGTGTGGAACTTGTGTCGCCTCATCATGCTGCAAGAGAATTAGTCCATACTGTTAAACAAGGACATATAACTTCATTGTTTCAGAAGAGTGTTAAAAGGGTTGGTATACTGTATTAATTGAACTGTTTGCGATACCGTATGACCTACAAGGATTCGCTGTTTCAGAAGGAACACGAGCAACGTCGAAGACGCAAAAGTAAAGCGCAATTTTTCGAAATGATACAAGAAATACGAAGGTAGATTTATCCTGTTCCATTATATATGTGCATTACAACTTGTTTTGTGATTTTTAATGGACAATAGTAATAACTCGTTAAGTCCCTGCAGAGCTCAACAAGAAGTTAAGGAGGATGCGTGTGCCAAGGAATTGGAGGCGAGTCGTGCTGCAAAAAAAGATGACAGAAATACAAAAGGACGTGAACGAAGCCGGAGTAAGAGCCCATTAATGACACACAGTCCGAAGCGATCTGAAAAAAGTCGCAGTTCAACGAATTTATCGAGTTCACGACTTGGATTATCACCAATGAGTTTGGATACACCAATAAAACCGCGCGAATTTACACTCAGCAGCACAAATCTTCGGGCACGAAGTCCACTGGAGACTGTGGGTCGTAGATTGAGCCATGGCAATGACGGATCACCGCCGCCACGACTCAGCACAGGGAACTTTGGTGGCAGTGCAACTTTAAGACCATCCGCTCCAGTTAAATCGGACTCCGTTAGTGGAGGTGTACCCACACCGAAATACTCACGCAGTCCAGCTAAACGAGGTCAGTCATTTCCGGTGTTTGCGACTCTGAGGGCGCCGCCACCACCTCCAACCACTGCGCATCCATCGAGTCATCATGTCATTACAAAAAGTCCACTCTTATCACCGAACAACGAGCTTACAGCCGCAATTGGTCGCAAGTTGTCGCGTGAATGGGGTTCGGGGACAATTGATTTGAGTAGATCTTCAGAGGCAATCGGATCTTTCTCCACTTACACCTTTCATCAAGAAAGCACATTCACCGTCGAGAGAATGCCAACGAATAAAAAAGGCCAAGAGGAGCTTTCGGTTTCAACGAAAAAACCCGTCAGACGCGCGCGCAGTCATGAAAATCGCGATTTCAGTGGTAAATCGATTGGTGATACACCCTCACCGCGTTTGATGGCACAACCATCAGTGGGCGGTAAATCAGTGAGTGAACGTACAAAAAAACAACTCGAATCTGAGCTCAAAGCAATATTAACAGCTAGAGCGCATCATCGTGATTTACATCCGCCTTGATAGAATGCTGATACTTAGTGGTGGCTTCAGTGAAAAGCGACGAGATCCCAAGTATCGCTGCCTCTGAGGGGCTTTCATCGATTTAAGCAATATGAGATTTATAGGTCAATTTGTAGTCATGATCTGGCAGTTTGAAGAAGAAAAGAAATGAAAAATTATATTAATACATTCACATACGTCAACCTTACATCAAATACACATTGCAGATTAGCGTATGAGGAATAAATAAAAATGAAAAAACAAAAAAAAAAACAAAAAAAAGAAATTTTAACTTTGACGATGACGTAGAAAGCCGTGATCAGAGTGCAGAAATAAATAAATAAACAAATAGAAAAAACGAAGGAGGCTCAGATGTGTCAGGCGATCCTCTAATTCGTTGATATGTTGTTACATACATTAATAATATAGGATCTATTATTGAAGAAAAATGAAAAAAAGTGCTATGACCTTTTTTTTAGTAGAATGTGTCTTAAAAGCGTCTCGTAGAACGTACGCAAATATTTAAGATATTTTCTTGTTGGCATTTTAATCTCTACAATAACTGTTAGTCCGGACGAGTCTCTTCATTAACTGTATTGAAAGAAGGCAAAAGAAGAAATAGAAACTCGCATTAACATTTCTCATATTATATTCTCATAATGTGCCAAAATGATCTTATTGAATTTTAGATATATCAAATAGAAGATTATTAAATATCATTAGAGTTTATGGGTTGCACTTGCGTGAATCGTGTATGCCACTTCTAATTGGTGCTCTTTGTCGGGGATAAAAACAATAATGATATCATTTTTTAACGTGATTGGCCGATTTTATGAAAGTTTTGGTCCACGCGCGATTTCAATTCAATTGGACCACACACTGCCATCAACTCGTAACGTGATTTCAATTCATTATCGAAACGGGGCGGAAGAAATGGGACTCGTACCGATTGCTAACGGCGTAGAATGACCACTCATTACGGACAGAATGAACAAAATTATGGATTCATTAATAAATACGTGTATGTATCCTGAAATTCCTGCGCTTATCGGGTAAATATTGTTCAGAGACGACACTTTAGTGATAAAAACACTGCAAATGTTCTTCGTATTGACTGGAAAGACTAAATTAGTCCGGGTATATTTATCCAGGCAAACGGGTCAAATACTTATAGGATGATTAGATTGTAAAACGAAACAAAGATACACTGATCATCGCACTACGCGACATCATCACTCACTAGATATTATAATTAAATTGGACGAGGAAAAAGAAATAATGTAATAAATAAATAAAATGTATTGACACATTTTCGGTGATGGAAGTGCAATTGTGAATATTACAAGAAGTAAATTGACTAAATAAATACGAGTTTTTGCTGATAGACTGATGCAGACTCGATGTCGTGCGCTTCTGCCAAAACAAATTAGACTGAATGATTGAATTACATTGAAAATTACATAGGAATTGTGCACGATGAATATTGATGGAATTGAATGAATAACGGTGTTGATAGAGGAACAAACTAATGTCCTCTCCCGATTGCAATTTCCTCTCGACGATTGCGATAGTAGTGTGATTAAATTTCTCGTTTAAACCAAACAAAAAAAAAACTATTTACCTTTGGACTGTTCAGAAACACTGGATGTATGGGACTAAAAATCTATATTATTAATTTGAAATAATTCATAAGTGAGGCCTTAGCAGTAGTCGTATCCGCCCAGTTTTAATTAGAATATTTATTGTTAAACGATAATTCAGCAACATAGTCATTATTATATAGAGAATTGTAGATATTTTCTTTCATAGTTAATTACTAGATATTCTATTGACATATATTGACTATTAAATTATTGAAAGTCTTAAATGTAGGTTTTATTGTGTGTACATGATTTGATATAATGCGAATACACAAAGTTATCCATTATTTTTAGAAATCATACATAGCGATAAAAAAATCGCTATGTAAATAATAGCTGCTCTGTGGATATTTCGTTCCTCCAAATAGAGTCGCATAGTGTTCACCACCTATTTACAATTTTTGATTTGCCAATTTCAATCCATATTACACTTTATCTGACTTATGTTTTGACTATAAACAGAAAAAATAATATAAATCCTTCAATCATTCGTGCTTAGAGCATATAAATAGTTATTAATTCTCATCGTGGTCTGTGAACTCTTATAAATTCAATGACGAATGAAAAAACAATACGAATGTGAAAATAGACTAAAAATAATAGCAATTGTTTATATTCTGCACAGAATTATCTGTCACAGATTTTAATATGAATTATTCTAAAAAGAAGTAAAGGGGAAAATAAACGAAAAACAAGTGTAATTTGAAAATCTGTCACATATACCTAGTGTCTATGAGAGAAAAGCGAAAATTTATTATAAGAAATAAGAAAAAAAAAATACGTCGTAGTTGAAATGACAAAAATGATATAGAAAAACAAATCGATAATGCAATATATAATTTTAATTGAAGAACGATCAAAATACAAATTTATATAGGGGGCCAGTCTAGCGTCACCCAAGCCTAAAAAATCAAATATAGACTCATTGACATGAAATGAAAAATAGTCTTTTAGATTTATTTCTGGGGCAAGAATGATCAATCTGTGATTCGATCAGACGGATGTTTCGAGTTTCCTGAATACCAAATTGATTTAAAATGAAAAAGAACTATCCAATCATTGTAACAAAGATTTATGCATTTTATCGCCTTCCGTGACAATTCTATCACAACTATGTAAATATAGTATCGCATAATGAGATGCACAAATGTTCGTTGAGCATCTGGAGAGGTATATCGTGGAACACCATCGCTGCTCTAAATCAAAGATCGATCGCCCAGTAATCTCTTCTCGTGCGCCAACAAGAGCATGTATAGTTGTGATGAGAGACCATGACACAGAAAGATGAGATAGAGAAATAAAATCGGTGAAAGAATCTGCAATCAATTACTGATATCGCATGTAACAACCATCGAAGCGAACATTCGATCGTCATTTCGCTGGAAGTATAGCCGAAAATGAAAACATTTACATTCGAAACGATAATTTGAATGAAAGAATGCATACAAAAACATTGCTAAAACGATTTGAGACGGCCTATTGGATTGATTCAAATATTATGTATAACAAAATGGATTTGCCAGAAAAATGTTTTTGACATTTTATTGTATGCAATTTTGAAGAGTCAGTGTCAAAAACTTTCTCATTATTCTCACGTCATCTTATGTGTTTCATACAAGAGATAATTGGTATTAATGTCGAGCAAATAAGAGACATTAAAATCGCCGGATCATAAATGGCAATAAAATGTTAATCCTAATTTCTACGAGACACTGCCATTATTCGATCTAGTTAATTTGCTTTTGGAAACCTACCAATCATAGTAGAACATTGAATACATGCATGCACACACGACATTTGTTAAAAGAAACACGAAAAAAAAATGAATGAATTAAAGTAGTATATATATGAATACTTGAGGCGGCATTAAAGAATGCGAAAAAAACTCACGTGCCAGATTTTACGAAAGCATTTTTAACTAATATAATTGTATTCATAAGTAATAAATTAATAAAAATAATCGTATAAAGATTTCATTTTTTTTATATCTACGCGCACATAAGGGCATTAATTTTCTAGCTGAAGATTTTCTTTGTGTATAATGTAACGTCCCTGCTGCTTTCGAATAATTGCGAGGAAACTTAGATGTGTATCATACAAATATCCAATTCCAGCTGACGCAATAATTGTTTTTCCATTTTTATTTGCGATTTCGTGTGTATAAATGTTTCGTTCATATTTTCTTATCACAAAATGCTACGATATGTGGAATGAGCAATTCGAGAATTGGCATTTGCAAGACATATTGAATCTGATGGGATAAAGTTGGATACAGTAAATTGAAATAATGGATGAAAAAAAAAAAAAAAATGATTTAACATGTCTATAACGAGAAGTGAAACATAAACAAAAGTCACTGAGATCCGGCTGCCATACAAAGAAAACCTTGTTGGCGTACGGTATTATGATATAGATCCCTTGCAACCTACCTCATCTCTCTTGTTACACCTACTGTACCACACTGTTATTGTTGATAAAAAAAATTCCATATTGATAAGAAATAAATATATCGTCTCAATAACATTTCGGTTTTCCCGTCTTATCTGTTTAAATATATACATATAGAATTTGTTCCTCCCCAACTTTCAATCCGAGTCCATACTATGTGAGATCAATACTACAAAAATAATATCGATAATAATATGAATAATAATAATGACAACAAAAAAAGGATGGTGAATGAACGTCGAGCAAGAATGAGCTCAGTAGGGGGTAATGATTATTCTGAAGGAGAAGTATTCGAGGCTAACATTATATAAACTGACTAATATGTTAACACTAACAAGTGATTTGTATGATAATTCGTGTAATTCTTGACAACCAGTTAATTTATACATGACGATTTTGTAAATTAACAAAAATTATCGTTCTATTCTTCATTCAAAGTATTCAGTTTGTATTATCATTTGTAACCGTCAGCCTATCTTGGAGTGTGAAAGAACAATTATTACAAAAAGTTGACGACTCATTGATATTTGTACAAGAAAACTAATCCTGTTTGTTTTTAAATAACAGCTGGGTAATCATATAATGCCATTCTAAGAAAATAGAAAAAGTACAAAGAATTGCGAACGATGGTGATAGCAATTTTGTTCATAGCGACATTTAAACGTATAGTGAGAAATAATCATTATGTTTCCATAGTGTATTAAATAAACTTATGAACATTCCTTTTGATCGATAATTCCTTTATCGTTCAAGCTCCAGTAAACGATGACCAGCAATAATTTGTTCAATGTACTTGTCTCATACGTGAATATAATATTTAAAATCGAATAATATCTTACTTTATTTGGAAATTCAGAATTTTTTTTCTTATTACCTGACGACAAAGAAATGTGCTGCCTAAGGATGACTCGTCAAAAATCGGCCGCTCATGCGTTCAGCCCACAGGGAGACACAAGATTAGCAGTGCTAGTAATCATTTGGAGCGTGTCAGTGCGCTTCGTAGTACGAATTTTTGTACAATATCACGATAGACTTGTATCGATGATGAGACCGGAAAAATATCTATAGGAATGAATAATTATTTACAATACATACACAATTAAAGCACGTTCTACGAATAGTGAAATGGACTGGCAGTGATTCCGGAAAATTAATGGTATAAGTCTGATTATAGTTAAACGAAAATTGAATAAATTTACACATTCATTGTTAATAAAAATGAACACTTTTTACGTGATAAATATATATATAAATGAACAAAGTGACAGATGGATATTTCTTATAGATACTGTACATCAGTGAGAAATTGAACACATTTTGTGATAGGCACAACGCATGACACGCGCTACAAATTCATGTTTTGTCAATGTATGTATATACACATTTGTAGTGATTGTAATGACACACGGTGAATCATTCAATTCGTATACGTCGTAACTATTATACGTGACTTTTTTTTTATCCATTTTTTAACACTTTCACTTCATAATCATTCATGACATGACAGCGCAATCTCAAATTCCATCCGAATAATCGCATAAACTCGAGATGAAATTCTCATTTACATCGGTGAATGCGATAATTTCGTGGTGAAACTTTGTGTAGTTTATTTCACGTGTGACTATATTCTCGATTATTAGAATTTTTTATTGACAAACTATAATTTATTTCGTTTATATTGGACTGATAATTTTTTTATACACGAGGTAAGTAAAAATATTATGTAGAATTACATCGCAATGCGAAGCGCGTATAATATTTTGAAAAACATGACAATGCAAAGCAATTATTCATTATTCAATGCCATCGTTATCAAACTGAGCGAATATTCGGTAATCTTGCGGAACAAATTTCATCCATCTCAAAATGGAACTGTGTCAATATTTTTTCTTCAGTTAGGTTTATCGACGTACATTAAATAATAAAATGAAGTTGCAATGTTAATTGTGATAACGTAATTATACTTTCAAGATACATATAATCATCACACAATGTATAAATGTAGATCTACGATTCATGTAAAATTTATGTTGACGAGGTTATGGTCGAGACTTATCCAGTCATATATATATATACATATGTGCCAATTTACACAAACATCAATTCGCAAGTGTACATATACGTAATGATACGATTTTGTTATGCAAATAGATGCAAGAAAAGAGTTTTCTTATCTTTCATTTAGCTCATCATATTGTTTGTAAGCTAAAACCTAACCTAATATTTGATGTGTTATTTCATATACACTTCTAATTGAAAATGAAAATTTGAAGCCCGGTAAAACAACAAGTTGAGGTGATTCACACGATTAAGTGCCACTGAAAAAAAAAAATATATATATATATATATGTATATATATAGTCTATAGATTGCAACCGATATGGAATATTGACTGGTAAAAAACACTTATATCAAAAATTGATATGGATAAACGATACATGGCGGAAAGGCAAGGTGCTATCCGGCGTAGCATCATCACCTATAACCTAACATTCCACCTCTTTCTATCATTTCATTCATTTAGACAAATCTTTAAAATGAAAATTCTTGTTCTCGGTCGGTACTCCATTTCTCTTTCATTCAAACTTGAAAATACAGCTTCTATTGTATGAGATATTGTTTCAGCCATATTCGGGAAAAAATGTGGCGCATAATTACGATTTTTCGATTTTTCAAGGATATATTGAGTATTAGCAAAGTCATAAAAACATAGTGCTATTTGTATCGCCTATCTTGCTAAAATCTCTGATTCTAATGATATATTTTTACTTTGGTTACAGCTCCAGACTGATATCAATATTAAATAACTTTAATGGATGGAGAAGAAGATTATGTGCAGCGAACAGAAATCAATAGTGATAATCAAAATTATGGTAGTGACACGTGTTATGAATTGGACAGTGCGGGCGATTGGGAAAGTGTCTTGAACGGGGAAAAACGGGGCGATCTGGGTGATATGACATTTTGTATGGCTAATTACATTAAAGACGCAATGAAAATGATGTTCATAATGCGCAGTCATCATATGCTTACCGATGTTGTTTTGGAAGTAGGTTCTGAATTATTTCATGCACATAAAGTTATTCTGGCGGCAGCTAGTCCTTATTTTAAGGTAATTATTTGCATTTTCGACAGAATAATAACTAATCATTGATAAATGAAACTCGAATTCAATTAACATACGTGTTTTTTATTTACAGGCGATGTTCACTGGTGGATTGAAAGAGAGTGAAATGACGAGGGTAAAGTTGCAAGGCGTTTGTCCAACAGCAATGGCACGATTAATGAACTTTATGTACACTGGACAAATTCGAGTGACTGAAGTAACAGTCTGTTCATTATTACCTGCAGCAACCATGTTTCAAGTACGTTTGGCCAATAAAAATCAGATTTTTTCTTGTCCAAATATATATATATATTTTTCTCAATGTATTTTCAATGTTCTCTTATCAATTCCAGGTTAATAATGTGATTGAAGTGTGTTGCATTTTCCTAGAGCGACAATTAGATCCAACAAATGCCATTGGTATCGCTAATTTCGCCGAGCAACATGGCTGTAAAAATCTCCATCATAAAGCTAATCAATTTATCGTACAACACTTTAGTCAAATATGTCATGAAGAAGAATTTTTACAATTGTCAGCAATTCAACTGATAGCACTTGTGAGGAAAGACGAGCTAAACGTCCAAGAGGAGCGAGAAGTTTACAATGCCGTATTAAAATGGGTAAAATATAATGAGGAAGCGCGTGGTCCAAAGATGGAGCATATATTGCATGCAGTTCGTTGTCAATATTTAACGCCAAACTTTTTACGTGACCAAATGAAAAATTGTGATGTGCTGAAAAAAGTTCCGGCATGTCGTGAGTATCTCGCACAAATATTCAAAGACCTTACGCTGCATAAAAAACCAGTAGTTAAAGAGAGAACACCCAATACGCCGAGGGTGATCTATATTGCTGGTGGATTTCTCAAACATTCATTGGATATTCTTGAGGGCTACAACGCAGATGACAAAACTTGGACTCAACATAGTAAATTAATTGTACCCCGATCGGGATTAGGCGGCGCGTTCCTTAAGGGCATGTTTTACGCAGTTGGTGGAAGGAATAACTCACCTGGTAGCAGATATGACAGTGACTGGGTAGATAGATATAATCCAGTACTGGATCAGTGGCGACCATGCAGTCCCATGTCTGTACCACGGAATAGAGTTGGTGTTGCAGTAATGGATGGGTTACTCTATGCAGTTGGTGGAAGCGCCGGCGCACAATTTCACAACAGTGTAGAGTGTTATGATCCGGAGCAGGATCAGTGGACAACCATAAAGCCCATGCATGTTAAGAGACTCGGTGTAGGAGTTGCTGTAGTCAATAGGTAATTCATAATCATCCAACGTGAATGTAAATTACGGGAAAATTTAATGACAATGATATTTTCTTTCCTTGTAGGTTATTGTATGCGATTGGTGGATTCGATGGTCAGAAAAGGTTGAATTGCGTGGAGTGCTATCATCCGGAGAATGATGAGTGGACAATAGTTTCACCAATGAAGTGCACACGATCAGGTGCTGGAGTTGCAAGCCTCGGGCAATTTATATATGTTATTGGTGGATACGATGGCACCCAGCAATTGAACTCAGTCGAACGCTACGATACTGAGCAGGATATCTGGGAAAATATTAGTAGTGTTTCAATTGCTCGAAGCGCTCTGAGTGTGACAGTGCTCGATAATAAACTGTACGCGATGGGTAAATTGAATTTCATTTTTCAAAAATTGATCACAAGATAATTTGATGGCGATTAAATAAGTAATTTTTAATTATAATTTTGATTTATAGGCGGATATGACGGCACTTCATTTTTGAATATTGTTGAAATTTATGATCCTGTAAAAGACGAGTGGGAAAGGGGCATATCCATGACTTCTGGAAGATCAGGACATGCCAGCGCTGTTTCTTATCACCAATGTCCCGTTCATTGTGAACATTGGGAACACAATAGTGAATCTGATCGAGGACCATCGTGATGTGGTACAGATACTCGTGCTTACATTAATACAAACAGAGACCGACAGAAAAGAATGACAAATTATATATTTACTCCGACATATGAATAATTCCGTGGGAAAATGAAGTTGATCATATTGAATTGATAATTGGTAAATGTAATTTGTATAATAATTTTATTTAATGCGAACGATGAAATCGTGATGACTGCAATTTGCTTAGTTCATTATAGTAAGAAGATTTTCTGTATGTACATATATGACGATATGCATAAGAACTATTTTTATCACAATTGTTTTATTTTTTGTACACGAAAATATTTTCGAATGGTTCATATCATGATGCCCAATAAGATATGTGGTTTCAATGGCAGATCGTTTTGCCGTTTCGAGCTCAATAAAGTAGGCAGAGCAGTATCAAGATTGAAGCATTCATAGAAGAACGATTGTCAGTAAACAGCTTTTCAGCTAAAAATATTTCTTCCTGAAATTCCGTCTCTGTGTTCAATCGATTCGGTAGTATATAAAGTGATAAGGAGGAAATCGGTGTGAATTTAATTTTCTTTATGAATAACATTTGAAGTGCCAGATAAATGTTGACCGTATTTGTAATTTTATGTAATTATATAACCATAAAGGTTTTTGAAAATTGTTGGTAAAAAGAAATTTTTTACTGCCGTTTAGTATTTCAGCAAACTTTTTGAGCTCAATATACTATACTTGAAATATTTTTTTATTTAGTTACCAATCAACAAGCAGTTTAAAATTCAAATCCGGTATAATATTAATATTAATTGTGAAGTAATTTATAATAATTTTATATGAAATGAATATAGGAAATATGACATGGCGAGTGTTTGCTTGATTAATTAGATGAAACAGGGATAGAATAAAACAATAAATAACTGTTACAGTAGTAGAATGCGGCTGTATCGTTGATACGGGCAATGATGTAGCGGATACAAAGCACAACAGAGTTCACAAATATACAAGTTGAAGATGTGGCGCCATTACTCTGAACTTTACTATACCCATCCATGCACGCTCTCTGGCTATAGATATACACTGATCGTTTCAAAACATATGGTGACTGACAGGAGCTACAGGTGTGATGGAACTCAGAGAGTAAACATAAGTATATGTTGAAAAAAGAAAAAATACAGATATTAATATTTTTTCAAAGAATATCAAGTTATTCATTACGAGCAAATAAATACCCGAGTCATGTAATAAAATTGATGATTCCAACGGTGGAGGATGGTGAGAGTAATTAATTAAATGCGTTTGTCACGAAATTTTATAATAAAATTAATAATTGTTGCAACAATCTTGTTCGCATTATATTGTATACAATCTTCGAATGGTTTGTACAAAATTATTAATAATAATCCATCGGGTAACCAAAATGTTTATACCAGTGAAAAACATTCAACCACCGTGAATTTGATTACAAACTCGACGATTGATAAATTATCAATTCAATCCGAAGAATTAGTAGATAATACGAACACTAGTTATTATAATGTATGGTGTATATTTACTAAAGTCACGACAAACTCTCCAATGAGAAGAAAATTCCGTATTTTCACTGAATCGCTATTGAAATTTTCTACGGTTGATATAGCTTTCCATGTGATAACTGATAAAGACAGCCAAATAATAGCTGAAAGTGTAATCAAGGGAATTAGTTTAGTACTCAAAAAATATATGCAGGTAAAAAATAGTTGGTAAATTGATTACTCATTCGATTAACGCTAGCAGGACGTACAATGAGAAATCATTTCATTTAATGGTGATGTTCAACAAACAATGAAATATTCACCAGCTCTGGAAAATCTGCGTTCGTCCTGCTAGAGGTAATCGCCAATTTGATGCGAAATAATATAATTTCATGCGTCTATTTTATTCAGGTGCAATATTACGATGTACACGAGTTGGCATTCCAATTGGAGGATATTGTTTCGGTGATGTCACCAAAGTTCAGCAGTAAACCAGGAACATATTATTCGGATGCATTATTTTTTTTGTCGCTGGGACTTCACAGAATAGCATCAAAAAATGAGAATTTAGCAGTAATGTTAGATGTTGATACAAAATTCCATGCCGATGTCAAAGAGCTCTTCGAGGAATTCAACAATTTCGGTGATGAAGCTCTATTTGGTTTGGCACCAGAGCTTACACCAGTTTATCGACACGTATTGTACATTTATCGCGCTCAAAATCCCAACACAATATTTGGACAGCCATTCTCTGCTGGCGGTTATCCCGGATATAACAGTGGAATGGTGTTATTCAATCTCAAGAAGTTGCGCAATTCATTAGAATATGATCAAATTGTTAGTGGGAATATGGTTGAGCATATGACGGAAAAATATAGCTTTAAGGTCAGTTTTCTAGGTGAATTTTATTCATCAGTTTGCATCGTATATTTTTTTATTATTGATATTGCAGGGACATTTGGGCGACCAGGACTTTTACACGCTATTGGGTATGGAGAGACCTGAACTTATTTACACGGTGAATTGTGGTTGGAATAGACAACTGTGTTCATGGTGGCGTGATCGCGGATACGCTGATGTATTTGCTAATTATTCACAATGCAATTCAGACACCAAATTGTGGCATGGAAATTGCAATACACCCATTCCAGAATATTGAGTACTTGACAATGAGCAAGTTGAATGTCTGTGCAGAACGACTATTATCTGAAATCGAATATTTGAATTGTTGGAATGGAATTATTTTCAGTATTGATTTAATTTTTAATTATTTGATTTACGAGTTGCCATCCATAAGATAGTTTTCATCTTTTAGCGATTGTTAGTAATTCTGCGGTAAGAATCGGTGCTTTAAGTAATGTGCTATATAGATGAAAGCAATAGAGAAGATGAATTGCAAGAATGATGCCTCTGTAAATGTAGTAATTCTGTCGAGGGCCAAAAATGATCAATAAAGAGTATTGGAATACTTTTGAGTAATTTTTAATGTAAGTTATACAACCAACGAATAAATACATACATATAGAATGCAGTTTTCAGGTCTGCTACATTATTTATTTCCCGTATGTTGAGAACGATAGTATGCGCCCGCATCATGTAGACCTTATTGTATATATTGTTACATTAATTTTGTAACCGTAAATACTGTATTAACACATGAACTATTTACAAACTAGATTTCCCATTGTGTGATGAAGAAAAAACGAAGAAAAGAAGGAACAAAAACCAATTGACTTTTACATTCGTCTTACAATTATAAAATAAACAAAATTACCTTTGGTCCCTTCGGATTGAAATCTAAAGTATAATTGCAATTGCTTACATTTTATACATTAAATGATGATGAATAATATGGATAATAATAACAATTAGTGATATTCATATCCATTCATATCCGTCCATATAAACTTTGGCATCATCTTTTGTTTTTATATATATGTATGAAAATGTTGACCAAAGTTGAAATGAAGCGGTTTGAATGATGATAATTTCAAGCAAACCAATGCAATATTACTTCAGTCATTCTGAATCATTCAAGTGAGCAATGTGAAATACTGCGCAATATTACATAGAATAATTGTTCCGTATTCATATTTATAATTGGCACCACATCATTGACTGGGTTCATCATATGAATATTCTCGTGTGGCTGAACAACCAATAGAACACAAAACGAAATCACAAACTGTATTATTTCAATTTTTCAATTTTCGCTGGAACATATTAATTCTGTTTGACCGAATCCATCTACGCAGTAATTCTTAATGGAAATATGACAAATTTTAGAACAAAGATGAAACAAATTAACTCGCATGCATCGATAATATAAAAAGAATATTTGAATTCCATCTCATGTTGCAGAAGAATAATTATTAACAACACACGAATTGTGGTAATTGATTTCTTTCCCATTGCCCAAAAATAATACGCTATTCCAAAAACAGTTATGAATTAATTGAAACTGCAGCACCTGGGCTTTTAATATATACATAAAGCGAAATTTTCAACATCATCAATCATAACCAGCTATGTACAAAAATAAGCGTTGAAAATACCTAATATCAATTTGATTAGATTGGAGAAATCTTCGTGACGGAATTTGCATGCGGTCTTTATATATATATATCTATTTGAGCCTGACAGATGCAAAATACAAATATATATATATATATATATATATATATATATATCGAACATTTTTAAGTCTGGAGAACAATCTATAGTTATCTCTTTGTTAGAATTTTATCAACTTTATGATTTTTTCTTATTTTTGGTTAATAGTCGCCTCAGCCATACTGGTGCTGTTCAAGTTACGAAAATATTTCCTCCTCAATACCAGGGAATTCAAACAAAATGAAACAAGCAACGAAAACACGAAAAAAAGAAAGAGAAAAAAAAGAAAACAAAAACGAAACAAAAACAGGTGTAATTTTTTTAAGTAACTGTATCTACACTTCTCAATTTATCCCGACCAAAACTACGAATTGATTCTAATAATTGATTTCGGGGATCTTTACAAGACGACACGGACTTTGGTGTCGCATTGTTACTCTTCAGAGTCACACCTGTGATTACTGGCATCGTTGGTGGAGGCGGTGGAATGTGGGAATTCATTCCATTGCTTGCTGCGAATGAATTCCTCTGAGTTGTCGCACAAATCAAAGCTCGTGGAACTTCATTTGAGTGATGAAATTTGAATCCTTTGACAACTGGTGTCGGGCCATTGACTTTCATCGTTGTACTCTGAATTTTCTTGATTTCATCATTTTTTTTCTTCAAACTTGTTGGCGGTTGTGCATCAATACCAATTACAGATGTGTAACGTTTAATTGGCGTTCCATGAATGTGAGTGACATTATCATTCGTTTGCACTTTTGTAATTTTATTATCGATAAAATCATTACTACCTTGTCTCGCATCAAAATAATCGGAGTGGCGATTTTGACTATTATATTTTGGTTTCGCTCGGAGATTAACTTGACCAAATGCTTGTGTAAGTTCTTTAAAGTTGACCGGTCTCGTATCGATTTTAACATCGTCATCTTCCAATTCCGACTTTTCCACATAAAATTTTTTCATAGCCATATCAGTGACGACGACCGGTTCGTCGCTCTCATCTCTCGGTATCATACGCGGTTTCGTAGAGCCAAAATTACCCATGCCCGATTCCATTTGATTGAAAGACACATTGGTGATTTTTTTTTTCGTAATACCAACATCATCCATGACCCGTTTTATATACGACCCTTTTATATCATTTGATGATATTTTTACATGATCATTTTTCACATCATTCTTTGGTAAATTTTTCATAAAACTATCTTTGTAATAAACAATATCCACATCATTTCCAGTGCTATTCAAATTAACAACAGTTTTCCCCCCAGTAATGTTGTTATTGCAACTACTACTACTACTACTATTATTATTATTATTTTTATTATTATCATTATTATTATTATTAACACCGAACTTGTAGTCAGTGTCCATTTTTATTTTTACATTGAGACAAGGTCGCTCTGACCAACTACCAAGACTAATTGCAGGAGGTCCTGTATATCTCCAACGTTTATTTGTGTCCTCTGGTTCTGCTTTTTTTCGCTCAATATCTGTATCGGTTTTATTCCTCAGTTGAACCTGATGAATTTCGTCCGATTGTGCAGTCGATTCTTTCTCTTGAATATGTCGCTTTGTCACAGAGGCTTCCAGGATATCTTCACCCAACTGGTGATTAGCTTTCAGTTGTGGCAAAATGCTTTTCAGTACCTGCACCGACTGTAACTCTCTCTCTTGATTTATTTCATTTTTACTCGCTTGTGAATCCATCTCTCTGTTTCGCAATGATTCTTCATCGTTTGCGGCACTTTCGTGATTTAAATTTGTGACACTTGTCGACTTCAACATTCGTCCATCGTCTATTACATTCGAAATAAGGGATTTATTGCCGCGATATTTTGAATTGTGCGACAAGACGATGTAACTTTTTGATCGATGCACGACATTACTTTTATCCAAATTGTCCGCAGCGACTGGTTGTCTCAGTGGGACCTTCATCATGTCCCGTACTGAATCTTTCAATTCCTGGCCCGCTGAATTAATATTTTGTACACTATTCATACGAGTAACAGTCCCATTATTTATTCCAAAATCATTTGCTGCACGGTCATTATGATGCGGCGACTCGGCATAACTTCCCTTTTTCGTTGGTAGTGCGCTCATATTTCGTGATAGAGTCGCGAAAGTATTGATAGTCCGGTCTCGTAATCGGTCTGTGTGATATGATGGTGACGTCGGAGAATCATAAATATTTAAACTTTTTTGTCTCGAATATGTTGTAATTTTAAAATTCGGTAATGTACTTTCCGTTGGAGCAATTTCCGGTGCTGACTTATTGATGACGAATTGTCGGAATTCTTCTTCAGAATTCTTGCAATTCGGTACTGTAAAAATTCCATTTTCAATTTTATCTGACAGTTCCAAAATGACATCTCTTTTCAATTCTGCATTCGAATCATTTTCACGTTCTTCTGAGGATAATCTCGGCATATCAACGTCTCTTTTTGTGTCGGGTAGAACGATATGATTCTTATGAGATTTTTCATCTGTTAAATATGTCGTTGTTGTTTTTGATATTGCTGAAGTTGATTTTGGAACTGCTGTCGCAACATATTCATCCGTTTTGTGTACATTCACATGACGATTGGTATTATTTTCCGTCTGATTCATTTGCGCCATGATTGGTTCTTTGAATGCATCGACTGAACTGAGTGTTATCGTATCGTAGCCGTTATAATCCACTGCAACATTGTCGCGAAATGCTGACGGAGGATCCGGAAGTTGATATTCCCAATCGGTAGCAGATAAATCTTCACCAGTTGCCGATACATAATCCGATGTATCTTGTTGCGAGTTGAAGGTAGAATTTGGAGCACTTTCCAGACCTGTTTCTACATGAACCGGCGCCTCGTCGGTTTTTGAATCAACTCGATCCATGCTTTCCACATGGTTGACTTCATTTGACGCTACGTCTTGTGATAGACGTTCAGAAGTCGGTGATACATCGGCCAGTGTTGTGGAAACTTTCTGAAGCAGGAGGTCAGTTTCAGTAAGACTGTCATCAACACCTAAGAATAAAGATGAAACATAACAACAATTAATAAATATATAAGGAAACAGTCTCATTAACTACGAATTTATCAAATTGAATTCCGTTGTGAACATTTATGATCACGAATTGAAAATTGTTTTCCAATAACTAACAGATTAATGTGAAAAATTTTTTTTTTCAATAATCAACATTACAAACGATTTTTAATTATTATTAACAGGTCAAAACAGTGAATAACTAATTATAAAGGCGTTAGTAGGCTAACAACATGCACCTGCTTTCCCCATCCGTTGGGAATGTAATTTTTCTTCAACGGTAGAGTGTGTTAAATCCATTTGAAGACCCAAATTAGTGCTGTGAGTAATAAATGGTGGATATTGTTCGTCGGTAGGTGTGTCGTTCTCAGACAATGCATTCCGTGGAATTTCTATGTCCAATTTTGCTTCCTCATCAACTCCCATATGAGATATCCCCGCAGGGAAATTTGGATTTAGTGCACAAGTGAAATTTGTATCGTGAGACATATGTCCTTTATCACTTTTTTCAAAGGAATTTATTTCGAAATTACTGAATGCTGATAAACTCCGAGAAATTTTCGATCGAGACGAATTCTTCGATACCTCAATAAGTAAAATTTTGTCGCTATCATTCGTCATGTTATTCAATTTCATATTTTTGTCTACGGGTTTTAATAATATTTCTGACGACTGTTTTGATAAATGAGAACATTTCGGAATGGTAGAAATTATAGCACAAGATTGATCTGGTTGAACTGAATTATCTGTGCCTAATAAAAGAAAATTCGGACACTGATTAAGTGTTTTACTCGAATCAGGAACATTATTGTTGCTTTCTACAGCTTGATATGCTTTTTCATGGTCATGAAATTCCATTTCAATGGATTCATTTTCATTTTCTGTAATTATTCTCTCACTGTTGGTATTCGGATATTCAACAAATTTTTTAGTTTCTTGATTTTCGAGATTTTTTCCGTCAAAATCATCTGCATCAAATCTTCTTAAATAATTTTCAATCGAACTAGTCAAGGGCTCTTCAATCGGCCGTGGAGATGATGTGAAATTGAGTAAACGTCGTGGTGTAATGAGAGGTCCTTTACTGGCACTACGAGGCATAGGAACAGGTGCTGTATTGAATGAGAAAAAAAGAAAAAAGCCATCACCAATAAATAAAAATAGATAAACGGGTAAGGAAATGAATAAATAAAAAAAAAAAGAAATGAAGAAGTGCATGGATGTAGGTGGGCCTTCTATGTGGATAATACTCAAGCATATGCGGATGGTGCTGGGTTTTTTCTCAGTTGTATATTTAAAAGACTATGGTTGAACACAACATCGTGGATATGAAACAATTGAATCAGTCGAAGTTAAACAAATTCACCAACTCTAGTCTCCAATATAGAATTTAATTGAACGAGGAATTGATTCCAATTTTCATTAGACTCTTGGCGACTCACTAAACCCGGCGGCGGTGGCTCGAATATACTCAACTTTTTATCAATTCGAATGTGGGATTGAAATTTATTTGATAACGGAAAAGAAGGTATCTCATTAACTTCGTCAAGAATTGGATTCAATTGTGGAGCTTGAATATCAACAGGCTTCGTCGAAATCGCAAATATTTGTAGTGTGCTTAATGGCGGTGGTGATGAATTATTTGCTGTAATATCGCAATCTGACAGCGAATATATTTTTTGACCATTACTCAACGACGATACAGATTGATCGTGAGAATTAGTCAACGTCAAATTCCCGAATTTAGATGCTTGTCTCAAACTTACTCGTACATTATTGGTATTATCTAAATTTCGTAAACGGTTATTTGAACAACAAAAACTATGTGAAGTATTCAGTAACCGCGATTTATTATGTCGAGCAATGGAAATTTTGTTGATATTCTTATTTTCACACTTTGAGTAATCTATCGCGTTCTGACTTTTGATGGTTGACGTATTGTTGATGGAAATATTATCTAAATTAATAATCGTTGGTATTTTCACAAGTTTCTCTTCTATCATTACTTCGCTATGACGTTTGAGTGATTCTAGCGTTGTAATGCCGTGAACTGATCGGCGCGGCACATTAAATTCATTCTGATGACGAAGATTATCAAGAGTGGGACTACTTATTTTTATCTCACATACAGGCTTTTGCGATTTCTCCCATTCACCCGTCCAATTATGCGATGACGTAATATTTTCGCTCAATGAATTATTTGTTTCATTCACTTCATTAATTATTTCATATCGATTTTGTGATACAAAACTGTACGAGGGTCTATTATTCTCAATACTACCGCCACTACGAACTAGCTTACCTCGGGGTGCTACTTTAGCTGTTTTTACTTGTTTCGCTCCTTCAATTGGCGGAGATCGAATTTTTTCTGCATGTAGTACTTGAACATTACAATTTTGCGGGTCTAGTTCTGCAATTGGGTGTCTTTTACTCTCATCGTTTATCTCTACTGTTGGAGTACGACAGAAATTCTTCGTTATTAAATTTGTTGATGTATGCATGCTCATTGCAATATCGGAATTAGCCTTCGAATTCGTTTCAGTTTCCGATGACACTGCGATATCTGACGGTGGCTTCGATATACCCATATCGGACGTAAGAGATTCCTCGGAGTCAACAATACGTTCGAGTGCCTGTGTTGAAATTGCAGATGATAATGGCCTGCTGATTGGCGGCTTTGGCGCAGCACGTTTCTTTCTAATACCTGTAATCGAAAATGATTATCGAATAAATAAAAATAATAATCACATTAACCATCATTAATTGCCAAAGAATGTCTTTTAGCAGCACGACTATACGCTAGGATTTACTTCAATTCGAGTGTAACGAGGGAACCAAAAATATAATGATTGAAAAAATTGTTTCCCCCAAAAAAAAAATAAGTTCACTATACTTAATAATGGTGCGTAAAGAAAAATTACCAGTGGAACTCAGTGACGTGTTGCTAATTGCGTGCGTGAGTCCAACCCCTGAACTTGTTGCCAAATTGCATAGACTCTTACTCGTTTGCGATGTCTGAGCGAGTTTACGCGTTTCAAATTTGCCTGGTGGTTTACTACGTCGCGGTAATGTCTCAGGCATTCGTCCCGCTGAGTCGGGATTATCGCTGAGAACTGACGCCTCATGATAGCCAGAGCTGTCACTACTATTACGACTGTGACTAATGACAAGCTTCTCCTTTGACTCGTCTTTGACCGCGTCGTTATTGGTTTGTGGTGAGATTGCGGTTTGATGAATAGTAGTTGGAGGATTTGGTGCTGGCCTTCGTTTACGTTGAGGTCGTGTTGGTACTGCGAGTGGACTCACACTCCGGCCAGTTTCATCGCTTCTAGCTGGAGAAACACTTCTACCACCAAGGCTATCGGTGCTCAATGAACTCTCTTTCGACTTTTTGAATATGAAACCAAATACACTTTGTTTCGCTTGCTGACGTCGTCGTTCTTCTTCTCGTTGTAACGCCATTATATCTTGGGAACTCAGTGCTGATCCCAAGCTCTGACCCTGCTTTGCGTAAAGCGTCACCTCTTGTAGATGATAGTCTTGGAGAGATAATGAGAGATCCAGAGTCTCTTTGTGATTACCTGTCATTAACATATACAAAGAATGAAAACAAATTTATTGACCGTTGAATTATATAACTATATTATTTTGACATGACGCGAAATGTGTGAAATAATCTTGCACGGAATTTTATAGATAATTGGATTTAGAGTAGTATTATCGGTGCAAATGTACATAAGCGCATGGCTTCTGAAACCCTGCGTGTTTTGTGAGTAGGCGATGAGCCGAGAGAGAAAAAAAAAGAGGGGAATGAACGCAAATTTAAAAAGTCACCAAGGTGTTACACGTGACGTTATTTATATACATTTAACATCATTTTGTATAGAATGACTGAGCGAGTAGTGAAACTATGCAGAGAAACGGCAACGCATATGTTCTGTGTGTTCCTTACACAGGTAAAGCGGAATGTGGGGACGCGGAGTATACAGAGAGAAAATAGAAATCCACCATGAAATTATGTATCTCAAGGCGATTGTCGTTGATTTTTAACGACCCAGAGAAGATGCATTCATCGTCATCGCATTATGTCCGAAGTCATATATGTTTATAGAAAATCGATATAAGTGGAACATCAGTAATGGAAATAAGATAGAGAAAACAATTTTTACAGTGAAAAAAAATCGGAAATTAATTATTTTTTTGATTTTAAGTCATCAAATTATGTTTTGTATTCCGATGCACTATTAACACACTTCATTGGCACATGCTCGTTCATTACCTCACTTTACATACTGCGAAATATAATTTTCTTTTTCATTTTTATTGGTCACACTTGTATGATATCGAAGATACGAAAAAAAATCAATCAATCATTTAATCTCCGAATACTGATATCACAACACCCGTAAAAAATTACCAGCAATCTTTATTATCATGAATCATTGTGTGTGTATGTTTGTTTATGTATTGTGTGTAAAAGCGGTATTGAATGATATTCCTGAAGGCATTGTTGAACTTGGCAACGAGCAAACAATGAATAACGAGAATGAAACCGATAACTTTCGACGCTCTCTCAAAGTAGCGCCACAAATGGAATAATTGTGCTAAAGTGAAACTCAACACTAATAAAAATACCTTAACGGTAAAATTTCTTTATCTAGAATGACAAGACGTAAAAAATAAAAAAACTATCAGATGCGAAAATGTACGTATAATGAAAGAAAATAAATAAATAAAAACTCTTCTTGATATTACATTATCAGATTTTTTTCACCTTCAGCTCAACTGGTTTCATCGACGTTTATAGTCTCTTTGATGATTAAATCAACGGGCGAAAAATATATTTATGTTTTTTTTTTCATCCCAATCGTTAACGAGCATTTGGATTCATGACATAAAAATGTCTTGAAAACCTGTCAAACATATTGCAAGCGTTAATTAATAAGGTCAATCAACTCATTGCGTTTGCAGATATACTTTGGAGGAAATTGCACACATCGACTGTTTCACTGTTCCTTTGGGTTTGGTAACCCGTGTGTACGAGTCTTGTGAGACACATGCAAAACAAACGGCTCGTGAGTATAAATTCTATTCTAATGTTATTTAGAAACGGTATATATTCAACAATATAAACGATCTCTCAACGTAATAGGATATAATTATCATCACTGATAATGAGAGACTATATAACGAAAGGTATTGCCCGACGAGACACCACAGTTGAAGTGAAGGAGAATAAATTTCGTAATTTACAGGCGCTATTTTGTAGCACACAAATCCTTTCATTGTATTGAACGACCGGATCTGCAGAATTGTGAATTACATTTTATTCAACTTGCTTGTAATCTATCAACTTTACATTTAACAACTATTATTATTTATTTGATTATTACATTATATCAAAAAATCTTCGAACCGTTTACTTTATCTTTTTTTATCTAGTCACGTTGACGGGGAATGTCGATTGCGAAAGATACGTATATCCCGGCGAGGCTGATTATTTGTGAGGGAATTGGCGATAGGAAATTTGAACAAATAAGTATATAGTCTACTCCAAGAAATAATTTTCATTATTTCCAATCTTAACCGCAAAGCTTTTTCCATTCAGAACAACAGAGATATTTTTGATCAATGTACTTTTCTTTTATCATTATAATCCCTAATGAGATACCTATTTTTATATATCGGAATATAAATTTTTTTCTTCATCCAATCTCGGAATCATGTTTACTTGAGAAATCCGAAGACGCAAATAAAATTTTAAAAAAAAGGTGACCGGGCACCAAGCGAGTTATGATTGGTTTCCTTCGATCCCGAGAATCCATTAACTCTTTTACCTTTTTTTTTTTCCTTTATTTCTTTTTTTTTCTTGGGATATCAAACGCAACCGGGTTTGAAAGTTGTGGCGCCCGAGCGGAGCGAACGGAAGTTCTCCCAGTACTTCGACATTATTCATACATACCTACATACATACAGACATATATATATATATATATATATATAAATATACTGCAATGATATATCGCCAATATAATTCACTGGAATAAACGGGAATACTTCAAAGTTTTTTGGTGCATCCGGAATGAATAGAAATCGAAAGAGTTGACCATGTATCTGTTACTTCTGACGTGATGGAATTTCTGTTCGGTCTCATTCATTACAGAATTCTATTCTATTAGAATGAGTGTTTAATTAGTGCAGAGGCATAAAGTATAGCCCGTAAATTAATAGGAAAGGAAACAGTGTCGCAATTCGCCAGCGAGGTGTATTAAATCGAAAAAAAGTACACGTTCTTGGCGTACATGTATAAATATACCATCATTGAAATACAGCCATTGCACCTTTGCTATCCAATATTTAAATGGGAAACAATTATTGCGACAGAAGTATTCGTCTGAATGAATTCAAAGATGAGACACTTTCGAAAGAAAAAAATCTATCTCCGTCGATTTCATACCGTAATTTCACTCTCTCGACCTTGACAAGAATATTTTTCATGTGACTCCACTTAAGACTCACCAGGATGACGAAGCTCGTACTTATTCTTGTCCAAATTCTTTTCACGACACACTTCATCCAAGATGTCACTGAGATTTGTCTTTGGGCTAACTCTAGACACATAGAGTTGATTTCTCGGCAGATGTACCTATATTTATTGAACCAACACAAGTCGTTATATTAACTTCATTCTATGTTTTTTTTTTTCTTTTCATCACTTTTCTTGGTGATGATGTAATATTTTTTAATTTAATGTCTTTAAGTTGTCCATGAAATGGCGATTGGTACATACCTGCAATCTGAAAGTCGTTTCGAATGGTTGACTCGCTTGTTTGGTTTTTCTCGGGATAAACGTTCCCTGTTTTGGTAGTAATTTTACCTGATGGAAAGTTGGAAAGAGAGAAGAAAAAATTAAATGAAAGAAAAAAATAGTAAAATCATTGATGGTTGTTACGAATAGAATGCGAAATATACCGATGTGGAGGACTCTCAGGAGAATTTCCTGATGGATAGCAAGTTGTGGTAAATAGGAAATATTGCGCCAGAGTAGAAAAGTGAGGAGGAAAAACGGAAAAATAAGATAAAAGTATTATTGGTCGTAAAAATACCTCGAGAGCATCCAGCGCTCCGATGGGAGTGTTCGACTGATGGGGAAGAACCAGACCATGCTCTCCAATTGCTTGTAGGGTGTAACTTGAAGCTGCCAATTTGTGGGCCGTCGCTATTTGCACCAGAAGATCCATCATTGCCGTGCTGAAGGAAAAAAAATGTAGAATGAGAGAAAGAAAAGTAACAAATCGTTGAGATATAACGTTTTCCATTTATTCTCATTTTTCCTTTTTTTTTCTCCATCGAATTTATTCGTTTTTAATTACAAGACATCATGAAAGACAACATGGAATTCATAGACATACATACATCAATACATACATTATTTCCTGATTTTCAAACACAATTGAAATGTTTGTGTTAATCAATGGTTTTTTTTTTTGACATTCTCCCGGATTCATTGCATTTAAATAGAGTAAATATCTTCAACTCTTCAAAAATATGGCCTGAAAGTTCTAAATTATAATGTAAAACCCACACGGGAAACCCAAACGTTACGCACGACTAGATTTTGCCGATCAATCTGATGACTATTCGTCATGCTTCACGCACATAAAATGTGGGAGCTTGTTCTGTGGATGAATGTGGCCATGAAAGGCCACATTTTGTGTAGGTGCATTGATTAACCAACTTATCTCGAATTGTATGAACGGTACATAAAAATAAATAAATAAATAACATAAAATCCCGTACACTATTTTTCCAATATGTATTTTCCATTCAATCGCACATAAAAAAATTAATATTCATTCAAGTTTACATTGTGAAATCAAGATTCAGGAACTTATACTCGGAATAATACATATGTATGTTTCACGTGCACATATGTGTACCGATGAGTGATACATAAATAGCCAAGAGTCAGTGAAATACAAACGAATGTGATCCACTCAAATGCTTACATACTCTCGATTGCGTAAAATAAATTGACTTGATGTGTGCGTGCCTCTGGCCATTAGTATACATTGCCCATATATATATATATATATATATATATATATGTACATTGACCATTGCATGCCTCGACTATTCAATGTATTTTCGATTTCTTCCAAGTACACGTCGCGAATTTAAAGATGCGATCATTCACATCATTACTGTCTCTTTTCCCGTTCCGGTCTCGCCGTGTGAAGCATTTTTGTTGCCAATTTGTCACATTACAATTGTCAGTGAGCCAATACATATATGATATGTAGCACAACTGGCATTCTCGTCGATGATCGATTACTGAGTTTATTCAAGATCAAAACAATTGATATGATTCATGCCAGTCAATCTGAGTGAGCAATAAATAATTGGCATCGAATTTCGAAAAATTTTTTATGTTATTATACGGAGAAAATTCGGGTTATATCAGTGTCTTCAGTTCGATGGATATTGCATAAGGGAAATAACTGACTCTGAATGGCATTGAGAAACGAAATGGATAGTGTCTTTTCTCAACTATCCTCGATAAACTCAGCGATTTATTTTATTGGTATGATTGGCACTAAAAATAAACTCACGTAACTTTTGTAATCTCAGATTTTCCTAAATAAAATTTCAACAGAAATTTCCCCAAGTATTAACGAAACTTTCAAGTCGATAATTATTCACGTATTCCAAATCATTTCAGTGCTAAACATTTTCGAATAATGTCAAATTTTACGGATTAAAACCCTGGTATTACTTCATATAGAAATAATTTTGATATGTTCTACAAAAAAATTAATTCATCTTCCCATATATGTTTATATATACCTGCGTTCTACGGTAACTCTTTGCGTGTGAATGTGATGATCTCGTGGCAGCTGCACTAGGAGTTCCATACTCCCAGCCAGCATGTCAGCTGGTGTGTCCTCGGTGACGGTCAAAACCATCCCGGTTGTTTTCTCCTCTCTACTTCTATAACCATAAAAAATTAACGAAAAGACAAATTAATTTCATCAATTATTTATGTGAAAAAAAAAAGTAAAGTATTACAGCACAACCTTTCACGTTGACACATTCCATTTGAATAAATATTTTTTATGCTATAAATCTTCACTAATATTTTTATGTTAAACAGTAAATAATAATCGTATACAGTGTGAGTAATACTCAATAAATACAGAGAAATTGGCATAAATTATTTCATGTACTGGTATGCATGCCTGTCACGCATTTGGTTACAATTTGATTGAATGGTTTAATGACATAATACCATTTATGTTATATCTGTGTCAACAGCGTGACATGTGGATTAAAAAGTCTCTTGTGCCGGAAATGATCGACGTGCGATACAACATATATTCATGTGCACGTATGTATGTATGTATTACGATAGAACGGAATGCGTTCAAACATCTGTGCGTATACCTTGAGACCTCCAACCATGACCCGCTTTATTCATAAAGGATAAATATTCGTTAAACATAATATACCAAGTGCCATATGAAATTTCGTATTGTTGTCTCCATGGAGCTGTGTGATATATTCTCAATTGCATTTACAAAACTGCATTATAGTTGCATAATATAATTCTTTGATAAATCACAAATGCAAAGTATAAATAAGGAGTGACAGGTGTAATGTGCGTTTTAATACTAACTTATTTTTCATATATAGAAACGTTGGCGTTGATAGAAACGATAAAAAAAAAAAAAAAAAAGGGAGATAGCCACGAAGTTTATTGTTAATAAAATGGAATTTTCACAAGGATTTTCCATCGCCGGGTAGTATGAAATAGTGCCATTCCAATAGAAATAAATAGGAAAGAACTGTTTGTATTTTAGTGCATGTTAGATCATTTTCATTTTTTCTTCATTACTAAGTGTTCAAGTAATATCTGTGCATCCTATAAGAGCGATTAAAATCCAAACACGTCGTACTGCGATTCGTGCAAGCGTGCATAATTGTTGAGAATGAATCGCGTGTGAAGAAACCTACGACATGTACAAGTAATTTTTTAACTGCGATCCAAGCAGAGTGTATGTATAGGCAATTCGAACGGAAGTCCGCCTCTCCTGGTGATGTGCGAAGGTCGTGTATGAGAATTAACAGATTCCAATCACCTATTCTTTAACAAGAGAGAATTCAATTTTCAATTAATAATACCATTGACGGTATTATACTGAAATCGAATACATCATTTTAATATAGTTGATTTTATTGAAGTAAATCCGAGTTATGTTTCTTTCTCACATTAATCCAATTACATGCGTTCTGAATATATTTTTCTTTTACATTCAGAGCAGGCAAACCTTATAAAAATAAAATAGCATCTCAACAATTTTTTTTTTTTTTTCCACAAAGAAAGTTGAAAGTTGTAAGGTATAATTTTGGTGAGGCAAAGAACAAACGAAAAAAATAATAATAAAAACAATAAGATGCGGTGGATAGCATGCTATCCTATCTGACCATGCGAAACATCATGGAACTTTCGATGCGTATCAACTGCATCAAAGAGTGTCCAACTCTCTTCTTATCTTTCATGCAATAACACTTTGACACCATCCAATGAATATACAGCAATAAATGAGAATAGAATCTCATCGGTATAATTTCGTTCGCACGTCAATTTTTGTTTGAACGGTTATGCGAGAATGATGATGATGATATGTACTCATACAGAATGACAGTTACGCAGAGAAATCTGATGCTCTTGATATCTGATATACATATAAGGATGAAATGATAAAAAATCATAATAATAATAATAATATTTCATATATAAATCAATCAGCGTGACGGTGGTCCCACATCATGGATCTTGTATAGTCAGGTCCGATCAATTACTTATCTCAACAATATGTATATGTGTGTGTGTGTGTGTGTGCGTTTGTGTGTGGGTTGGAATAATTTAATCTACATACTACTCAATAGAAGAGAAAAATATACTATAAAATGTTACAGAATATAAAAAGAAATAAATGAGATCTCAGTACAATGATTACAACTTTATAATTATTCGTCTAATTTATTTTTTATTCCTTTGTATTATATTGGCTGTGAAGTGACTATGTATGTAGTAATGAGGATATATTGTTGATTATAAATTTATATGCTACATAATTTATTAATTTTTTTCTTTATTATTATAAGATCAATATAGCCGTCACGCAGCATAATAGGTAATATATAGTACCGAAATGATTATGTGAAAGGCGGTAGGAAATCGTGCGAAATTCAAGAGGCCCCTGTTGTCGCATATATCACACGGGGGGAACACGCGCGCGTGCATGTGAAACAAAAGCTCCCGTTACGTAAACTGTGGCTCCATCGTCATCGTCCACATCTCGCTGAAAGCGAGAAAGGGGAAAAAAAGATATGAACAAAAAGAGATAATGGAAGAAACGAAATGAAGAAGGCGTTGTGTAGAGGGAGAGAGAGAGAGAGAGAGAGAGAGAGAGTTCCTTGAGAAGGATATGAGATTGTCGCCGGATTAACAGTTATGTCATTTCACTATGTATCCATTTACGCGCACACGTATAACATACACATGAATGTCGCACGAATAGACATGTTCTGAAATTAATTTACATATTACATCATTCTTATCAGAATTATCAACTGTTGTAGTATAAGGAACTAATTGACTGTCCTGCATTCAAATAAAAATTCCTTTTCCTCATTGCCTGTCACAATTGACGCGTAAAAAGTTAAATCCCGAACACATCATGGATGATAGTGTCCGCACACAAACTTATTTAATATTATGGCGGACTGCAATAAAAGTAATATAGTGATAAGTGAGATAATTTTTTCTACTCCATTGCAATGCGATTTCATAGTTTGTAGTATAGGTATGTACGCCACTGAATTTAGACATAAAAGTGAACATCTGTTCACTCAAATGGAACAATTGTTAGTATCATATACGAATACACCAGCAGTCACGAGGAATTATGGTCATTCTGTCGTTCTTGATCGTAAATTCTATCAACCAACACGATTCCCATCTGGTCAGTAAGAATATAAACACATGTACACATACGTAAACATTGTTGCAAGAATATTTTAGAATATATGAAGTGTTGGACATTGGTATTAGTGCATTTAATATCATCAGTAAACTTGAGCGTCACGCGGGAAAAATAATGAATAATTGATAGCGGTTGGACGATGTACTTGGCAATGAACGTGCAAACTGTGCGACGTAGCAGCAGCAGCAACACCACCACTAACACCACCAACACCAGCAGCAGCAGCAGCAGCAGCAGCAGCTGACTCTCCTGCTATGTGATCATAATAACTTTATGTCTCTCTTTCTCTCTTGCTCCTCCTCGTGTAAATTCAAATCACATGTATAGGATGTGGTCTATAAATCATTCGGAAAAAATGAATGAATGGGTGAACTTATAAAAAAAAAAAAAACGCGGAAATGAAATTAACAAAAAAAAAAATTAAAACATAAATTCACGAATGTGTTCATCATTAATGAGTTGAATTATATTAGTGAAGAGTAATAAACAAAATCGGTATCACGAGCAACATTAACGATGATTCGGATGTGCGCGCACACATTATACGTCAGCAAGTAATCAATAATTATTTGTCGATTTTATTCAATGTCTTTATTTTTATTTATTATTATTCTTGTGCTCTCCTTTTTTTTTGTTCTTTTTTTTTTTTTGGGTATTTTATTTATTCTTGCTCTTGTGGTTGGTGATCGCGTGACTCGTTTGTCCCAAGGCTCGTTCGTTAACACGAATGCTTGAACATATTTAAAGTCAGGTAGGTATATAAGAGAGTCAAGTATGTTCACATTCGTGCAATAATGATAGTGAGACATAAAGGTATATATATGCATATAAAAATGTATGATGAGAATATAATTCAATGTATAATCACAGCCCTTGATTGCGCATGAACTGTAAGATGAATTTAATGCTCACATGCGTGTGGGGATTTTTATTTCTCGATTTAAAAAATGATGAAAAATACGGGGAAAAAAAAAAAATTTATTTTATCAATTTGAGATTTACACTATTTTATATATCTAAACATTGAGTACCCTTAGTTGAAATTCATATACATCTCTTCTCGCCTACATTATACTTTTAAGTGCAAAACAAAAATTTGTCATTCGTATGTTTGGCTCTTGAATACAAAAATTGAGGGAAATGCATATGGTGCAGTGAAGCGCGTGTTCGATAAACTCGATCGTATTTTATATGAATACACATGTTTGTATACATATATTTATATTGTTGGCCTCTCTGGCGTGCGCACTGGAGAAGGACCAGGTGGAGTAACGGGATGCGCCGCTGTGGAATTTAGGAAGGCCACTGCTTGTCTCTGCTTGGCTTATTGCCTTGTATATATTTATTCCTTTCATACCAACACGAACAACCAACAGAATTTAAGTGCGGTAAAGAGAAGAGAAGAAAGCACGTGGGCGATTATATATCTGTCCATATAACCATATTACTGATCGGTCACGGCGGCATGTAGTGCAATATAATTCATACGCAATTTTGATTTTGAGACTAAAAATATTTCATATACAACAGTTAAAAACTTAAATTGATTATTAGGTCCAATTACAATGAATAATTTGTTTTTTTTTTTAAACGATAATTTTTCAATAATGATTACTGAAACATAAATATCACATACATGTGTATGCACGTCCGAAGGTAATAATGCTGTATAATGACCGGTAATTCTATGGATTATCAATCAAAGTGAATTAAAAGTCAAAGGTTTAAATTGAATGAAAAAATATACATATATATATTGAAATGAGAGAATATAAATTTACCGAATAACTTTCCCGTTTTCTCAAGTTCACAAATATAAATCTACAGCGAAGCACTTCAATATATCCTTCTACGTATAAATATTATTATTTATATGTGAGAGTGTCTCCCAGGAGTGTCGCGGTGTGAATGCGCGCGACCATTGAGACATCAGGGAGAAAGGAAAGAAGGAAAAACTTAAAAGTGGGTTAATCATAGAGAACTGTTTAAAGTAGGCTTCCGGATCAGGTGCACATGTATTTCTTTGAATCATCTCTATAGAAACTGAGAAACGCACTTTAAAAAAAAAAAAACCGAAAATAAAATATGCAGGTTCAGATAAATTATACATCTCCGTACGTAATGTGTAATATTTATATTCCGTATTCCATTTTCCTTAATTATCATTCCAATATAAATGAAAAAAGGTCTATGCAATTTTATCCCATGTATATCTCATTTCTCAACTTATCGAGTGTTACTTGAATGGAGAGAATGATGTTGAATTAATATCACCAGGAAGAATTTCTATTTGGCCTCATCAAGTCAATTCATTGATTGTTCGTGATTGGAAAATTGCAAAAGGAGAAACTGCCCCGAGTAATACATACACAGATGTACATATATATATATGTACATGTACGATTTCAACACTTGTGATGTTAAAACATGAGAGTCAAACGATCAACTGCCCAACTTTCACGCGACTTAGTCATTTGTCTTCAAACCATCTAATAACAAATAACACTTTTACACTCTTTGTGTTTTCAAATTTTTCATGTATTTCAAAAATAATAAATGATATTCCATTATTCTCAACATTCATTGTTTTTTCATATTAGAAATAAAACCATAATTGTTATGTCAAACCAATCGTGATTCTGCGACATAATGTACTTTGGAATGGAGTTTAATTGCATCTATATAAATGCAGCAAATAAAATTGTAATGAATTTAAAGTGATAAATATCTTTGACGCAAAAGTTACTCAATCACTCGATCTATCTAACCCATTAACTCATTTTCCCTTAAAGGAAATGAAATGCCATATATAAATATATATGCGCGAATCAAAACTACATAAAAATTCATAAACGAAATATACAGTGTGATATAAGCAACTTGAATGCTACCTACTTCTTATTGTTTCACTCGTTGGTTATCGATCAGTGTACAATGTATATAGATAACTGAGTTCATTAAATTGCGCGACGAAACTCGCGATCGTGATCCGCACATTCAATCAACCGGTATTGAAACAAAGTAAATAATATATATATATATATATGCGTATAGGCTGATGTATACTTATATATAAATACATATCGGTATCCAGTAAAATTGGCGATGAAAAAAAGTAATCAATTATAAAAAGATCGAAACATGTATTTTATTTTAATGAACAGTAATTTTTTCTTCAGTCCAGTATAAGTATTACTTCGCATTATATATCGCTAATTTTCGATAATTAGGAGTGAATGTGTATGTATCGATGAATATAACAATAAAGTTGTTGTAATAGACATATGACGGTCAAAAAGCGGATACATAAATTATGCCTCGCATGAGCCACATTTGGCTCTTTATCACTGTTGATTCTAACGACATCGTGAAATACAGTATCGGCTGTTATTATATTTGTGCACCAAGGTTAGATGAAGCGGACAAGTTGGAAGAAAAAATATCCAATATAGACTTGTAGGAATAATTTGTCGCATATACGTTCTTGCAGGATAAAGTCCAACTAAGTTTTATCATTATTGTTTTTCCTCATCAATTGAACAGTCAGTATTTTTTATTCTAATATATTTCTTGCTATCACGAATTAAAAGAGTATTTATAATGCACAGCTTCAATAATTTCATACCATTGCTGCTTCAATTGTCTTGGCACGTTTTATTAACATACGCAGTGTAGTGATAATTCTCTCTTTTTCTTTTCTTTTTTTTTTTTTTTCCAAACGTGTTTGCATGAGTTACACTAGGTTTGCATTCCAATTGAACGAGCATATCGTCACTTTGTCATACTAATTTCTGATATATGTTGATGTCTGAATAAATAAATAAGAATACCACGAGATTGATTGAATATTGATTGTTGATAATATATGTGACACTGCACGATTCTCAATCGTTTCAGATCCGAGAAAAAGAATATAATCAGGAAATGAATAAAAAGTAAAAGTAATCCCGGTATTCTGTTGAAATATATTTGATCATTTTATTTATTTGTTTCTATTGGTAAATCAAATAAATTCATTGACTGACTTGTTTTAGTTAACATGTAATGAGGGACAAACATTTCTCACGAAAGTGAGAGATAAAACTTTCTCCACTGTAATTATTGGGAATGACAGAGTATTGCAATGTGAATATCTAGATACTCTGTGATATTGATGTGTGGGTTGAATTCATTATAGTTTTTTATTGTTTGCTTATTTCACACGGTGCAAATTTTTTATATATATCCAGATGCATTTCCGTTGACCGCTAATGAACTAAACTTGAGAAATTTAACGTGAAACTATTTTATATTTCAATTATGTGAAAGGAATTTCTTGACACGTTGAGTTTTCGTGACCAAATAAATAGAAATTAAAGCACAGACAACTGCTTTCCAGTAGTAGAAAACAAAAAGATGCGGGAATATGATACATCAACATATTATTCAAGGCTATAAGAATAAACTATTGCAATTGTACACACAAATCGTTTACATGTGAATAGTACTTGGGTATATGCGAGTTTCGCTTCTAGAGAACACGCGATTTTTCTTGTCCCTCACTTGCTGACCTGACCCAACTGAACAGTGTTTACCAGTCTGTGTTTACCTACCTGTTCAGACTCTGCATTGAAACAGTCAAATAAGGCCAAAAAAACAAAAAAAAAAAACAAAACCGGTTAGAATATTCTAATCACGCATTTCATGTTTCACACAGAAATACCTGATGCGTTATTTCGCGTGTGCCATCGAAAAATATTATGAATATCGCACGCGCATGTGTCATTTGCAATGTATGGCGAAAAAAAAAAGAAAAAGAAATTTTGATGCCATCGAAAAAAATCATTCAGACTTTCACCCGAATTATTATTTATTTATTTTTTTTTTTCTTGCAGCACCGTTATCATATCCATACCCTAGTTATTTCCTTCTCTTCTCATTCATCGTATGAATGAATTCCACTTGAATTTCTTTATTTCATTTTTTTTCTCCAATTTTTTTTCCCGTTCCCAAGACTTTCACCCAAAAACCAAGTCAAAATTAATTAAACGAAAATTTCTTCATGAATTAACATTAATTCATTCCGTTTGTTCTTTACGTAGAATCCTTCGCTCAAAAATGATCGTATTAAATAAAAATAATGTGTACATATATAATTTTTTTTATTTCTTTATATATATATATATATATGTATGCATATATTTATCTACGTTAACAGGTACGTGTAATCGTTGTTTAATGAAACAACATTGCGAGAGATAGTGCAGCGCTAGGCGAAGAATGTGCACGCGATGCGGGAACCAAAGGATTGCGAGCATTAAAGGGGGCAACGCCCGAGGTGGCCTTGCTCGCGACCTCCTTGAAACCTTCCCTCAAGTGCCAATGGCCGCGGGTAGTGTAACAGGGACAGAGAAAGAGTGAACAAGAAACACGATAGAGAAAAAAAAACTGAAGATATAGAGATGGCGGGCGCATCCTTCGTGCACATGCTGCGATAAAGTGCGCACACCGGTTACGTTATAACCTATCCTTGCGGCTGCTGGTTTCAAGACCGCGGTAGGGGTAGCGGGAGAGACGTTAAGAAACGAAGGAACACATACTATGCGAGAGTACGGTGAGATGCTAGAACGTCAAGGGAATCATCTGGTATGATTAAAATAAATAAAATAAATGAAAAAAAAACTTGGGAAAAATAAGATTGCCATCCACTTTGCGGACGATACGTGAACATCTCTTATACGCATCTCTATACATTGCTGTGCTTTATTTCTATTCGTGTATATACCGCTCGAGCAACCAGCATCATACTACAGGTTGATGTATTAAATCCACATTTTAACATACCCGTAGATTATTTTCTTATCAGCCAAGTCATTTTTCCAATCAGTTAATTACATCGTACAAATTTTATTTTAATATGATGTATTGTCTTTGCAGTTGTATTCATATATTTCTTTCCCTTTCAACTTTCAAAGGTAATTATTACCTGCAATTGTACATATGTGTGCAATCGTAATGTGATTGTTATAAATCGGGAAAATAAGTTTTATACCGAATGATGGTAATAATAATAATGAAAGATGTAATGAGAATAATAGGAACGATTTATGACAGATAGCAACGAGGTATGAAGTCTGAATGCTTTCCATCTCGCTGGTATACACGCCATAAATTACGTAATGGCAATTAGAATTACGCACGCAATTGGCAAGAAAGCATAAGCGTATACCTGATAAATATATATATGTATATGTGGGCATAAACTTTCCTCATAAGTGCGGTGGGCAACGCGCCGTGTCTCAAATTCACACACGCGGAAGTCACTCTGTGCATGATTCTAACATGTATACGCGGCTACGAACGTATAGCAGCACGTCTTTTTCGCGTCATCCATTATGCATATGTATATCGCGAATGGAGCATAAATGAAAAAAATAATCTTCTACATACTGTATAATACTGTTGGCCTTTTGCGTCAGTGCAACAAATGCTGCATATATTTAGGTACATCGTCATTCAATGTATTTTATCATGTATACACCGAAAAAAGATGAATGGTATTTTTAGAATTGTCATATAGTAACAAATAAGAAAAAACCCCAAACTCTTATTTTAGTTCCAATTCACCATTGAATATTTTCGAGACAGATTTTTAACTATCAATTGAAATATCTCAGCTCTCTGTTATTCTTTTCTCATGTTCATACGCAACATAAATTTATTTCATGATGTTTATGAGCGAATAAAATTTTTTTTTCAGTAGTGGAAAAAATTAAAGGATTTCCCTCATCTTCTCGTTCTTATAATATCATTGTTTTTGAAGACATATATAATATTTTCAACATTTATACGTACTTGAAGTAACATCAAGTAATTATAGATTATGCAAGCATTTGCAATGTCAAGATATGTTGGCATTCAAAAGTTCCGGCTGCGCCGTATTACCTGGGTACAAGACGCAATAAAGGAGAAAAAAAAACAAGAAAAGAAAACAGAAATATCCAACAGAAATGTGGTGGTGTCTCTCTATTGTTATTTTTTATTGATTTAATTATATCCGTGTCTTTCCTGATTCCATTGAAAGTGCGCAGGAAAGATGCTAAAAACTCAAGTGACGTACGTCTCATGGTTGGTTCGTCACGTAACATGATGTCAGTGGAATTTTAAGTTGAGAACTTTTATAGTGATACTTCATGTAATAGTATATATATATATATATATATATATATATATATGGATCATACCACGATGATGTGGTTTACTGTCTTCATTGAATATTTCGAAATGAATTCAACGTGTTGATGAGGAGCTATAAAATTTATTGGTTTATGTGAGTTGAAAAATTGTGGAAATATAATAAGTATGACAGCTCAAGACTCCATAACCATAACGACAATGTGAAACGGCTAGAACGAAATTTTATTATGATATTTACGCGCGGCTGGTAATCATGTCATCTTGTGCATACAGTTTTAATCTATTTTCAAGTGAGATTACATATCATTTTGACTAAATGAATAACAGAACAATTAAAAACCAGATACAGTTGAATCTCGTTGCAAGTTACGGTTGAAATTAAATATTCCCATATATATATATATTTGGTCAGTTTATTTCATTAATTTGTTTTTGAGTTCGTCTAATTTTATGCAATGGTTCAATTGATAATCGAGTGCTTTGTCGTATGATGGAAAAAATATTATATATTGTTTCAATCAAGTGATTTCATTCTCAAATTTTCATTATCGAATTTTTTAATTATCTGTTGAAAAGTGTCAAGATAACGCTCATGAGTCAGTGACAGTTTGGGTTTGATTTAGCACATGGCCGGAATATAATGATGTCTACTAAAGGAGAAGAAGAGGCCAAACACACATCCATGCTATATATGGAACTAAAAAAAAAAAAAAACTTGTTCGCCACTTGAATGTACTTTCATCGACAGTAGTTGTCACACGGCTCCAAAAGCCCGTATAGATAACTCGTTTCAAAAAGACCGATCGAAAAGAATAAAATAATAAGTAACTCTCCCTGTCTGGACATGCATTTATAAAGGTATTTTTTTCTAATCGATATTGATGTTATTTAGTACATCGACACAATTGAACTTGTCGCAGTATCAAATCAAAGAACAATAGAAGTAATTAAACTTCACTTAAGAACAATACATTCGTTTGAAAAATAATTTGTTGGCTTAGAAAAAAATCGTGCGTGTCTCTTCATGATAATGATAAGTCATGCCACACAAGCATCGTGCGTAATCGTCCATATAAATATTTACATTCGGTATGCATATGTATTTAGTCTTTGACAAGACATATTATTAAATGATTTCCCAGATTGTGTTGCACACGAGGAAGTTGAAAAAAAAAAAAAACGAAAACCAATGGAAAATCCATATTTTTTCACTCTTGGTAAGTGACCAAATAGAACACACAGTCATATACGTAACATTTTGATCATTCATCCATTTTCGATATCCATTGCTAGCACAGTAATTTTTTTTATCACCAGGTATATGACTTGGAATTTTGTACGACTTCAGTGCTTGATGACCAAGTGCCTTATCACTCAGTGCTATATACATCTACCCATCTTTATCATGATTTGAACGTATTTTTTTCCAACTTGTGCTCTTTTTTTTTTTTTTGTGTACAATCAATTTAAGTTATTAGTGTTGATAATACTGCCAAGGACATCGTCGCCGATGAAGCAAACTATTTATTTAATTTCCCATTTGTCACGCACGAAACTTCAACGACAAACAACACAAACATCGTTGTTGCGGTGAAAGGAATAATAATAAATAATTTATATTTGTACATACATTGCAGTAAGGAATTTGTTACTTTGAAATAATTTCAACGTATTTACATGAGGCGTATCGAGTTAATTATTAATTGGTCAATACGTAAATATTATTTTCCATGCGGAAGTATCGAATTCAATATATATGCATAGCGATTCTAATTGAGGTCCATAAGACCTCCGACACGCATCTGTGACTTCATAATTCTACGTGAATTATACGAAGAAGGCGTCGAACTGCTATAAGGTTCGTTGACGGGACTGGAAGTGAAACGGTTATTGGCAGAATATAGTTGAAAGGAAATCGCGAAAGTTGATCGACATCATTTGTACTCGATATATTCCAAACAATTTGATTGAATTTTCGAATAAATTTTGTTCCCAAATTTTCGGCACGAAGAAAAAAAAGTTTCTAACGATATGTATACTAGCCCGGCGTACGTTATGCATTTACACAACGATGACGCAGTGCATATCGTGTATTTGATTATGAGATAAAAATACATCTGATATCGAAGAGATAGAGTAAACGAGGTTAATAAACAAGAAAAAATAGTGAAATATGGTATGGTTATGTTTATACTGCAAACTGATCATGAGAATATAGAGATGTGATGAATAAAATTTTGAACGTGTAAAGGTATGGAATTCATCACTTGAGAAAATGATGAAATAATAATGAATCACTGATGAGAAATGAAATTTCAGAAAAATATACATTTTATATCTATCAATTAAATTCCTTCTGCTCAAAGTGCATCTTTATTGCCCAGAAAGTTTAATTATGAAAGGGGAATGTATATCATTGTATAGTATGAAGCATGAATGACTCTCGGCGAACGATTGAGATCGGCACGAGCGCCATGCGGGATAATCCCCCGAAGGATATGAAGAAGTAGGAGGAGCAGGAAGAAGAAAATAATAAAAATACATGTTGCGAGGTCATCGGATGGGAAGCCGTTAAAAGTAGTGGGCAATATACCTACGAAGCCTGCTTGTGTCCTGCCGACCGTAAAACGTTAGAACGCGCGTGCACGGAGCAACGATTTTAATAATTATGGTATATGGACATTTTTTTTTCCTTCATTTTTACACCGCCTCTGTCACTTCGTGTTGGAATTCAATCATTCTCGCTATTGTTAATAATGTATATATATATATATATGTACGTGATTTATATGATTGTTTAACTTGTGAATGTCAATGTCAACATTTTGACTATAAATCAATGGTGGTATATACCTACTTATGGATTATTGCAAATAAATTTCTCTAACTATACATATAAATACCTGCTGATGTAAATTATACATGAATTAAACATATAAACTTTTATTTAGCATCTCATTTTTACGCAAACACAAAGTTTCTCTCCCAATGTGTAATATTATTTTTTTCTTTCTGATGTTGATTAGTAATGTGTCTTGCGACATTACATCAATTAACATTTGGTTTTACACATAATCAACTTTGTGTCCCATCTGTTTCTTTTTTTTTTTTTCTTCAAGTTGAACTGGAGAAATCAATTTTGAATAAATATGACGAATATTGAATATATGAAATGAACATTATTTCTATTTGGAAAGAAAAAAAAAAGAATTCCTAGTACCGTGCAGCACGAAATAAAATTAATTCACTCTATCACCAACTACATACTACATATACGTATAAACGTATATTATCCAACGTCTTGCAATATTCTCTTATCATTCGACAACGTTGATATTTCATTTAAACGTCTGCCTCGTAACAAAGAGTTTGATGTCGTATGTGGGTATAGCGATAGACTCTTGAAGGAATGGAACAATTTATTTCTTGTGTGCAGCGCAATATTGCACCTGCACTGTCACATTGGAAATCGACGTGGCCGTACGCCGATTTACGCATCGATATATATTGACGATTCAACCTTGATCGATTATTACACTATACATTGAGAGAGTGGAGCTAGAGAGAGAGACACACACATTCCATTTTTGTCACCAGTCACTCTAGGCCAATTTATCGTTTGAAATTATCAAACTGCGCACGTTGGAGAGTATTTCTAATTGATTGACATGTTTGCGATGTTATAATTTCACTGAATCGTAAATAGATACATATATATAATCCATTGTAACTTGTGTCATCAATCAATCATTTTTCTTATCAATATTATCGAATTATTGTGAGACATGATTAAATAAAGGGAGAAAAAATACATAATATTGCTAACGGATGGTTTTTCGCAGGCCTCTTCGAATATAAATATATGAAAATACAGAGTGATTAACTGACATTTTTCTTGCGTTCATATTTATGTTTCATGTTATTATGAAAAATTATACACAACGAAATTTTCCGGTACTGAAAATCAGTATTATGAAATATTGTGGAAATGATTATATGCAAAGAGCGAACATATAAAATATTATCAAGTGAATTTTTCTGCAGGTTTTTCCGATATGCAATAAGGCATACGAATAAAAAGAATAAAGAATCATTCATTATGAACATTTTTGCCGGCCAATGTATATTTCACGTAATCAATGACAATATTAATTGTGGATTCTTTCAGGGACACAGAAAAACATTGTAGTGAACAAGAAATTTTTTTTTCACAATTTTCAAATAATATATAACTTACTCGTAAAAAAATCCAGTCGATCATCGCCAATTCTCAATTTATTTTTCTTTTATTGTCCAGGCATAGTAATGTACGAAGGAAAAGGAAAAAAAAAAAACTGGTAATTAATTTACAATTCTATAATTGGTAAAATGATTGATCTCTAACAATGCAAAGAAAAAAGAAAACCGGACGGCCATGAATTAAAATTTTTCTGACGTTTACGATGCCGCAAAAAAATTTGAATTTGAATAGTATGTAATGAAGAAGGAATAAAAATATTGAACCGGCACTAACACACAATATTAATAACAAACAACTCAGTCGGACATTCGACTCACAACTGAGAAGTGACGACAAGTGGCAGAAGAGAATACACGGCTAACGGGCTTCAATGAGAGGGGGTGAAGAGACAAAGGGTGAGATGATCCATTCGGCTCTTTTCGTATACTTCGTATCGTTCACGTGACTCCCAGCGGCATTTCGTCGGACAATTCCGTACACTATCGTTCGAATTCGGACCGATCCGTTCGGAACTAGCGGCATTGGGGAGCTGTTGCGCTCTTGTCATTGTCAAAAATACCCCCTATTTCCGCATTGCAATCACAAACTTTGTCACCATACTCATTGAAAAGTAGAAACTTTTTCAAAAAAACATGAATTTGATCATTTTTTTTCAATGCATTGAAAATTTCTCAGAAATTTTGTGTCCTCGACAGAATTTTGAGCGAATGGTTTTCGATGATGTCGACGATTTCCGCATTACAAGCATGACTATATATATATATATATCAATTGGAAAATGTCAACACTCCGAGAATACATTGATTTTATAATTGTTCTTGATTCATCAAAAACTGTCGAATAAAGGTTTTCGCTGGATCATAATTTTCCAATTTGAATTTTCCTTAAAGTAAAAACAGTTTTTATATATCAGTTCTAGATAATGTTTGAAAAATCATATTTGATATTAGCACGCTAGGAAAGAATAAATGATGCAAGTGTTAATTCTATCTGTCACTAGTGCGTGTTACAATTTACAGAGTTTTCCGCACAACAGCTACACGCAATTTGTCGATTTCAAACTAAAAATAATATATCCAGTGTTATTATTTGCATTCCATTGTCGAATATTCTGCGATTATAATTTGTCGTCCTTACAGCCGCAAAATAATTTCATATAAACATCCGTCAGAAATAAAAAAATATTTTTGTCCTTGGCAACGTCGAGCATTCACGATGATAATCAATTGAATAAGTCTGTGATCACATCAGCACAATAGTCACTTAGTAAATATTTATTTCCAGTCCTGAACGGAGTGGATTCCAAACGATCATTGTGTATCTATCTTCGATATAAACAACATGTTATACACAAGTCTCGCTATATAATCCCGTTTCAAGATACATTGGGGGATCGATATTTTTCCAAGTAACCGTACAACACGATTGTCGACGTAAACGCACACCTGCCGCCAGCAGACTTGGTAGTTGTTCTGAATTATTACAGATTTTATATTCACGTGACAACAACGGTGTTTTTTTCATTCTAACTTTGGAGTAATTATTTCTCAATCTTGAACGCATTCATACGATTTTATGGAGAATTTATTCCATGGGTCAATCATATGCAAATCGTATAATTTCATACATGTAACGAATAGATTTCATTAATTCATAATCAAAATTGTTATATGTTAAGAATGGAAGAATTAAAAACTCACCGGCGTCTTCTGAACCAGCTCTGCAATTTAAATCCCATCTTCATATTAAATCAATAATATTTGTGATTGATCATACAGTATATGTAACGAAATTACACATTAATATAACTGGATTATCACAAGTCCTTGATAAACCGCGCAAAACCGTTCACTGTACAACTCTCGCGACCGTTGGAACACATATACTGGCCACTGCTCTCACAATGCATACCCAGGTGTTGGATTTTACGCACGAGCCACCACAACAGTTGGCTCTGTTGGTATAATCACGTGCCCAAACACCGGCCAAATGATATTTTACATACAGTTCAAAGGTATGTGCATTTTGGCATTATACTAACGGATATTCTGGAGAGGCCTGTGAACATTTTATGAAAAACAACTTTTGTATATGATTCTGCAGAATGAGCTTCGATGAAATAAATTCAAGTGTTATGTTTTAGTTTTATAACTCATATCCAACAATCCAAATTAACGCCCTCGGTGTCATCATCGAAGACACGCTGTGACTTTGAACTTGATTACAAACATTAATATTATTTAATTGATTTGAAATTGGAGCTTAAATGCGATTGGGGTGACGATCAGACATATTACAGTTGAAATTAAGATCAATATCAAATACTATGAATCATATGCAGTCAATCAGCGAATATTAATATTATTTCACCTGCGGTTAGCGTTATAAGAATGTGTATATATATTTCTTGTTACATTTATTACTACATGTTCATTATTCAGGTCGATATACTATCATTTTATGCAGATACCCTTCACTTTCAACTGTATAGAATTGGCGCGTTCATGACATGAATCATGCGCATGCATAATTTAAAGGAAAAAAGGAGACAATTCCTCGATCGATATGACGATGATAATTGCTGATAAAAAATCAATTATTGGAATGTGATTCGATCATGAGTCGGAATTTTGTTGCCGTATGAATATGTTATACAGTGCGATAAAAATTTTGGCATATTTGAACAAATCTGCCTTAGTGAATTTGCCTGAAAAGATGTCGCTACTGTCTGGATAACTCATATATCTTAGTTGACAGTAGAGTATCATGTGTTTACTGAAACCAATCTTTGTTATCTGCAGGACACGAGACTCGTACTAGCACCCAATATCTGATCTGGAAGCATTATCTTGGTTAAATAAAATACATCACTTTCTATTGGGTCGCACTGTAATCTGTAAACTGTAGAGTGCATTCTCTCCACTTCTGAATCACATTCATTCAGCATTGCTGACGTGGTTATTTCTGGGTGACAGCTAAAGAGTGAATAAATTACGATGGCGGCTAAGGTAACTATACCTATGGAATTCATGTATGTGAGTGGTAAATATTGTATGGTAAATATTGTGATCAATCTGTGCTATTTAGGTGTACGAATTCAATGTAGAAATGACTTGCGGAGGGTGCTCCAATGCAGTTGAACGCGTATTGGGCAAGAAAGCCGGTGAGTTACTTTTTTCCTGATGAAAATTTGCATAAATGCTCAATACATTTCGGAAATAACCTGATCCATATTCCTGTTATTCACCTAGGCGTCGAGGGTGTGAAAATAAATCTAGCGGAGAAGAAGGTTTTTGTCACTTCTACATTATCGTCTGATGAAGTATTGGAAAGTATCAAGAAGACTGGGAAGGCTGTATCCTATGTCGGGACTCAAAGTTGAACTCCTTTGGATCTGGGATTCTTATCTATACTTTATTCTGAATATTTTTTATTCTTTATTTCTTGCTGATAAATAGATAATGTATGAACGGATTTCGAAAATTGAAAGACTTTTAAGAAGAACCAAATGCTTTTGATATTCGCCACTATTTTTTCTAAATAAAAATTAAATACAGAAGAATTAAAACATAAATTATTTTGTTACCCATTCATGAATATCTCCACAATGTAGACTTGAGATAAATAACAACCAGCATCATGGAAATGCATTTGTATTTCATTTATAACCAAACGGTAACTTATGTTGGTTTCTATATAATTAATTGATTTAAAAATCCGCAAATAAATTAGTGTATAAGAAAATGATCGTTTCATAAAAAATATCGAGTGTTTGATGCGTAATTGATAAGTGAAAAGAAACCAATTCGATCATTATCGATCATCTTCTAGCGATGTAAGCCTCTGCTCAATGAGAATTAAAGTTTCGCGAACCAACTCTACTTGTTCCCTCAAAATTCCGATAATAGAGTCCATTTGACTAGGAATACTTCCCGTGTCACGGACCCATTCGTGTGACGGCGACAGCTCATGATTGTCGCATTGTTGTTCTTGTGGCCAAGAATTTCTCATGTTGATAATTTTTATAGGACACAGGTCGCCTGGAATTTCGTTTATTGGCCCAAAACAACTTCTTGCTCTATGCGCACTTCCCACATTTATATTGTCCAGGTCTGTTAGATACTAAGTACAATAATTACGATACTTATCGACCTAGCTACTCATTTACTCAAATGTCTCACCTCTAATTCCTCAGCAATTTGATCATCATCATTGTCTTCTACTTCTTCGTCAGTCTCATCGGTTTCTTCGACTTCATTATCGTTTCCACTTTCTTCATCCTTACTATATGTTGATTTGGAATTTTTCTTATGGAGGCTCAAAGATTCGAATTTTGGTTCAATGTCGAAATTATCTTCCGAAGAGAAAATACTCTTCGAATCTTTTTCTTTTCTCTCGTATTTATGAAAGTTCGATTTCCATATCAAAAGTTGCTGGTCCCTCCCACCAGACGCAAAAAATTCACCATCAGGCGAGAATGCAATTGCCGAGACACCTCCTTTGTGAGCTTTTAGAGTATAAATTGGTCTTCCTTCTAACAAATCCAAAATCTACCGAACAATGACTACTTTATAATAATGTTTTACAGTTTTTTTTTCCTTTTCCATTTTATAACTTCACCTTCATTGTTGAATCTTCTGACGCAGTTAACATGAAGTTACCACTAGGATGGAATTTTGCTTTATTTACTATATCTGTATGTGTCGCGTAGTGTTGGATTAAGGATCCTGTTCGCAAGTCATAGATTTTTATACAACCACCGGCATTCGCAGTGCCAATACCTGTACCACTAGGATGAAACTCCACATCTAAAGCAGGATCTGTAAAACAATTTTTTGTCAATATATTATTGGATATTTGATTTTAAAAAATGACTGCATCATTTTTCTCTTCAGTTACCTTTCAATTCAGTTATCGTTCGAACACATTTTCCACTAGCTAATTCCCATAATCTTATTGTTTTATCATCGCTGCAAGAGATAACTAATTTACTATCAGGTGAAAATTTCGCGCAATGAACCCAATTCGTATGGCCGATGAATGATGATAAAAATCGTCTACGGCAAACCATCCATAATTTTATGATTTTGTCGTCTGATGCAGTGAGAAGCTGAAAAGAAAAATGAGCAATATTCATAGATATTAGTGATATTCACAAGTGTTTTCTTATCTGTTATCGACATCTTCAGGCAATATGCATGAACCTTTTGTCCACTGGGGCTGAATTGAACAGAACGAACTGCACCCATATGAGCTTTGAAATCTAACGATTCAGCCCGAACTGTCGGCACCCAAATTCGGACTGTTTTGTCCTTTGACGCCGTTGCTACTATTTCGCCTGATGGTGCATACGCTGCATCAAATACCGCATCTTTGTGAGCTATAAAGCGATTCGCTCGCATAGAATCCGCGAAGCTGCACACCATGAATGTGTGATCCAAACTGCTCGTGGCGACTTTAGGTTCATCTGGATGAAATGAGATATTAGTGATTGCTTTTTTGTGACCACGAAAGTGTCTCTCGACAGCAGGATCGCAACCGATTTCTAACATCTTTAATGTCAAGTAAACCTGCAAAAACAAAATAAAAATATTTTTCATCAACCAAATATTTCTACATTGAGAAAATAAATTCCCGCCAAAATTTCGTAGTCAGAGGTTAAGTGCTGATATTTTCATGAGTAAAGGACTTATTTAACGGTCTATCGATCTACATAAATCAATGATGATAGGAATACTACAAACTTGTAATTATTCTTTGTTATATAGTCTATTACTAACCTTGCAAATGCACAATTTGATATGGTTTTATCAAAATAAGAGGAAGTTGCTGTGCTGATAAATTATCGTCAGTGCGTTTCACATGATGCAATTAAATAGTTTAGAACAAACTATTATTTCTCAGTATCAGCGTGAATTAAATAATACCGGAAAGCTTTGGATTCCCCAAATCCTCGGCAACAACAAATAGAATTTTAATGTGAAATATGACAGTTGGATTCGAAAACAAAAAACGGCACAGTGAGTCAAATGGTGACTAACGTATATATATCAGAAGCATGAAGCGGATGTTGAATTTGAATACACTCTTGATCATTTTCCAGGCTGCCAATATAATTCCCCAGGAGGAAATGTTGTTCTGGGAATATTCCGAAAAAACAACTTTCTGCGCATTGTGCAATTCTTGCTTACGATTGGATAAAAGCCCTGTTTCTTATTGGTTAAACTCTCTATTCTCTTTCTGTTGAAAGTAGATTCATGTGCGAAGCAGGAATTCCCATTTACAAAAGGCTTTGAGTAAAAAAGCTTGATACAATGAATCGAGTAAAAAGGAAAACAAGTGGGCTAGGTTTCACGTAATGAATTTATTCATTATGTATAGATTAGAAATTTTAGAGTCAAATGGGAGATGTATGAATAAAAACAGATAAGGTGTATATAAATCAAATGACAATGCAAATTTGCACCAACATACACCGAATAATGAACTAAGGTAATGAATAAAATAAAAATGACAATTTACCATTTTAGTTCAATTTCTTTTTTGAGAACAACTCAACAACTAAGCGAACATCTCGCATTGAGCGTGGACGTAGGCTACATAGCAGTTTGGATGATATATTTATTTGGAAGATACATGTGTATTCGCGAAATTGTTGAATTTTAAGAGAGGGGAAGGTGATTAAACACAAATGTACGAACAAAAATACAATACGGTACATATTTCAGGTTTTAATATTCTTCCTTTTTTCATCAACCAACTTGGCGATACTTTTTTCCTTTTGCCATTGCATCATGTTACAACTAGTCATCACGAAGTGTACAATTGCCTTACAATGGTAAAGTGTCAAAATTGACATCATCGTCGGTTGAATCTTTTAACGTCTCCTTTTTTGATAAACAACATGTCTTTCAGAATAATATTCAAATGAGAGATTCAAATCGTGCATTCGCAGCATTCAGTTAATCCTCTACAAAAATTCCTATGTCAAATAAAGACGCGAGACTTGGCAATATTTTTCTCATGGAAAAGATAAAATATCGGTCTATAACGAACGAATGTAATCATTATTTATCTATCCATACGTACACTGAGGCTTGGAATATGGATTTTCAACGGTGAACAAGACTTGCTTGACAATTGATATAAAAAATTACGCGTACTTGTTAATTATAACGTTGAAAATAAATATTTCCATAATATTCACGTACGACGGAGAGGATATTTTGCGTAGTCTACGTCTTTACCCACACTATCGATGTATGTCAATTACGTTTTATATGCGCGCACGTGTTATGTATCTTTGAAAATGCGTGTACAAGTTCTCATTTGTTTTTAAATCATATTTTTTTATAATAAAATTATTTTTTTTCTTCTAATCTTTGTCGATCAGCTGTTGTTGCCCTGTGAAAACTGCCTTCTATCACAACACAATAATACTTGCGAGGTGGTATTTTTTTTATTTTCTTTTGTTTCGTCCGTTCATTTTTTATTTATGTATTCTTTTTTTTTTTTTTTTTTTTTTTTTTGGTGACATCGCTGAACTCAGCCAATCTCTTTTTTTTACACCAGCAATGTTACCGTATTTCTTACTATTTTTCGTAAACTCTTCATCGGTCCTTTCTTTTTTCATGCCATCGTCATCGTAATCTTTTTTCGAATCATCGGAGGACCATTTCGGTAGTTGTTATTTAAAAACTGCGTTAAGAGTCTATGATGATTAATCCGGTTGCGTATTTAATTGATGTTTATTGTTGCGTTTGTGGTTTACCACGTGGAACGTAAGCACCACGATTGCCGCCTCGCTGACCGCGAAATTGGCCACCGCGACCGCCACTACCACCTCTCTCCATATTGATACGATCACCGCCGCCTCCTCTTGGTCCACCGCGACTACCACCACGTTTGAAGTTACCATTGAAATTGGAATTCCCATCGTTATTGTAATTCCGAGGTTGATAACCGTTCTGGTAATTGCTGTCATTTCGGTAGTACGATCCTATGATAAAAAAATTTTATTTACATAAAAGAAAAAACACACAAGATAATTGAATAAAAATGCATACGAAATGATTGTTACCTTGTCCGCCGCCTGTTCGGCCATTTTGTTGATAGCCGCCGCTTCCACCACCTCTTCCTCGGCCATTATAACCATTGGAATTTCCGCGTCTACCACCGCGACCCCGGTAACCACTCCTCTGTTCACCCCACGCCTGCTGTTGCGTCTGTTGTTGATCCTGGTGGCCTGATTGTTGATGATGCGTGTCATTGGATCCCCATTCGTCCACTGGTGTTTCAGTCATTTGGCACCAATCAACCTGTTCATTCTGATGATCGTTTTCCGGCACAACAGTTCCCGATTCGTCTTGGCCTGGCTCCCCTTTGGTCTGAGAACAATGAAGGGAAACAAACGGTTCATTCAATGAATGAGGAAAAATATCACATGAATAATTATGGATGAAAATTCTCAATACCTCAGTAGACTCGGATTGCACGTCCTGTTGTGGATGAGACTCGAAATTTTGCTGTTGCGGTTGCTGCTGTGGCTGCTGGGCTTGTGATTGAATTGGTTGACCTGGCTGCTGCGGCTGAAAACCCGTTGGATGTTGAGGAATGTACTGCATATTTTGCTGCTGATGTGATGGCGGCATTGGTATCGGTGGTGGTGGATTAGGATTCGCGAATCCAGGAATGTGAGGCATCTCCTGGGGTGGATGTTGATAAATTACCTGCTGCGCTACTGGCACTGGTGCACCGCCAAAGTTTTGATTTGTAAATGTCTGAGTGGGAATTGGCGCATTTACTGCTGGTGGAATGTGTGATACTATTGTTGGTGGTTGTTGCTGCTGGCCTGCGTCTGGTGAATCTATCTCAGATTCCTGGAGGAAAAAAAAATTCGGCGTACCAATGACATCGTTGATGCGTGGCGTTTGTTGAGGCTGTTGCTGTTGTTGATTTTGCTGTGGTGGCGGCACATAACCAGTTGCATTGGCATAATATGTGTCAACAGGTGCTGTTCCATGTGGTGGAATGGCCTGTGGTGGTGCTACTACTGGAATAGGGCCAGCCACTGGTGCAGTGCCGGGTACAACTGGTACTGATGTTACCTGAATAGGAAAACTCGGCATTGGAATCATTGATACTGGGGGTGGAATGTGTGCCTCTCCGACGTTGTATTCATCTGATGAGGGCTCAGGAACTGGAGCATCGGCAATATGTGCTTCAACTGGGACTTCGGTGACCTTACGAAGAGTAAATTTGAATTTAAAAATATAGTGTGAATGTTATCAATGAAAATTTATTATGTTCAATTTTAAAATCGATATTCAATCAAGTGAATTGACATAAAGTTATACATACGACTTCAACTGCTGCTTCAGTTTCTTGGACTTGAACTTGATCGAAGTAACCAGACTGATTGACCGAAGTAATAATTTCCTTGATCTTTATATAAGTTGTACCAACCACATCACGTTGTTTTCCATCAATAATCGCGATGTAATGTTCAGCTGCTTTTTGCAATTGCTGTGCGAAAGGCATTTCACCAGGATCTGATTGACGTTTAATTGTCACTTCATTGTAGAGATCATCCAAAATTTTTAAATCGTCTTGTGTCATTTTCAATGCACCATTTGCACCTGCAAGGAAGTCTTCACGAACTGCATCACCTCCAATATTCATCAGCACGTCTTGAATGAGCAAAACTTCGCGTACCTATATAAAGGACATTAATTTATATTTTCGCAATTTTCTTATCCAGCTGCACGAGATCATAGTGAACGACCCGTTTTTCTATGAACTGTGAGTCTCTTTGATTCGTTGATTTATCAAAGTCTTTTCAGTATTCAATATATGAGAGAACCTCTCCGTACTTTGATTACTTTTTCATTTATGCATTTATATTATCCTTATGATTCTCATAAATGGATGGAGAAAACATACCTTGGAAATATCTTGCTGCATTCTCTCCAATGCTTCCTTCCTTGCAATTTTTTTCTGTTGCTTAGCAGAGTCAGTGGCAATTCCGACAATTTGCTTGTATAATTCTCGGGTGATGTCCAGAGTCTGTAGTACTTCATCGTATTTGGCGACTGCAGTTTTTTGGTCATGGTTTAATTCCTTGCCGGTTTTCTGAATCTCTCTATACGACTCTAACTTGACCTAATGAAAAAAATATATAAAATACATAGTGAAACATCGCTCTGTCTCTGTCTTATGATCGATCTTCTAAATAATTTTAATGCACAATAGATCTCTTCAATCCATGTGATGAACAGAGAAGAAAAATCTATACGCCAATGGGATAATATTTCGTATTTGACTGGCAAACCGATAACACTAATGAGCTTGGATTGAATTCGTACAAGAATCAACAAGCATTCAATTTTCAGTTAACTTTATTACATTTGAAACGCCTTTTCGGCGTACTAGTCAGTGTCAGCATTTACGAAACAAACATTTGTTTGTGTATCGTGGCTCACACCAAACTTAATCATAAAAATACAATGAAAAAAAAGAAAAAAAAGAAAAACGAAAGCAGCGAATTGACGGTTGGAATCACAGGACAAGAACAATTTGTAGTCTAATACAAAAATGATTGGCCAACAAAGATTGGGAAAAAAAAAGGAATGTAAAAACTGTTATTTTCACTTTCGGGACATAGTCGTAGGACAAGGACGCTGTACGATCAATTTTGAAACACTTGATGACAAGTAATTGAGCGTTGAATATGTGTTACGATAAATACGAAGGATATTTTTGGGGGACCGGAGAGCAATGAATATTGATGTTGTTATATGAAGAACATAGAGGCACCGCCATGACACGAATGGAATCGCGTCAGACGCCTGTATACTCAAAGATTCATTTTCGAATGGAGATAAAGAAACAATGGAGAGTCGGATAAATGTAATGATTTTATTACTGAATAAACCGCCATTGTTGTTTAACAGTAGTGTGAATAAAATAATTATGAAGAATCAATAAATTATGATTCATTTTCTGTATAACGAAGCACATGGCGCATCAAATGAGCTATGTAACATGGCGGACAACACGGTTAAAAAGCGGCGAAATGACAGATGTCCATAGAAATGCCGGTAAGGTAATACATTTTGTCATTGATGTAAGTAATATCACTTATTAATTTAGAGGTCTCACTTTGCGTTTTTCCAAGTTTCGTATCTTGTGCTCGATAACGATGATGGCTTGGCGTATTGGATCGGTGGCCTCCGTAGAGGCCTGTTTCTCTAGTTTAGGGTTGGCAGAAGGCATCCTTCACGGGCAACAAACGCGAACTGGAATGGCAGAGCCACGGAAACTTCACGACGAATAGAATGTGAGGGGAAAATGTTCATATATCAACGTATGCGCATGCGCAGCAAAATAAATACGCATACACACGTATGCGAGAAAAAAGAGAAGAAGCCACAGTCGCTTAGCTTTTGCTTTTGTTCAGAAATCAAAATTCTGTATTTTTTTTTTGTTTTCATTCACAGGAAAAGGATTAGAAGAGACAATCGTCAATTTGTAATAGAAATTTTTTATTACAAATACTTACTGTATAGTTATTAATTTAAAAATGCATTACTATAAATTCGGAGTAATCTGTTTTGTTTTTATATTGCGGTTGTAGATGTTAAAAACATGTAATAGCTTATGTGAAATTATCAACTACGAACTGTCTCATAATAATTTTTTCAATGAAATAGTGGATCCGAGATGATAATATCATTGATAATATTTACATTCAATGGTTACTTTCGAGTAAATAGAAAAATAGTCGCAATTTTCCGTTCAAAGCTTTTAATTCATTAATTTTTAGTTGGCGGTTTGAAATTTTTGATGAAAAATAATGGATTATTCTTTAAGTACGTTCATGTAAATCGGAGGAATCAATTATATACGACAACGATGACTGAATAACGATATTAATAATTAAGATTCAACTAATTAAGATTGGTGTAGTATTTCACTGATAGTCCACATGTTGCCTATAAAGCCGGTGTACATTGCGAGGCCTCTCCGATCATTTTTATGATTATTACGTACTTTAACATACAGAGTCAAAATATGGCGATTATGTTAAAGAATTGTGTAAACTATTTTTAATGAACAATTCAATTGTCCAAAACTGATTATTACTTAACGATTAGAGATATGGATGAAGTTTTTAAATAAGAAAATGTTTGTCATTTCAAGACAAAGAGTCGACTTTCTGGTTACTCAAAATGTCTTATTTAGATTTTGGCGTGATCGAAAACGATTGTTAAGACTAACCGCTGGTTGAAAAAAAGGAACGAAAAATATTCACTTCCAATTTGATATGAGTCACTATTTTCCCTCTAAACAGAGACGTGTGTTGTGGAAATAAGCTTGATAATGAATTAGATTAGTTCTATTTTGATTTTTTACATCTATTATGTATATTGCTCAACGCCAAATGAAGACGTAGATATGATCTGGAGGAGAATTCTCACCCTTATATGGCAAATTTCTTTTGGCGAAAAGACCTCGGAATATTTTTTCTCCATCCCATTCCGCTTCCCTTGTTCTTTTTTCAACTCAAGATATAATACTTATTTGTTCATTATTCCAATGGACAAATAATTGGACGGGGAGGAATAGAATATTCTAATAAATGTCTCATAAATTGAAGAATTAATCGGCATCTTTCTTTCGATGTTTTATTGGAAAATGATTGATAAAAACATAAATTATGCGTGTAATAATTCCTATGTATAATATATTTATATTTTGATATTTTTTTTTTTTTTCATAATCTCCGATGGCAATAACGGAAAACACTGTGAAATTTTTTACAATTTATTAAATTTTTCGCGATGTTGTATGGAAAGATGGTATGCGGCCCACACCAGCCTTCGTGAACTGTCTCACTCTGATAAACAAAAAATGTTCACTTAGTATATATATTGTTCCAATTTAAAACAAAAGTATCAACAACCTTATATTATTATGCGTCAATCACTACCATATATAGTATCGATAATCAACATGTTTGTATATATCGATTTTGTATCAAAACCAATCACACTTGATACAATCTATTGCATGGCACAAATATTACAATGAAAATTTCAAAAAAATTCAAAATAATATGAAAAAATCGGATAGTATTGTTCATTCAATGGTGGCTTATTTAACGTTTTATTATCCAAATGCCCGCATTTTTATCCGGGTCCCCGAGCCAAATATTTATTTACTTATTACAGAAATAATTTTTTTAGAATCCACGGTTTTGTTTCAATCATTTCGATTCAACATTTTCATTCGTCGTAGTCGCAGATCAGTTAAGCACCTTCTGCACTGAAGACATTTTTACAATTTACAAATACATTTTGATACAACTTCTTCAAAAAATACATTCGCATCCCACCCAACCTTTTTTTTTTATCACCATGCTTCATATTTTAGACATTTTTTTCCGCCATTGTTACTTTTAATAAACGATAATCCAAATAAATGTGGAAGAAAATAACATCAATCGAAGCTCAAAACGAATCAAAAAAGATTGTGCTGACATCAATGATTAAAATCTGTACGTTACTATACAATAAAACAAAAAAAAATTACATCAATAAAAATTTTTAATATACATCAAAATATTAAGAACTTTTGTTGTTCAGAATCACTAATTATAAACGAAGTGTATGTTTCGCAACTTAAAAAAAAAAACAAAATATATTTATCTTTCGTATATCAGAAAAATGTTATCACTTGATCGTGTCAGAATTCTAAACAGAATTAACCTATTAAAAACAGCTTTGTATACGGGATATAGCAATCTATGTACAACTTGAAATTCATCGATATTACTGTCTCGGAAGAGCGAAAAAATATCGATGGCATTGCAATGATTCTTTTATCGCACAATAGTGCTCCTACGATCAATAATAATATTCGACCTTGCTTAGTTTAAATATGTTATTGAAACAAGCCTCCACATTTGTTTTTTATTGCAGTAGTCGACTTTTATACGATCGTAATCTCAATTAGCATATTTGACATGATCCTCGTTACCACCAAATACACACATCAGTTGGTAATGTTTTATACGCTAATGAATAATATGCATTAGCAATTTTTTATTCACAGTGATCTGACCATTTTCCGTTGGTCGTCTAAAGCAGAATTATCAACGCTGTACAAATTTTATAACAGAGCCGAAGTAAATGATGACGAATTTTTGTTCTTATCACTCCTAGCACCTCTTGTAATACGATAAAAATATCATAATACTTATTTGAATTTCAGTGGTAAAAGGCATTTTCACTCAATTGAACGGAGACAGCAGCTTTCCCCATAGTCAATCAATTTGATGTATGACAAAGTGTCTTAGACAATGGCCGAATTGTAATCAATCGTCCGATATCAATTCAATAATTAATATCATCGTCTCTTTCAATTATGCTTCGCCAACCATTGCTATACGACACAGTGTCATCAATGTCACGTCACTAGGATATTACACTGGCACTTAAACTCTCACTTGTATTTATTATTAGACAATTATTTACCATTCCTTCAGTTGATGGTTGCAATCCAATGTTCGATAGCACATTGGGCACTACACAATTCATACTCTGTTTATCTTCAACTGAGTTTGAATTAGCATTCTCTTTTAATTTCGCCTGGTGTTCTATGCTATCAATCTCCGCCCAAATATTTCGCACTTCCTTGAACAGCTGCAATTCAATAGATTATAGATTATACTATTAATAATTGATGGAGAATTTATCGATAATGTAAATATTAATAACCTGATTAAGCCACGCTTCATCGGCTAGCAATTCATTGAGAATAATTGTCGTATCTTTGTTCGGATCGGCCAATCTTTTATCAGCAACACGCCTGGCACATTCGAGAAACATAAGATATTTTTGATGTGCCACTTTGTTGAACAATGCAACTTTTGTTTGGCATACTCTGCATAATAGTAAGTCCTGTGAAATCCAATGATAATTTGCAATATGTAGCTACAAATATTTTAGATAATGAGGATTTTCTATAATTGTAGAGAATAAATTACAATACCTTTTCATGAGGCACTGTAGGGTCGGGTGGCGAACCTTCTAATGTCGTGGCATTATATGGCTGGCCGTACAACAAGACTCTTGCATAAATTTTGTTCCGATTACAACCCACACATTGTTTTCCTTTGCATTCAGAGTTTGGCAAATCTTTCAGTACATTCAAACATGGCCACGTTGATATTGCTGTGACTACACTCGGCTGCCACTTTGTTGTTGATAACAAACGACGTTTGCGTTCCTCTGTTACTTCATCAACAGTTTTAACATTTGACAAGAAGTATTCGTCTAGAAAATTTTGTTATATATAAAATTTGTTTCACATATAATAAAGAACGCGAGGGTAATATTGACGATAGTTTACCTTGCTCTTGGAATATTTCGGTGAGGAAATTGGAATCCAGTGCTTGCGATATTAACGTTTGTATATACACCTCAAAACTATCCTGATACTTCTCGTTATCTTTAATGGACTTGGTGATGCATTCCCTAAACATAAACAAACGATTCCGGCGGTGTTAGGGATATTCGTGTATTTCTATTTGTGTTTATTTGTTCATTGGAAAAATATATTCATTTACCTATCGTCAATAATCATTTCATCTCTCAGAAACTCGACGATTGTTTCGAGTTTTCCTTGCTGCCAAAATCTCACGGGGACTTGCTGATAGAGATGTCGGTTCTGTGGTGTCCAACCTGAATACTGAAGGCGTAAATAAAAGAGGTTAATGATAAATGAATGAATAAATGACAGGATTTTCAGTAAAATATGCATAATTGTCATACCGTGGATATGTTCCTGTACAATTTCTTGCCATTAGAATTGAATGGTTCGTATTTCTGTAGTAAAGTTTTGCCATCTATCCTCCACAGTGCGGGATATTCTTCTTCCAATTCGGATTTAATAGCAACGAATTCACCAGACTGAAAATATTATACAAAATTTTTGGAGCATACGTATAGATCACCATTATTCAAATGGAAATTAAATATTACACTAGATATTATATGAATATTATGATGAATTACCCCACTATCCGTTTCTTCAATGCATCGCTGCGTGTAATAAAATAAATATTTTTTTTGTCATATATGAAATGAATAATTAGTATAGTAATTGAATAGATAACAAACTAACCTTGAATGGTGAAATGTCGATATCTTCATCGCTAACAGAGGCTAAAAGTTTTTCATCAATTCTACACGCAAATTTTGATGTGACACTCTTCGAATCTGCTTTCTTTCTTCCTCTCTTCGATACCACTTCATTTGATGCATATTCATCATCGTCAAGTATTTTCTTCGTCCTTTTACTTATGACCGGCCGCCCACGTTTTTTCTTCTTTTCTTCTTCATCACCCATGAGCTTCGCAGCTGGAGTCCAAGCTGGATCGGAATCAGAATCAACTTGTTCCTCGTCATCTGAATTCTCAACGAATTGTTTTGGTGGAACTTTTTCTTTTGCTTTGCGCTTTGATGTTTCTCGTCGCGGTGGCAATATTACTGTAGTTTCCTCGGTTTTTTTCGGCGGCCGACCCGCTGCAAGGTCAGCTGCAGCCGCAGCAGCCGCTGCGGCCGCAGCTTTCCTTTTCCGATCCGTTGGTCCACCAGGTTTAATGGGTCGACCTTTTTTCGGTTTGATTTCCGGTTTCGGCACGACATTTTCAACGATTGGCGCAGGCGTAAAGTTATTATGTTGCTTTTTCTCATGTTTTTTAGTTAAAAATGGAAAATCATCATCACTCGTAATTCCATCATCGCTCGAATCAATATACGGTTTTTTTCGTTCTTTCGGTAAAGGAAAATACCTTGGATCATTGGCATAATCAATTGTTGGTGTCTCTTTCACCATATTTGCTCCTTTGATATTCCCGCCATTTGCTGCAACGTCATTAGATTTGTTTGGTTCGGGTGGATCATAGGGTCTCATTCTATTCCACGTAGCTTTTCTTCCGCCCCGCATTGCCGGTGGTGGCGACGGCTCCCGATCACCTTGCAAAAATTTCAAATAACTCGTCATAAATCCAGAATTGGGTTCTCGGCACGATGGTTTCACATCTCTATTGAGTTGATTCGTATCGTTATTATTATTTACAGGCAATTGATTCTGCTGTAAAAAGCCCAATTCTTCTTCAATATTTGGAACAATGACTTTTGGTTGATCGTCACGATAGTCTTGATAGCCGGAACTTTGTACAGGTATCGAATTTTCACCATAGCCAATGGGTGCCATATCAACAGACGATGGAAATTCTGAGGGATGATGACCCGGGTGATGTCCCGGCGGCAAATGAAATGGTGGAAAGTATGGGATTGGTGGCGGTGCGTGATGATGTGGCACCATTAATGATTGATGCTGGTGCACCGGATTACCAACGAAATTACTGGTATGATGGAGTGTACTTTGAGATCCGAATGCACTGGGAGATCCCGAAAACATTTTTGAAGTTGGTGCCGCTGCCAAATTCCACCGATCAAATTCGAAATATCCATTTTGTGATTGCTGATTGGAATTATGGTGTGCTGGCGGTGGTATTCTATTGAAAAATTCAGTCATCATTGTAGGTCCTGTGACATCATTCATTGATGACGAATGCCCCGTATTTTTCTCGAAACTGCGCCTCTTTTTATTGGGGTCAATTTTACGATGTCGCTCATCCAATTGTTTTTGCGGATCATTCGGTGTCGGTACACTGGATACCGATTGTTGCTGTGGAATTTGGCATGACGAGTCCTGTTGAAGATTTTTCATAGCATTCATTGGTTCACCACGACAACTACTAAGATCTTGAAGAGTGACTTGTGATGAATCGAAATATCCTTGTTGTCTATCGGCTACATTGTGCACACGATGAGGTTGCTGCTGCTGATTCGGAATCGTTTGGGGATTCATGTCCGTACTGCTGGGCGTATAAGCAACCGGGAATTTTCTAGCACCAACACTACCCATCGATTGTCTATTATCATTATCCCAACAAATTTGGTGCTGCTGTTTTTGTCGTTGTGCAAAGTCTTGTTGTCTATCATAGTTCTGATTTTCATTATTATAGTTTGCTTTATTGGTCTCAGAAGTGCCTAATGCTCGAGTGATGACTGATGAATAAGCAACTTGACCTTGTGATGCAGGTCTGGATACAGAGACATCCAATGGCGATGGTGGTGTCATCTGTTGTTGTACTACGGCTTTGTACGTTTGGGGATTGGAACATTGACTTGTGTTGCCATTATTGTCTGGATGTTGTTGAAGTGGCGATGGCGATGACATTGTCGCCATCGGACTATTGTACATTGGATATGCTGGACTTGGAACGTGACCAAGTGGACTAGCTTGCGAGTGAGCTTGCAGAGGGCTCGGTCGGCGTGGAACCACAACTCCACAATCGGGGCCATTTTGCGTCGAAGTGTTTGATGAATACGCGGAGTCAGTGGAGGCCGCTGATTTTGATCTACCTGAATGATGATACTCGGATTCACTCGGGGCACTTGTATAATGTCTGTATGGCGCAGTTTGTTGCTGTGGCTGTTGTGCTAGTGATTGTTGATTGAGTACGTGAAATTGCTGCTGAGTCTGTTGTAAATTACTATTCGCCGGTGTCCTTTGATTATTTGTGAGCTTTCCACCGCTACTATTATTGCAATTACTCGCGGTATTCGACGGGTAGTTTAATGTACGTGCGTCCATTATCGAGTAACTAATTGGTGATGATTGGCTACTCTCATGACCTGATTCCGTTCGTTGATGCTCGTGATTACCCAATTCCGGGTATACTTTTGTCTGCGCTTTCGTCTGCACAACTTGTTGCGTATTAGATTGTGGTGTTTTTACATTTGATGTTGCAAAATTTGGCACTGTAACACTCTTATCTTGACTTTGAGTCAATACAGTTCTCCCGGTGGCATTCGGAAATATTGTTGTTGGTGCTGATGATCGTATTACTGGCGATTGTGGAACTCTATAATCTTTCGTTGTATTATTGTTCGGTGTGGACACAATACACGATTGTTGATGTACTAACGGCCCTTGACCTTTAGACGTTGCATTACCATTGCCACTCGGATAGTTGTTAGATAATGAATCGGAAACAAAGGGCGTCGGGGTTTGCTGGTAAAATGTTTGCCCATTGCCACCAGAAGTCGTTGATACTGTGGTTTTAACTGTTGGTGGTGATGCAGGTCTCAGTACTTTTTTTTCATCTGAATACGGTGTTGATTTGAAATCTGATGTCATTGACGATGACGGCAATGGTGGATTTATATTATTGTGACTTTGTCCAGAAGCAAAATGAGTATTAAAATTATTTTCATAGGCACTATTTCCACTTGGCTTCGTTGGTGGCGGTGGTGGTCCTGGTGATGATGGTACCACACTCTCATGCGGTAAGATGCCAAAAGGACTTGGCAATTGAGAATTACTTTGATGATTCCATGGTAATGTAGAAGCAGTCGGTGTTGCGGTGTGCGGGTGGTGCTCGAAAAATGTTGGCTGATGAGGAGTGTTATAATTTTCACGTATTGATGAGACTTCAGGATCCGATGCTGCTGCCGATGGTTTTGGCGGGGCTGATGTGGTTTGAGCTTGTGCGATAGGTTGACGATGTGATGTGGCATAGTGGGCTTGTTTTTGATTCGAGTGGTGGAATAGGGGCGAAAATACATCATATCCAACGGGTGACGGTGAGAGAAACCCACCAGGATTGAATGAAGATGGTTGGCTGGCTAGTGATGCAGTTGTATGAGCGGCCTGAAGCAGCAGTTGTGATGGGGTGGTCGATGGTGCACCTTGACTATTGGTTGTACCCAAATGATGTGATACGAAATCACCGCTCGTTGTACCGCCGGCCTGGAACGTGCCGGCGGCAGGTCCGGCCGTCAGTCGATTGTATGAAGCGAACCTGAAATATAGAGGAAATATTCGTAAGAAAAAAATTCGAATAATTGATACTTTTCTTTGAATGAAAATTTGTTTAATCGACAATAATTTACCATGGACCAACAGGATCCATTCCCTACAAATGGCACCAATGTGCCTAGCCTATACCGTGCAGGCTCCTATTGGACAAATTGTTGCGACTGATAGTTATGTGGCACATAACATAATATTCCTCGTGATCTGTCGTGTTGTTCGCCAAATACATGTAGGAGGAAATATGGTGTTTTTCAGATATAATCTCGTTATAATGTACAACTTAACATCTCGGAGTCTTTCAACATCAATCTGGAACAATAAATATTTTTCCCAGTTAAATATAAACGTAGAAAACCGAGTTGAATGATAATTAAAATTTCGTCCAAAAGAAAAAATATCAATCGCGAAATATGTCCAAATAAATAATATGGTCGGAAAGGAAAACATGTTAGGCAATTGTATTATTGACAACATGATACTTTTTTCGAATCATTTTAAATATTTGAACAAGATCGTCGTTCAATATTCTATAGTTCTCTTGGTATAGAATTTTCCCTTAAACAAATATTCTTGCACGATAATTACCCGAATAAACATCCCACTACTTTTTATTTTTTACTCTTCCAAAATATCTGAGATATATATCGAAATTGTTCTCTCACTTTTGACTGCATTTACGAGAATTCAAATCAGTAGCGGAAGTAACTGAATTCGTCAGTCATCAACCATCAGAATAACACGTATGGCATTCAGGAGTTTCTATTAAATTTCCAAACGTCAACGAAATTTTTGTACGCGACACTGAATTGGCGTCTGCACTGATGCGTGACAACGAGGATTCGTATGCCAATTGTCTCAATAGATATATTACGAACTGGTTCAGGTTACTGATAACATTTAGGCATCGAATACATGGGTTATGTCAATAATTCATTTGCCATATAAACTCCACCACATTTTATGACAATGTTGACGTTCAATTATTCTTAGTTACGCCGGATAATATCGTAAACATGGCTACAACCCTTTTTATGAATCAGCACGAGACATGAACAAGGGTAAATCGTATAAAATAATGAAATCATACGCATTTTACGAATGATTTATCAAATAATTCTGTGATAAATGAATAGTGGCCGTTAATTATTTATGACTCAACTTTTTGTACCATCAAATGCATAAATGTGAAAACGCGGCACTTTTATCACACTCGCCTATGAACGACGTTGTCAACGTTGTCTTTGGTGCGCCCATTACACACTGCCATTTTGATAGAAGTCAACAATAGAATGTGCGCCATCTATTGATTGCCAAATGCGCAGGCGGGATTTTTCAAACAAATACACACGAAAAGGAAATCTCTTTCCCTCCCTTGCTATTATATATGTATGTATGTATATATCTCAACAATTCGGTCATGTATTGGTGATGATAGTCCTCATAACACGGGGGGGATAGATTACCGATTGAGATGAAAACTCTTAATCCAAAAATTGGATTAACCAAATAAATTAAATGAAAAAAGACGACGTAAAAATGTTCGTACTTATAGGACGCAAATTTTCCATCAGGTGCTTCAAAATTGATGTTTGAAGACTGTGTTTTTTTCCTTTCCAACTGAGTTCATGCCAGTCATCGAGGGGACATTCTTGAATGGACTAGGCTTATGGGCAACGGGTGATGATTTATCCACATATGCAAGTTGATCGTTGATATCTAAGCAACAAATGAAGTGCCATAGACGCCCGAGCGAGAGGCTTTTTAAATTCAATAAATGACCATAGGATTGATTTTCATACAAAGATTTTTTTTTACGATCATTGTCACATATAACACATTTACAATTCGATTGAGAATTATATCAATCTTTTCTCCAATATTAATTGCAAGAACTTATCAATAGAACTAATAATTGATTGTAATAATGATATCTCATAACTGATTGTAACAATTTTTATAATCGAAATGTGATTCTTTCATATAACATAACTGAATCTTAATTTTTGGGACAATATTTGATGTGTTCCTGTATAATCAAAAGAACGATTGAATCGATGCTAAAACTCAATTTGAATGATTATTCCAATCTCATGAATTTGTGAATGTGTTTCAAAAATTTTGGAGCATGATTCGCAGTTCCATCTGGCTTCACAATTCGAAATCAAATAATTAGAGGATTAATATAATAATTACTGTAACACAACTACAATAAAAAAAAATTGGTTTAGATTACAAAGTTTGTTAAATATATCGATATCGGAGCGACATTTAATCATTCGCAGAAATAAATAAACATTCGATATGCCGCAAGTGTGTATATACCAGTCTCCTTTGGTTTTTGGACATAAATGTGTATGTATATAATTCCCATTTGCTATTTTCATTTTTTTTTTCTTTTCTTCAGAGTCCTAATTACGGTAACGAACGTGCGATATAAAGTATTTGATGGACTGATATTGCTTTCAGACTTGCATATATACTTTGAAATCAACGTATTCCTGGTTCATTTGAATAACTATGGTATGACGGCTACCTCATTTGCATTTTTCTTTGCTGCCAAACTGCAAATTTTCGATATGCCGTATTCAATAGTTGATTCAAGTGACTTGTTAAGTGTTGACTGACTGCTGAAAATTCACGTTGTACACGGTCCTATGATAGAAATATCAGTATATCAATTATTATCGGACGAATTTTCATAATGAACTCATTGATGATAAAATATTCATGCATGCGATAATAGACACATTATTATACCTCGAATGGTTTGAGTTTGGCTGAATGAAACCTGTGCAATGCATCATGCATTCTGACTGCTTTATCTTCAAGTTGTGGTGTCGTGGGTGGAAAAGTACGCCAGAAATGTCTCAACAATTCACATGTGCAAACGTAAACATTGCGTAATTCTTTCTCCAAATCCTTTGGTATAAGTTCTATACGTGATGAAAAAGAAAAAAATGAAGAGTTAAAAACAGGAAAAGTTACAGATCCAGATGAATGAGAGCGAAAACTTACGGCCAACATGGTCCTCACGAAAGCCCTTCATTAAAGCACCACCAGGTGTTAATTCACCCAGCGCTGAAACTGCTGCGGCTGGACTAACCAGTGACGTTGCAGATTGTCGAGGTAATGCATTTCCATTTATCCAATTATTAGCTTCGCGTTTGAGATAGCTCAACGTTGATTGCAAATCATCATTCGTTGTTTCAATGGGGTTATTGCCGCACACTGGCCCATGTAAATATCTATCTACGTGTGTTAAATTAAGCGGAGCGCCAGTAATTGTATTCAAATCGCAACTAGTATCGAGATCATCATACACCAATTTTTCTTTTATCCTAACCTATGAGAGAAATAATTAATATAAACTTCCAATACATCATTACCAAGTTTTCCGATTTATTTGACGACTGAAATAGACGTTAACTTACTTTTTTAGTCTTTGGTACGTCTTCTGAAATGGCAGTGGCCTCTAATGTTTTTCCTGCTGTTGACGCTGAGCCATTGACATGTGGCTGATCAGATTCAGTAGGCGGATGTTGTTTGGCAGTACTTGCTTTCATTACCATTATACTATGCTGATTGAATCTCTTAATCATATTTTGATGAACAACATTACCCGATGATTTATCAACTTTTCCCAATCCACTATCATAACATTCGTCTGTGGTTCTATCCTCAAACGAAGTGATATCCAGCAATGGATCATTGATACCAGTTTGTATATCTTTTTTCAATTCTTGATCATCAATTTTGGCACACTCGGTGAATAGATCTTTGGTCCCAGCATTAATGCGATCACGATGAAAGTAATGAGATTGAAAAAATTTCGTCCAAAAATCGGGTTCAGACATTTTATGAGGCACATTTTCTTGGTGCTTTCTTTTCACAGCTGGATACGTTTTGAATATACACTCAATAATATCCACGGTTAGATTATATTTGAGACCATTGCAACCGTCTGTTTGTGGTTTAATGTCAGCCTTCAATTTTAAAGTTGAATGAAAATTAATGGTGAAATAAAAAATCAATTGTGTATATTACTTGTGTGAAAAGGGAATATCTTACGAGGAAGGCACTATTAACTCCGATCTCTTGACGCTGGCCCTTCTTTGCTTGAGTGTATTCGGCAGCATGTTGATTCCAAAATTCTTCAGATGTTATAACTTGAGTTATTACTAAATCACGATAAAGTTGCAATAACGTTGGATTTTCTTGCAACAATCTATAGAGCAAATGAAGATATTATTTACAAGAGAATTCTGTACACCATTTTTTTTCAATCCATCCATAATTAATAATTGTCAAGTGAAATATCTTTACTTATTCTTTTCCTCAAGTTCTTTATTGACTTTTCGCTTGAACTTGGGTAACAACTGCTGCAATAATTCTTTAACATCATCTCTATCTTTGATTTGTGCTTCCTGTCCATTTCTATTGACGAAATGAAATGTCGATGATGTACTGTCGTGTAAAACTACTTGGAGTTGTATTTTTGATTTTCCATCTGGCGAAATTTTTTGCACTAAAAAAATAGCGTCAATAATTTCATGCTTTCTGCATCAAAGTGATAACCAAATTTTTTCCTTCAATTATATAACATTTAGAATACACTTACATTTGATGTCGGCGTATTTGTGACTTACAGATACAGTATCACGATTGTCCAACATCCACGCAATTCGCTCATTCATTACATAAAGTGTGCCATCACCTTTTTTGTAACGAACTTGACCAACTTGCATCAATACATCTTCAGATGAGGTGGTCATGGTGGATATACTATATGATACGTGAAATCTGTAATATAACAAAGAAAGTAATATTTGATATATATATACCTACATCTACATATATTTGTGAATGTCAAGAAAATATAAGTTGACGACTACGAAATATTGAAAAACAAAAATAAAACAACAGCATAACAATAATATAATATATCAGTCGTATTTTTTGCTTGACATAACAATGCATGTCCTTGGACATAGAGTACGCGCCACACGCACCACTGAGATCATATATTGAGTAAAGAGAAAAAAAACACAATGAGAACCATCGATAAAGTTGAAATATAACTGACTATAAATCGTTTCGCAACACAAATTATTGAGAATTGTCCTATGATAAGTTTATATTGCAATTGGATCATTTTATTTTGTATGAAACCGGCAAAGAAGTTCCAGTGGCAATACTATACAGTAATCACGAAAATTTGTTCAACTTATCTGAATATACGATTAATACATCTTGTATCACAAATTAATAAATAAATTGATTAAATAATATTTCGTAATGGCATAAAATAATGTATTAGATTGTAAATGCAGTGTTGGCGGGTGTTTTTACCAGTGAAAATGATGGGATGAATGGAGAGTGATGTGATATCTCGTCGGTCAGCACGGCCATGTGTAGAAACACACATCGGATACATCACGAAGCGAAGACAGCCACGGACGGACCGTCGGTACGGACAACACCGCATCGACCTAGCAAGATGGTTTGATGCACCACTCAAATCAACTCAATATTCATGCCATTTCCGTCGTATATTTTTCATCCATAGCCTCTCTTTTTATCTATTGATCAAATTTTCATCATTGAAATATTGCAATTTTTATGTTCTATTTATTGAATTTATTATGTTTCGTAGAATTCTGTAGAAATTCCTTTTTTTTTTCCTCAGGGCGAACGTCAAGTTGATCACAAGAGCGTTATTATTGTGATTCAATATGGCGAAAAATGGTGGTAAATTCGAATTTTGTGAAACACATTGATGAAAGCGGTGATAAGTCCAATTATAATTGTGAAATATTACCAATTACTTCGTTCATAAAACATATTATACGAGAGCCATGAAATAATGTATTCACCAAGTAAATATCTTTGACATGGTGTTTCTTTTGCCAAACAATTGCCATTTATTGTTATCGCATGTTTTGACAGTTCAATCATATAAAATGCGATATGAACGATCTGGAATGCATATACGTTCCAGCATTACGTGTTGAAATTTTATCATGGCAGGATTCATTTAGGAAATGCATGTAAAAGACGTATATACATATACACATATGCACAAAATGGTTTATCTCATTATTTTTATCAATCTACTTTTATTTGCAACTACTCAGGTGAGGTATCTATATATATATGTATCTATTATACTGTACAATTCTGACATGAACGATTGATATGTCTTTTTTTTTAAATATTCTTGGCAGGGATATTTTGTATCGTCAGAAAGTGTGGAAGATCATATGGTGAAAAATTTGTTAAAATCAGTTGACGCAGAAGTGGACACCCAAATGAATAGTGATCGCAAGGATGTAATATAATGCATAATACGTTTCTCTTAATAGATGAAAATTCTGATATAAAATTCATGATATTCTCAATTCAGCGCAGTACGGAGGTAGTGGCTGATGAAGATTTAACTTCGACTGCAGAGGTAGGGTCAGGAAGTCATAATGAATTTAGATTCAATATTTGATAGAAGAAAATTGAATGGAAAAGTTTTGATATGTATATAGGTTATTGAGCATCAGCAAATACGTAGAACAAAAAGATCATCAAAAGGAATCATACATAGGGCTCGTAGCGCTTGGAGAAGATTCGTTCGATGGATGAAGAAAGCGGTTCGCGACCTTACATCACCTGTTATTGAATTCGATTGAATATGTCTGTAACGAATTGTAAACATGAAATGAATCAACTTTCGAAGACGAAGATATGTTGCGTGTAGTATTGTGGAATGAAATTTCGAACATTTTTAAATAGCGCTCTAAAATTTCTGATTCTCGTTACCCATCAATCTTTATTTAAGTAATGGAAACTGTATTTCTTATTTGTAACGAAAATGTTGAATTCAGAATAAAATCCTTGAAATTAAAATTGCCGTGGGATTCATTCCTTCGTATTTTCAGTGGCAGTCACACTGACATTCTCTTATCGTTACACTGTACGTGATACTGGCACGAAATATAATGTTCGATTATTTTTATGTTTTTAACAGAATATTGTGGCGTGATAGCACTCAACAAAACATCAACCATATGGTTACCAACTGAATATAATCAGTCTAATAATTTCACGATCGGTTTTAAATATAAAGTGTGGATACAAAATGGGGTGTATTATTTTATTTAACTTTCTATTCCTTATAGCTGCTCAGGTAATGAATGTGTGAGTATTTTTTAATAAAAAAAGCGATGCATGCATTTATTATCTTCAATAATTTTGACAGGGATATTCAGTGCAGTCGGCAGATTATGAGAATGATGTGCCTGAAATAAAATCAATTACTGCGGAAATTTCGAACGCAGTGAATAATAACAACTATGAGGTAATACGGGCGTCAATTCAATAGAATGCGTTGTCATAGAAAAAGTTTATTAACATTTTTATTCTCCCAATTCAGCGTCATGGAATAGTAATTTTGGAAACTCACGAAGATTATCCCACAAATGAGGTAATATTATTGCGCATTCTAGTTCATTTTTTGGAACCATAGAAAAGTGTATTAAGCATCGGATTTTTTCTATTCAGAATCGAGGACGACGCGTGAAAAGGAATTGGGCGGATTTCGAAGAAGGATTTATCAATGCATGGAACGCATTCCTTCTCTGGCTCAAGAAAAATTGGAAGAAAATTACAGAATTTTTCAACATCATGAAACTATAGAATCATATACTTGTGTATAGTTCGAAAATATGAAATAAGTTATTGAAGTTTTTCTTACTATCCTTACTTCAAAGTCCACACTATCCTAATTCGTGTATATCAAGTTCTATATTAAATATATTGAAATTGATATTGTATTATTGAAATTTATCGTACATAGATGCTTCTTTTTGTTCATTTTTACAACAGTTTAGTGATATTGTTGTCTTATCGTTGTCCGTGTAAGATTATTTTTATGTTCTATTTTATACTGTTCGGGAACGCGACAATGTCATAGCAATGCAGTTCTTAAGTTGGCAACCAACCGAATATAATTAATGTAATATTTGTTCGCAAAGAATTGAATTTATAAGGTTCGTTCATATTGAATATAGTGTGAATGCAATATGGGTTACTGTGTTATATGTCTCATCATGCTTCTCTTCATAGCTATTCAGGTAATGAATCTATGTGGATTCGATTCTAAACCAAATACATCTTCTATAATAATAATTCTTGTAGGGATTTTCAATATCATCAGTGAAGTATGATAATGATGCGATGCAAGTCAAAGCAATTGCTGGAGAAACTGAAAACCATATTCAAAATCATGAGCCTCATGAGGTACTATAAATGCGATGAAATATATCATTGGTTGAAAACGAAATTTTTCGTGAATTTTGCTATATTTGTTCGATTTAGCGTCATCGACGAATGACTCATATGTTCAAAAAACCTCCACCAAAAGAGCGGACGACGTTAGAACAATTTTGTGACTTCATGAAGAATTGGTTGTCGACTTTCAAATTTGGCTTCAGCTTCACTAGCAGACCATTCAAAAATTTGTTCTAGACGAATTCTGTAGCAACATTGAGTATGTGCATTGGCATGGATGATAAATAAATATCGATGTATTGAATACTACTTATGCTCATTCATAGACCTTCCCCTTCATATTTATGAACACGCACTATTTGTAAACGGAATAAGGAAAAAATGTGCCACGTTGGAATGATATTGGATAGTATGCAGAGCTGGCGTATTGCCTTCCAACTTTGTAATATTGCAATTGGACTTCTCGAGTTCGACTGACATTCAAATTTGAATCATTAGTAATAAATTTGCACACGGAAGTTTTTTTTACGTGATTTCTGGATATATTATTACATTCATCCGCTGGTAGGAACACAGTATGAATGCATGAAATCGTAGAGACGTGTTGATAATAAAGACTTAACTTTTAATCATACTACGCATTAAATATCATATCCTCTTTTCTTTAATAGTAGTTTTTATAATCGAATTTTTCTATAAATTTCAATGAGCATATGAATTGTCGGAGATCCTCTACTTATTCTTGATGATTTCGTGAATTGAGTGGAATATTACGAAATGAAAGGTTGTGCTATGATAATGTATGCATCACTTCTTAAAATGTGGTTCGATTGGACTAATAATTTTTTTCCTCTCGCTCATTATTCATGAAAGATTAAGTGATGGAAAATGAAAAAAAGTTGCTTATTCGGATCACTCTAGTGCACACACATTTTTATATATGAATGTTGGTGGTTGAATATGCATACATATAGTGGAAAGCACATATAAAACAGCGGTACAAGGACTGGGTATGTCACGGTTTAATTTGAATCGAATAAATTGTATAAAAGGGCATCCCAGTCAATAATCAGTGATTGACCAAGTATTGTAGCGGTTGCCATAGTAATATTCAGACCGTATAGCATATATAAAGGTTGTGTAACAGTGCTTATTCTTTCTCGAATAGCTAACGAGCTGACGTCCCTCTGCGTAAACGTCACCAAGAAATATCTTTTGTACTGTGCAGTGTAGCTTTAACAATGTGGGTATGTCGCGATGGTATGTGCGTAGTGTACTAGCGCGCATGCATAAGACCATACGTATCCAATATAAACATATTTTCGCATTAATAATTCGTTATTTTATTTAGTAAACGTTAAAATCAATGATCATTGCATTTTTATTGAATAAATTACTTGGAAAAATATATGAAATGCTCCATTTTCTTCGCCATACAACAATCCATACACGAATTGAAAATATAAATACTAACTCTTATCTACATCTTTTGAATTCCGGAAGTGGGATATAATTAAGATATTCTACGAAGATTAATCATTTTATATGGTTCAATGAATTTCACTGTCAGATTATAGTACACAATAATCCTATCGTTATTTGAGTAATGGAATCATAGAAGAAGAAAAGTATGAGAGTCTGATGAGGAAATAACATTTTATAGATTTCAAATACGTGGTACAAAGAAAGGAGAAACAAAAAATATGTTTTGGATCTGGGAAAACGCGAGATGTAAACATGAGAAGTGGGATGAATTCATTTATGCGTTACAATACACGCGAAGATTTTCCAAACATTGGTCCTGGAACATACAACGATATTGAGTCGTTCAGAGCTATTAAATCTAAAGTATGTTATGCTTTTACTCTTCTCATACAATATTCTCCATAAGAGAATGATTATTATTGCATTAACAAAATTAATTTTTATTTTCTAGATTTTTAGTCGAAAAGGGTATGGCGGCTTGACAAGGACAGCCCGTGTCACACATACTGAAGATTATCCAGCGCCAAATGAGTATAATGTGTTAAATTCGTTCGTTGATGTTCGAGAGACAAAGTGTTCATTTTTATCCAATGTCAAACGTAACTTGTTCCACATCAATACAAATCCCGGGTACATAGCTTTCAATTTATGTATTGAAGATGGAATATTTCAATGAAATAATCAAATGAATGTGTTTGAAGCCCGAACGTCTATCAAATGGTAGCACCCATTGATCGGCGAAAAATGTTTGAACATGATTTTGGTCGAAGTGTAAAAATGCGTTTGCCAGTTGAAATAAAATGTTGTAAACGGAATTTGGATATTTGCGATATTTGCAATCAAAAACCCATTGGCGATTATTGGCATTTGAATAATCGAAAATTCATATGCCGGCCTTGCATGATAGTTGAACGACGTAAACCTGACAAGCGCAGGAATGAGAATTTCAACAATTTTCGGGTAATTTAGATGAATTGAAGATTTTTCTCATAATGGTGCATTTCTTCACATTGATTACAATTAATTCAATTGTTGGTTTATCCTATTTTTTGGTTCCTTTATAGAAAATACGCGATTGCTCATGGATTCATTCACACGAGGGAACTGATGCCAAAATTTGGTTGCTGCATCCCAGTGTCATACAGAAGTGGGCGCAAAAAGAAGCATACATGTGTTCATTTATCAATGACTAATATCATTCAATCGGCGAAATTATTCATGCAAGTTGAGTATTTTAATTGCTAAGTTTTGTATAACTTATTTATATTTTAATCATCAGTCTTTCAACAACTATAATGAAAAAACACATCTCCCGATTTCTTCTTTTTATTGTTCACCAACAATACAATATATATATATATATGTATATATATATGTATATCTTACGATTAAAATGCTAATTAATGAGCACTATATTTACACAAAGATTATATAAAAAATATCGAAGTATTGTTTCATACACAGTAAATGCTCCGAATGATATATGTAGTTATTTATATATTGCATTTTTATTCATCGGTCAAAATTGTAACAGTATCTCTTGATATATATTTCAGATTTTTTATTAATTCAGCTTTTTTCATTACGTATACGTGGGTTATCAGTCACTGATGAATGGACACCATTCCAAAAAGATTTTAAGAATACTATTTCACCATTCTCAGCATGATTTTCTCAATTCAGCACAAAATCAGCGAAAGAATATACGAAAGGAATAATTATTTCTTTGAATTCTAAGATAGATAATTGAAAATGCACTGCACTGGTCAAAGCGAGAGTTATAGTATTAAAAATACGATTTTTAGCAATCATTATTTAATTCATTTAACTGTCTGACGATGAGGAATTTCCAGAATAATTTCGGCTTTTAGAGGTGAATAACTTACCAGGATCTTCGACGGGATTACCACCATCAGGTGCTTGTCGTGATATAGCAGAGACCGGAGTATCCGAAGAATGCAACGAAATATTTTCATCTATTTCAGTTACGGTTTCTATGTCATTACCGATTGAAATAGTTGTAGATTCAATACTGTTACTGGCCATCAAATCGTCATTACATGGCTTATAAATAACTGTAACATCGATATTACCATCGATGTTTTCCGAGATACCGGTGGGAGTCACGCGAAATGCTTCGGTATTATCGAGTGACGACGAAAAACGATGTGGAATTCCATACGAAGTTGATTCCATATCAGTAGCATCTCTCAATTTACTCAGTCCTTTATTGATCGTAGCGTTGAATGTTTCAACGTATCGACTATCTAATTGCTCAACAGCTTGCCCTTCGGGACTACCACTTGGGCTAGTTAAATTGTGTAGGCCACCATTTCGTGATTCATTTTCTGATACAGGAATTTCTGGTAGAATATGCGGATACAGAAGTGGATTGAAAGCGCTATCCAAAGCCATATGACGTACATTGGACGTCATCAAACGTGTTGATAAATAATCATAATCAATAGTGTCATTATGATCATCAGCAATCAATTCATCTCGTATAACAGTCGAGATTTTTTCTTTCCTCTGACTCTTCGCTGGCATTTCACCATCATCCGCAGGTGAAGTTCTATTATTTGATGGTGCATTATTAACGTGCCCAGTTAAATCCCTTCGTGATAATGAGTCGTTGACGTAATTGATATCAGTTTGGGTAGGAACTGTTCGCACATTCGCCTCACGATTGCACTTAATGTCATTTGGAAAATTATTGTTATTTCTTCTTAAGCTACTTATTAAATCCATTATATTACGTTTCATTGGTAAATTTGTTATCGGTGGTGGTGCTGCGGTTAATTGAGATGATAATTTGTCTAACAAATGATTTATATGCACCCGCGTACCTTGAATAGGTGTATTTCTGTTAACATAATGGTTATCATTTATGGTAACACCTAAATCAGAATTCTGTTCGGTATCTTCCCAATGTCGCGTTTGTGATCCGTCTAATTGATAATTGCATGAATTCGTACGCGTATTCTGCGAATCGTGAGTATAAGCGTGACCATTCAAACCGCGACTCATATCAAATCTCACATCAAAATTTTCACCATTTACAATATTTTTTCTTGATTGCGAAACATTCGTTTGATTATTTTTATCATGAATGCCATGTTCCAAAGTTTGGTCCGAGCGGGCATTAGAACTTGTGGAATAACCAGTGTCTGTTGTATTTGTTCCAACGGTCATTTGATTATCATCACTGCCAGAATATGGTAAATGACGTGGCCCTCTATCGAAACAATTATTTCCATTTGTGGTTAAATGACGATCAGTTGGTTGTTGTACAAACCACGATATGGTTTCATCTAATTCACCACCACGATTGTTTCCATTGTTGTCATTGTTACTTTGTTCGTTATCGTGCTCAACCAAATCAAAATCATTTTCAAAATCATCATCGAAAGCTGTATCAGTTACATCTTGTAAACGTGACTGTAGGCGTTTTTTTATTTCATCGAGTTCACTTAATTTTTGCCTAGAAACAAGAGAAAAGTTAGATCCGGTGTTTACAACAGAGAACAAGAACGAATTGGTATTTCGATACTCACTTCAATGATAAGGATAAAAATGACATCGAGGCGTCACCCAAACTGAGACCAATATCAATCATTGGTTCGTTTTCAATTTGTTCTCTATTGGGAGTCATTCCGTCTGGATTGTCTTCATATGTATTTATATCGACTTCTTCTCCAACAGTTTTTCGCATATTTCTGAGACATGGGAAAGAATGATCCGATTGATTAACCGGTGGAATTATCGATGGTGATGGTATTGAATTGAATCTTCCGAATGCTGTGATATTGTCAAGAGGCGTCACGCTGACCTGTCAAATAATAAGTGAATGTGAGAAATTGAGTATATACTTTGACACAATATGAATTGATGGTTATCAGTTACCTTCATTTGACCATTACATTTTCCAGTGAAATCTATGATATGGAACCACCCAGAAACCATTGGAAATCCCGCAGTCAATACTGACAAATCAACAGCCGAAAAGCCAATAACAACGTCTTTCTCTAAATTTACTTCCATCTTCACATCTGGCTCAATTATACGCCAAACTTTCATAATAAGCCTCTTCTCCTCTTTTACCAATAAATCTATTGATAATGTTGTATCGCAGCGCCAATCATATTTGGGATTGCAGCTGTATGGACAAATATTGGTCATCATATATGCGCTAATTCGATTTGTGTTATTGTCGCGAACTTTTTGAAAGGTAACATAAGTGGAAGGTTCAATAGCCTCATCAGTTGTTTCAATTTTCGGTAAATGAAGAGCGCATTCGATTTCGACGATTGCCCTGAATGCTGCCTGGTCACACATATTCATATCCATTTCAATATCGTGTTGATCATTCGATAATGATTCTGGTATCAGATCTGACTCTGAGGAATCACATCGTAGTCTGGCCCCAGTATTTTTCGACGGTTGACCGAATTGTGCATTCATAGATGGTACAGCTACGTTAGAATTATTCATTTGCATACCATAATTTGCATTTGGCGCTTGATTAATTGGCTCATTAAATTCTGCACCAACTCCAACGCTACGGAAGATCTCTCGGGGCATATTGAAATTTTCACGTGGACTATGATCATAACTGTCACCGGAAAAACTATTGCTATTCGATGCATCGAGACATAATGGCTCGATATTACATACTTCATTCATTTTTTGATGTGATGTACCGAGGGTTGGAAATTCAAGTTCAGTTTGCGCGCCTTGATCCGTAATTGTTTTCGGTACATTCAATGCTTGCGCTAATCTATCAACGATTGCATGGAGAACTGTATTGTCCTCTCGTGGAAAATGCACTTCATCTGTTCGATGTGATTTAAAATCATTCACAGTCGAAATTTCCGTTTGACATTCTTGTGTTTTCATATCCGGCAGGTCAACAGTGTTTGAATTGTGAACGGGACCGCAAGATTCTACTTTTCGTTTTGTTCTTTCGTTGATGGTAATATTCTTTGTGTTGATAGTGTCAATGCGATCAGTTGATGAATTTTTATGACTACCACTGGAACTTCTCGAACTATTTATTGACGTTTGAGGTGTTGTCGTTGAATCACGCAATCCACGAGTCATTTCGAGCAGAGCAATTTGATCGGCTGTACCCAATGCAACTAATGCTGACAGTTCGCCACAAAGTGCACCGGTTACTGGGTCTGTTATTGAAACCCAACCGTCAACACTAGTTACAGGATATTTTGATTTCAATAAATGTGGCAAGACGAGGGGATCTCTGTATGCGACATATAACTGATGAACTGATAATTTGGCGATTCCTAGAAGATTATCATTGCCTGTAGAATCCTTTGAATACACTTCAGTGATGATACAATTATCTTTCGTCCGATTTAACAATTCTTGGTCGTGAATCAATGGTATGAGTTGATGAAAATGATAGAATGGATTATTTGTGTCGGTGCAAATTCGACTGTATGCTCTATCTTCTCGCCAAAATGCTCGACATATTAAATAACTGTTCGATACCGGTAAATGTTTCCCTTCACCAATGTAGATTAAGGCGTGGAGTAATGTCTTATCTTGGAAACAATTGGACATTTCTGTCTTGACTAAACGCCCGCCGTTGCGTGGTTTTTCTTTATTAATTTTTCTATCTATTGCATCAGAATGCTTTGTATCTCGAGTCATTTCACCCTTTGCCGGTGCAGACGTCGTTCTACTGTTGGACTTCGATTCATCACCTGACGTTGTACTATTATATCGATTTGATGTATCATTTAAATTTGGTGACAATTCCAAAACTGGTATATTTTCTTTCGTCGATGTAACTGCCTCAACGAATTGTTTGCCAAAATGAATTCTGTCGCAGCCAAGTTCAACTGTAACTTTGAGTTCACCAACTTTGATATCCTTTTTCACTATTGCAAGTCGTTGTGTAGAACTTAAATATGAAGTTCGTGCAGTGTCACTGACATAAATCGAACCAACCCCGAGTTCAGATGGTGTACGTTGATTTAAATGACGATTATAAATTTTGAATTTTAATGGCATATCCATCTGGAGATATGTTCGTGGTAAATCATAAACGGCTTCGTGATTGAAATAAATAACCTGACCATTCTGTTTTTTCGAACTCATTTTCACGGGCTTACTTCCATTAATTATTTTTTTGTTCAACTTTTTCACATTGCCAAATATTGTGTCATACTGAACAAAATACGTAACAGAAATAGGAACACCGTCACCTCGTGATAAACACGAAGATTGAACACGTCGATAACCAGCGGGATTCAACGTCAATGAATCAACGACAATCCTTAAACTATCGACGTAGTCCATGGGACATGCTTGCTTGCGTTGGATACTTATTCGGTTGCTTGATATCGGTGGATCATCTGATATTTCCGCAATAGGATTGTCTTTAAGATCAGTAGATTCAGCGGGGGATGACGTCGTATTTTTACTGCAACTTCGAATTGTTTCAGCGGCAAAATCAATTAAACTCGGTGTTGGTGAATGTGATCTCAGTGTTTCCAAAGCTTTTTTCTCATGCCGGCGACTCATTTGTTTACCCATAAAATATTCATACAGTGCAGCCTCTTTCTCAGCCGACACATCAGAAGCAATGCTATTTAATGATGAATTTTCATTGAACATCAGTGGATCATCATCGTTTGTATCATTAAACATTTCACCGCGTAATTTTTGTGCTCTGGCTACAACTTGTGCGACAAGTTTATCTGTCACACCTGAATTCATCTTCAATGTAGCGTCGTTAAAGTTTGAGCGTTTATCTCGCAAAATCGATTGATAAATATTTTCATCGGGTTCAACATTTTCATTTTCCAATGGCATACTTCTGTATATGTATGAATCTCTCGTATTTACATCTGTATTGCTGTGAAATACACATGCATGTGTTGTCGGGAGTTCTGTCAATAATCTCTTCGAATTCGTTTGTTTTCTCATTAACGTATCAGGTCTCGAGAGGCTTTCTGTATTCCTCTGAATCATCAGTTTCAGCGTTACGTGGACGTCGCCAATTTTACATCCATGATCACTGTTAATTGGAAAATATCGAAAGTATGATTTGCCAGTGAAAATTTCTAGGAGATTCGTGACGTGAGCTTTCCCAATCGCTTGGTGAGTTTTTTCTGCAAGAACTGTAAGCTCAAGTGTTCCACTATTTTTCAAATATTCCTTAAATAATTCGAAATTTGTCTTTATAGCATACGTTCTGACAATGTCCTCGTCATTTTTGATATCAGTCTTTGTGGTCGAGGGTCTAAAATGGAATGCAATAAATAAATAAAGGATGAATAAAGATGTCAGCAAATTGATAGGTGAATATATAAATAAATTGAGGTGAAAAAAATATATATAGTAGTGAAATACATTTGAACTAATTTGAGGTTATTCTCAATTAATTGATTTTCTGCATCTGATATTCGGTACCTGAATACTGCATGCTCCAACTCGCCCCACCAGGAAGCAACAATGCTGATATTTCCAGGATTTCGTCTGGTCCAAACCACCTCATCAATCATACACTTCAAATATCCATGAATTTTTCCCTCAACAAGGGGAGGAAGCGAACGACTCACTACAAATTGTGAATCCATTTGTTGATTCACCTCTTCAAATTAAAATTGGATGAATGTTGTCGACTTTTATATTGAATCAATGTCATTGGTGCAGAAGGTCAAAATGCACTTCTTTTCTCAATCAATTTCCACAATGCAAGTTTGCGATATTATTGAGAAAAACATCAAATGCACCAAAGCATGATTGTTAGTATAATATTCGGCCGTCAGGTGGAGAAACTTCTATAGCTTCATAAATTGTGGCCGCAGATGGCGCAGTGGGGCCATTTGCAACGAACTCTGCATTTTTGCGCCATCTTTCATCCCATTCTCTGCATCATATTGCTTCCCGCCATTTCATTTTCCGAATTGTTGGACAAATTAATATCATTGTGTTTTCAATGTATTGCGTATACAGTATCGGTCGTTTATCAATGTTTTATCTATTTGGAAGTTGAATTCAGGAGAGCAGGAACATTGATCGTGTGTATGTTCCAAATTAATAAGCAAAAGATAGGGAGTAAACAAAGTCGTTTTGTTACGTTGCATTTTTCGCTTTTATTGAATATGTTAGTGATGTGTGAAAATAGAATTGTGTATCAATTAATACATTGCGTGATCAGGAGAATGTTGGACAGCACCAATCGACACATATTCATGTATTTGGAGCAAAATAATGGTATTGTAAAACTTCATGCATTTTTCATTCATTACTGGCATGAATATATTCGAAATTTAATTGTCGGCAATTGTTCGTTTATTCATATTAGAATAGCGTTTGATATGTACAATATTTATAATATGTATATATTATCAATCACATAATAATAATAGTAATAATAATAATAGTCAATATATATTTATCACGTAACAATGAAAATAATAATAGATAAAACGTAAAAATTCTCGTTATATTTTATATCACTTAGGTATATAGTTATATGGCGTGAAAAAAAAAAATCAGTGGGTCTTTCCTATATTTTCAATATTTTATCTGCGAACAAAATTTATCAATACATAAAATTTGGGATAAAAGTGATATATCAAGAAATTCATGCAGAGATTTTAGTTTTATATTTGAGGCAATACTTTTTTTTTTTTTTTTTCGTGTGTTGAAAGAGTAGAATATTGTTCAAGCCAAAGATTGAAAGTAAAAAGAATATGCATTTTGGTGATTATTTTGTGACATTATCACCATTATGTCGATATTAAATTGTGTATACATATATATAAATGCAAATTCTAAAGATGGAAATATATTTTTGACCATCATTGATTCTCTTGGCGCAAGAAGCATTTCACGAACGAATAATCTCCTACATCAAATTATTATAGTCTAAAGTAATTCTCACTTATTGATTATTAAGGCACAGTTGCATTCACTATACAATTTTTTTTCCACTCGCATATATAATTTCCATAGCTGATTACGAATATCATGGCGATATATAGAGAATCTGGAGAATTTTTTTTTTTCGTATATATTGTCTTCAAAAACCCTCCAGAATTGTTTCTCTCATAGTAGGAAAAAACGAAATGATATATATATACATTCATTGAAACAATTATCTTGCACCCGGTGAATATTTCGTAGCAGAAAATTTCCATCAGATTACAAGTGTCACGAGATGTATTTTTCTGCTTTCGAAGATTTGTTTAAACATAGTCGGGCGTGATGAAATTCCACTGGTGCTGGTCATATAATTTATTTTATCAATTGAAATTTGACTTTATATTAATTATTTTTGTTGAATCCATAGATTTTAGAATTGTTTCTGTGCAATATCTTCATGCAAATGTGTTTGTAATACGCGTTTTGTGGAATTATGCATTAATTTTTGAATTTGGCAGTATGTAAAGCCCCACGGTGTGCGTCAAATACAAGAGAATCGAGGTAAAAAACAATGCGATTTTGTTTATCAATTTAAAAGCTAAAAAATCGTGAGGACGTATATTCATATTGTTTTTCATTTACATCTGTCAATTTACCTCGTTTACAAATTTCCTATTTATTCTTATAATTATATGTTTGTTGGTGGGAGGAATGTGAAAATGCTCTCACCAGAGAATTTTTTTCTTCTCATATCTTGAATATAATTTCTCTCCCTTTTTATTAATTGTAACTTTTACATAATGACGACATATATTTCCCTCTTGTTTTTTGATTTCTTTTTCATTGAAGATTTTTCCTTTCATTTCATAAATAAAGAATAAAATTCTATCAATTTATACAGTCAGAGTGTAGAGGTATATTGAGAATTGCGAGCTCTCGAAACGCCTGCGTCACGATAATAGAATTAGATAAACGTGCCCGCGCGGCCGATGAGATTCTAGAGATTCTCTCATAAATTTTTACTTCATTTTGTCACTCAAACTTTTTTTATACTGATAAGTGTTCTTTCATTTTATTTGTTTTTTCCTTTTATTTTATTCTCGCGTTGATTTTTCCATCCCTGCCTGCGGAACATTGAGTGATTTAACGCGCACAAAAATTTTCACAGAGGACAACCACCAACACAACGCAAGAAATTGAGCATCAGTTGAAATGTCTCTTTATATAACGTAGTTTACTCTTACATTTACTTCTTATCGTTTTCACATTTTTTTTCTTATCGATGCGCGACGAGGGGAATAAGGTGATTTGTTATTTCGTCACATTGACTTGGAGAATTCGATTAGAACTATATATGAAGCTGGAAAGCATTGTTTCTCTTCACTTTTAGTTATTTCGCTTCTTATTCTCCATTCCCATTGACTGTATCTTCTCGTCACGCGATGGCCTCTTGTCATACATGATGTTGTGCATATCTGCACCATGTTTGGCCATTGTTGTTGTCCTCATGGTAAAGTAATTCTCAGTCATCAAAATCGTGGCGTAACTTTATGTACAGGCAGGAACCAAGAATAATTCCAAAAACTTCGAGGACAGATAGTCCAAGACCAACGGCACCCAATATTATTAGATGCTCCTTTGTCGTTTCCAAAAATTTATATATACAACCCTGTCAACATATAAATTCTCCTGATTAATTACTATGAATAAATTTCCGTTGCATTATATAATTTTAACTCTTCAGAATAATCCTCATTACTTATCCATCACGTCGTGATTATTAACATTCATCACGGAGTGATAAAAAGAGGGTCGTTGGAATTGTCGCGAGATTCAAATTACCAGTAGAAGAAAATGTTCACGTTTATCATATGTGTGAATTTATACCGAGATGATAGAGAAAAATATGAACTCTAGGATAACATACATATTTTTTTGCTATTTTTAATGACATATCAGTGTCATGCTAGGTTTTTTTTATAAACCTCGACAATTATAGGTATGACGTTAATTCAAATGAAGTCTTGACTGATGTAAATAATGTTTTGACTTTTGGGAAACCCCCTGCATTAAAAAAACGTGATATTAGATTTTCCAAACAAATGTTACAATCGATTAACGTGATGAAAAGTAAGTAAGTCTACTATTTGCCAATATTTTTTGCCCTCGAATGGTGCAATCATAGATTTCTTGTTCACATACTGTATATTGAATATTCGACGGATGGTCTCGTCTGCCGCACAATAAAGTTGGTGTTTTACAACAGCTGTCAGGAACTAAACTGCCATCACCTTGAACTTGTTCATCTTTAAACCATTCGCTAGCTAACCAATCCTCGAATCTTCGTGCACCGCAGCATCTAAACTGAAAATACAGAAATAAACAATAAATAAATAATGACAAATGAAGCGAAAAAAAATATATATAATTGAATTTTTTGTTTATCTACAACATTGCGAAAATGGGTAAACACTTGAAGTGTGTTGGCATAAAAATACGGTTATAAATAATAGCCACAATCTATTTATCGAGTTTATATACCAGCGGGGCGATAACCACAATTTATAGTTTGTGGAGGAAAAAGAAATATATAAGCCAGTTACAGCCGGTGGCAGGACTTTCGACCCGGAAAAACTAGTGTATGTGTACGTTCTTGAACTGTATCGAAAAATAAATGATCACGTGGACATAAGTTTATATTTGATTTCTGAACGATAAACACATAATTATGAATGGAACATATTATACCTGTATAGTACGTGCAGGATACTCGAGAGGCCATAAAAAACTGGTGCTATAAATGAACCTGGTGTGGGCGCGAGTCACGGATTTAAATTGAATATCTAATGATTTTATATCAATATTTAATTATGGTGTTTTCCCCGACTTACTGAAGTGTCAGTTGGTTGAATATCGTATACATATAATAGTTGTATAATTGAAATAACTTCAATGCATCATTTACTTAGATAAATATATTCCATTATATAGAGTAAAATATATTACATGCGATAATTTGGTGAAATTTATGTTCTTGGGATTGTAAAATTAATACTCACTTCAATCTGCATTTTATCAATAGCTGCGGTTTCCCGCGAGCTCACAGAATAATATTCGAGGAAGGTGCGGTTTAAAGTCTCTTTCAGTTCAGGACCAACTTGTTCTTCGTGCAATCTGGCCAATACTCCAACTCCTGCCTCTAGACCCAATACTGCCATCACCACTAAGATGTACTGGAAAAAAAAAAAAAGAAAAACGGGAAATTGAATTTTAAATTCGTCATTATATCGTAAATTTGAGTTAATACTCTGCAAAAAAACAATTTGTAAGAGAATTTTTTCTCACTTTTCACTACGAACGGATACGGAAAGTATTGGAATGAATTAAAACTCGCGAGTTGATGTTGATAGAAATCTTTGCATTTCTTTCTGTGGGTCTGAATATACAACAAAAAGATTGGGAGAAATGTCGTTATAAACTGCAATGTTAGTTTGCGTTACATAGGTTCAATCATTCTAACTCAATATAATACGAGTCGCACGAGTAGGAATATAATAAAATAACATTGGAAATAATATATAACTCGAGAATATCGACTTATTCTACAGAAACTCACATTCATATATTTTTTTTGAATGGGTTATATGAATTATCAACGAGATGGAAAGTATCAGGAGAGTGTATACCACTTGTCAATGTTTTTTTTCCTCTCTTTTCGTTTGTGTTGCGTGATTTAAATTATGAATAGGTCACGTATACATGATAATAACAAGATCATATATGTTTGTACAGCATCTTACAAATGACCCATCATCATCGTTATATACCCTTGTATAGCTATTCAACAATGATGCCGATATAGCCCCTACAATAAATGCACAATTGAGAAAATCACCACACAATTGTGCTCGGTAAAATGATCGTGTATGCGCAGAAAAAATAAAATTTGTATTGTGTTCATGTTGATATGGGATGAATGAAGCCACCGAGTACTACAATAATGGGAATTTATACAAGATTGTTGATGGTTTCAAGACATTATATATTTAAACCTTGAATGCATATTGTTGCCAAATGTCTACAAAGAACTATGCAATGTTTGTTTTTTTTTTCAAACCATATTTTCTTCGGAATATTTTTTTACGATACTTTGAAATACACAGGCGTAAAAAAATAATAAAATGGAATGATTTTATGAAATTACTCTTTGGTCGCTTTCTGAAAAGACGAAGCCCATTCCCATGTGGATCAGTGGTGGCGCCATGAGACAAATAATATATTGTTGAACAAGTATGTAATACGAGATACTTGGGAATAGAAAAATCTTTATGCCAGATATATCGTATAGCAGTGAAACCGGAAGGAAACCACGTTGTAAAATGCTCTTTACGATTCCTCCCTCTACACATATAAACTTATAGTAAGTTATTGAGAGAACAAAAGTATTTTCCTGGAGTATCGATTCTTTCACTTTTAGATTTAATTAATCCTAAAGATAAATTTAATATGGTGCGTGAATAATTTATTCGCGAAAATTGAAATTTATTTGGGATTTAATTGAGAATTATTCGTTTCTTCTATAAACACTAATCTCCTTTTACTTTAGTTCTCATTGCTACACTGGTAGCATTTTATTTATGGTAAAAAATCCCGAGTGAGAGTAGAAAGTCTACAGTTTATCTAGTGTTTGAATACGTCAAACCAAGCGTCTCCATAATTTTCCATAGAAATAGTCAACTCAGCGATAACTGCTTGAGCTTTCTGCATATTTATATTCTCAATATACGAGAGGAAGAGAGTATGTTTAAACAGTGGTATATGCGAATACTTTCAACTGTGTAATCCAACCGTCCCTTCGATATAGAGAGTAACTGATGAGTACATAGATAAATATTCATACGTAATTATGACGTGATGAATAATAATATATTTTATAATTATGTGTAATGACACTTGAAATAATGGAAATTTCAAACATATATTCGTATGTAGCCAAACGGAAATATAAAATATAGATATTATGAAATATATCCACGTATGTGATAAAAATTCCAATTTCACAGATACGATTGTAATTGTTTTGTATGCTCTGTGAATTTCTATCAGATTCATTCCAACGACATTTTCATGGCAAAACACTATGTACATAGAAGGTATTCTATCAAAAATTTGCATTCACCGAGGGTCGGGTTGTCAAATTTTTTTGGTGACTTTTTACGTTTTGTTTTGAGTAAATCGCATATGTATTTTTTCATTCTGAAGTTTCACTGGTTGGGGCCGGTATGGATAAATGAAGTTATAATATATCATTCAGACAGTTATCATACTGAATTGAGGGAAATTTCTATATTTCCTCATCGTTGATGAAAGCATCCAATTAAAAATACCTGAAACATCAAATTTCTAATGTAAATAATATCTAGACAAATCTACTCTATTTTCTTCCAAGTTCATTCATCTATGATTTTATATTGTCTGCGGGAGGAAAAATATTCCGTGTAAACATTCGATATCAAACGCCACGAAGTCAAATATTGCACATGAGAACATAAAAAATACAAACATTTTACAGGGCGCTCTTCCGACGTCAAACATTTCATATCCGGCGTGTGTGTAGTAGTGATAAATAAAAAATAGTGAAGCATTGATTTTTTCACGATGTTCATTCATCCTTTTGTTCTCATCATATATCTCATGATGTAAATTGAATTTCTGTATTGGTTTTTAAAATTATTTGAAACGAAAAAAAAAAAGCAGTATTATTTTCTCTTATTTTATTTTTAATAATTATGTATTCACTTACACTTCTTTTATTTTTCATTGGGTTATGTTGGAAAGACTTGCGACAGCAGGACCGACATATCCGGGGGTCGTGTATTTGCATGGGGTAATGAGGAACTCACGTTCTCGTGCACGTTTATATATATACATATATATATATATATATAAACATAGTATATGGTTTGTCGAGTGCAGGGGCAAGTACAGACATTCGCCACTTTAGGAAATGCTCGCGGCAAATAACTATATGCGTCGTTGCCAAACAAAATGTATGTAGATGCTGAGCGGATTGTGTCGAGTATCCAATGTGCACATATACATATACGCACATATATCATATATATATAAATTCTTGTGTATGGATTTTGCTAGCACGTAATTGGCTCTCGGACATGTTGGAGTACGAACACGTGTATCAACATCGAATGTATACTCATGCACTGGTGCAAGCAGAATAGGTAAATCTAACTGATGACAATGCGTGTGTACTATCAAACAATTGTCAATCGATTTTAGAATGCAAATATCCTCGAGACGTATTATTCTATAATACATCAGAAATTGAATCAGTGACATTTCTTTTTTTATATTCCGAACATTTTTTATTGGAATAAATATCGGATAGATTTTTCAATGAAATTTCCAATGGTTTGCGAAATTACTATGTTATTGATGAATTGAATACGTTACAAAGGAGAATTATCGTGTAGTTGGGGAAAAATCAACATATAAAATGAAATAATTTACTATACGCGGATTAGTGTGAGTGTAGAGGCTCAAAAAATATTATAGCTATGTGCGAAAAGTATTATTAGGGCGAGTAATAAATTAAGTCACTATAGTAGAAATTTTTCAGTTAAATTGAGAGAAATTCGATGGGCTTTGATACATATATATATGTACTCGTTGATGTGAATCGAAAATCCAACACTATACACCCGGTATATCTATATGTGTATACGAGTAATTGACAGCTGGGGGTGGTGAGAATGTGCAGTGCGTTGGTTTGTATGACAGGTGAGGATGAATGCGTGAATCAGGATGTCCAGTGGCACGCGAGAATATAGCTGTGGTCATTGCCAGTCAATGAATTGAATACGTGTTAGCTATATATGTATGAGGCATGAGCATGAATATGACAAGTATTCTATGAGATGACTGTCATCAATGTAATTATTTTTCTATTCCAACGAAAATGTATTAAAAGGATGAAATTGTGCATGCATCTTTGTGTATTGATTTTGCATACAACAGTCATTTTCACCTCATCTATTTTTTACACTTTATTTTATCCCACTTATTATTCAAGCAAATGTCAACAGTGTCCGGATTTTATGTTAATTATCTCAGTGACCAAATTAAATAATTTTATTTATAAATTTCTATTAAATACTTGACATCAGCGAAAATACATTGGAGTTCAATTACATTAAACAAAGGAAATATCAATTCAATTTAAAATGGGTATTGGCAATCCATTGATGAAGTCGATGAATGATAAATACGACACAAAACGATTGACTCTTGTGGTTTTGTTGTAAAATGCAGTGTACACATATCAATACAATAGTTACAATTACCATATTATAATTAATTTTGAAAAATGGTAAATCAATTTGTATAGTAATATATAATATATAGTACGTGCATTTGGATAGCTCTTCAATTTCACATTAGTCGAATTGCAAGTGTTCTATTGAAGTCCGAGCGCACGTCGATAGTCACTCTGGAAACTCAATTTGATGATTGAAAGCCTTTGACAGTGACTATTCATGTATTAGGCAATATCCTGAATGCATATATACATATATATATATGATTGTAGGACTATATACAATTTGCAGAACCTTGTATAGTCTGTAAGTTCAACCACCCCCATTATATATAGCGAGATAACGTTTGTTGTTGCGTCGTATATTGGACAATACTGCTTGCAATATTGCTAGCAAGAGTAAAGTCACACTATGGTGGTGCAGATTATATATATATATATATATGGTATAGATAAGGGCACCTTTGAGGATTGTAGCCAAGATATTGTGCGACCGCTTACGATGACTCGCCTGCGGCTCGTTAAATTTCCTCATACACGAATTGTAACAATAATTGTATACAGAAGACTTCATATATATGAAGATAAGATGAATTATGAACAATTATGAATTGAGTGGAAAATAATGAAAGTCTATTAAACTTTCTATTCCATTTATATTCCATACAGAGGTAATGACTAGAGTGCTACACGATAAATAAAATGATCAGTGAATTGTTGGCTTTATTGTTGTGGTTTTTTCAGATTCTTAATATTTAAGTAAAGAGAAATAAAATTTGAGTTTGTTCGTTATTCTTTATCCGGTCGATATTCAATGTTAGGTACTTCATGCTATATATCATCGTTTGAGTTAATGATCTGAATCTACCTATACAATACCTGACGTAAAAAAAAATGTTAATTGATTTCCATATACGGTGTGGACTAATGAGGCGATTCGTTTGGAAGAGTCCGCGCGCCTATATACATATACATACATATATGCATATATATATATACAGTTTGCTTAAGCGTAGGTACCTTCAGCATGTATTTATATAAGGAAATGAAGTAATACAATGGAGAGAAAGAGGAAGTAGCGGGAGGGCAACGAAAATCTTCGTGTTGGGTATATATGTCTGGGATCGCCAAGCGTGAGCGATCGTTATTCACCATCTTTCTTTTCGATACCGCCCACTATCAGTGAGAAAAACATCCAAAGAGTGTATGTGCAACATGCACATGGTTATATATGCAAGTATACATATACATTCATTCATGTGAGTATCCTTTAGTATTCTTGTGAATTGCGATTTTCATGCTGTGCCGCTCGTCAATCTCTTTTTTATATACCCCGATATACCTACCCCCATACATATATGGATATGTGTATAGACATATACAGGGTGTACTAGACAACTGGATGCTGAGCTTATTTTCGAATAAAAAATCTTGTGATGACCCGAAAAATTTGACTTTCATTGAATTTTCATGTCTCGAATGGGTTAGAAATGAAAAAGTGGACAAAAATTCGAAACTTCGGGTAGTTACTGTAGCAAAATCAACACTTTGGGGTGTATTCAAGTAGATATATCGTTTTTATAGTCTGACATGATCGTCATGGTAGGGGACACGTAAAAGTGCATGTAGATCTCTTATATATGAGTTCCACAGAATAAAAAAATGAAAAAAATAAGAAGTAGTGTAGAATAGTCAGGTGGAGAATTAAACGAAATTGTTTCAGTATAGTATGGTTATTATCTGTATATATAGTATAATTTTTCTCGTTATCTCTCGTTCTTCCTCATCCTCACTCTCTTTCGTTTAACTTAAAAGGTCCGGTGGTGATGCGAACGCGCAGATAGCCATATAAGCATATAACTGCGTAAGTGTTGGCGGTAAGGGTCCAAACTAAAACGTCTCGCAATTATATAGACATTTATCTGACGAGAGTTGCAGGTTAGTGTTTGTGTTAGTATGTCGGTGTTGGTCGCGGTCGCATAAGCTTATACTCATTGAATCTTTACGAGTGTGCAAGATAATTTTGCTTCCCATTTTGCTTTCAGGTTTCTTTGTCGCAACTGAAACTTCTCACTCATCATATACTGCACTTATGCATTTTAAATGCAAAATTTATAGGCATATATAATATTCTCGTCTGCGCTTTAGATATATTTTTCTTTTTATTTTCTGCACATTTTAAGTAAAACGAGGCGTCCCGAATTCTTCACAGAGTGTTGAAAAACAAATATTCATTAGAGATACATAACTGTGTAGGGCACTTTGAAGTCTCCATCAACCCGTGAAACGAGGGCATATACAGCGCCTCACGTTTTTCAAACTCTCTCTCACACTCGCTCAGTCACTCGTTCATATTTTTTCATTTCAATGTGATGTGTTTTTTTTTTATTCCACTCAAAAGCTCATATATTTTCACCTACACTGTATATTGAATGTTCCAATATTTATGAAAGAATGTATTTGTACTATTGAAATATTTATATCAAAAATTTTTATAAATTAAATTTAGAATTGATAGTGTCAGATATGCAAATGATAGGAAAAATAAAAAAGAAAGATTGGATTGAATGAAAAATGGGAAAACATAGAAAAGTTCATGGGACAGCATCAATTGTATTCTTGATTGAAATAGTAATTATACGGTTGACATGTTGCCCAGTATTCATGTCGTTTATGATTGATAGAAAGATTTAATGTACTGTTTTGAAGTGAAGTGGGAGCACAAGCAGAGGATGTACATGAATTAAACAGGGTGTACAAGAATAACTGACTTCCACTCTAATGGTGAACTGCTGAGTTTATTCAGGGTCGAAAAGTTATTATTCATTCAACTACTCCGTTAGATTTCATATTCAATTATTTATTTATCCATTGCTCACTGCACCAATGTGTATCATGAGCATAAAGAAAAGTCCTGCACCCGTGCTATATCGCTATACATTCGTTTAGAATTAATGCAGTGATATTTGCCACGAAGTATATATAAATCGGAGCACTACCGACAATTTCATGTCAATTATTAATTGCTCATTCAGATTGTACGGCATGAATTATTAAGCGAATAAGTTTATGGCGTCCAAGAACTTTCCAATCCTACCCAAGTAGAAATCGGATTAGTGGCTAGGTCTAGAAATTCAACGAAATTGAAATGATAATAAATGGCACAACTTCAAGAAACACTCCACGCAAAAGTGAATATTTAACCTACAGTAAGAGTGAAAGAAATTGGGTGATTTTTTTCGTATGCACCCTAATTTTTTGCATCCAGTTGATAATTATCCATTGCCATGTCATTCTATAGTTCCACTTTATGATGTCTGTTTCGTATTTTTCACCCACTCATCAATATATTATTTCTCAAATTCAAGCTCGTGATTTTATCCCGAGCAGCTATTCTCGAGTACACTGTATCAAAATTATGTCTAGATGCATAATATATTGAATGATTACTTGAATATTCCAGTGACATTTCATTAATTTAAATTCCTGATTAAATACGAAAGGGATCATCTGTGGAATATTTAGTGACTGGCGCAAAGTGTCCGGTGCCTGTATGCAATCAAGATTTTATTATATCAAGTTATATAGTGTCAGTTAGCCACACAATTGTCAGTTATATATAGTAATATCCAGATATATATATCTATGAGGACTCATAAATGCATATGTATATATATACATATCGGTTGGAAAATGAGGTTGAGGTATGGGATGATGGGGGAACAAGAACACTGTGGCAATGGTGGTTCACGTTGGTGCTCACAAGCATAAATTGGCGTTAAGTACTGTGACCGGGGTACTTAGAGAGTAATGCGGCATTTGCCCAGAGCACTTGGAGCCTTGGAGGGTTCGGTCTCTGTGTGGGAAACTGGTTCGGATCCTATGTAAGGCGTTGGCCATTGGTTTATCGAGATATATTGCCCTATTCTGTGGAAACTGACAGCTGTGACAGTATTGCTCTATAAATTCGTACGTCAATACCCGATGGTTTTAATCATGCTTTGCTTGCACACAGTCGCGTATTTTATCTAAAGATATATACATACATATTTCGTGTATCGATGAAACTGATATATACTTGTATTGAAAATACTTTTTTCAATACACGTATAAGGAATATTTGCATTGTTCTCATACTTTCTTGTATTAATTTTATTAGATTTGAATTCTCTCCATTTATATTGAGGTATTCCACCACATTCTTCTATTAATTTTTCGAATTGATGAAAAGTCAAATATAAGAGTTCATCAAAAAATCATATGAAATGTTTAGAAAAATTTAGTCATACTCGCCAGTGAGAATCTCTGAACAAGAAACTCATTATATTTTTGCTGACGTTGTGTTCTCTTTTTTTTTTTTTTTTTCCACCATATTTTCGATCTATCGTAATAGATTTACATGATTGTGTATAAGGCGAAGAAGAAGAAGAAATTAGTAGCTACTGCGTTTCAGACAAGATGAATGGGCGCAGATAGACAGAGGCGTAATTAAGACACGATATAGACGCAAACGGCCCGGGTGTGCAGCGCGCTTGGGTAATCACTCTATATATAGTAGAATGTTAGTGACGCTTGTTACGAGAGCGTTTAACTATTATTTAGCTGAGGGGGAATTATAGATAATCCTTGTGGGCCCTATGCCCGAGGAGACGGCGTGTGGGTACAAATAAAAGGGAAAGATATACATATATATTTATTATGCTCATATACTTGGTAGCGTTAAGTCGCGATTAAAGTCGATTTATTGGGCGTGCAGGAACCGACTTGAATATAGTGTGCGTCTATCATTGAATCTTTTTTTTTCTTTTTTTTTCATCCATATGTATGGAGATGAATTTTTTATTTCCTCAAACCTAATTTGCGAGAAAAATAAATTACGTTTTTTTTTTTTTTTGCATTAGCATAATTTACATTCGCAAATTTGTCCAGTGTATTTAAAGTTAAAATTCAACAGATTTTGCTTAACAACTGAATTAAAGTTTCTCTTTCGTGCATTAAATTTACATAAAATTACCGTGTGTAATGACGTTGGCCTTCTACTTAATGTTGAAAGATAAATACGTATAATATATACATTAATATTTCTTGTAATGTTTGTAATGAAGTCGTTAAACAATGACATATAGTTATAGTGTATAACAGTACACAATTAATGTGGGTTTACGATGATAGAAAGTATTTAGCTGCTTACGTACGGAATACGCATCCGCGTAAATGCGAACACATACCAAAACTGCGTTTATATACTTCACATATGTGTAGAGTAATAATGACATTAGATTGCGAGTGTAAAGGATAGAAACGATCATGACATATATACATTTATATATGCTATATGAGGGGAGTGTTATATACCCCATTATTGCAGCCAAGGCCATTTACGTTTGAAAAGATAACTTTATTCTCGTGATCGTTTGCCGCTTGCTAAACAGTAATTTATCGATTATACATTATCGTCTTGTCAAGGACGATTTACCACAGTGACTTTGAAATCCAAACAAAATATTTTTTATTCCGACATCATCGTAATACCATACATGAATATTCTAATACTACTGTACATGTTCATTCGTGTGGACATTTTACAAAAAAATATTTCACGTAATTTTATCACAGTTAAGAATTTTAATTTGTTTTATATGATAATTATTTTTACTCAAACAAATTTAGACAGTTTTTATTCTTTCGTAATAACGCGTAACGTTTGTTATTATTGACAAGAAAAAAGTAAAAAGGACGGCAGTGAGAAAGAGCAGAAAAAAAAAATGGCCCACAATTCAACTTCCAAAGTTTTCATCTCCGTTCAGATAACAGAAGCGAAACACTCTCCAGTCTCCTCACATTTTTCATCTCAAGTCCATTTGATGTTGGAAATTATTTTCCACGCTCTCTTGTGGTGATAAAGCGTGATATACCTACTCGACAGAACGCGCGCGAGCTGATTCGGTTTCATCCGTCTTGGTAACTGGTGGATATTTGTTGCAATAACTATATATATATATATATATATATGAAACCAGCTATTTATTGAAGATGCAATATTGAGCTTGTTGGGGCTCTACACGTCGTCTTGGCAGGAGCTTCATCAATTTCGCTCAAATTCTCTTCAAGCACTTGCAGTGAGAAGTTGCTCGGATTCACTTCTTCGTTGAAATGAGCCCTGGACAAACGTTGTGTACTCCAACGCTGAAGTAATATCCAGCCATGGAGGTATAATCCAGACGGACCATTATATATATATATATATATATATAAAGTGTAAGGAGAGTGCAAGTTGCTTTCGAAAAGAATGAACCGTTGGTTTCTACAGACGCCCAACTATTCTACTTTACTTCCGTCTATATATACTTTACTATATTTGTCATAAATGAAATTCTCTTGGCTTATTGGAGAATGACAATGGATCTTCATATTAACTTAGTTCTTCTGCGCTTTACGCTTGGTATCTAATAAGGATACTCAATTGGAAATCGTTATTGGTAATTCTTCTTTTTGTTTACAACATTGTACTAAATAGTATTCATTTTTTTTTTCTTTCGTAATGAACTTGAATATATGAATTTTGTTTATACAAAAAGACCTGAATATTTGATGGAAGATGAGAACAAATCGAGACACAACAGTAATGATGTTGGAAAGTTTCTACACGAGTGCTTCTCAATACAAGTTATCAATTCTCTTTGACATAAATGCAATTTTGACCCAAAGCCTAATGGTTCCTGCAAGCTCATTGTGTTCCTTCCCGGTCTTAATCTTCATAAACAATTTTGAATCATCATTCCTTCATTAATTTTGATAAAATACTTTTATATACAAAGCTGATATCATCCATTCAGTCATAACATATACTCATTTATTATATAGCCCCAGCACTGTCCCTTGGCGGCATATAATATGTGGGTGTGTGCAAGCTCGAGGAAGGTGTTTTGTGTAAAATAAAAAAATATGAAAATGAAATAAGAAAAAAAATTGAAGATACTGGTGGGTCGCTAGTCGCGAGGCATTCTCTTAAATTTTATTGTTAGTTGCCTGCGGCGCGTCTCTTGCGCAGACCAAAAGAGAGTTGGTTCTCTCTTATTTCTCGCTTTATCTGCCCTTGCACTTTCTTCCGCACCTTAAAAAAAAATTTGAGTGTCCCTGAGAGTAGAGTTGAAAGAATGGCGAAAGTGATGAAAAAAAAAGAAAAAAAGAAACGAATAAGGTGAAAGGAGAGAAAAGGAAAAAGCGCGTTTAAGCAATTACTTCCTCCTGTACCTGACAGCAATTTTCTTTGTGCTACATGGCCAACACACAATATCCATTAAGATTATTTATTTATATTCATATATCTGGGGATTTTATAAATTGTAATGGTTGTATATTTTGTTATGTTCGAGTAAAGTCGGAAGTTCAATTAGAATGAATCCAATTACGAAAAACAAGGGCGACAAATCAACAGCGACGATTCTTTTAATTTTGAATTGCATATAGAGAGGAAAATAAAAAGTTATAACAGCGACTGATTTCTCAAGAAAGGTATATGTATATATAAGTCGGAATGTGCTCAGTGCAACCTTGCTTCAGGATCATTCCTTTTCATATAAGTGAAGATGATATAATTTGTAAAGAGATCTCGTGCGTATCTAATTTCGTGATTCAATATGTGATCAAGCATTCAACGATTTAATCCGTCATTATGCTTGAGCGCGTCTTCATTGAGAATCGTTAATAAATACCAGCCAGAATATATGTACAGAGATTTATATATCTGGGTGAATTAATTTTCTATGTAGTATACAATAGATCTTAATGAATTCCACTGGAAAAAATAGAATTTCTCCAATAATGCCTTAGAAAAATTGTATATTAATTGATTGACCTAATTAACGTTCAAACTGGACATGTACTGCTAAGTTTGGCCAATGGTTGGCAATGGGTTTTACTGCCATTATAAACGTGCGATTATGGTAATTTTGAACAATCGGTTGCTTTAACCGAGTTTACATACTGCACACTCACACACATTCACAGTATAAACGCGAAATTGCATCATTATATGGGAATTCAAGATGCAATATATACGCTTGATATTGTCATAAAAGCCAAATACAATATTCGCCCAAGCATATACATATGTATATGTATATGTATTGTAATTTTAAGTATAACAGTGCAGGTGCGCACAATGTACCAGATTAACGGGAGAGGATGATGGCAGAAGCTTCATATATATTGGTACACAGATGATAGTTATGAGATGCACAATAAAAACGTACTTGACGTCAGCTTGGGATCAAAAAAAAAAAAAAATGAATAAATAAATAAATAAATAAAGAACGTGATGAAATATAACAATTTATCATATACCAATTTTTGAATTGTCTAATAATTCAATTTTGTGAACTTACCACAAGGAGAACACAACGATTCTCAGAGGACACACCGCCACAGCCCAACCAACTTCCAATTACTGCCAAGGTACCGGCAGCAATAAGGGCATAAGCAAGTATTGGATATGTTGACGTTGCCATCAGTGAGATGTAACTGTGTTTTGCAATTACTGTCCATATTCCTATGCCACCAACGACTATTCCAGATAGCTGAAACACGAATTTTGCACTGTGTAAATTGTTCAATTGCATTCATGAACAGAATATAAGTGAGAAAATTAAGAGAAAGAAACACACCCACCTGGTGAAATAAATTTCGTGAAAATTTTATTTTATAGCGTGTTTCTCGTTTTAATTCTTTTTTTTTTTCTTTATCTTGATGAGCAAACTCCAACGAGCGCTTGCAAGTTTATTACAATTCTACGCGCGTGCCGCAAGAGATATAAAATTTAACGAAGTAAAAGGGCTACGGGCCAGTCACCGTGAAGCGCATAAATATAAACGTATAACTTGTTTTGTTCTGTTCTTCTTTTTTTTTTTTTTTATAATTTTTTTTCTCACTTGTCTTTACTCGCTCGAGGAATTCTCATAAACATCAATAAAAATAGAAGAAGAAAGATAGTATAAAAAATATAAACTGGCAATAGAAAAAGAGATACGATAAAATTCTTAAACACTCGACTTCACGTATGAAGAACTTTATTTGGGAATATATGATATAAGTGGAGAGCCAGAATAGATCAAGAATGTGTCCGAATATATGTATATATATTTATATATATATATACATGTCAGAGTAAAGTGCAGGTAGACGTATGAAAGACGAAAAGTGTGTGCGGGTGTACGATGAATCTAGCTTACGGTTTATTTATTTATTTCTTTTTTTTTTTTTTCACTTCAACTGTAGGCGTATCAACACGCACTCGAATGACGCTCAAATTCCAGCCTAAAACCCGTTTATATATATATATATATATATCCATGCATCCTATTTTTCGTTTCTATCATATTCAACATCACTCGACATATTTTTTCAACGGAAAAATAATATTTACATATTCAATCACACTATTATATGTTATTATACCGATGATTGCTGTGGGATATTATTTTTTTAGACGAAAAAAAAGAAAAAAAAAAGGAAAATAAAGTACGTCGTTGCTGGAATAATGAATTAATATACATATAAAGAATATGGAGAATGGAGAGGAAAAAATTCTCACAACACCGCCCTCATCTTGAGTTCTTACCATAATGGGTATGAAACGGCTATTGGATATATATTGGTATACATGAATAAAGTTTTGCGTTGTCTTTACACCAGTTAAATTTCATAGAGTTCACGTTATGGCTGGAGTAATCGCCGCATTACTCAAAGTAATTTTAAAGGATCCACGTATATATATATATATATTTCATAAAACAAAGAAATTTTCTCCTAGCATTCCCATGGGGTAAGAAAAGCGCGCGATATCGTTTGACTTCTTTATACAAGTTATTTTGCACGATATACTCATACATCAAGTAAATATATACCTATACACCTATATAAGATAGAAATAAATGTTGGAGAAAAATATTCACGTTGAAATGACATGGCCATGAGGTTTATCAAAATGTAGATTGCACTTTGTGAATTTAAAATTTTTTTGCAAACGATGTCTGAATGAACTCACCCTCAAGTATACTCCTTCCTTATTTTTTTGTTTTTTTTTTTTCCTTCGTTTTTATGTTACCTTATATATCTTCTATACCACTTTATATCCTGCATCACTACTTCCACCTTCCAGTTCCCTCTTGTCTGTTCCGAGTATACTTGAATGGAGAATTTTGAAGCAGGTACAAGCGTACATAATGTAAGAGCACACGTGAACGACGTATATACTTAATACAAAGTCTTGCTACGACACACAGTGAACGGGATGAAATATAAGAATGAGGAAGGGGGAGTTAGTTTCATGAATGTCTGGTTGAAACATTTATATATATACATGTGTGTGTGTGTATGTGCATATGCATGTGTATAAACAAATGAATGTGGATGAGCCAGATGGAGATTAGTTTGTGTGAAACAGTAGTGGATATGGAACAAAGCAAATTCGTTCTACCTAGAGAGACATGATAGTTTCATATATAGATATACACATATGTATATACGTTACACTGGTGAATTAAATTCTGGTAGCAGCATGAAATTGGCTGCTCAACTTCACGTCACTATAAACTGCCACAAGGATGCTTTTGATACACAAGTATATGAGCATATATACATATATGTTGAGGTTACCATCCATGTAATATAAACTAAATTGATTGAAGTATTAATCAGTACAAGATGTTCTTCATGTTTTTATATTTGACCAGATTATTATGAACTTCGTTACCCCAGTACAAATTTTTTAATTTTTGTACGTGATAAATCAAGATTTGAAGAAGTAAACAATACAATGTAACATCACATTCTGATTTTATTTCAGAGATAGTTGAAAATTATATTGGTATATTCTTTGATAAAGTTTTAATTATGGTTCACTAATATGATGGAAATATCAGGGTGTATTACTTCAAGTAATATAACCCAGAGAAGTATAACAAGATAGAATATAACCACGATTTTAATCAATGAAATTGCCAATGTAATGCTACCGGTCCTGAATAAACGTGCTTCCGGCTGCACTTTATTAATTGTTGGCATTCCATATTGACCCCTCGACGACTCTCATTTACGTCCTTCCCTTGAGATAGTTGAGTGATATGAGTGATTTTATTTCGAGGAGAAAAATGGATGTGAAAATTTCTCGATAGAATTTCACTCAACCTTCATTTATTGCTATATTTATTGAAACTTTTTTATCAATTAACTGTTGTACAAACAGCTGAAAGTTCATTCGCTACGTGGAAGATATTGTTACAGTAATTTATATATGTGAATGAAGAGAGAGAATTATACATGAAGTGATTGAGAACTTTTTTCCAGTTCTCGTAATACACCCACGCAGTTTATCAAGCCTACGCACGGGCATGCATTCATATTTAAGTGCGAGCTAAATTGTATGTATATGCAGATATGTACAGGTACATATACGGCTAAATAGCAATGGGATATAATGACTTGGTGTAGGCCCATCTCTACCCGCGCACGAAACGTCTACATGACGATAGCATCGGAATATTCGAGTGTGACGTGTTTGTGTTTGTGTGTTGAATAGTCGGACCAAATATACAACATTAAACATTCAACGCAACGTCATCGTGACTGGCGGGACTAAACCTGTTGTATTTACGAATCCCTGTCGGTGAATTCCCCGAGATTTCGCTCTGGCGGTTTTCGTTATTTTGTACAAACATTGACCACCACTATATAGTTGGTGTGCATGTGCTCCGTCAACATCCGACAACCTGGCCCTTTTCTCTACTGTACACATAGACTCGTGAGTCTATACAGGATTTATAAATACATATGAGTTAAATCGAATATTATTATTATATTTTCATTGAATAATAATTGGTTACAATTATAATTTAGTATTGAAATGGGAAACGTAACAATGCGCAGAAAATTCAGAGGAGAAATGGATTTTATTTTATTTTTCCTAATTGATGGAGGAGAAATGTTCGTCACGCATATGTATTATAATTTTTACACATATTTTTTAACAATGCTGAGGCATGTTTGGAATATGAAAATTAAACCGTAACATCAGTAATTGTGTATATGTGTGTGTGTGTGTGTGTGTACGTGCTCGTATATTCTGCTGAATTTGAAAAGGTTTTTAAATTTATACTGTACCACGGAGGAATTGTAGAATAAATTCAATGTGGAATGTAAACCGCGAGCTCTTACTGAGTGCGGGGAGTATATAATAGCATGACAAAATACGTGTTTTATACTGGATACAACAGTTTTGTTCATGTGTATGTTAAAAAATAATACATGTAGAGTAAAAATTCATTTATCTACAAGAGCAGTTACTTAATATCATTGCAATGGGATGATTGTAATTTTTTTTGATGCATATGTTGAAAATGTAGTGTATTCTAAAAGTCAAAGTTGAACCACGTCGCAATACTACCCTATTCACATGTATTTATGGATGAGTCCATTTGTTTTTTTTTTTTATATTTTGTCTCATTCTTTGATTCTTCTTTCCATACTCTTTCACAGTTTGTGCGTTCTTTAAATTCTGATGGATGCTTTCTCTCTTGCATTCTTTCCTCCTTTCTCTTTCCTTCTCAATCTACGTTCCAGACCTTTTAAGGCAACATCCCATTATTTCAAAATGTTTTTAGTTGGTAAAAACCTACACACGTATGACAGATAGCATGGAAATTCCAAATCATTCATTTAAGAATTTTTTCTTTATCCCATCATTATACTTCTTGGCGTGAACATAGCATCATAATTACGAGATTTTTTTTGTTTTGTTTTATTTCTCTGTTGATTAAGAGAAATAAAAGGTGGGTTTTAATCATCAGTAGTCACGGTGAGATCTTGTTAATTGATTAGGGAAATTGAACAGTAGACACGCGCACGTATCTCAAGTGCAAGTTAACACTGATACTATCAGCGTCACCCTTACTCAATAAATCGATTTGGATAACTTAAGGCGTATATATTATATATATGCATCGTATTTCTCAAGTTGTATGGAATTTCAAGGCATATAGATGGTTACATTGTGAATTTGAAGTGAAGATGGATACTGTTATCCAGAGAACTTGAGAATACCTTCAGACGACCTGAGATGAACGTTCGAGATATATTTCACGATCGATTCTGTGGCACTAACTGCGTAACTGCAACTTTATACAATACTGTTCATTCATCGATGAATTGAGCGAGCTGATACTGTTTCTTTCTGTACATGAGCTCACAGGATTAAGTGGTTATCAAGCTCAATAATTACTAATTAAAAGGGAGCATATACTGTATTTATAGACGATGATGATTTTCACATGAAGTTGTTGGATCGAAAGAAAAGAATGAAGAAAGGTATAATAGTCGACGAGCTATATGCTTTAGAATTCATTTGTTAATTATTTTCTTAATGTGTGTTATATTACATTTAAAATTGCGTCGAATAAAACGAATGATTTGAATAAATAACTCTGAATCGACTTTATATTTGTAGATAATTTATATTTTAATTTAGAGAATGGATCGACATTTAGTTCGAGTGAAAATAATTCTTACAGATGGATATTAAATTCTTCTGCGGATTTCATTTTTTTTTTCATTAACATCAAGTGTGTACATATCTCTCGGGACTGATGTACTGTAATCATTATTTTTCTCGTGCTTGATTTCATACGGGATATTTTCATTCATTGATTGTCACCATGCAGAAGGCCCGGGCGTATGAATAAACTTAGCGATAACTTGTATATAAATTCGACGAATATATTTTCGCAAACGCAAATTTATATTTTTTGGTTATATTTATCCGAACGGAAAAACGCTCGATCTTATATATATGGTGATCAGTGTGGGAGATAACGACAATCTAAATGGTTTTGAGATTACCTTTTCGAGGCAGTGCAAGATTTACGTTGCCATCCGGGTGGGCAAGAGGAAGAGAAGTGAGAGAGAGTAGAAGGGGAAGAATAGATGTATAGATATATAGGAAGCGTGGCCGAAACTCGTTGTAGCTGGTCGTGAGATAAACGGCATAAATTTTGCGGGCACAGGGCGCATTAATAAAAAAGTTTTCACGTAATCCATGAAATAATTCACAATTATAACGATCGTCAGTTTTGTTTTGTTTTTTTTTTTACGCCAACATTTTCACTTAAATTTTGAAATTCACTGAAATGAATATTGTATTTTTCATAATTTGTAATTTAATTAATTATTTAATTAATTTTGAGCAGAGTTGGATACTTTTCCTTTTCTGAACAACAATATTTGAGCAGATTAAAGTTTTGGAGTAGTCAACAGTATATTATTAAAATAAATAATTGATATATTGTGAATAAGCGAACGACTGAATTGAAGAGCACATGTCCATGAAATTTTCATTTCTTCCTTCATCTACATTTGATCATAACGGCGGTATACACTTATACTATCGTGTATGCAATTCATACGACAGTGAATAAGATTCGTGTCATGTTGTATAGCTTCACGCGAGAACGTTTGCACAGCACAAGGTATTTCTTTATCACTTGCCCAGCGTTCGCGGAAATACCGTGGGAAGAGAATTCTATGTAGAGAATAGAAAATGTACGGAGAGAATGAGGCAGAGTGAGACGTATTGTGAGAATAAAAGACCACGACAAAGAAGTATACGGAAAGAGTGTACAAGTATATAGAAGAAAGTACTCGCGAGAAAGAAAGACGAGCCTCTGCTCATGGACAAACAATCTCGTGAGAATTGTAAAATGGATTGGTGAATTTTTCTCGCAAAAGTCTACATTAAAATTGTGAATGAATAAATTTCTACGTGAATAATTCTTTTTCGTTTCACATATTTGTTCAGAATTATGAGGGAAGACAAAAAGTGGGTAAAAAAATTGGAAAATATTTCGACAAAAATTCGAAACTTTATTCCCGGCGATTTTCTGCTGAAATATTTTTCACTGTAAATGTTCCAATATAAACTTTACAACATCGAAGGCATTCTTGTGATAAAAAGTTTCTGTGTTGAATGTGTAACCAATGGAATTCGGGTACGGAAAACAGAGAAAAAAAAAAAAAAACGGTCAATGCAATAAATGGAATGTGGTATGCTTTGATGTTGGGTAAAAAAGCAATTTCCCAACTTGAAAAATCTATAATTGGGAAATATATATCCGACGGAATATATAGTGGATGAGGTGAATGCGCAAATGAGATAAAAAAATACACTAACCGATAAGTACCATCTCCCATATCCAAGTTTTCCAATACGGATTAGTAATAAAAATAAAATTGAAAGAAAAATATATCGGGGCAATATAGAAATAAATTTTTTAATAGTTCACCTAACAATTTGAGCGTAATCAAGTGGATTATGGGAAGCTTTAGACGATCATTGCAAATCCCCACGTGTAAAAGTAGGTGAATATACTTAACCATTAATTAACCACTCATCGTCGCATATCTAATCATTGTAATTGAGACATTAATGGGCGTTACCATCAACCACGCACCGGAGTTTAGCTTCCATACTACTTATCCGACCAGTTTTTGTCGCAAAAACAAAAAAAAGAAGAACTACAGTGAGAATGCAAAGAAAAAACGAGGCGTAAAGCACTGGTTGATATGTCTTGTATGGATACGAGATCATGAGCATTATAAAACGGCTTACTATAAGCTCTTAATACGAGAATAATTAGCGACACATTTGGAGTTTAATCCGCCAGTTTCATTCATGCTAATGAGACCAGTCCCGTTAATGAGTAATAATTCCGTTACCCATTTTGGTTCAATATATATATATTATTCAAATATCCCCAATATATATTCAATGACTTTTACTCTGTATCAATAATCACAATAGGGAAAAAAAATTCATTACTGGTTGCATCATCAAGATAATGTTTCTTCGTATATTTAATCGCAAGAATTATCATTGTCGATCGGAGTATATCATTAAAATTCGTTTGATTGATAAAAATTTCTTGCATTCGTATAACTGTAGCAGACAATGGCACATTGTAATTACGGATTTGCCGGTTAATGGTATATAGAAGGTAATCAGTTCTCCATTAGTCGATAATATGGTATTGGAGTTACTATCGACTTTTCTTTTTTTTTTTTTTTGTATACTTGCTTTCTCATGCGATTGTGCACGATTGCTAATGCATCAATGTCGACTAGTGGCGCACTATTGAAGCGGTATTGTTCGTTCAACAATCACCAGCTCCGCAGTTGTTCGTATGAGGGCTTCATAATAATAGCATCATTGTTGCGTTACCAAAAGCATTATCGCTACCACACCACGTGCTTTCTCCAACGTCGAAATTGGTATTCCCCATGGGTGAGACGCCAAATATGCTCACACATCCTATTGTCTATACATTTCTGCATAAAGATATATGCTCATCGCGTATATAACCTATCAGTTCATTTATCTTTGTATTGTTAAACTATTGATAATTATTTATTGACCTAAATTATATATCTTTATATGGCAGACTCAATTCATTGAGCGCTAACAATGTATTTGTGTTTTTGCATGAAGAGACAAATTTATTATCGTATGAATATTTATTATACGATAATTTATTAATCTCTCATTCAAATATCCATCTGATCATTATATTCGAATGTAAGGTTTCAATAATTCAATTCTAGCTGTTTTTTCTTAAACTTGTATATAAGAACGTATATATGTAGGTATATATATATTGTATACATTCTCGAGTATTATGTGCTTCCATAGATATAACTTTTGTGGGTATAAGCCTTCTTTCTCATTTCGCCTTACGTGCACTTTCTGTACCGCCTCTCTGACGGCTTTGCATAAAACTTTATAAGAAACATTATGAAGTGTCCGTGGTACTTCATTGAAGTCGTGTGCTTGCTCTTCTTCTTGTCGTCTTCATGAAAATGGCCCAACGAACCATCAAGACGAAGATAAAATGCACGAAAAATTAATCAAGCAATGGTTTATCTTGATGGAAAAAAAAAAAAAAAAACACAAAAGTAAAACACGAGAGAGAAATTATATAAATGAATTCATATTCATCCATTCTCATTTCATTGTTGAAGAAATTCGAGATAATTAAGCTGAGCCTTTTTTGTTTTCTCGTGGTGGATAGAATTCAATTTCAGTTTGTATATATATGATAAATGTAATATTATACATTTATATTTGGAAAATTACACTGAACTTGTGTATATATACTATCGTATCGAGTTCATCATGGTAATACATACGCAGTAGTTGGGTGGATTGAGCTGTTGGAATAATGATTATAATGAAGTTGGTGGGTAAGCAATATTCATATATATGATATGCAAGCATCGCGTATATACTAACGTTATCATGACATGAAAACTGCGCGAACATTTGCGTTGCACGATTTCTCATGGGAAAAGCGACGAATAGTAGTCAGGGACATATATTAATTGTTCACACTGTAGTTGAATATGTCCAAATTGCAAATGAATTTTACTCGAATAACACTTTTCATTTATATGCATACATATAATACATATATATATATATATATTTTTGCCCAAATAAAATACGAAACTTTTAATATTCACAATTAAACAAAGTTCGTGTATATATATATACGATTGCTGAAAATACTCACGAATAATACGACGTTGTAAATATGAAGAACGTATTTGAGAAAATTAACGGAGCAGCAACCATCGTCACGAGTCCTGATCCTAGTTGATGTGCCAGGTAATCTGTCGGAGCCTTTTGCCATTTTATCCACGGATTTCCTTCTCACGTGAATTCTCACTACGCTCCTCGTTTCACAATTTTACACGTCACCTTTTCATGGCATCTGTAATCATCCGGATAAAAGACATATATCATTTCTAATTGAAATGGAAACTTTATATATATATATACATTCGAATTTCAGGATATTTTAAAAAATATATAGAATTAATATGAATGGAAATACTTTCAAACTATCTATGATGTTTAACATCAATGAAAAATATTGATTTCATTATTTAATGCAGTATTGGATGCATAAATGAGAACATTCTATAGCCCATAGCATCATCCGGCAATAACTATATATAGTTATATATACAGGCGGGTTTATTTATGACCACACCTTGAAGTACGAAGACATCCTGGGAGTAACTTTGGAGATGCCATAACTTGTCGAGCGAGGAGTGGCCTCTTTTCTCACCTTGCTATGGTATAAATTTATCAACACATCCCACTATCATCCCTACAAGGAACTCTTGGCGTGAGATCAGAGTTATACGTGCATGATACACCCCTGGTTGGTGAACGTTTCTCACAGCATATGGGACATCAAAGTGCATCCATCCACTTTACTGTTGATATAATACGCCAAGAAACTAGCCATTTTGTTACAACGATATTTTATCGTGTATGAAATCGTTGTATGTACAATGCTTCCGTTTATCATGAAATATTTTTGAGTTTAAAGAGGTATTTACGCAAAAGATATTTCGTTTAAGAGGATTAGATTTGTTTTTCATTCTTTATTTCATTTTTTTACGTTCCTTTTTTTTTTTAAAGAAAGCTAACAGTTTTGTTTTCTTCAAACAAGTTGTTTTATTTAATTTTTTTTTTCTCCTTCTGTTAGCCGCACGTATAGTTCAGAGTCGCAAACTTTTCTCTCGAGAATTCATTCGTCCTCATGCATACTTCATCATGCAATGAGAAAAAGAATGTTCGTAGACGCGCGCAAAAGTCTCGTAAAGAAATATGTATTTATACTTTCACGTGAATCTATATATAAAATTTTTTCTTTCCATTATCAGTAATTTCTTTTCCCTCATCCCATTATATATTATAATATAAATATTTATTCGTTATTCTTCAGGAGAACTTTTTCAATAATCACTATTAATATTTTTATTTAAATTCAAATGAGAGCGTACTGGCAAGTTCATTGTTCAAATATAAAAACAAATTCGCGTTGCAGCGCAAAAATAATATTCAAATTATATCCGTCCCTTTAAGAATTTCCCGCTCGCAAATGCCCCATTATTCTTCAAGAGTATTTGGTTGAGTGTCCTTATATATTTCCTTTTGTAATCATTCAAACACAACTCTGAACCTCGTTTATCGGGGAATCTTCAGCGATTACCGTTCAATGATTTGTATGAAGGAAAAATATAATGCATAGAGTGAAAGAAAAAATAGGGGGGGGGGTCCGCGTCTTGCTCGATTTGCGGTTATATAAAATGATGAGTAAACTTGTTCTAGTACCGTGTATATAATTATTAATTACCAACTTACAAATTACATTCAAACGAATGTCCTGTGTTTATATAATTGATGAAGCGCTTGATGTTGGTATGCAGCAGAGAAAAAATTGGTTAGTGGGAATGTGTGAGAGATAGGTTGAGAGAAATAAAAGAGATGAAGAGAAACGATTGACGAGCAACTTTGAGGGTGTGACCTGTCTTGTTGCGTGGGCGAGGGCGAGGTTGGAAATTTCGCTCTGAAATGTCACCCGCGACGGGTGGTTGCTTCAGTAACAAATAAAAGGACGTATATACAGTGCGCGAGTGCTCACTTTATATCGCGTGATTATGCCGCAGGATATAGCCCCGACAGTATCCCGTATGCCGACACCGCAATATATGAATAGCACCGCAGAATAAATCTTAAACATATATATATACGTGTGTGTATTTTTTTTATCTACATAAAATATATACATATGTTCCTCAATGCCTGTGGCGTGAAAGAATTATATCCAATGGATGAAATTTTAACCGTGTGACTGAACTCAGGAAATCTTTTATGAGTTACGGTTGCGCTATGGAATAAATTTTTAAATCACTTCTAAATATTTGAAACAAAATTATTTTTATTTGTGGTCACGAAAAATATATATTATACCTGAAAGAAGAATTATCCAAATGACTGGCACTCACTGTACATACACTGCAGTAGAAAAAATAATAATTTCCATTCAATAAACCACGAAAGAAACTCAATATACATAAAAAGTTAAAAAAATAAGTGTTGAGTGATCAACTAATTTTTTTTTTTTCACGTTTTCTATTTTATTTATTCCTGTTTTTTTGTTTTTTTTTCGTAATCCGATTTTGCCCGCTAGGTCACTGATGGGGACAATTTACAAAAGGGCTCAGAAAGTAGAATAAAAACACGTCGTAAGATAGGTTTGAAAGTGTATCGGTGTATGAGTGTTTGCGATTGGACTCGTCCAGACTGTTCGCCGGTTAGGACGCGACTGATCTTCGTGGGCCGCAATCCGTTAATACGATCTGTGAACGAACGCTAACTCCAGACTATATCTACGTGTGTGCTGTCAGTCGAGTTTGAGCCCTGGCGCGACAAGGTATATAGCAAGAGACTCACTCTCATTTTGTGATTTCACTGGTAGCACCTCTCTCTTTACATACACCTATACTCACGTCCATGTACATATCGGTCTGATCCTCGATGGTTCGTTTCAGATATTATGGCTTGTCGTTTTACTGTGATGAGCCTCGAATCCTGACGATGTGAGAATGTTACTACATCTTTTATGTATACAGATATGTATATATATATATATATTTGGTCCAATAAGTCAGAACAAGTTTTGAGTATTCGTGATCGAATGTCTGTCGTTAAATCAACATGCAGGCAGGTGTAAAAAAATACATATCAAAATAAAATATCGACTCATGTGGTATTGGCAGCAGAATACTTGATTGATTTGTTTTTTTTATATATTCAATTCATATGTATGAAAAACAATATAGATAATAAAAGTGATAAATAATGTAAGAATATTAATATGAGGTATTATATTAGTGCTGAAATTTCCAATTTTACTTGACAAATTCCCTCTTCATATAAAAAAAATGCGAGAAAAAAAAAATCACAGTGAATGCTAATTTTTGACAGGATAGCACATATACATATTGTATTCACAAGAAAAGAATTTTCTTCTATAAATCAATTGAAGAGCATTTTTTCCTTTTCTTTCTCTCTCGACTCGTTTAGCCAAAACCACACTGTTGACTCACTAGATTTCATAAGTTAACTTTTATCCTTATATAGCTAAAAAAGTTTCTAGCTCATCGGCAATTGTACTATGGAAAAGTTCGTTGGCTTTTGTCTTGAATTATGAAGCTACATAGCTGAAAGAATATCTATTATCGAGCGAGTGACTTTTCTATAGATATATATCTTAATATAGATACAGCCATAGAAAAAATGATGAAAACATTCATGGATTTATTGTGTTTGGCAGCATACGTACTTTCGTCTTTGCATTATTAGTGAATAACTCGGAATTATTTCTGATTGATGAAGGAAAATTGTTGAAAGGCAACAATAACTTCTTTCACAATCTTTCAATATTCTCTAGATATATACCGGCTATATTATTGATGTGCACTCATTTATACACATGCTTCATCTTTAATAAATTCCGTCGAGTATTATTGAAAAAGAAGAAGGATAAAAAGAAAAGTAAAAAAAAAAAAAATCAATCTACTGTGGCTTTATTATCATTTGAACAAGTATAAATGAAATTGTATAGCGTTGTGTAACACATAGTGGACTACCCACGTGGATCGTGCGCGCCCACCCGCCATATATACCGAGGGAATACCGGCGCGCCGGATATCATTCTAAGATCTATAGCCTCCATATGTATATATTATACTCTCACTTGACTTCCCAATTACCTTAGTTTCCCTCTGATTCACCATTCACATGAAACCATTCATATATAAGCACTTAAACACTATGCATATTCATGAATAGATAAATGAATGAATAAAACATTTACGCTTTGGAAAACGAAAAATTTATCAGTTTGTTTAATAATAATAATTTGTCATTGAATTTATCTACTCTTAACTCTCATTGATGCGCATTACTTATATATTTTGCAATGAGCAACGTGATCCCCTACTTTGTGTGCCAATTTGTAATAGCCTGATGCGAGATAGTTCCCAGCACCGGGGGGCATATCCTCATTTGTTCAGTGTCCCTATAAATGTCGTCGCACATAGTCAATTTTACTGATTAGACCAATCATCCAATCGTATTAACCTTGCCAGTCACTCTCGCGTACGCCCTCACTCGTTATTGGCTGGTTCCTGCGAATAACCACCAAGAACCACATCAATACACTTTACATATTTCATAAGATAATATACTACTTCAGTTAAAAGTGTTTTGTTAAAGTTTATTCCAAAATGCGCGTATGAATTTTTGTCGTTAAATTTCAACACAACAGAATATGTTCAATTCAACAGTAATGTTTCCGTTTGAAATTCATATCATAAATTTATGTGTATCAAAATTAAACTTGGACAATTTATTCCAATGTCTGCCGCTATGTGTATTGATATTTATTTATTATTGCGAAATAAAAATGAATAGTCATCCATATACATACGTGTATCAGTCCAATTGAAAAGTAACTTGTCACGTCGAAAAATAATTCGACGCACGTATGTGAAAAGTATCCCAACATTCCAATCTCTCTCACTCTTACACGCCTGTCACGCTCGATAAATCTTGTTATTCTAAGAAGAGAGATATCTCTCCCTCATAATACCTTATTACTTTTTTGAATATTTTTCATGTTTTCTTTTTCTTTCTTTTTTTTTGTTCAAACCACCCGCCCACAGTCTCTGTTCTCAATGCGCCCGTGTGTGTAGGCACGACGTTGACGAGCTAAGCTTCACATATATACATTTTATCAACATAATATTGCGTGCGCGCACTCGCAGGTGTTGTGGCTCACCTCTCTGCGTATTATACCGTAGAGAATCGGACACGCGCTAGTGCGCGTGCACGCACGTGAGCCACGCGAGTCTTTTCCCACTACACTCTCTTATTTTTTTTTCTTTCTTCCTCTTCGTTTTCTCAACTGCTCCAAGAACTTCTCTCTCCACATATGCCCCTTCACTATACGTATATATATACACTAACATACACACACACACACACACACAACAGACACATATTAGTCAGTACAAATGTATATATATATATATATATATGAATATTTCTGAAGCTTTGTCCAACTGCGCTGCCCACGCCATCCGTTACGCCCAATTGCACCACTCCGAGTCGAAGTATACTTGCAAAATGTTGGTGTCTCTTTTTTTTTTTTTTATCATTTCCCTTTTTCTTCTTTCTTCTGTATATACTAAAAATCTTGTTCTCAACACTTTGACCATCGTGTCTTCACACGTCTGTCCTCAACACACTCATGAACCACACGACCAAAGTAACGCACAGTTTTTTAATGAGATCTTAATGATGATTTATGATATACTTGGTATATATATATATATGTGAATGATCATTTTTTCTTTTTTTTTTGCTGTTACCAGTTGATTTATTGTAATTTGTCGCGAGATGAATTATCCTATCAGAGCAGATCTTGTTCCGTATATACATATAAATAAATCGTGTAATCACATATGAATAAAAATTAATGCAATAAATCACAATACTGTGGAAAGATAGTCATTATTCATTTGTTCAAGGAGGAGTCCGATCTTGCACTTTTTTATTCTTTTATCGGAGTGTGCAGGCTGCTACATATATTTTGTGAGGATTTTATTTAGATCCCACTGATAACAAAAATATTATATGTGATGGCTTGTGAACGGTGAAATTCCTTAAGGAGCCCATTTTACCCGCACCCATCTCTATATATACAATGTGTATATAAAGGTAACATAGAGATACATATGTATACATAAATGTTTGGCGTTGGGGGGGGGGGGGGGGGGGGATGAGTGCGAGGTATAGTTGTGGCATGGATGTGCTCTGGAAAGAAATGGTTACAATAAAAGGAAAGATGATAAAAATAAAAAAAAGAAAATAGGAGAGTGAGTGAGGAAGAAAGAAGGAGATGTGTAGACTATATAGAGATATAGTGATTTGCTTGGATAATCGTGACCCGGATAACGAAAATGGAGGCGAGTGGTTTTGCCTCTCGGCTCGGGACGCGTGATGTCTTTCGATGTTGCTCCTCTTTCGTCTCTTCTTTTCTGTATTTTCACAGCCCTCTTTTTCCCTATCCTGCGTGTGTTTCACCGATAAATTGAGTGGTCTGTGTGTTTCTATTTCTATTTTATTTTACTTTTTATTATTACATCTGTGTGTATATATATATATATATATATATATATATATATATATATATGTGTGTGTGTACACCTATACAATGTTATGTGAAGCCGCACGCGCGAGCTCGTGCTCGTCGACACGAATTACATTATTCTTTAATATAAATAGTGATGGGAAAGAGACGAAAAAATATGGGGGAATGTCAGTACAGAGAACAAGAATAAAAAACAACATAATATGACAATAAATTATCATTTATTTTTCTATGGTTTGTTTTTCTTACAATTTATTTTTATGGGTAAAAATAGTGGGCGCATTAAAAATGGTTATAATACACCCCTCGACAGTACAGTATATATTGTTGTAATGCAACAGCACTGATGAGTTTCAGGAACTCTCAACATAGAAATTATGCATTGAAATAATAATTAACAATTCCAAACTATCCTACATTGTTGTCACCATGATCTATTATTGCTATCATCATAATAAAGTAGAGAAATTGAGTTGATGAATTTTGAATATAAAGCACTACGATTCATTGTTGAGTATTTGCAAATGTGAAAGACACTTCTATGCTGACGAAGGTTGAAACAGAAGCAAGAGGAAATGTACGTGCTATCAAAAAAAATATATACATATATATGAATAAAAATAAATAAGTTTATGGTGGAAAGGCTACAGTGAGTGGGTTTTCAAAGAGAAGTTTAATTTGCAACACACACACACACACACACATTCATTTGGTTGATCGTTTGATCACATAAAATGGCAGGGCCCGGGCACGCGGTTCCCAGAGGGACAGCACCAGAGTTAACGCCGGGCCAATTTATCGTGATGTTTCTACGCGGGCGCGCTCACGCGCCCGCTCCCGAGACCGATCCAAGCTGCCTCTGCTTGATAATTTACGAGAGATCGCGCCCGCGAGAGAGCGGAACGGATTAATTCGTCGGACACGCGAGCTACTCATTCGGGAAATTTTTCACGTCGGTTTGTTATATACCATACCGATCATATACCGACGAGTTGAAAAGTAATAAAAATAAAATGTATATAAGATATATATAGTATAAATAAATGAGATATATAAAATAAATGGCAAATTAGCTGACGTATAACGACGCATATAAATAGAGATTAAATAGCGGACGAAGAGTGTAATTAACCTCGTTCAGTTGGACGTGTATATATCTATTGATAAATACGAACGTATATAAATTCATTTGAACTATCGTATATATATCCATTTCACGAAAAGTTATGTATCTTCTGTTTAATGATAATTTCTTGCTGTCAATCTATCATTGAACAGTACGAGGAAATTATCAGCATTATGAAATTAGCGGTATAATTAATATGGAATATAAATATATAAATTAAAAATCAAATTTATAACTCTTCATCACGTAAAGATGGAAAGAGTTGGGAAATTGTCGCAAACTCGGACGTGTGAATAAACCACAGTTACATCCGATTTCTGATTTAGTCACAAGTATATATATATATATATATATTTATACAATGAAGTGACATTATAAAGAATTAGAGGGCAAGTGACTTCCATATAGTTGCCAAACTTTTACTTCGCCTCCAATGAATAAAACAAAGTTATATCTCTTTTCTCCCGTCTATTCAATTCAAGTGTTTCCTTATGCATATATGTATGGTATTTATATTTATGGCTGGTAAAATAGAGGATGAAAGTGGAAATGGTAGCACGTATATAGAATGGTGATAGGGCCGGGTAAGAGGAAAAGGTGGCAAGTTAAAAAAAAATATGCCTCTCAGCTATATACCAAACTCTCATACCCATGGACATCAATCTCTCGCGTGGCAATACGTGACTAGCTATGTGATGTTATTGCTATTGGCTTCCCTCGCTTTTCCTTCAACGTCGAGTGTGCCGGAACGAATATAGTTAAGAGACGCGCGTTTGAACACCCTCCGGCACCTTGGGAAAGAGCGAAAAGTTTTCTGTATATAGCGTTCGTCTTACATATTATTGCACGTGGTGCCGGGAATTACGGTACAACTTCAAGACTGACTTGTAGCCTTTTTTGCCCATAATAAAATATTTTTCATAGCACATTTTTCCAATTTTTGTTATTTATGTTTTTTTCTCCATGTCATCTGTTGTGGAAGTCGTTCAATGACAGAAACACGCATCATCGAGTTCGGCGCATTGATATTATCGTGACGATTATTGCGACAGGAGAAAAGAAAAAAAAAATTAGACGAATAAAAAATTGAGGGTGTGAACTAAAATTTATTGAAAACAATTTTTCAAGTTTTGACATTGATATGTCAACACTTTTTTTTTTTAGCTTTGTAATAATGTTCCAAATCAACTGAATCGTGTCCACCTTTAACTGTTGGACATAATCGACAACATCGATGTGATGTAGTAACTGTATACCTCTTTCATGGGCAAAAATATATCGTCGTGACACATGGGGCAATGGTTGCTTGTGAGGTTGAGAGATGAACGATACAAATGAAACCAGATAAATATATATATATATATATATATATATATATATTTGTGTGTATATGAAAAGACGAATAAAAAGGAGGTATATATAAAGAAGGAGAGGAAGAAGATGAAGAAGAAGGATAGAGGGTCAAGAACTTGCAAGAGATGTTTAGCCGATCCTTCAACCGTGGTGAACCCGACCTCGATAGTATCATTGTGTTATGGCATCGGCACGCGCGTGCACACAACTATAGAGGCCGCATCTCGATCAGCCATGTCAGCATATCTCCTTCGCCATACAACAATTTATATTGCATAGGAATATATCAATGGCATTTGCGTCATTCATGCATATGGAAAAGCCAATATTTTTTATTTTTTTTTTTCTCTCAAATTTTTATATTTCGTATACATAATGGAGTATGTCTATATAGTAATTGACTTTATGAACAAATTTTTCGGTCAATTCATTGTTTAGCGATTTTGACTTTGAGATCTTTATGAAAATTAAAATTGAAATAAACCGACAAATCTGTTTAGGAAGAAAAAAAATTCTTCTACATACTAAAAATATATAAAATGAAGATGGGAATATTTAGATATACACGTATAAATCCTTTTGGTTGAAAGAAATAGTTATCAGGTCGAATAGTGCCATGGATGAGTATAAAAAGGAGCGAGTGACGGGGGAGGAGCAAAAGAGATGAGAAGAGCAGATCTCATTTGTGCAGATGGCCTCGCGCCGTGCGAGAGAAATCACCCGTGCGATAAGGTCGATATCGCGGGCGCATGGTGTATATATACGGGCAACATCTGCTGATACCTCGCTCTCGAATCTCGATTGCGCGCCACGACGTAATGCAGATATATCCAAAATAAAAAGGAAAAACGATGCGATAGGACATATAGCATATGAGGATATATATATATATATACTTATGTGTATCAATGTTTAATGTAGGTATCTAATATATACATATATGGTAAAGCACATATATGAATAGCGTGATTCCGTGATGCTCTTTCGAGAAAATGTTGATGGCCCCAGGGTGAGATGCCGTTGAAAAAGTAGAAGGGGTGTCGTAGCATGGAATCCACTTCACTCGCTCGCTCTCACTGTCTCGCTACTCTCTCATTTTTGCTGCCCGGAAAATATTTTACCAGATAAGCCCGCGAAGAAAATTGGCTCGCGTGTGGCTCTTGATCGGTTATCGGTCGCGACCATCTTCTATATAAACCAATATAATAGCAGGTCAGAGGTTGATTCCTCTATATATGCCTAGTATAACCCTTACTTTACCAATATATACTTTGACCTTTTTCAAATAATATTTTTGCCTTCATTATGAGTTTATTCCTGACTCGGCCAATTATAATTACCCGAATAATAATAATAGATAGATACATATATGGAGTAGTTATAGGTAATTCAATTCATGTCTCGATCTGGTTATCGTATCCCGTATAAACTAAAAATGGAAACATTAAAATTTTATTTGTCAGCATGAAATAATGATAATATAGAAATAATGTCAACATTTCCGACAATTGGATATGTGTTGAGTTCCATTGGGAGAATACCTCACAAACACGGGGAATATCACTTTCGATTAAATTAAAATGAATTAAATGATGCAGAAAAATCCATATTACATTTGGGTCTTTATCATTTTTTATTTCGTTATGTGCTATATTATGTCTATATTAATACTTCTAGTAGCATAATCAAATTAAAACGCCGTATGATGGCTTCATTAGAGATACAATGAAGGATTGAAATCATTGTGCGGAGAATAAAAAAAAGAGATGAAAAAAGATTATACAAAAATTAGTAGAAGTGGGTTAATAGGGGCAAAAGGCACGGCGAGAAAAATAAGAATATGAAAAGCGAGAAATGGAGATAGAGCCGCTCTGCACACCGTTGATGATGCTCCATTTCACACAAATATATATCTATCTATATAAAGATATATATTCAAACCCGCGTCTACCACCTTATCCGTGGCACGTGAGTGGCATGAGAAACGTGCCATTACATTATAATAAAATAAACTGTGTTAACATGACAGGAAATCCAACTACATCCTTTTAAAATTCTCCAGAAAAAAGTCCCATCACATTTAAAAAAAAAATGTTTTACACAAACATATAACAATTCAAAGAATTTAAAGCTCCCTGGAGGGGAAAAAAAAAACCCATTGTGTATTTATTCTATTTTACTCTTGTCTCAACATTTGAATAACTGAATAAAGTATGAAAATATGACGTAATTCATGTAATGTAAATTTTTTTCCTATATATTACCTATACGCGTCACATAATATCATCTCTTGAACAGTGAATTACGAATCGCGTCTATCAAAACTTGATCTCGATCATCTTCCATTTGATATATACACGCACATAACCATTTGATATGCACATATTATACCACAGACAATCTTCAAGTCAGTCCGTGGCTTTCTCTAACGTCAATCACATCGACCGCACAGTGTGCGGTGTATATGTGTATTTTATATCATCAAATAAATATTCTAGCTCTACTCCCGTCAATCACTATCAAATATCAGACATGTCAAATTATATACGAACATGAATAGTATTATTTTTTATTTTTGTTCTTTCTTTTGACGTAGCTTATTGGCCCACCTTTTTTCTGTTTTATTCAAGACAAAAAAAAGCAAAAATCCGTCTGAATATTCGGTGCTAGACGACAATGATTTCACGGTGAGAAAACTGGTCAGAGATTTAACACATATTATAGCTGTATTGTATATCAATTATGCATGAATAACCACACAGAAAAAGTATGTTGTTGGAAAGTTTTTTAAGACATTTGTTGGTTTGTCTGTATAGCACCCTAATGAATTCAACGAACTGAATTGAAAATTACAATTTTAAGTAAACAAAATCATTAATTAATTCGCTTATATTGTAATTTGTTCATCCGTTGGTTTAGTTTGGATATAAAATTCATTTAATTTTAATGGCGTAGCCGTAGTCGCGTGAAATATCAGGTCATTCGCATAATCTTGCCTGAATGTATGAGAATATGCCACGGTGCAGCTGACTATGACAGTCCTCCTAGCACACCTTAATACTCGCAATCTCATGGCTTCATTTTATTTCTCCCACTTTTTTCACGTCTCGTCGTATCCCTTTTTTTTTTTTTTACTCTTTCGCTTTCTTCACGTTCAATTCGTCTTTAATTCCTTCCGTGCGTCCAATTCTTTCTCTCTCTCTCTCTGTTCAATTATCTTAAGTAGAGATAACGAGTCGAGGGGCAAAATCAAGAGAAACCTTTTTATTCCAATACCAATTCGCTATTCGCTATTTTATTTTTATTTAATTTTTGTTCTTTTCGCATGAACAATCCAAGATATTACGCGACAAAGTTGAAACAGTGGATAAAGAAGAAAAAAAAAAAACGAGAATTGAAAAAGTTTCTATAGTTTTCAAAGTAAATGTTGGAATTGATAAGATCATATTAGGATTATAGGTAGGAATGAGAAAGTATAGGTGAGAGAACTTGAAAAAAAGAATGAAAAATTCTGGATGTATATGTGTGTGAGCATGTACAGAGTAATCACTAACAGTGGCCACCACGAATTCTATTATCCATTGAATACTTAAGTTTAATTGGATAGTTGAAAGAAGCTGAAAGTATGATTGAAGACACTTTGTTTGAGATTCAAAGTTTGAGGTCAAACTTTATTCATAATTAATCGTTTGTTCACGGTCTTCACATCGTTGAACATTTCATTAATATAATAAAATATTACGGAGAGTGAATAAAAAATTGACGATGAAACTGGTGCTAGGGAATTCATTAACATCTTTATAATTGTTTCTCAATATTCAAAAAAATTATACAGACACTTTCAATCCACTTTTAATTTCATACTTCGAAACTCAATATCCATTATTAACTTTTCCTTTTGATATCGGAGCTCACACTATCTTGGTCGAATGAAAACTTCTTCTATCACTTGTTAATGTTTAGCTAATTGGGTTTCAAGTGTACTCACCATTTTAATTGATATACATTGTGCCAATTTCAATTTCATTTTATTCTCGGCCCCCTGTAATTTTTGTCGCTATTATTTTTTATTTCTCGCCGAAGATAAAATGTTCTAGTGTGTCAGGAAACTAAAGGGGGTACTTGGTAAATTGAAAACGGACGAGACTTTATGGAGGGGGGCGGTGCGAATATAGTATAACAGTAGAAAGACTTGAGATTGCTCTGGCTGTGCCTTCACGTTTAGTTAAAAACTTTTGGAATTTAATATCTCCTTTCATTTGCGATTGTAAAGTGTGTTGCAATTCTCAGTGAAGGATTTCCCAACAGATGGGACTCGCAGAGAATGACTGATAAATATAATTTTAAACGTGTAAAAAATATCCAACTTGCTTTTTCCAACTTCAGTTAGTCTGTATTTACCCAATCACACTCACCGGTTTCTCATGTAATTTGTATTTTATGTCTGTTGTACAAAGGTTGTCAACTTTAACACTCGCTGTTAATAAACTTTATTTCAACGTGAAACTTTTGGTGTTGCTATTATGTCACTGTCATTTTGTTTGACGAAACTAATCCAGATGTGAATTTTGCACCTTGCAATTTCATTTAACCAAGAAACACAGTCACTGTCTCACTTTTTCAGTTTGCTACTTTGTGAATGAGAATCTTTCGTTGTACGCTTCGGGGTTGCTGTTGTCACACATCCGTTTCACAAGTATATTCTCTCGTTCGTTTTCTCATTAAAGGAAAGCCCCATCCAGCATGAAATTTGCAACATCCTTTGGCATCATCGTGTCTTTGATAACTACCTTACAGAATACTATACCATTCCATTGTACCAGCTTGCCGAACAAAATTCAAGAGAATATCTTATGTCCTGGGGGGATGGTTTGGCGCTTGGCACTGAATTCCAAATTTGTATAAAATGCAAATAGCTCTTCCCTTATGTAATTTAATAATGAAACTAAATCGGTAAATCTGGCAAGATGTTCAGAAAGATTACATAAAATGTTTGTTTTCTTTATTTTAAGCATTTATCAAGAAATGGCCTCCATAATTGGTAGAATGGAGAATATATACGATATACGTACATTATGAGTAGTACATGATGAATTTACGTGACAAAATTTATCATTTCGAATGAATATATCTTGGATTAAAAAAATTTCATTAAATCATTATTTGAGATATAGGAGCAATGGCCAGTTGATATTTGTGGACAAAGCACGAAGATATATATGTAAAAATGCTGTGGCATTCCGAAACGATTGAGTAAAAGTGTATAGCATCGGATGTCCTTTGAAAACGGATGCAAGAGATCTGATGGAGTTTCTATTGGCATCCTATGATGCGATTGAATGCAGGATATGACTACATACATAGTACTCTGATTTCAGAGCTCGTCTCCCATTGCCCTTGAGCATTGCCTTGATCATATATATTCCTGTATAATACCTCTACGTTGTCAACCAATAGATTTTGAGAAAGTAACAGTCATGACGAAAAGTGTTTATACACTTTATTATAATTGCTAACTAAAACATCAATTACCTAGTTATTTATCTATTGCAAACTTTAAATATAATTTTTAGCATTTCTGTACTTTTTTGTTTGAGTACCTGTTATATTACATAGTCGAATACAAAATTTTTCATATGCCCCGAACAATTATTTTTACAAATTAAATTAATTATCTACAAATTATTATTTTTTTATCCCATTCGCGTCACACTTCGTTTCGTGACAATTTGAATAATAATAAGAAAAATGGAGGATTTCACGTTTAGTTGAGTTTGCGGATAAGATGCCCGACTGTGGAGGAGTAAGGTGCGATGAAAAGGAGGCGCAGAAGCCAGTGAAGTCTCTGTAGATTGTGGACGTTGACGAGTCCCACCGCAAACCAAGTCGGTAGAAATGAGAAAGACACTTGGAGAAAAGCAAGAGACGACACCAGCCATCGTGTGACACAACTAAACTTGGAATGGGTGAAAGCACCCAAGAAGAGTGAATATAGAGATAGGACAATAATGGAGAGTGAGAGGGAGAATCGTGAGCAATTTATCCCGGAAGAAGTGGGTGAGTGGCACCAAAACTTGCGTGGCGCCCGACGACTTTCTTGCACCCGACATCACAGAATTTCTCTCTCACTATCTGTATGGTACAGAGCAGCAAAAAAAAAGTTTGCTGTTGGCGAAAAAAAAAAAAAAATCATAATAATAATAGAAAAAATGAAATAAAAAGAGTAAAGATTCTCACGAAAGCGAGAACGCCGCTGAGGAAACCACTGATGATGAAGAAAAATGTGACGTACATATACACATATATAGAATAAAGTCGGTAGTTAAAAATTGAAAATGGTGCAGATAGTGAAATGTTATATAAAAATAAATGAAGTAAAGAACTATGACAATGCAACAGGAAATCACTGATATCGTTCTTGATATTAATCATGTTATGTCTAAGTGTCAAAATCTACTTCGGCATTGTTCTGCCACTGTGAAACAATGAAAAACCCAATGACCAGTCAAGATGTCAATGAGTGCCAAAAAATAGATAGACGAACTGATCGGATACGATATTGTGGTCAGATTTATCAGAAAAAAAAATGTTTGTGAACGTGATGGCAAAGTTTTGTTTCATATTCCTATGAAACGTTGGTTGAAACGAGGTGATAAAAGGAATTCACTTGAGAGAGTTGCAGGTGACGCAGAAAAAAAATAACGAAATGAACATAATACTTTTATATTCACGAATAGATTCGTTTCACGTGGGGGAATATAGTATTAGTATATCCTTTATGATTCTCAAATGGCATTCTACGTATTCACGTTTATGACTCTCGAACATTATCTTAACGATAGAACTTTGGGATTTCTCACTATGGAAATCCCTTACCTCCGAGATATTTGGCTTGCTTTCAATGAATTCTGTATATCCTATATAATACTTATACGATATTTTTATTTTAACCGGTATCGATTACATTATTTAATATTCGTTGATATGAAAATATTGTGGATATATAAAATAAAGAATTACTCAAGGTTCGATGCATCTCGATAAAACATTTCAACAAGTTGACATCTGTATTGGTTTTTTTTTGAAATGTCGTAGAAACAAGTGAAATAATTGTGCAAAGGATGAATGGCAAGTGAAATAGCCGTGAAGTACGCGGTGAAGCTGAAGTTTTCCGGCTTGGTGAACACGACAATCTGAACTAAATGGTGAATCCGATGCGCCAACGCCACACTGGGAGGTTGGACAGTGCTCCTTGTGCGCTTTGATACGCTCTGATGCGGTTACATAGACTACGCCCTTGTATGCCCTCTCATCTGAGCACATCAACGTGAATCATGGTGAGTTCAGTGGATGCCAGTCTGTAGTAAATGTATAGCTACTTTGAATATGAACCCAAGATAAATCTTCTCTTCGCATGTATATTTATGAAAATGATCTGTTGATTTACATATTGAAAAATATTATGTTGACGGGCTTAATTATGGTAATTATATTGTTGTGAGAGCAACTATTTTTGAGTAGTCTCAGACCTCTGATGGTTATCAATTAGAGCCGTATCCATATGGTGTCGCAGATGGAAAAAGTTTATCTCTATCTGATTTCCATTATTTTTCCGCGATACAAGCGTGAATTAGTAAAGAACTAGTACTTTGAAATTATTAAGATGATTCTCTTTGATGTCAATCCAAATATCATCATTTGTCTTTTTATCATTATATATCTTCTTTAAACTGGAGTTACCTTTGAAATGTAAATTTTATTGCGTCAAAGTCAGACACTGGAGAATCACGACACGAATTTAATAGTCCGCCAATTTCCGACGACGTAACGAAACGCAATTCGTCTCGAGTTCGTGAGAATTAACCCTTGGAAAGACGCGAACACGTGCGACTACGTGCTTCAGATATTATATGCGAATCGTGTATATGAAATTGAATTGCTACACGTGGGCAAAAAGGTATTGTGATGAAGGACATTTAAATTAGTTAATCGTACACCATCACGTGTGATGTGTGTGTGGATGCATTGGATCTCATACTGAGATATTCATACAATTTATTTTCCTTAGATGGTTTATAAAATCATATCATACAATTGTTTAATACTCCGGAAGATAATACTAAATTTACCAAAGCAAATTGCATGTTAAATGTCAATTATCTTCATAATTTATGTCTGAGACATTAAATGCTTGAACAATTCTAAAATCAGATAAGATGTTCACGGAATTTTTTCAGTTTAATTTCTTTCTCTCATATCATTTCATACTTCACTCGTATTACATTACTGTGGAATTCAACTTGGTGGAATTTGCTCTTCCAGGTTAGTTGAAGAATGCAACGAACTGGGGAAAATGGATGAAAGTAAAGAGAAAAAAGAAATGTTGAAAAATTTTTTAGACCGAGAAAATTCCACACTACATTCGAAATTAAACGGAATGCCGGTACGGGGTCTCTGTTGGATTACACGCAGGTTACATCCGTCAGTTTGTTCGTTTGCATACATATATATTTATATGCCGCAGTATATATGCGATGGTAATTGAATTTAGTAAAAGAAAAAAAAACTGTCGTTGCCTGCAGCCGTTGCGCAATTTTAATTTCCGTTTTTATGACGTAAAAAATCAAAGTTTCTTGCTTGGGATAACTGTGGTTATGTATTTGTGTAAAAATTCTCTCATTTTAGTATAACATTTAACTATAAAAAATATACATGTACGGAAAATTTTCACCGAAAATTTAATGTCGTGTCTGAAAAAACAAGTTGTGTATTAAAATTATGATGAGAACCAAATTTATTCGATTTCAGAAAGAAACACGGGCACAGGCAAATCGTCTCGAGAAATTATTCATTACTTTAAAGTGAATTATTATGGTATCCCATATATATATATTGTTTTCATTTAGAACCGATATATTTTCTCAGAGACTTATCACCGGCATTCAAATTTTATGTTTTCAAAACTATACGTGATCCTTTATCGTAAAGTTCACTTGACATTCCATTCTATTATTAAAGTTCCGGCAAACTTTGAACACATATACATATACACAGTCATATATCTGAGTAATAGGCCAGTGTTAAACTCTATAACCTACGCTTGCGTGACTCCAAATCATTCGTCACCCTTTAACACGAATAACTGATGCTATATATATATATATCTACAACATGACTACTGTAACCGTGGTAAAGTTGAGTTGCGAAAAGCAGGTCGACATTCCAAATTGAATTAATAAACAAAAAAATGAATGAATAAACAATTCCTTTGAAAATCAACAGACAACAATTCTCGTAAAATGTTTTGTTATACGAAAAACTGCAACCTCACGCTCGTCGAAATTGTTAACCAATTTAAATGTAAATTTTATATATAAGAATGGTTATTTTCTTTCGCTATCATTTGCAATCTAATGCGCTTTCCAGTGCTTTCACCAGAATTGAATGGTTTATTTTTGTACACAAATAGTTCATAATGTCTGTAATGAAGAAAATTTGCAGTACATAAGTGCATGGTACTTTCACATTTAGCGTGTTATCAAGTTTTGTGCACGGAAATTTGTTGGGGAAACATACGGGTAATAATTTAAGTGGCTATCTTAATGTAAATTTGTGTCAGCATTGACCCACACTTCGTGACACTCCAAAAATACTCCATAGCTATTACATGTAACAAGAGTTATTAGAATTTTACCACTGTATTTCACTTTAGCTAGAAAGAAGAAGTAAAAGTTTATGTTGATATTTGTACACTTTGCATTCATTTAATTTTTCAAAACCGAAGACTGAACAACTACCCTGGAGATCATGGAGGCCATGAGGCCATGACTGAATCTCCTTGAAGATACATTGTTAATATAGATAGAATTAAAAGAGGATTTGGTGGTGCGCAGCTTTGAAATGGTACCGAAAGTAATCAACAACATAAAGTGAAAATAAGAGGAAACATAGTTGGGAGAGGAGACACACATAAAAGAGGTGAAAGGAGAGAAAGGAAATGAGGGTTGCACGTCGCAGAAGCTAGGTGGCTTTTTTCATGGTCCGTAAATTAAGTCAGCACGACAACAACAACCACGTCTGACTATTCTATTTCATATATATACTGAGAATATGTCTGTGTACAGCGAAGTTAACCTTCCACGTAGAGCTTAATATCTTGGAACGTAACCCGCACGTTATTAGGAATTTTTCTTAGATACTAGGTGTTTTTACAACGCGTTTTATAACGCATCAACCACATTACGTATAAAACTATATATACTTGCTGGAATGATTCAACGTTTTTTTTTTTATTTTCTTCTCTTATCATATTTTTTCTTGCTGTTACAAGTAGCACGAAATTCGAAAAACAATTCCACCTAATGACAACAAATATGTAGAGAATATGACGCAACTGGATATTTCAGTATATGTATAAAGCGAGAACTTGACTTTGCCTCAGTATAATTGCAACCGGCTTCTGCCGGCCTCAGCTCTGTCTTTCTCATCTTGCTTTTTCTCTTTATCTCTAATGGCATTGTTCTCCCTCAAACACAAACGAGCTGCATAGAGCGGCAACATCTATACTCTATATACGGTTGAGTGTATAGAACTCATTCGTTTCATTAGTTGCATTTTTTAGCCTTCTGAATTGACATTATTTCGTCCCTGTACGACTAATTAAAGTCGAAGAGGCCGAGTTTATCCTCTTTCACGTTTTTATTTTTTACTTCCACTCCACCCTTCGTTCTATCTCAATATACAATACATTTCTAAACTTTCTACATTTTTTATCTACTGTTTTTATTCGCATTGCATTTTTTTCATTTTATTTTTGTATTTTCCATTCCATGGATTCCCTATTATTCTTTCCTTTCTCCTGAAATCTTTTTTTTTATCCTTTTTTTCCAGTTACCTTTTAGTTTATCATCCGATTCAGCGATTTTTCATTTTCCTATACCTCTCGTTATTTTATATTTATCATTATTATTTTTTCTCCGTAGCTTACATTATTCAATTGTGCATGGCTTTTCATAGAAAAACCCGAAAAACAAAAAACAAAATTGGGCGAGAAGTCATGATCATGTATTGTGGTATTACTCCACCGCGGATCCAAGGATATTCTTTTCATTTTCTATAGAACATGAAGGAAAAAGAAGGGAGATATAGAAGGAGGGATCGGATATTGCTGTGATAAAAAAAAAAATTGAATCTTTTGGACCCTCTGTTCTCATATAATTCTGAATAACTATGGAGGCTTCGACCGTTCTGAAAAAAAAATTGAGAAATGCGGCTGAGAGTCCTGGTTGGCTACACAAATATTTTTTTATAGAGATATACTAACGTGCGTGTGTCCGACTTTTTAGAACAGATAAACGGTATACCGTGCACACAAGCGGAAATTAAAATTCGATCGTGAAGTCTAGATATATGTACAAGCCATCTATATACCTATATATCGTTTCATGCAACAATTCTGTGACAGTTATTGGACTTTACGAATTTGAATGCAAACAATTAATTGATTGACGTGACAAAAAAGAACCCTCAATGATATTTTATAATTGTTACGAATTGTTCGTATGACTTTGATACAGCATTGAATATTTGATTTATAAAATTTCTGAAGAGAATAATTCGTGTTTGCAATTTACCAATTTCGAAATTGGGCAAGCGTGATTCAATAACCAATGAATGAAACGTAAATGGTGTCTAAAAATGAATCCAAAGATGAAAGTAACAAAAGCGATAAATAAGAAGATCAAAGATGAGGCGAAAAAAAATGTGGAAATAACAGGTATACTATAGCCTTTCAATCGACAATATTGCCGCGGCACTTATTGCATCGTTCTTCACCACACATCGCCGCCAAGCACTCTCGATAATGACTATTGATTTGAGATGTATGCGTGTCCTTGCCAGAGAGAAATAATTTACCGTCGAAATTTTGGTGCGTGTCTGATACCCACCAATATATTATCCCTTTTTTTTTCTTCCCAAGAATAATTTTCGTTGCTGACTTATATTTCGTAATATAAATTCTTTAGTGAAATCGGATTGATTATTATTTTTTAGTATGGAGAAATTAAATTGTAAAATTTTAAATTTAAGTAATCAATGTATAATAAGAGCGAGAAGGTTATACAAAATTTGGCAAACACGATATACAATTATGTTTAATTCATGAAAGTTCGAGCAGCTCCCTTATATAATACTCCACCGCTCTATAGATCTCTCTCTCTCTCTCTCTCTCTCTCTTTCTCTCTTTCCCCAACGGAAAAAGGGTAACGACCTGGCGATTAATGCACTTTTACATAAATCGAGAACAATAGGTTTTATGTTAAATAAAGCACACAAAAGTTTAATGATATATATCAAAGTATAAATTCCATACATTTTCATTGTGGGTGGTTAAGCGAGCGGAAAAAAAACTCTTAGTAAAATTGGAATTCTTTTGATTATTGATATGATATACAGCATTTACATTTCAATTTTTTTTTCCACTCTTTCTCTCACTTTCTTTTGACTTTCATCGGGCGAAGTATCATTGCTTTTGCACCGTTGAAAATGTTTTCACTAATTATGTGGAAAAAATACATCGGGGAAAAAAATAAAAATCAACAAGCAAACGGAATTTCTCATTGAAATTTTTGTGCCACGTGGGATTATACACGAAACGTGTTTTTTCAAAGAGATTAAATTCGTATACGGGTCAGCATAAAACACTCACCGACTATCCGTCCACCAAATTAAATAAATTGAATATAAAATCGTCCTATGTCTCGACATTGTATACATTCACATACATATATGTGAACGATTGAAATTTGTAATCGAACCGTTCCATGCACAGCAGAATAACGTAAATCCACAGCATTTCAGTCAATCAATCGAACTGTTGAATATGTCCTTGTATTTCATTATTAAAAATAAATAATGTTCTCCATTACCCAATATATTTTTGAACCAATAAATCGTAAAACAAAAGCACGATACTACCAAGTTGAACAACAAAGAGTGAATTCATGATCAATAATATTTGAAATACTTTGCAAAAATTTCAATAAAAATTCCAACACACAAAATCAAAGTGACATGATGAATTTCCGTCCGTGTCCACAATATAAATGGGTATATTCTCTCGCCATTTTCGTCTTCATCTCAATCCTCGTATAAATATTGCACTCGCTTCCCATCTACAGGTTATTCTCTCACACGAAGACACACAGGAAAACTATATGCATCGTCATGGCACTGCCAAGCCCATGTGAATCACGTTGAGAAATAAATTGCGTCTGTTCTGGAGGGTCAAAACGGAAATGACACAAGTTGCAGTGTTGTGTTGAGAAGTGCGATAAAAAGGAATAGTGTGAATGAGAATTAGTGAATAAGAACTTTATATCTATATTTATACATCTACATATATATTATATGGTATCAGGAGTATAAGTTACAGATGTATGAAATTATTCTTCAGTGACAATTTCAAAATGATAAATAAATAATCGCTCGACCTATGGATATCTATGTCCTCAATAAAACGACCTGTGTCCGTTGCGAAATGACACAATATTCCGCTTCGTTGTGCATCAACGCAATTATCGTATTTTTCCTATTGCACGTGTATTCTCTTCCTCTATTTCTATGTATATATTTACATGTATACTCAGCTATGAGAAACAATTGAACACATAGAAATAGTCTGGGAGGTGAAATACATATATTATACACAGTGTGTCGCAAGTAGAAGTCATGACATGATGAATTAATGTAACATTTTTTCCCCTGATCCAAAGCGCAGATTATTGATACAGTGCCAATATTCAATGAAAATCTTGACACTGATCGAGCACTAGTCAAGATCAGGATATAGTGTCTCTCAATTCCATCTTCATTATGGCATCCATCTATTATCAAATAAAAAATAAAACCAAAATACAATTTCGAAAAGATAATATTAATCCAATAGTTATGACTGATGCAATCTCCAACAACACGACAATTAAATTATCACAAGTGATATTCAGTAATTTGCTAAAGTACAGTAATATTCATTGTGTGCGAGAATCAACTTTTAGTTGTCCTGTCAATTGTGGAAATGTGGTTTCTCTGTTACTACTGTTAGAGTAGATGGCGTTTATTGGACTAGGAAATACGTTGGAAATAGAGTGAAGGAGAGAGATATCACTTTTCCAACCTCTATATTACTCTCGCCATTCCTTTTGCTTCTACATCCATTGCTTTACACTAAAACGAACAGGCGAACCACGCGTACCGTGATACTGTAAGTGACTGGCCTGAGGCAGTGCAAATGCATTTCGAGGCGGTACAGTAACTGCCGTTACCACTCGCATCTCTGTTGCATATATAAATATATGTACCTACAATCTATCCATTATACAAATATATACACAGGTATAGTTACTGTTGATTGTGTGTTCATCCAATATCATGTATTTTCATTTGCAATATACAGCCAAGCAATGATAACTGTTGTCACAAGCAAGCGGGAACCCATCATCCGCGTTATACTGCAATGTCATTCATTCTGGAATATGTATTTTATACGAAAAACCTACACACGTCCAATATATATTTTTTTATACAATCTATAGAGTCACGGGTTCAATTTGACATGAATAAACAAATTTATTTTAATTATATGTTCTCTAGAAGGTTTTTAATCCTGAAATAACTGACCTGGTTCATATGTATTCTCTCAACTTTTATTTATGAAAATAAAAAATAAAATGATAAAATGAAGTAACCATATATTTTTCATTGAAAAGTGGATTCCACCACTTTCTACACAGTAGCATCTGTCGCTGATTTTATAAAACCCAATATAAAAATCACTATACATATGCTCATATCATCATAAGAAAATTTCCATAACAATACAGAAACGAGCTACTATTACGTTCAAACAATGAAATGATTTACGAGTGCGAATATAAATTCGCCAGTGTACAATAAAGCATAGTAGAGCTTTGTCCCGATATATGCATACATGGCTATCGCACAACGTGCACTTAAATTTGAAAAAATAGATATATATATATACATGGAGATTGAGGTCGATATTATGGCGTGACGTTTATATGAAGATCATTTCAAAATGCTTTGGCACATAACGTGCACTCAGTTATACTCTACCCCACAAAACGAGTACTTCAAGTCGGGTCCACGCTTTATCCGATACTTTATCAACGAAAGTATGAAGATTTATGTCTACAAGTTCAATATATATGTATATATATATATATACAAATGCAATGGCATTGTGATAAAGCTTCTTGCATATGTTACGTATAACAATGTTTGAAGCAACAAATGTTGGAATGACGTTGGAATGATGATTTATGTAAGAAAAAGCTTGTAAAGCGCTGGCGAATCCGCCATTTGCAATAAATAATAACAAACATTCGTATTCAGTTTATATACAGATATATATATATATGTACGTGAGAAGAAATCGGTCCTGCAACTGGTCGTAGCATCTGGTGATATAACCAAGTGCTTTTCCTTAACTGATGTTCGAAAGTTTCAGTCTCCAGAGCGGAACTATACACACATTGGTCACGTAAATTGAGTGCAGCTTGAAATCACCTAGTGCACCATATGTTGAGGGGGGGAGAACAAGGGTGACATTTTCAAGGAAACAATTTTTATCTACTGTATATTCTCAAAATATGTAGTTTGAAAAATATGTAGTTGAAACATTATTACATGAATGTGAAAAATGTCATAGATACAACATGAATATTTGAAGTTACATTTTCTAAGTATCGAATATTTTTTTAATTCTTCGTCACTGCCTTGATACACATCAGTTTATTTTTTATTAAATTTGATTTATAATATCATATGCACTAACAGTAATGCTGTGTATAAATCAGGTGTAAATATGAATGAATAGAGTTTCTCAGTATACACACTACATATCTTGATGATGTATCCTTGCATAAATAGACATACATGTGTACTCGTATGAATATATATGTACCTCGATGAATGGAGCGTGTCGCAACATGGAGCTTTCATATAAGTCATACGTCATGTCGTGTGTTGGTGACGACGGTGACGGACATTACCAAGCTCCAACGTCGACATAGTGAAGTATTTTTTTCTCTTCTTCTCCTCCTCTTTTCATTTCACCCTTGTGCTCGCTCGCGTGAATAAAATTTCCGTCTCTGCTTCCATATACTTCGGCACACAGCCTTATAAACACATATATATATATTCCCATTCATGAAGACAAGTGTGAATACAACCGTCGCAATCTTAGGTACCGGAGTAAGGACACATTTGTACACGTTAAAACGACTCGCGTTTCAGATTTGTGTATATGGAAAAAAAAAAAAAAGAAAAGAAAACACACACATAACAAAAAGTCCTTAACGTTTCTCTCATGGCAGCGATGGTTCTTACAGTACACGAGTACATTCATTCGTAACAATATACGTATACATACACAAATACATCTCGGTAATGTTGTAGGTGTTGAAGCTGGTACGCGATGAAAAATGCAAAAAAATATTGGAAATAAAAAAACGGTGACGAGAATTATATTCACAAAGGAAATAAAATTCTTCAATTAGCATTTTATTTGTTTCATCATCGTCGATAAATGATCCGTGTATTTGTATATGTATTGATATAAGTGTATGTGAGAAGAAAACATTTTTCACTGCAATTAAAATAAAATTGAATGGCAGTAGTTCATGCATATTCCAAAGTTGTTAAAGCCTCAGTTTATAGCATGAGCACGCATTCTCAGAATGCTATACGAATGAAATGGACGGTATGAAAGAGCGCGTTGGGTTCAATTGCAAAAGGACCCATAGTGGTATACGTGCTCGTTCGGGAGTACAGTAAACCTTACCATGGCTTTCGCCTCTTGGCAAATCGAGCGTTTTCTGCCTCACTTTTTTCCATTGCTCATGATTTTCGCTCTCTCTCTCTCTCTTCGTCTTTGTGTATACAAATATATATATATATATATATATTTTCGACCAACGCGCAAGCAACGCAACTGGATACTCAAGAGTCAGAGGCCGAGTGTGTACTAGTACCGGAAGCGCACTTTGATTGCTTCTCAGCATTCTATTTGCGTCAATGCACATTCGTGTATTACCAACTCCGACAGCATATATCACCTTAAAGCCGGAAATTTACTGTTCAAACCTTTGCTATTGAATGGATGAGAATGAACATCGAACTGAGACACTACTTCCTCGAATCATGATTTCTATCCTACAAATCTCTTTGATGAAATCAATGCAGAATCATTTTATATAATATGAAGTAGGGCGCTTGCGCAAATAATATTTCCTGCGAAACACATCTGCAAGCAAAATTATTGAACCAGAAAATAAAATATCGAAGTGGTCTATTTCCATATCCAACCTTCATTCAAAATTATTTCCTAATTAATTCAAATCACGTTCCATGTACAGTTTTTTTCAAATTTTTATCATTATGTTTCGTTACCCACTACCTTTTTTTTTCCTCTTTATCTTCTTTCACTTCGTTATGTCAACAATGCGATATAAATGGCGAATATTGGAGTTAACCTATAGTACAAACGTTTCACTTGAAACACCAGGGAGAGAATAGTTCATATATGTATGTGCACAACATATATATTAATATATATATATATTTATCTATATACCATAAACATTCGAATCTGTATATGGCCCGTAGCACTTTGGCATTGCCTGCTATTGTTTTGTGTCGAATACTCTCAGTCTGAACCTTGTCTACACTCTTCTACCTACACAAATAATCGATATGCCTTCAACATCAACCTCCAATCGTGTAAAATCATATTGGTGCATTTTCATCCACACCACACACAAGAATCCCTCGGGCAAATATGTTGTGGCTTTATATTGAATGTACCAAATGCAATTAATGTAAATAAACATTTTAATTCTGCGTTGACTCTATAAAATTACACAGCTGGTACATTAACTGAATGACGGTTGACTTGAATGGAATATATGCAGGGAGAATGCATTAAATAAGAGCAGAAAAGTCGCACACAGTTGATACAATCTTTTATATTATTTAAAGTGGGGAAAAGTATATTTCATTTTCTGATGCAACTTTTGCATATGTATATTATCAAAAACAATTTGTATTGCTAAAATCAATGATCAACTGATCATTACCAATTACTTAATATGAATTCAGTGAAGTTGTATATGTGAGTATATATAAAAAGTTTATGTATCATTTTTGCCACCTCAATTGCCGCTATCGATCGTCGTGCTTCAGTAAATAGATATGGATGGTGCTCAATCATCACGGATTTATCACGTCAATGAGCAGCACTAAGCTGAAGTAAAACGCGTTCATTTTTTATAGTACTGCTCAGACGGGTCATAGACACCGCACGAATGATTTATCTATCATCAGGTTGTATACATCGTCAGAGTGAAAATAGTGGCGGTGATCGTGGTGTTGATGGTGTGTGGTGAACAAGTTGCTTCCCGGCCGAGAACGAAGTCGTATGAAACCCCTCACATACACATAATCCACTTATATCGCGCACTGCCTTCCAAAGACGCTTCATTTCATCCATTCTCTCGCTCACTCACCCTCATTCTCTGCACAACTACTGTGCTATCTTTTTTCTCCCGTCACCCATACGGATCGTATTGAGTATGAGATTGGGTGGTGAATAAAACTCGGTGAGAGTGTGCTACTGCAATAAGAAAGTGAAATCGAATCTGTGAAAGAGGCAGAAAAAAAAAAAAACAAAAGATGAAAGAAAATTGATGATAAGATTTGAATTAAATTTGAAAGCAACTGAAATATACACATCTCAGATATTATTCCGAAAATGTTCTCATAAATATCATCGCAAATGAATTCCTTCATTATACTATATGATGTACACAAGTATTTCACAAGCAGAGCAATTAAATCCAATCACGCGGGAAAGTGGCCCCCGAAGTATGAATGATTATTCACACGTGAAAATCACTGTTAAATATCATTCTAAATGTGACGGCATGTTGAATATGCCGTGTGACTATTTGATACAAAACTAAACTTCCGCGAGTCACATTTAATGCTGTTGTGACACATTCCAATTGCGAGTGAGATTGTATATATAGGGAATGTGATAAATAGAGAGTGAAGGAGATATAGGAGTGCAACGCACATAAATTGTCTAAGTTAATTACCATGAAGGAGTAACGGCAATGAGTTTCTCAAAAGCCTTGTCAAGAGCGTGATGGTGAAGGAGTAAAAAGCAGGTGAGGGTTAATTGATTACCTAAAGAAATTCCAATAGTATTACCAGACTAGATTAATTCCGAATATATAATATATATATAAAAAAAAAAAATAAATAAATGTAGTAATAAATATAAGTTAAATAAAGTTTCTCAATACATACTCGACAATTTATTCGTGGTATGCTTTTCGGTATTTTAATTTGATCTCTCCAATAAAATGTTTCCATTTTGTTTTATTTTTAGCCACATTATTTCGAAGTATACATTAAAACATGATGAAAATTCATGGAATAATTTGCAAACCTTTTTAACTCGTGCGTCAAGAGTGATGAGAAATCGACGAACCATCTGGCAACTTGATTTAACGATTAACCAGGTCTGCAACCGAAAAAAAAAAACAGCCTATATATATATCGACACTTGAATATAATTTATTCTGGTATATACCTTTGAGAAATAAAAAAAAATGTTTATGAAACAGAAAAAAAAAAGAAAGAAACCCTCCACTTCGGCCTTTCACGTGCACAGAGCATTAAAAGTGCTACTGATATACACAGCTGAAACGTTGAGACGAATGGACGTGGAAAAACTTTTTCTCCACATACCCTTTCATGTATATATATATACCCTAACTCCTCATCCAGCGCACGACGGTTGAGCGAAAGTGCTCGTCTATAAAGTTCCAATTCGTTGTGTCGTGGGAGATGGATAAAAAAAATGCAGAGGGTGCGACACAGAAGACCGAGCCAAAGTATACTGCGGATATACCGCACGTAGTAGCGACCAACAACATTTTACATACATATATATATATATATATATACGGTGCTAGCATAGGAGAGAATAAAAGAAGATAAGAAAGGACGTTATAAAAGGACGTTATAAAGGACGAATAAACGAGTGAGACACCGAAATCTATATTGATATACATGCACAAGAATTTTCCGATAAATTTATATATACATTGATCGAGACAGTGTGCTTTTAACCAACGATCGACACATGACACAACTCTATTTCCACTGTTACATCTCCGCTCAATTCAAAATCAACAAAATTTGTTCGCGTGCACGTTCCCGAGATATACTTGAATTTAAATCTTTTTTTTTTTATCATCATTATTTGAATGAAACAATTTTTCCTGCAGGATAATTTTCACAACACTATTCGAAAGGGCAAATGATTACGTGCCGCAATGAAAATTGAATTAAACGCCGAGGTTAAATGTACGTATATTCAGTTGAGATTTGCCAATGAAAATTGACACTTCCGTTGTTGAGAATGTGCTTATAAATTTGTAAGAGACTAATTCAATGTGCAGAATAAATTATACATATTACATATACACTTAAATATATCTAAGTGCAAGGTCCGAGAGCGTTAACTAGGCGTCAATTATTCCAATTAGGTGGCAACCGCCACATTGTCTCTCTCTCTTAAACTCTCTCGTAACTTGTATTTATGCTGTTATGCTCTCACGACATTAACTTGTGTGCTTGACCCGATTACTTTAATAAAAGACGAACAAGTGGAATGTATATTGTATAATAATAACTAAATCATAAAATGCGCTTTTCTCACAACTGCGTTTTCACAATCAATTGTAATAGTTGATGACGTGATTGCAAATATATGAAGAATCACAGGGTACTTTGTGTTTTTTTTTTTTTTTTCATGCTTATCAAGTACATTTTTCCAGTAATAAATTAATATATATATATAATAGCGATCATCGTTCTGATGTTTCTCGAACGATAGTCAACAGAATTATTCACGATGTTAATTAATTATCAATAATATCGTGAAACATTAATGAAATCTATTTATGGGAAATAAACCACGGGTATTTGAACAATTTACTGTTGAACTAGTGAATAGCACCGATGCATATTTCCAATAAAATTCCTGACGAATAATCCTGAAACGCAATTCATGTAAATGGCGGAATTGGTGTGCATAGAACTATCCCTCCATTTTCATCTCCATATACTGGTGTTCATCACCGTATACTAACACTGGCTCAGCTGCGTAGTGCATGCTATATACTGTCGATCGTGACACAATTGAAATCGACATGGACGAATCGCGCTCACTCTTCGTCTCTATCTCACCCGTACTCTCCCATATATGAATCGTAAATCAGGTAAACGACTTGGCAGTTGTTTCACGCGGGTCAACCACACTCGTTCCTCTCACACACTCTCCAATTGATATAGTTTAGTCTCGCCAAAATCACTCTATCCACAAGGGATGAAATCGTTATATTCACCTGTGGACAATATTCGCCGCCAAAACTTATGATATATAATGGAAATGACATTTCCACACATTCGTAAAACTGGTTTAACGACTGCATAACATGCATATATATAAATATATACACGCATGTAGACAAATATTTGTAAAAAAAATAAACATCAGTTATTTTATTTGTATTTTATGTTTATAACTTTTTTTTTTTCATTTTCATCAACACAGTATGCTTTTGAAACATTGCAGCACAATAAAATCTAAGAGACTAACCCCCTGGAATATATATATATACATATATATAAAATGAAGTAAATCACAATGCGAAGCAATTTGCAGTTACTATTAAATTCTTTATTACTGTTTAAATGGGAAAGAGACGAGTTTAGGTTCATAAATTCTCAAATATATCATATAATTATTTATAATTGGAGTTCAATATATGATTTGTAAAAATAACACATTGAATTTATTTTCTCGCTACAATTTCTGACATTTGAAATAGTGTTTTTGTTTCGAAATTCATCAGAATTACTCCTTTATTTTCAGTTTCAGTTTTGAAAAGTTAATATTATAATAAGAATATTTTATTGCACTTGATATAGATATTGAAAATCATAGCTGGCTTATCTGCTGATCATAATAAACGAGGCAATTTAGAAAAGGGATGAGAATAAAATATCTTTTTACACTTTTCCACTCTGTCTTCTTTATTACAAATAAAGAAAGAATCTTCAAACGTCGACAAAAGGGCAAAGTAAACTTTTTTCCATTACTTGGAAAATTTAACAAATGACTTTGTACACACTTTGTATCACCAATGGAGCAAGTTAAAATCTATGATAGCATTAGCAAACCAGACTGAGCGAGAAAAACGTGATACGAAGAGAAATGGGAGTGTCAGGCTTGATAGCGAAACGCGTATATACGGCCCATAGCTGTATGGTGCACGGCCAATTTAATATAAGGCCAATTTATATGGCCGATACTCCTGCGTTAGAACAGTGATTTTCTCATCGTAGGCGACGCACTAGTATAGCAAATTGAAAGCTGTCAGGACTACGCTTCCACATTCTCGCTCCCACTCTATCTCTCACTCTCTCAGCAAGGATGTGTAGACACGTGTTCTCATTCTGATACATTACACGCACCACAGGGACGCACCATACATTCCAAACATCAATCTCATGAATTTTCCGAACTGGACGAGACTCGTTCAATAATTCATGCATTACTATTCCATGTATTGATAGTTTTTTTTAATTCACAGTGAAAAAAAAAAACAATGTTACCGATAACGTAATTATTTCATTAGCTATATGAGAACTGGACGATCAAAAGTCGAGTCCACTTGATGAAATCCATTTGTCCAATTTTTTGATGGCATGATTTTATAATTTAAAATTCTCTTCACATCGGTTCAATTACTCGACGTTTTTGCATCGAAAATTTCCAGCTCAATGTTAAAATTGGTTGATACAGTTCGAAGATACAACACATCAAAGTCCCGACAAGCAATTTTAATACAGACTGATTCTCAAAAGAATCTTTAGTAAAATTCAGTTCAAGTCATGCCGTTGACGTTGACGATATTAATTTTGTAATGCTACGGTAACAAACGATAAATGTTACAACGTAAGTTGTGAGGCAACTCTCGGGGCATAAAGTCAAATATCAACTATACCGTTCCTTCCAACAGTTTCTTTCCAATCTTTTCCCCATTTCTCTTCTCATCCTCTCATCCGCTCTTTTTTTTTATTATTCCTCTCTTTCATTCGTCTCGTCGATCTGCTCACTATCACATATAGTCTTGATATCCGTTTTCCTTTGTCTTTTCTCTTTCCATTCCCCAACGAGGCAGGCATTAAATATCGACAGAGCTCAAGTCATGCTTACCTATATACCGACAACGTTTATGTATAATCTACCTACCTCTCTATATGTTTCGTCGTTCATAAATATATATATGCACGTGTTTACATTTGTTACACGTATATAAACATACATAAACATTCACAACTTGTAGGCGGAAGTAAACGTTCAATGGTTATAAGGGAATATAATACAACATGCATGTATATATATATATTACGATAAAAGGGGTAAAAAAAAATAAACATGTCGATGGGCGAAATACAATCGACGATGGTTGCATGCGATAGCCTTTAACGGGAACCTTCATCCACGCGGCCATGTAACTTGAGGAAGTTTGTCGTTATATATAAACTCTCTATATACATATTGCGTAGAGCAGTGTACTCATAATTCATACATAGCCTATGCATATATAATAATAAGTATATTTTGAAACAATAATTGTTACACGGTCTATGCTCAGGTTGTTTTATAGATGTATTTTTGTTTAATCCTTTTCCCGACACAATATGTTTTTGTTCTATTCCACGGATTAAATGAGAATGCAAAGAGGAGTTTCAATATAGACAATTAAAATTTTATATCAGAACCATGTTTGTACTGCTAAAAATATGGATATGAAAGTATGTATGAAACTTGTACCATATGCTCATATCAGATCCATTTTGTGATAAAAGTTGCAGAGCACTTTTTTTTTTCCTCTAAATCCCTTTGGGATATTTGTAAAGGTATAAACTCATAATAACACACTGTGTGTTGGAATTTTAATGATAAAGATAATATTTCGATGGTGTTTATACCAACTTGACTTTGAATAGTATATCTGGAATATTATTCTCATTGTAATTTAAACGAAGTAATTGACTTTGGTATAGTCACATCATCGTCTCGCAGAATCGATTAAGTGCGATCGAATCACTTTCGCACTTACATATATAGGTACCTGCCAACGATCAGCAAAGAGCAAAGTCCTGCAAAAGGGTGGTAGCCCCAGTCTCCCTCTAAGATTCGAGATATCACGCGGCGGGCCATGTGTATACAGTGTGGTATGGTGTTAGTGTATGTATCTTATGTGCAGTTTAACTTTACGACGTGCATCGAACCCGTATAAGCAATGTCGATTCGCCGCGATCGTTCGCCGTGAACGCGCGCCCGCGCGCTTGCATCGTAAATGGGATAATTAGGATTTAATATATGCGTGAGTGAGACTAACGAAGCCGCGCCACTTTTAACGCAACGCCTCTAGCAACACAACTCGCCAAAGAGACGAAGTAGAACAAGAGATTACGTCGCGTCGTAAACCCATCGGCGGGAATACCTTTTATTTATATATATTTTTTTTCTTTTATCTCACTAATGCACTTTTTTAATGTTCATTTTATGAATTCATTATTCTCCGCTGCTGGAATAAAACTATATATATATATATATATGTATATGGACGCCTGACTGCATAGTGTGGTTATGGTAATCAATTAATCAGTTTGCGCAAGCGTGAAAATTAATTTTTGAACACATTGAAGTGTAAAGAGGAGAACACAAGGAAAATCTGTAAACATTTCTCAGAAGTATGGACACGGAATGTGCCAATGCTTCAATTTATCTATCGTTTAACATTCGGTCCGCGGTTATTACGACAATTGAATTTTTGCTATAGAGGATAGAAAGATTCTACGCTAAAAAATTAATATGCATCGTGGGTGTGAAACAATAATTGCAGTATCGTTTGTTATACATAGCCAATGATGATAAGGAAAGCCTTCCACTAACGAGGTCGTGAGCTAATCAATGTGTGCCACGTGTGTTGCAAACGCCGGTTACGCGCTAGTATTATCAATCAACGCAATTATGATAATGGTTTGTTGCATTTGACGTTACCTAACCTCTTGTACGTATTCTCGAAACGGATACATACGGGTTTATGTCTACACATTAGATATATATATAATTTATGGCAATAATCCACAATGAAAAAAATTTATTGAATGTCATTTGTTCGGATATCGTTAAAGAATGACATAAGATGAATTGTGAATTTTGTCATTGGTGCTCGTAGTAAAAGTAGACTACTGAAGCGTCACTTTTGATGCATCTTCAAGCGCATGAAATTCACGCAGGTGACAAACTGCTTCAGGACTTTCAACTAAGCTTCCCTACATACTATATACATACACCGTTCGCCTCAAGCATCAAATAACGTACTCTCAAGAGAAAAGGGGTTTGAAAGATTAAGAACGACTGACAAGGAGATGTGTGCTGGCTGTTCTTTTGAAATAAATTCAAATTTTTCATTCACAGAGTTGCGATTAGTTTTCCAACACGGATGTGATAGGAGCACTTGATGTGAATAAAAAAGAAGGAACTGAATTGAGAATATATATTTTTATCAGATGAAAAATAAAAAGAAAAATGAGCGAGTATAAAAAGAAGTAAAAGATAATCTAAAAGATTTTGCGACACTAACTTGTGCTACTGAATACTAGAAATCAGGTTTTTTTTTTATTCAGTTCACAGTAACAATTTCCATTCCAATGGAAAATCTTTCTACTCTAACGATTTGCTGAACTTCACTGTTACAAGTGGAAGGTATTGGAACGTTAGAATTTGTGGAATGTAATTTCCGTCATAATTAGCAACGCAGTTAGAGGTTAGAGGAGTATTTGATTTCAGTGCATTCTTACATGCTACAGCACGTTCGAACGATGGGTTTTTTCTACCTGATGCAGGTGGTGAACGAGATGCGAACCGTTTTTCCAAGGAAAAGAAAATAATGAAACACTGTCCGGGGGGTTGTCTTACAATCTTCCATAAAATGCCCCACGCCAGGTATAATACTTAGGAGTGTCACACAGTATGTCTAATATAAATACAAATGTCCATGCAGGTGTTCATCAGTAAAAGATTATTCTACCACGTAATTATTCCAATGAAAATCTCATTTTGAATTACGTATTTTATTCTAAGATATGAATTTTTATTGCTATTGTTCATAGCTGAATATTCTTTTTAGGATAGATGAATTTCTTAATTTATTTCCGGCTCAAAGAGCCACTCAAACACACACACACACAAGTTGATTCACGAATCTCCAATATTATCGTAACTTGGTTTGAAATCATAAACATCCAATATTTTCATGATTATCTTTGAAGAGAATCAACGATTCTGTTTGAAATTTACTGAATGTAAGAGATTCGCACTGGAACACATGTGATCTGGAGGGCATATACATTTAGAAATAATGCCTTTGAAACGACCGCCAGTTCGATTCGGTTCAAATCGACTCAGCCCATACATAACATAGATACATATTTATTGCAAAATTATTCGCACTGAGCTCCTTTTGATCGTACAAATTCCCTTCACGCGGTGATGAATAGTGATGCAATACATACATCATTATGAATAACCACCATCAACAGTCAAAAAGTATCAATAAATCAATTAAGGTCAGATGAAAGTGATCATTTAAATCGAATTTCTATTCTATGATAACGTATAAATCGACCGGTCTTATTTTGAACAACTGGAGAACATACGATACTCAATGTCTGTTATGAACACTTCCGTATACAAAGCTCACTGATTAATGTCCTGGCGACAGGCAATGGGAGACAATCGAGATAGTAGTAGGGAGTTCATGTATATAATATACACCTAACCAATCCAACGTATATAACATGATACATATTGTGTGACTTGACGAGGTATAACACTCTTGCGAGTGTAGATAGAATAGGTGTTCGGGTTTGTATCATCACATCTATTGCAATCCAGCTCTGTCTTCACACAATATCCATATTCTCACTTGATTTATGCAAACATCAGCAAGATTATTGAAAAATTCATTGCAATATTTCACTGTAACAAGAGCATTTATTTTAAGTTAGTTAGTCTCTTAAAATAATCTCTATATTTTATTGTTTATTGTTAAAGCTACCTGGAACATTTCAAATTGAATTGATATCAGTATTGCGTTGTGATAAAATTTTTTTTTTTAAACCCAATTAATTTGTAAAAAGTCCACATACAATAGAGCAGAGTGGCGCAGTGGAAGCGTGCTGGGCCCATAACCCAGAGGTCCGTGGATCGAAACCACGCTCTGCTAATATTTATTTTTTTTTTATTTCCATTATTTGATGGTCAACATAATGAGTGTAATAATTTCATCGCAATTTCATCGGCATTGTCGTTACATCAGTGGTAATTATAAAATAATGCCACCAGTATAGTCGAGTCGTGCTGAATGATGTGATATTTTATGCCTCTGAATGAAAGATTGAGGAACCTTTGCATTTCCACATCTATTTTCTCTATACATCACATTGGTATAATTTATCAGTAATAATTAATGGGAATACGTTATAATTGAAGATATTTAATCAAAAACTAATATATGATGAGAGTGCAAGAAAAGGGAATCATCTATTACATTTGTGTTTGATTCAATAATTTATTACACATAATAATTGACGTAATATAACATTAAATTCTATTTCAAAATGAAATTTCATTAGACTTTTCCATATCAATTATCACCAGCTATACTCTCCAATTTATATCCTACCCACATAATGTTTCCACGTAATTATTCCAAATTATTCATCGATATTCACAACTACCATACTATACACACTGCCGTATTTGAACTGTCGATATTTAAATATAATATTACATCGACTACAGAGAAGCTTTCTATTACAGTTATCATTCATCAGCTTTAATAACATCTTTCAATATGAATCAATGGTAATTCGCCCATTTGAATGATTGCTGATACATTTAAACTATGTAGATCACGTGAATACAATGAAAACCGACGAACTTATCTATCCAAAAAATGCATGCATTTTCACCGACATTTTCCAACCCGAAAATGTTTATTCGAACTAAAATAGACGGAATAATCCAGGCATACGGCTTTGTCCAATATTGGAACTAATCCCCAAACTGTACACATATACACAAAACCCTATATCTACCTACATTTACGCATATATGGACCAAAACGACGCCCTTCTGCAATCGACGAATGGCAGTTGTATCTGTCGAAAGCTGCTACTAGCAAATGGTTCATGACTATCAGCACGCTAATTGTCACAGTACCGAGGATAAGCTTCAACGATATACATGATAATAGCATTTCATTGTTAAAACCCACCTTCGACCACAAATAGCATTCTATTTTTTTTGTTTATTTTTTTTTTCTTTCCATTTTTTTTTATTCCTTTTCTCCTGCGCTTTCTATACCGCACTGCGAATACAATTGTTTTTTCAATATTTATATATATATATATATGGAATGGACAGACAATGAACGGAATGGGGAAGGACAAAAATATAATTATCATATACATCCACATCATGAGAATGGACGCGTTGAAATAAATGAATTAAAAAATATTTTTGAATAATTGAAATAATTAAAAGCGACAACGGGTATAACCATGTAAACTTTACTTAATAAATTTATTGTGGTTTAAATGAGTGTATATGTACAGTGAGTAAAGCGATGAATAATATAGGAGTGGAGTAAATACAAATAGAGGAAGATAGGAGAGAAATGACAGAACTATATATTTATATATAAAAAAAATACGAAACTTGTAATAATTTTAGTGTGTCAATTGCTGATATATAATTCACAACCCTCGCCACTGTTCTGAACGATGATTAGCATATTTCGGTCGACATGTCCATCAAAATAAAATGAATTATTTTTTATCCAACTCTACACGATGGAATATACCAAAATGTTTCTATGTCTTGTACATAGGTCGGCTCACATTTCCTCACCGCTCTCTATAGTTCTCTTCAAGTGCCCATATATACTTAGTGTATTTACATCTCTCTTTCCCAACTGCACATTCACATCCTCGATAAGGCGACTTTTAATTGGCGGTGGCGCGTCGGTTTATTTATGCCATAAATTTGCATTCAGCCAAAGTGTATTTCTTCTCCCGAGAAATGTTCCTTTTACGGCAAGGACATGTATGCAGGACATGCGACAGGAGGATCCTTTGCATTTGTATATATGTATATATATCAGCCTATATTTATTTGCTTTTATTTTTACCAATGTACCAATATGCACAAGCGCGGCTTCAACTCCAACTGCAAAGTCAATATATCGAGACGTCGGATCGCACAACAAAAGTCTTGAGAGCTTGTATCAATGGACAACAAACACATCCAATACTATTCACAACGAATGTTACATTTAATTGATTCTTTGTTTGTATATGCCTACAGTTGCAGCAAGGCATGGAGTATTTTGTATTGAAGAGGTATTTGCATGTTTTTTCTACAAAAAAATAGAGTTACTTGTAATTTTATTGTCATACAATACTCTCGGAATAACTACGAAAAGTAACTGCTTTTAATTAGCTCCATATCCAAATTCCGTATAGCCGTCACTAGAATTGATGCAATAGTTGTAGTGCCACTGCCGTAATAATAAATTTAATTAAAAGACAATGAATACATCCCTAACAATGAAAGTGGAAATTTTTAGATAATAAAATAAAAAAAAATGATGGCATTTCCTGGTCTTCAAATACAAATACCGCTTCAACGAATGAAATCCTTGTAATTTCAATTCATATTTATCGGTGAAATTTTTGTTTTCTCTTCTCTTTTCCGTGCAATATCTGCGGAGTTTTTTTTTTTTTCTTTTTATTGCGGTTGTGAACGAGTTTATGGGCTTTGTGACATTTTTGGTTGGAAAAAAGGTCAAGGCCTCAACGATATTATATACCATTGATGGGCGACCCTTTTCAAAGTAAAAGCAAATCGTAGGTAAGTTCAAAGAAATTGTTATAGCTTTGGAAACGAGTAACACCAATGGAATCTTGATTGAACAATCCAACCACTGTCAAATAAATAGAGATTTATGTTCATCTTTTATATTATATATAATTTTTAGGGAGTACAGAGTACACTGTGTTTGTATAACTGTTGTGGATATGTATAAGTATACGTGACATAATCTTTCCTTTCGTCAAATCCAATTTTCTATGATAAAAGATCAGCTTGCACAGAATAAAAAATGTACAATATATATATATATGTAGCATGTAATACCTACTCCATTTTATGTTCAATTCCGTTTCGTTTTCGTATCACGTAACGCTACGACGACCACGAGTCGCCTGAAAATTGCCAACATGCTTGGAAAAATCTCGACGAAAAATCTTTGGTGAATGCTTGCACGAATTTCTGTTTTTCTCTATTCCACATCTGCAAGCTCATATGTCGCTTCGTTGTTTATTTTTATTTGTTGTCTTTACCTTTTTTGTTTTTTCTTCTATCTGTTTACATCATTGTGCCGACTTTATTATTTTCTACTCTGCTATATAAAGTATTCCACTGTTTTTTATACGCATGAATAAAAAAAAAAAAAAAAATACGCGTATCACATTGACATAGATGATGACACAATGCAAATAAATTTTTGCTCTTGACGGCGATATAAATATACGCACCACAGATTTCTTGCTGTCAAAAACATCCATATCCATTCGCCCAATTTTTTTTTTACATCTATTCCTTTTTTTAATTCATTTTTAAAAATTTTTTCTCATACACTTTTATACATCTGTCAAGTTGAATTTTACGAACCGCCCGTGGCTTTAAAGCTTGTCACCAATCACTTTGAAAAAATTACTTCTGTCAAACGCAAATCCCTACCAATTTATATCGTCTATCACCACACAATGTTCGGTCAATCGAATATCAATATTTCCTCCATTTATTTATTTTCTCCATCATTTTTAGAACACATTGCACGTATCGACGATAATGTATTTCAATTGAAAATAATTAATTTTCGATTTTCAATTGTGTGCATCAGAGGTATCACGATTTATAAAAGACCAAATTGATATATATATATATATATATATATATAAATATGTGTATGTATACACAACATGCATATAGGGTGCTTAATTTTGAGACTGTTTCGCGGTCTAGTAGCCTTGTCGAGTAATCGTACGTCATGTTCACGGGTTATTGCGTCGACTGACGTGTACTGTTCGTGGCACATCGAACCGCAAAGCTCGTTCTATGCCATACACTGTGGCCGAGATGCAGTGAGTTTACAATGAGTGGAGATAGTGAAGCCAACGTACATCTACTGTACTCGATGTGCATCTCTTGCATACATATGAGCATATATATTAACTATCTAAATACATAGATACTATTATGAATAATAGCGTAGCGTATACGATAATTCCGTAAAAATAATCATCATCAATTTATGTATTTGTCATAGTCCATTGTTATCATGTGACTTGAATATTTTAATGAAAAACTTTTCTTCTTAATTCAACTATGAAATTTTGTATTCACCATGTTCATGTTGTCGTGGACGTCTTTGTCTCCATGGAATTTACTCCTCATTATACAGCCAATTGATCATTAGTTTCAATTTTAATTGAATCACGATGCGAAGAAAAATATATGTATCTATAATTTTTTATTAATTATCAATCTAATTGCCTTGGAAATTTTTTTGGCACTATTAACATGATCTCTCACATTGCTATCTATATGTATATCCACAATAACGCATGACACATCGCCATACAGCTAACTTCGCCACATTCACGTTTTTTCTTCTCTTTCACGACGAGTGAGTGGGACAAGAACGCGCAAAATATACCCTTACGCCAGCAAAGTGAGATTTAATTACTCTCGCGTCGGTACGGCACCTTGGTTCAAACTAGTATTTCATTACGGAAAGATAACGAGCAAAGTGGCGTCGACGTCGAACTTTACATAGAGAGTTTTTGTAAAAAGTAATGTAACATCCAAATTTTCCACCTTCTTACTTTTTCTTCAAGTTTTTTTTTCTCTTCTGCTTATTATTTTTCTTATAAATCCCCTCTTTTCAATAAAGCTGTTTTCTCTCGCGTACATCACATCAAAGGTATAATTGTACTAAACTCAAACCATCAAAGCATGAGAAGACCACAAATTTATTCGAGCGCAAAGCGTAAATTTGACGCTTAAGGGTTGACACAAAACATGTATAAGCTTATGTGGATTAAAATATTGTGAAGCAATTAATGCAATTTTATGTAGGATAGAATTCGAACATTTAATGAATAACGAATTGATCAGTTTAACTTTTACGATTCCTGAAAACATGAATGATGAAACTATTTTATCACAGCGTCTGCTCTATCTTATACAAATTCACGTTTCAATAATAAATATTTTTTCATTTTGTAATGTCACATTCATTCATTTCCTCAATTGATGATTGATTCATTTTTATGTATATGATTTGAATCATTTTTCACTCTTTGTATTGATTCATCATATTACAATGATTCACGTTAAAGTTGTAAATACAATAGATCATGCAAATATATATTTAATTTTTTCATTTCGAATTAGCACAAACGACAGAGTCACTATCATTGTACAAATGTCCGACCTCGTACAAATTTAATTGCTGCAGCAGTTATATTAAAATTAATAATAACCATTTCATGAAAATGATAAATTTTTGGCGCTTCTGGACGAGAATATCTTCCAACTTGTTTAACGCAATCATACACCACCCTTTCATACGTAATATAATTTCAAAATTCGCACAATATCTGATATTAAATTTACACTGTATCTTTTTAATTTTAATGTTTTTATTGAAAAGGTCAATGGCGTTAGATATAGGTTAGTTTGCGATGTCATTCCGTCTTTTGTGTTACTATACATCTCTTGGCGTACAAAATTCTCTTGAGGGTTGGTTAGTTTTTTTTTTTCCTCTCACGTTGTCTTTAGCACATACTTTACATAATTAGAATTTGTGAATGCCCAGGCAACCACGAATATGCGACTATAAATATTCATATTTGCGCAATTCACGTAATTTATAAAACGATACACGTAAGTCATACAACATGTATAAAATTTATGATTTATTTTTGCTAGACAGATGTATTTATGTGATGTTTGTAGCGCAATGACTATGCGTCACACAAATGCAAAAATATATATTGGATACAAGGTTTAACTTCACGATGACTAGTGGTACAAAATGCAACTCATCTCATTTCTTCAACATATTTTCACTCAGTGTCATAACAGCTAAACAGATTTTGGTACAACCAACCGATACATTGCTCACAATATATTAGAACAAGATGTAAAATATTTGGAATCTGTTCTCCGCTACTGGTATCTCTGACCGAAAAATTGCTGACAATAAATTACAACGAGCAGCAAAATGTTCTGACTCATTCCTTTGTTATTGCAGTATCCACTTTTAGTTACCTCATCACAATTCTATTGACTTTTTCTTTTCTCATCCACTAAAATATCATTGCCGTAATGTTGGCAAACCAAACTCTCTTCAATACAGAGAAGCAAACAGAGAATGCATTTGAAAATTGAAAATATATACCTTGTGATGTTATAGGTATAGAATGTCATTATCTAAGTGGGAATAAGAGTGAGTCACAAAATTCGCACGAGAAACTTTCTGTGATTCGAGAGCACACAAACTTCAAAACCATTCGGGCAATGCAAACTTTACAAAAGATCGTGGCGTGTTTACATGCTTTGAGCAGCGTTTCACTGCCGCCACTCGCTCTTCGACGCAGGTATAGGTACACAGAATATAACAAGATTCGCTTGTACGAGAAACTTTTTCTCTTTCTTCTCTCCCCTCTCATTTTGGTTTTTTTTTTTTTTTTTCTACTTTCATCTTATAAATTAATAAATCATCATAATTCACTTCGTACATTTCCACCGTCCAATTTTTTTTTATTCGCTCCAATGCACACTTAAACATAGAATAAAATGGCCGTACATAAAACCGTGTAAGTACTCGAGAGGGCGAGGGTGAAAAACATTTTTTTTTGTTTTTTCATTTAAGGGAGTATTTCACTCCGGAAGGCAATTTCTGAAGCAATTTCCAGAATTGTTGTTAAAAAATTTTATGATAGGAATTTTCTTGGCATATATTCGTGTATATTCTGGACAGCGAAAAAAAAAAATAGTGAGATGCAATTCTGAAAAAGAAAGAGGGAACGAAAAAATGCTCGATACTCGCCACTAAATATTTTCACAATACCTGCGAAATATCATTTCCATCACACTATAGAAAAAAAAAAAAAAACACTTGAATAATAAATAATAATAGAAGATATGAAACTGAGTGAAAGAGAAAATCGTGCGAATAGATATATCCGAAATGAAACGAGCGAAACGGGAGCACAGTGTCATCTCTATATACGCGTATAAACACATACGTACACACATATAAACATGTACACGAGTTCTGTCTCCTTGCATATTTTTTCTTCTTCGCGTTCAACACTCGTCGAGACATCGAACCGGTGTGACCGGATGGGAAAATGCCGGAAAATGTTATACGATGAAAAAAAAAATGCTGAACAGGATAGAGTCATACAAATAAAAAAGGGAATGAAAAAATGATAGAATATCGAAGCAAGATCTTATACCCATCACAAAACATGTAGAAAAAAAATAGGTTACGAGAATGAATTTCTCATGAAATGAAAGTATCATCTATTTTTATTGCAAAACCCACCTGTCAATTCTCGGCTTCAATTGACGCTTGTTCCTGCGCTTTGAAAAGAAAATATGAATAAATAAATAAATTTCACCACCGTAGAGTTGTATTAATACTCATTCTTTCGTATCACAAAAAATGTTAAACATAAAAAAAACATACGCAGTTTTAATTATCACTTTTATTTTAACGTCCAAAGAGGCAAAAAATAAGTGGTTGGGTCACGACTAACTCAATGTTTATCTTCACGCCCGTCAAAACATATGTGGATCGTAATAGCACAACATTCTCCCAATACAAATTTATTTTACACCGATATAATTTAATGTTTATTCATGCAGCTGAGGTTATATAAATATCATCAAAATAAATATTGTACAGCTGTACAATTCGGAATAAAAAAAAAACCTATTTCGATGTGCAATAAATTTGTCACGTGATTAATAATCGAATAATAATTAATACAACGTCATATGCGAAATGTACCGAGCGTGACGAGTGCCGGAGCAAGACTGAAGCGCTTCCATGCCGGAGACTGTTACGTTAGCCGGTATATACACGGTGAAACGCGCGCGCGTCAACAATATATAGTGTATGAGTATACCTATAGACATTTTCTAACTACTGTTACGGGTGGTGGAGTCACGTAGTATCACGTAGTGAAGTAGGAAAGCGTAGGGCATTTATATACCTGTTCGCTTCTATTCGTCAATGTTAACACAAGCCGCGTACAACATTTGTGTAACCAATAATTATCCAATTTCCGAATGATTGAATAGCGCGATTCTTTTCATTGCAATGATGTTTATATATCTTTACAGCGAAACGAATAAATTCATGGGATAACCAACGAGTGACCAAAGAAGACAGTTCTCGAATTCGTCCATCGTATCTTCAATTTAAGCCATTTTAATATAATAATTCCAACCAAATGTTCAATCCTTTAAATTAAATGCTGGTGTGTACTTGCTTAAAGTGAAAATACAGTGTTCAATATTTATCCGGTCAGCTGCGGAATTTATTCTAGGGAATTATGGAGTAACTGAGCAAATATTATTGTGAAAATATTCTGATGAATGACAGGAAATTCGATGTAAAGTAGAGATCTTGACCGGTCCCAACTGGACCGAGTAGTGACCATGGCATGAGCATTCCATCAGTTCAATTCCCAGTTGGACATCAAAGAGACGATTAATTACCACAGCATGCGAGTCCGGCTACCAGTTTAGCCAGGAGTGGCGTTTATATTCGTTTACGATCATTCCGTTATCGAATATTAAATTGAACCTTGTGATGAAACGTAAGGGCATGTTATCTACTATTCAAAAGTGTTCAAGCACCGCAGTTTCCATATTTTATGATTATATTTTTATGAAATTACGAGAACATTCATAAATATTCATGCAAAAAATCCAATGTGATTGCCATAGTTTCGTGACTATTATCAGTGTAATGGTTCACCGAGTATTATTGCATTGGATATAGGGAATGCCCGATGTTAGTACTGTTCTCAATAGACAGTTTGATGTATGAATAACATAGTTATACGCTTTACCAGATAGAATTGAACTCAAATAAAATTTTTCCGGTGTTACTAGATTGCCTCGTTGAATACATTCATGTACTCAATATATAATGAATAAAAATTACTCAATTTTTCACTGATTAAAAAATTGGGATTTTGAATAACGCACGAGTTTTTACAGTGCAACATAAATTTATTATTATTCCACAGTGAATTTTCCGGTTTAATTTGCTGCAATAGAAATAACGTTCCTATATTTTCTGTGAACAAAAAAAAAAGAAGAAAAAAATTATCGCGTTGTATTTTTTAAACAAAGCAAAAGGTAACTATGAAAGGGTATTGTTCATTCTTTTCCCTTGCTTTCTCTTTGTGGAATGAAAATATGAAAGGGAAATGGTTCGGCGCATGGTTGCACGCGATAGCAACGAGCTTCAAGTCTCGTATGGACGTTTGAACAATTTTTTATTCTTCCTTTTTTTTTTTTTACCATACGTTTATACACCGTCGGATAGTGATGGACCGTTACTATTGTTCAATACTGAAAGCGAACCGTCCACTCTCCTTCATCGCCTCACACTACACGTATTTCACCTCTCGCGCAGTCGGATACTGTATGGCATTCACCATACAAAATTATTGCATTGTACAATTATACATACATGGGATGATGCTCTCCTGCGAATCTATTTTGGCAATTCGAAACCATCATATGGACTCACATGAGAAAAAGCAAATAAAAGAAAAATGAAATAACATACCATCACCGACATTCTATCCCATCCAATTTATTTAATGATAGTATTACGGTTACTCATTAAATTCCACCGAACATCATACCGTTGTATGTTGTACATTACAAAAATATAAATTAGAGAATGAAAAAATTAAGGTAAAAAAAATGAATGAACGACTGTGTCGAAAAAATCAAATGAACATTCGCATACTTTATTTCAAAATAACGCGTGTATAATATTATGATGTAAGATATGATATTTGCAAATTAATCCCGTCTCTCATAGGGTAATATGTAAAGTTGTCACTCTTGCTTTCCTGAAAGACAAACGTGTGTTTCAATAAACGCGATTTGACACTTGAATGTGACATTGAGATGTTCAATCGCGTCAACTTCAGCTCTTTGACAGTAACACGAGGACGCCGACGATGATGAAGATGACGATGATGGTGATGACACGTGGAGTGTGATTGGCAAAGGAGATATAATATCAAGAGCTCCTAATGCAGTTTGATGATGATGAGCTTCATTTCCCAAACGGAATTTCATTTACATATATATAAATGTATATGTAAAGACATTATGCCTATTTTAATGAATGGACGTGTGAGTGATGTTTGGAGATATAAGTGATGAGAGAATAATCATCACACTATAATCTTCATATTGGTTACAGAGGAATTACGATGCCGCAGCTGTAAATTGAAAAATTGTTCCAATTAGAAGTGATGAAAAGTTGAAAATAATGCTAAAAAAAGAAAAAAATGCAGAGTTGTTTATGAAAAAATTAGAGAGAGCAAAATTACTTGAACTGAAACTAATAAAAACTTAAAATTAATAGAGAAAAAAATCACAACAATTCTATCAATCGAAAAATTGAAAAAAGCAGAATTACGCTCAGCAGGTGCTGGTGGAGCTTCAGCTGGTGGTGCAGGAGTAGGAATTTCAGCAGGGGGGGCAGCGGGTGCATCGGCGGGTGGTGCACCCTCCACAGAGGGTGCAGGGGGTGCACTTTCAACTGGAGGAGCTGGAGGAGCTCCATCTGCTGACGCAGCAATCGGGGCACCTTTGTCATAAGCAATGACAGCATCACATCATAGGACAATAGCAAAATTCGATCGCGAAGAAAAAAGCACAATCGACACAGTGAAAACGAAGCTCTTGAATATAGTTCCAAATATATGAATACATGAGTTGAAGAATCCAAGTATACAGTAATATGTACAATTTAATTTTGTCTATTATTATTATATGAAGTGGTATTTTTTCAATCACAACATTTTTCATTTTTCCAATAGGAGTAGAAAAATTCTAGGGTATGTTTCGACAATTTCTACACCTAAACTGAGTTGCACTCTTACTACTGTATATTCGTTCTTTTAAACTCAAATATTTGAATATTTTTTAATACATTCGTGCCCTTCCTTTTTTTTTTTTTTTTCATGAATGATAATACTATCAAATACCTTCAGGGAGTGGTGCTGGTGCATCAGCTGGAGGTGGTGCGTCTGCTGGTGGTGCTCCTTCTGCTGGTGGTGCTCCTTCGGCTGGTGGTGCTCCTACTGCTGGTGTTGCTCCTTCTGTTGGTGGTGCTCCTTCTGTTGGTGGTGCTCCTTCTGTTGGTGGGGCTCCTTCTGCTGGTGGCGCACCTTCAACTGGAGGTGGTGCACCCTCTGGAGGTTGTGCACCTTCTGCTGGTGGAATTGCTTCAGCAGGAGCAGGCGTAGCGCCCTCAACTGGCGGTGCACCTTCTACGAGAATTCACAGGCATATCAAATTGATGACAATCTTGAGTTCAAACTTCGTTACTCATTTATTGAGTTATGGGTGATAATAGTAATACAAGAGATGACAGGATATATCATTGTGTATATACCTGCTGGGGGAGCAGCATCCGCTGCAGGTGGTACCGGCGGAGGCGCAACTTCTGCTGGTGATGGCGCAGCAGGTGGTGCTTCCGCTGGAGGTATTGGTGATGGAGCAGGGGTCACTGCGGGGGTCGAAGTCACAGTGGATGGTTCAGCTGACGATGGAGTTGGTGATGGTGTTGGCGGCGCTATTTCGGGCGTTGGTGGAGCAGGCTCTGGTACTGCGGCTTGTTGTTGTTTCTTCAATTCATTCAACATTTATACATTATCATTGCGGAAAGAACAAATACAGATATATGTATGTACATAAATATGTTTTTTTTTTTTTACGTCATATTGATATAACACGCAAGGATTCCAACTTGATTAAAAACGAAAATTCAGAATCTCACGTTTTAATAATATTTGCAAAACATATATTCTTATTGCCGGACACAATCATTTTGTTACGAAATGTCGTTGTATATTTTTATTATTTTTAACTTTGCTGCAATAATTGGCAGAAATAAATATATGAAATAGCCCGAGGAGTTTAACAGTTTGACATCAAATAAAAAAATAACCCTCCCCAGCAATCACGATATTTGTAACGAATTTGCATATTCATCATGGATATGTATCTCTTTTTCTCACTTCATCTGCCTTCGTCTCACTGTTGAGCATCCGGAGGAGAGAATGTAATCGACGATCGGCGAGGGGCGAATTACGTGTCATTATACGCCCACTAACAGTGGATCACTGCGTGCAGACTCTGGTGATTTAAAGTACACAACCGGCAATTAGGACGCGGCAAATGTCTAGACATTGTGAGTCCCCGATATTTTTATGAGTGGATATCACGAATGTATCGTGTATTCGAAAATATTAAAGTTATATGGAAATAAATGCCGCTCAAATAAATTCCCTCTATTTATTATTGTGCTATTCAAGTTATATTTATGTGCGGGTTATTTGCAAAAAATTTACATTCGATTGTGGTCGGGTCATTCAGTTTTCTTTTCTGATTTTTATTCTATTCTATATGATGAAAGAGAATCATGAACGAGTAATTAATGAGTTAAAAAATTTTAATCATTCCAATATTTGTGCATAATAGATCATGCGGACTGTAGTAATTATAATTATCAATAATTAACAGTGGCTCGATAAATCTGTCACAATTTGTGAAACAGGTGGAATTCCTTTAGCACAGTGACTATTTAATGCTAATGCATATCGTCATGGTCAAATGAAAATTTCAATAGAATCAACGTTAATATAATTGAACATTTAGTACCGCGAAATGGAACTGAACTAAATTCCAACAAATATAAATAACACACGCTGTTATAAATGTCCGCGCCAAGTGTTGTCATAGACAAATAACAAATAAAATGCACCAATGCCCAACCAGGCTACATAATGTTTAAACAATTATACCAAAACGTGTCGAAGTCTCGTAATCAAGTGGAATACGATAGCAAAGTGTTATTAAGCGAAAACTCGTTAGTAATGTACCTACCGATCCGTGGCACTCGCGTTCGAACGCATTTCCTGTAATTAAATCTCGCTTTCATCGAGTTAAATACAGAATTTCAGTATGTAGCACATCAACATATAAAGTATTCACTATTATTTGCACGGGTTTCAAAAATTTATGGACCCGAAAATCTCGACATCCGACAAAATTAATTTCAACAAACGATAAAATTATAAATTATATATTGCCTAGTGAGGAATGCATGTGGATATACGAAAATGAGTATACACATGCCAATTATTTTCAGTTTAATTATTATTTGGAATTTTTGATGGCCATTTTATTCATGGGGAACAATGGGATATTTTCTTTCATATATATTATATTTAATAAATAATCTGTCAAGGATTAATGAATTGATGATGCATGAATTTACATGATACGAAAAATATGTACAATACATTTCATTCATTATCATTATTTTCTGTTTATTATATATGATTCATTGATTGGAGTACTGATGACATTTAAACAAGTTATCAGCATAGAGTTAGCATTATCGTGCGTATCATTCAATGTTTATTTCACAGTAGTCGCGATACATAAAGATATACGAGCAATTAAATAATATACGAAAACGTTGGAAAAACGAAAAATAAATGGAGAATATCACTGATCAGGACTCGTTCACAAACAGGACGATTGGTAACATTGTGATAGTTTGAAATCACAAAAATACAAGGTTTAAGAGTATTGGAAGACGAGAATGTGGGCAATAATATTGTTGAAACGAGCAAGAACAAGGGAAATAAATATTTATGATATAGGTTTTTCTGGATATTTTTGGGGTGTTCTTTTGCCCGTGAGAATTCACATTTTTCATGCCTCCACTTCCTCCTCCTTTACCTTCTTCTCATCGCCCTTCTTTGACCAATCCGGTTTCTTCTGCAAAATCGTAAATCAACATACATTAATAATGCTATAAAAATTTTGATTAGCTAATTTATTACTTCTCTAATTACAGTTTCTAAAATTAATTGAGGGTTAAAGCAAGACAAGAAAACAAACAAAACATCACATTTGCTATGAGTTCACAAGACATTCTCATACACTCATCTAATTTCCAGTTTCTACATTGTATATAGTTCTAAAAAATCAAAATCTATTTCCCATATATAAAAATAATAATCTGGGACTAATTACTATAGAAGGTCGATAATCAAAGATTCATAATTATGACACGATTCAGTCATATCATAGAAGGAGTATTTGAGAAAAAACAAAAATGAAGAGTAAGAGACTAAAAACCGACTATTTGAAAGTCTAATTTGAAAATGAACAATAACATAGTTCTAAAATCGTGCTACAGGCGAAAGTGAAGCTAAACTACTGGATATAAACATTTTATTTTTTTTTGTTTTAGATAATTATAGAAATTAAATAATTCTCTCATTATACATTATACTTTTTTTTCCTCTCTTGCGACTGGCATTAGAATTTTACCTTATCTTTTGAGGCATTCTGCGAACATAATGCAAGAGCAACAAAAAATTAGTCAAATTAAGACAATGGACAAAGTTATGGCTTATACCGACAATGATCATTGCGTGACCCGTCTGACACACAATAATCAATTTTGGATATTCAATCATTTCAATTAATCACAAAATATATATATATATATAATAAACATTAATATATAAAATTAACCAAATCATTTGTCGGCTTCCAAAGACACATATAGCCCAATTGTTTATGTATAATTGATGGAATAATCTAAATAATGAAATACCTACTCCCGAAAGTACTGAACCTCCGTTGGAGCATTTCAAAGTCATTTCACAGTTCTATCTCATTGAAAGTAAGATAAAAAATGTTGTATATATAAAGTTTAGAGACGAATTTTCATACAATCACAATTCCATCAGTTATATTTTGTTGCCGATTGGGTAACAAACAGGACGACATAACTACACATGAAAACAACTTTAAAAGCTTCGCAGCAGAATCTCGGGAAAACTGAAAAATGTGGCATAGTTTTTTCAAATTTATATTGAGTTAACAAAAAATTTGTATCAATTTGGAGAATGCACATTTGCAAGCCTTTCTCACCTTTGAATGCCAGCTTTTTGGTCATGATTCAATTTTTGTTTGTTTAAAATTATAATAGCGTGATGTTGAGAAGTTAGAGTAATTTTTTTATGTATATGTTTTTACATCTCGTAAAAGTCAATTTGTCGTCAATTGCATATCACAGAGCTGTTACGTACGTGAAATATGTTTCAAAGTGTTCACGATATATTTACAAGTGTAAGTCAATAAAAGGAGAGATTTCAAAATAAAAGCTGAGAAAGCTGGGAACTTTGTAGGTAATGATAGGTGAGAGAGATAAGTCTACGAGGAATAAAAACCTGTAAATGAAAACAATAGTAAATATTATTGGATTAAAATAAAACATAATTGCGTTCAATAAGTGGGATGTGCGCTGTGAAAAAATCGTGAACAGTCAACTAATTAAAATTATCCAAAATGATAATCCAGGAAATGTAAAAGTTCAGAATCAAGTCCATTATCACAAAAAAAAATATATATATAAATTTGAATTCTGTTGTTCAGTTCGTCGGTGATTATTGTCATTAAAAAATATATAAAAATGGTAAATTATCTCATTCTATATCCATCAAATCGAAAGATTTATTCATTATTTCTATTGTTCATTCAATTACTCTAAATATATTTAATCTTTTCGTTCGCTATAAGTATCATCATAACGGTCTATCAGTATTTTGAGGATGTGCTTGGGTAAATTATTTCTTCGTCTGCCACTCTGCCTTCTCGGACTTCTTGGGCTGTGGAGAACAATACATCACCTAATCAAACTATTATTGGATAGCAATCGTATAAGGATATATTCACGTACAAACTATTTACAGTGGGCATCTTATATATAGATATATGATATTGGATATAGGGCAATTCACAAAAACTCCAATTTAATATGCAGGGAACGACAAAAACACATAATCCAACCAATTTTACCTGTCCTCGAAAAATTTATGTTGATAAGCCAAGTTGAAAATGTTTAATACGGAAAATCAAACATTTCCAAATTGTGCCGAATAAAATAGTTCTCATATTGTGATTCCTTTTTTTTCCCTGCACTCACGTGTATCATTGTTCAACTATTCAATCATTTACACCAATAAAAGAATTGAATTTATTTACCTCCTTGTCTTCTTCTTCAAGGGTAAACTCCTTCTTCTTGACTTGCTTCAGTTGGTTTCTGAAATTGAATTCGGCCGCCTTCTTTTGAAGCTTGGCAAATTTGTTTTCGTATTTTGAGACTTTCTTCAATGTGGGCTTCATGCTAAACATATCAGAAATCAAATGTGGAACTCGCTATTATAAATTCAAGACTTAATCAATTCGAGTAACAACAACCATTGTTTACTCACAATTTTCCTCTGAGGTCATTCACTTGACTGTTGAGTTCGGAGATCTGCAGATGATTAATGGAATAAAATTAATTTTTCCGCCAGTTCAACTCGCAATAATTTATTTCTACATACAAGCATACTTGATTGATTTTGTATAGATAGAAGAAAAAAACTCAACATATAATTCGATAACTGCATTATATAAGACAATGAATTGTACATTTCTAAACAGAAGCTGCGAGTTCATTAAGCGTGTCATTCAATCATTCTTATAGCATATAAAAATCATCAAAAGCCGAAAAGATAACACTTGAAAAAACATTTACAGGAAAACATGTATTACATTAGAAATACTGAGTTGATTGATTTATTAAAATGATAAATTAGGCATATTAGTTAGGCTAATGACAAAGAAGTATTCCAATCACAATTTCGTGATGCTTTTTTCAACTATAAATATCTTGCCATATTTCTACCAGACCTCGTGGATTATATATATTGGAGATGAACTAGCAGGGGTCGCTACATTAACTTTGTTCCTTCAAAATCAAGGAATAGTGGACAGGAAAAAATACATTTCCTGCTGGAAAAGTTAACTCTTCCAGTATTTATAACAGGCTGGTCATAATCAGCCGATGAAATTTAATTTAAACCTAACACAATTCTTTTATAAAATCACCGATTTCAATTATTATTCATCTTCATTATTGGATGATATTTCAAGAGAGTATTCTCATGTGTTGCATGGAAAAAAAATCCCTTTTTTTATGTTTTGACATAAACAAAGTTGTAGTGTATATGCAGTTGGTTATAAAAAATAAGGTTCATAAGGAAATTATAGATTCTCGAAAGCATCAAATAAAAATACTCCCTTAAAGAATTCATGTACATGCGCATCCTAGATGTACATTCGATAAACAAGAAAGAAAAAAACACAATTAAATCTCACGGCTTTGGCTTAAATAAATCTCCAAAATTCATTGTGAATAATTTTATGATAATTTTCATTGTCTTAATTTTTCATTTTATATATAATTTTGTAACTCAAATGAATTTCGCAGATTTATGTTTATAATAATGAGTCGCAGATTGTTGGTTGGTGGTGTGTGGGCCGGTGCAAAATCTTCTGAGAGTATTGGATTCAAGGAACGTCACGAATAACGCGGGTTATCGGAAGGATTTTCTATACAAATATTTTACATGGACTACAAACATACATAAAGTTATTGAATTGCTAGTGATCAACGAGAAATATTGATATACCATGGTCTCGCATTGGTTTTTCATTTTCTTTCTTTTATTATTCAATCACAGGCACCCAAACTCTCGCTCTTTCTCACTAGTTGGCTTTCGCTCTCTATCTCTCAGGAGGAAATTTGTCAACGCATCCGTGCTTGTGAGACCCTTTATTTGGGACATAGGATACGCGCGAAATGCGCAAGTACGTGAAAAGGGTCTTTTCGGTCGCTTATGAACATTGGAAAATACGAAAACATGGGTTAAATTATCAAGATCAAGATATGGGAGAAAAAAATAAAAAATAATGAATACGAAATAATTTTTCAATGATACAACTGAATAAATAAGTTGGTTAGAAAAATTATTACACAACCTAATGGAAATATGAATATTGTATTACTATTGGATCGCACATCATACAAATTTATATTCCGATGAGTTATGTTCACATAAAAACTGAAACATTCGTGCATGGGAGTGAATGTGAAATGATGGAATAGCCATGCATTGCCAGTTAGCTGTCTGAAACTGTTTTTCATAGCTCGACATTTTACCAAACAAAATAGGACTGGAACAAACGGGAATATTGTTACTTTTTTATTCTCTATACAAATTTAAATGTCGGGAAACGCGATCTAAATTGGTAGATAAATAATTGAATGATTTTGCACCGCACTCACAACACACATCGACCACACTGGAGTCTATCTTTGGAAAATCTCACAAATTTTCTACTCGTATCTGCTGAATAAAAGTATATACTAATGCATTCATTCAATTATGTTCTTCTCACATTTATAAAACATTGCATACTGACAAAATGAAATCTAAACCGAAAATCGATATACACATATATATATTCGGAAATGAATCATTTCGGAAATCAATTGCTGGGTAGACGGTTTGTCATTACTTAAAAAATTGTACTTTACTTAAAAAATAGGGAATATTACTATTCTTTAATTAGGCATGGGATATTAAACATTAAAATTCACTATAATATTAATGAAAGAAATTGTAACGTTTGATATTCACCATTGAAATGTAATTTTTCAAATTTATACAAGGGTATTAAAGACAGAGCTTTTGTGCTCAGATGGGTTCGATGATGGGTTTATATTGTACCTCATAGTCCCTTTTCCGTACTTCACGCTCCAAATCCCACTTCTGACCCTCACACGCGTAGACGCGTGCGTAATACTCTTGGCAAATCTCCTTCAAGTCGTCTATAAGAAGACGGAGAGCGATCAAAGACTTTTTTCTTATTAAACTTAATCATCCAAATAGCGGATAATCTTTTTGCTTTTATGCTTTTTCTCATTCCTCCCAATTCTAATATTCTAAATTTACTAATTGTTCTTGAATAATCGATTTCATCGTTGATTACGAGAATTGTTTTTATATATTTTCACTCAATTTTCTTCCAATTATGGTTTGATTTATTGAAGTCTCATAACTATCCGTATTTTTTTTTCTACTCTATACTTAGAAGAAGGATCGGTGGGAATTGGTGTAATATTATGACAAACTAATATTTCATATCATTGTCCAATTCGAACGATTCGAATAGAGTGTGTGTATTGTATATCGTGTGAACGGAATATCTGCTGAAGCTAGTGAAAAAATCGCAATTAAATGAAAATTCATAACATATTTTTTTTTTATATTAAGGGACAAAGTTTTCGCTATAAAAAACATAGTTTTTTTGAAAACTTGATCATTTCAACGCGATATTAGCCGTGCATTTCGCATTTTGTGAGCGTCGTCTTGTTTTTACATTTATTTTTTTACTTTTTTAAATTTTTTTTTTCTTTTTTTTTTGTTGGGTTTAATAAGACAAAAGAAATATTCTCTACATTCGCAGCAGATTGGCGTACTCGCTAATTACCTCGTAATCTTTCATTAAACGTTTCCTCTCAAGGTCAAATTTATCACCCTCGAGTGCGCATATTTTGTGCCAATAAGCTGTGCAAATGGTCTGGAGCTCAGCTAAAAAAATGTACAACAATTGACAAAAGAGAACGGGATTAATTCAATCCATTCAATTTCGACGATTATTTTCCTGCAGCGATGGAATTATTTCCTCATAATTTTTTGCATCGGTCGCATTAATATATGAAAAAAAAAAAAAATTATCACAACCCCTGCATCCTCTTGTTGAAATTGAAAATAAGAAATCTACAAAATAAAAATTATTTTCTTGCCAAACAGTATCTACTCTAACCAAAATTCTACTTCATTTTTTGTTATATAATAACAGAAAATCTACTGCGAATAGAATTGAAAGTTACATTACATCAGCTTACTTTTTTTAGCGCGAACGTCGTTGTATCATCTAATAAATAATTTTTTAATAGTTGAATAGAAAAATACGAATATACAAAAATCGAGGTTACTTTTAAACAACAATACTTTTATATTAAGTTTATGTTGATTGAACCTCAAAATCCTTATTGTCCACGTCAAATTCAAGGTCGTATTTTTCCTCTTCGAGTGCCGCGATCTTCTTATGATATTGGATGAGAATGGACTTCAAAGCCGCTGATAAACGTTATCAAAAATATATTTCATGATTTTACACTGCTCTTCTTTTATTCTCATTAAATTCAAATTTTTCATCGAAAAGATATGGTGGAATTTATATTATCAATTTACCTCCAGTATTCGTGCTATGAATAAAATAAATTAAACGAAATAACGATTTCAGGACAAGTCTGTGAAATGTTGTGAAATAAAATTATTCCTGTATTTTAATATATTGCAACGTAAAAACACAACAGCATTGCTTTGATGAATGTATGGGTGTGTTTGTATGTCAACATATACAGCCGAAGACATAGCGAGAAAAAAAAATTCATTCTCCGACGATGAAGAAAAAAAATGTATATACATAATATAAATATGAATGAAAAAATTAAAAATACTTGTACATTCATTGAAACGACACAGAGAGGCCACAGTCGAATATAAACACTCCTGAAGCTTTACACTGAATGCACGTAATGACGAAATCCCACATTAAAGTAGCGAAAAATAATTAACGTACGAGCATTTTTTTAACAAGACATATGATAGCATAATGAAAGGGAAGAGAAAAAAAAAAAGAAAAATCAGATTGGCGCGGTAACAGACGATAGCGTATGAGAAATTTCAATTGTTAAATATAGAATAATCAAAGTTATTTTTGTGATAGATGAAACATATCATGAGAAAAAAAGATAATAAGAAATATGTAAACGTGATTTGCAAAAAGCACGATGATGCGCTTGTCGTGCAGTATTTGAAATTCATAATCATATTCATTTGTCAAATGAACAACATTCGAATATTTATACCACACAGAGACATATAATATCTCATAGGCGAATTTGAACTTGAAAATTTTATTTTTTCACAGCGAAAAAGTACCTCGTAGTCCTTTCGCTTAACGATATACTCGATATCGAATTTTTGGTCCTCCAACGCGCAGATCCTACTGTGGTAGTCGCGTAGCACTCGTTTGAGGGCGTCTGTGTATGAATAATTGTTAGTTTCTGAGTGTTTCCTTTTTTTTTTTCTTTGTTATTGGTATATATATGAGGCAATAAAATAATAAAAACAATTTCCGATTATCCAATATAAAATTTGATGAAATTATGTAGAATTAATTGTGAAAGGCACATTTATTATCGACGAATTCAATTAAAAATATCGTAGTTAATGATTAAGGACACATATATGCAGCAAACCTGGCAAAATGATAAATTAACATAATTAAAATGCCACGTATTTGATCATCTCTAGAGTTCGAGAATAAAACGTCTATAGATGTTGCCACAAATCGCACATACATAGGATATATATATTTTATCTTTAATCCAAAATGAGTGGTTAAAAAATGTATTTGTATTACCTTCACTGCAGTTCTCAGTATCTTTACATTTGCCGCAACGCTCCTCAATGATGCGTCTTCTTTCAGCTGCTTTCCTCTCCTGTTCTTTTTTCAATTCCTCAGCGGCTTTTTTACGCAACAGTAACTGCAGAAAATTTTTCGTTTTTCGTTTTTTTTCATTATGATAAATAGATTTGTGATTGTATAATATGGAAATAAAAAAAAAATGATTTAAATATTTGAACGTTACCCTGAGCTTCTTCTTTCTATCTGGGGTCATGAAACCCTTCTTGGCTTTTTTAGCCTTGGATGCTTCCTCAAGGCGAGCACGAACCTCCGCCCTCTTTCGTTCCGTCTCCGCCTGCTTCCTCTTCTTTTCCTACATTTACCAGTGTGAAAAACGCTTTAAAGTCTCTCGCCTCGGATCTTTTCAACCGTTCGAAAACGGACAAAAGCCAACTCTATACACGCGCACTCAAGACGACCATCATATATATTATATATGAAACATCTTTCATGTCATTAAAAAGTGATTGAAGTATGAAAAGGAATAAAAAAAATTCGTCTAATTTTGTAAAAATTTTCAAATTTTTTTCCAATAATCAAATAAATCAATTGTTTTTGTTTTTTTTTCTTTTGTTTTTAATAAAAATAAAAACAACTCCACGGTCCATATGTTGACTCTTACGTACATCGTCGATGCGTTTTCTCTGGAAATAAAGGATAAAATAGCCTTCATTAGTACCATTGCCTTAAAAAGAAATCGACTAGACTTTGATCAATTGAAATACAAATGTGTTAATTAATTTTTAATTATACTGTAACAATAACCAAATCCAATAGGTATTTGGATAATTGACAGCATTATTCGAAATTAATACAAAGTGTCAACTATTTCAATTTCAAGTTTTAATTGCACGAATCAAATTATAATTAATAAAACATCTAAAACTTTTACAATTTATAGTATAATTAAGATATGAAAATGGATTGAGGCATTCAAAGTGTATATAAAACGGAACAAAAAAATGAGTAAAAGCATGGTTGTTGTTTATCGTGCGGAAAAATTGAGTTTCTACTTTACCCAAAGTGTACGCCTCTCATGTATCGTGTATCTACATGCTCACAGATTTATGTCTATCATTTTCACTGTACATGCAGCTATAAAAAGTGTCGTAACAATTGCATTGTACGTAATAAGTGAAGTGTCATGAGGGATAAAATTTATAAAAAACATTTGCTTTCTACAATTTCTGTCTTCAAATTGTTTGACCGTACAGGACGATAACGATTGGTTGTGACGTGATTGAGTCCACAGTTCTAAAGATACAAAAGTAGAAAATGCATCGGCGTGCTTTCGGGCATCGGGCTATTCTAAATTCGTCCATTACCAGGACAAAGTCTGGGCGAAAGAACGTCACTGAGAAATTTTTTCCCCAACAATTACATCTATATAGGTTGATTGTGCAAAAAAGACAAACTCGAGGACGTTCCAAGCTCAACTTTCTTTTTTATGTGTGTGTATAGAACTGCGCTATAAAATACAGTATACATGTATTTTTATTTATGCGGTTTAATTACATGAATGAACAAAACCAAGAGAGGGAGAAAAAAAAAACAAAATTAGTTCAAACATACCTTTCAATAATGAACTTTTATACTGCAATACTGTTGATGGAATTTTGTTTAATCACGTTCCCCATTAGCAACGATGTTGAATAACATTGTTATAATAACATGAAAATTGAAATGAAAAAATAAATTAAATCCTTGACATATCACGAAATAGTATAAATAAAATTGTTTCATTATTTTTCTTTTGTATTTTTATTCTTGCGTCCTTTCATCGTAAAATACATACCAAACCTCATCATCAGCCATGGTGGATGCTCGGGGCTATGCTCAACTGCCTGAAACCCCAGTAAATATGTAAACCAAATCTAATTTTTAATTATTTATTTATATTTTCATATGTACTAAATGCAAGTGCATAGTGAGGTTGCAGAGTAATTGAATTTAGTGAGCGCCTTTGGTTGAACAGTATAGAGTATCTGGTGTTCGAAAATAGACAAAGTGTAGTGGTACGATGCTTCCCCACCATTAAGTACATCAGCTTCGAACACGATCCAAATTTGGTTGCAACGACCCAGTCGTTCCCCTATATCTCTATCACTCCCTACTTTTCACTCTCTTGCTTTCTACCGTTCATCATTACTGGTACGCGAATATTTTGCCAAGTCAGAATAATTTAGATCCAACTACCGCAACATTCTTCATCACTATTAGTCCACCAGAAATAGCGGGAAAATACCAAATATCTCAAGGAAATACCTTAGAGGTATTTTCGGTTCCCGTTTTATTCATATCTTTTTTTTTTTTTCATCAATACCTTGAGACCATAATGAGAATGATTATCATCAAATGATTCGAGTTGAAAAAGTTATCTAGCAATTTCTCGTTTTTTTTTTTCGAAAATACTACACAATTTTTTGTCAATATTATTCTCGCGTTATCACCATATTTATAATATTTATGAGCGTTTCGTGGAAAAAAAATTGCTCAGAGAAGTTTATCTCTATTATCGTTATTTCTGTCGTGATATATTCAATCGAAATTGTTACCACGCTATTGCTCGCGGCATTCCCCATTTGTATAATCACAAATTTCCATAATACACGTATATCCTCATTTGAATGACATCATTATAAAAATATATTTATTATTAAATATTTCATGGTTTTTTAAATAGATACTTCTGAATTTAAACATCTCTCTGACATCAGTTCTGATGAACGTGCGAGGAGTTAATACTAATTAAATTTAATATGGCTTCGTTCACGCAGATTTGAATCGTCCCTTCTGCTCCACCACTTAACAAAGTTCATTTTACCCCTGCTCCACGGTTCTTTTAAATCTCACAATAAATGATTGCAGATTGACTATAATTAATTAGAGAATAAGTGGCATAAAAAGTAAATGACAAAAGATCAAATGGCTAAGTGTTCTTGGATTAACATGAATAATAAATGTGAATCGTGGTCGACTTGCAATACCAATTGCAATAAATCGATGAACCAATGATAGAGCAGGTGGTAATGAAAGTCATTAAGAATTTCTATCAATAAATCAAGTAATTATTCCCTAATCGGCTGACAGTAAAAAAATCAATATTAAAATCAAACCAGAAACATGCGTGCTACGTATATGTTCCAGAATAAATAAATGGAGCATTTAGTTGTAATTAATTATAAGGCTGGAGAATATTTTCAATAGTACCTAGGTCACTCCCACAACGTCAAAATCACTCAACGCCTTCGCATGAACCAAAATTAAACACCAAAATTGAACGCCAAAATTATGCAATATCTCACGTCATGAAACCGAGAGTATGGAGGATGTCAGGGAAAAAATTCAAGCTAGGCGTTTTATTTATAAATAGCAATCATCGCATAAAATGTAAGAATAGATGAATATATAGATGAATATGTGTGCGAGAGACACGATGGAAAAATATGAAGAAATTGCCGCATTAAAATTTTTTTATCTCATATTTTTCCAACGTGGATATAAAATGATATTGGACCATGAGAAAAAAAAAAAAAAACTGATTGCATAAATTTTTTTCATACCATTATCGATGATAATAAAATTGGAAAAAAAAAATTTTTTCTTCCGACATAAACACTGGCGACACTCTCTTTCTTTCTTTTTGTTTTATTTGCTGACGTGTGAAGCAGCGTGCAAAAGAGAATGTGAAACAGGTGCGTAATATCCTTTCATTCAACACCCACGTACTACGCTATGAAAATATAACGGCTTGTGAATGAAAAGTATAAGAAGATTAAGTGGTTTACGTGAATGAATCCAAGGAAACATACTGAATCAAGTCTCTCAATGTGGATTGTACAACGTCATAGAAGCAACTTATTTTGGAATCTCGCGCGTTTCCTGATACAATAATAAGTATTAGTTCATATTAAATTAGTACATGCGAATGTGCTATTCAACAATATTGAGTAACTCTCGCGATTATTTATAACTAATCCACTTGTATCGGCTGGGTATATAAGACGCCACGTCGTCAACCTCTCTTGGCCATAATTTAGCAATATTTATTTTTATATCCAACACCCGACTTTCTTTACTTTCTCTCATCACAGAACTCCACCATTCATTATCAATGATAAATATTAATATTCAATAATCACTATTATTTCACCACTTATTATTTTGAATCGCGAACTCCCAACAATTTATTCACTGCAACTTGGAGATAAAAAATTCAAAACTTCTCGAAACCTCTGGTAATGCACTCAACATTATGGTGATAAAATTAATTAAAATTTTCTCCTGTCGCCCACGAAGATAATAATAATCTTACCTGGAGGGGTGGTAGAGTTGTTTTGTGTTAATGTGTTGACTAGCCAACCGGACGTTGGACAGATGACTGTGCTTGCACTGAGGATATTCCTTCTTTCACGGTCCTAAAATCATCGCCACACACGAATCTTTCGTTTTAACCAACCAGTAACCACGTGATCGACTCAACAAACGACAACGATTGGCCGATACGATTTTAGGCGAACAGTGCGAGCTCACAAGCAGCTCCAAAAATAATTTCAATCTGAAAACGGAGCCGACCTCGCATCCTACACCATCGCGTAATCTTTCATTTTACCATTAGTAGGAGTGAGATAGTTAGTGGAAAGAAGGAGGGCAACTGCATAGGAGTGTCACAGTTTACGATTCTTCACAAATTATTTTCAATATCAAACATACAAATGTTAATTGTATTTTAAACATTTTTCATTTTTAAAAAATGATAAATAATATGAAATCAGTGGACGCATTCGATATTTTTTCGAATAGTATAAATGTCAAAATTGCACTCTACATAATTCTTCAATGGTCTATATACAACGATGATAATGTCTTCTTTCAATTGAGATCACTATTAATAAATGCCATAAATAATTTACTATCACTACATTATGATTATGTATGTGGTGATGGTATTTTTTCTTTTTTAGTTTCACTTCCTGTCGATGATATTTCGTACAAAAAGTCGTAGCAAATTCGATATTAATTCCGCGGCTAGACAGAACTATTCCTACATTATCAATAAATATTCACCTATCAAGTTCGTGCATTTTCTGGCGTAAATTTATCTAATTCTTTTCTGATAGCGGCGATGAGTGGCACCGCTGGATCGTCCGGTGTCAAATGTGAATCGGCCAGAATTCTTGTAACATTCACTTCCGGTAAATTCGGCCGATGAAATGGACCGGCACTCATAGGTCTCGTACCCCATTCGCTTCTTGACGGTGGCCCTGTGTTTCCGGTCTCTGGAATGATGTCTTCCAATCCATTCCGAGGTAATGATGTTCTTGGACGAATTTTCGGATAATTTTTTGGACTTTCCATCGGACTAAAAAATCATTTTTATTATCAAATTGAGAATTGAACAAATTTTTCATAAATCATGAGTAAATTTTGTCAATAGCCCTTCTAATATGACTCACTCAGAATATGTCATCTCAGTATATATATTCATCCAATGCATTTGGATCTTACACTCATAGCTGTATGTTTCTCTCACATATATTCGGACACATACCTGGCTTGCGCAGACTTCTCTCTCGATACTACGTTTTCTCTGGTCTTTACGTCCCTCACGCTGAATAGATTGAACGAGTCTTCGAGCAGTTCGTGAAGCCTCCTCCTTGCTCGTCCCACGGGACCCGATGAAGGCAATTGACGCTCGACATCCGTATCCACAGCTGTATTTGCTGCGAGCAAAATGAAAATCTTTACAGAACCAATTCACGAAAGTCCTCCAATCTATTGTCTAATCACCCAAATTCCAAATGTCTCACATATTATTTATATAAATGCTAATTTATTCATACAATATCATTGTGATGCATCTAGATGGGTATGAATACACAGTTATTGGAATAAAGGTAACTTAATAGCTCCACAAAATTTTTTTGAGTGAAAAACCTTCAACAGCACGTTTTCTTCGAAGGTCCCAAACAATTGGCCCAACTACACCAGGATCTTTCAATGCACTTCTTGTTCTTGTCAACGTCTCGAATCCCGACGACTTTCTTTGCGCAAACCCATTCTCTCGCCTCAACATTTCTGGAGTTTCAAACTCCATATCCAAATGTCGAACCTGAAATTCAAGAAGAGAATCAATTTAAATCCAATGCAAACAAACTTTGCTAAAATGTTGAGTAAATATATAGGCATAATTTCAACTGAGAGCGATATTCACCACAACTGGTTCCAATATTCTAGATAATGGTTCAACACTTCTCATACTTGGAAACAACTTGCACGAAGGCATTGATAAATACGAATGGGGTGAAGCCGTTTCATCCAGCGTATGCACACAACCATTATTAATTGTTTCACGTTGTTCGTGACAATCAACAACTGTATCCATTGAATCTGGGCTGTCTGGAGTGTCGATGGCACTCGTCCTTATCATTGTTCTCTTTCCATTTCTTGAGAAAAATTTCACATCAAAAAACGTATGTCAACCACAAATATTTTACTTGTATTTATTCACGAATTCTTACCGGGATTTCACTCTCACTGTTGCATAATCCTCAATATCCCAATTATCATGAGCATTTTTTTTTATCGGTTCCTCATCATTGTCACTCGAAAATTCTTGAATATCGTCGTCCATTGTCGCTGGTGTATTAGGCGTAATAGGAGAAGTACGTGATGCACTTACGGGTGTTTGTCGCTGACTGGTACCATCCGTCTTCAAACAAATAAATCTCAATTGGTAAAATATTCAATATTATTTTGTGTGTATATATCCATGGGGAATAACACGCTCTATGACACAATATATATGTGTATGTGAGCCTTCGCATGATACTAAATATATAAAAGGGTTACAATTCATTTGTGATCGATACACGGTCGCTAACGTTGAACAAGCTTATATTTATTTCATCAATTTATTATGCTTTTCCGTGAAACACGCGAAATGTCGAATCACGCGCAGCTATTCATCAATAATTTGTTCATTTTTGTGTTATTTTTGCATCAAAATTAAAATCATCTGCATATGATTAGCAAAATTTTTAAAACCGTTTTCAAATCATTATTTTGTTAGCATTGATATACATTTAAGTTACTCGCATGCTATTTGCCATTTATATAACATAATTTGCAGAAAATAATTCCTATCAAACAATTTCTCCTGGTTTCAGTTTTACAAAGACAAAATATACTTTATACGAACTTTGAGTATCACGCATCTTTAAAAACACGCAAACTATCTGCATATATAATGTCTACAAAGTTCGTTGATTTCCAATTATTTATTCACGATCAAAAGCAAAGAGGGAAAGCACCGATAATAGACATATTTGTTATCTTACACGGCCCTCAGTCTCTGATGTGTATCCAGTATTATCCAATCCCGGTGTAGTTGAAGTATATCCACGATCTTTTTTCAAAATACTCTGAGTAGGTGGCACAGAAACGGCACTGTGAGCTCTTTTTCTTTTGGCAGTGATGACCAGGCCGGCAATAATTATAATTAAAAATGCCAAACCAGCACCACCGGCACCAATGAGTAACCAGGCGTCGCGAGTTCTTGATAGTGCAAGTGGACGGCTCTCTTTCAGATACGCTAATGTAAATTAAAACCGTCAACTATTATACTAATTAAATTACTCAAGAAAATCGGAATGACATAAGAATGAATTAGATTGTTGAATAACTTACGTTCACTTTGAATGATAACCGGAGCACCGAGTTCTAAGGCAACTTCTTGAGATGACAGAAGTGCCATGTCCTTCGATGCTGTCTCAGCTGGTACTGGTTTACCACCAAGATGAACTGAATATATCAATCGAGTTGCACCATCATGGAGCACAGTTGTATTTTGCATTCGTACTTGAACCATTCCAATGCCAGCTGTTCTCAATCTTGAACTTGTGGAATTTATTTGTGTTTGATTAGTGGAACTGGACGGATATTCATTGGAAATATATTCATCATGATGGTGGCTAATATTTATGGGTTTGTTAGTGGATTTTTTGTCATTTATAAAAATATTCGGTGGTGTTGTATTGACTGAATTTAATTGTTCGGGCTTATCAATTGTGAAATCAGGATAAAACTCCGGATTTGAACGTAATAATTGAGGCTCGCCCACATTTTTATATGTAGGTAAATCCAAAAATACAGTAGTTTCGTCGCTTGCTGTTGAACTTTCATTCGATTCTCCATCATCAACTATTGGTGAAACAATGAGCGTTATTGAACTCACTTCCGTAGAATCTTTATAAACATTTGTGGAACTGAAATTGCCCTGCGATGTAAACTCATCAATCATCTGATCATTTGATTTTTCTTCAATATTTATGCTATTATTTTTTATCAATTCATCTTTCATTATTTTTACTTGTCTCATACGTTTTCCAGCACCATTATCATTCATTAAATCACTATTAGTTGACGATTCGGTGATCCATGTCGTACTGTCAACAGTAGACACACTTCTCACTGAGGTTCTCCCATCCTAAACATGACAAAGTTGTAATTGAAAAAAATAAAGAATCAGCCCTCAAGAAATAATGATGAGATTTGAATAAATATTACATTGTCATTCGGTGCTCCAGCTAATAATTTATGTCCATCCAATGCAACTCGTCGTTGCGTAGCACGACGAAGTCGTGGATCAGTCGATAAGAGTCCAAGATGACGTTGTTGCTGTCTGGCAAACGCAGCACGATACAAACGCGCCAATCTTAATTCCACTTTTGGTGGAACACTTTCACCAGCTCTCAGTACAGTCAATAACCAATATCTAAAACCCAAATAAAGTTCATAAAAACGAAAACCAGTATTATCAGAAAAAAAAATAATTTTACCCACCTTGGTCCTGGATCATCGCCAATGAGTATACCAATGTCCTGATCGGGATTAATTAAAGTCGGTGTGGGTTCTATGCATGAAATGCATCCTGGAACTTGATGTCCACCACCGGGTGTATCACCGTCTCTTTCACCGTCCTCACCGGGAACATAAACAGTCGCTGTATGATGAACCGTACGAGTCTCGTAAAAATTGAGTGTTTGATCTGGATCTAACCATGATGGCGCGTCCTCGGCGCCAGTCCAAAAAAAATCCTGGAGATGAACTCGTCTGCCCGGAAGATGTTCAATCAATACAATCTCGTCCTCTGAATATGGCATAATAATAACAATGAAAATAATAAATACATATATGAGAACATTGATGAAATTATGGATGGGATGATGTGAACAGGAACCAACAATATCACCAGACATGATATTTCCGTAAGCTCACGCGATCACGTGACGAAGCATCGTGAACATTTGCGGGTTGATGAGCCTTACTCAGCTATGAAGAGGAATGACCTATAGCATTATGTATATATTTTTATTTATGTTCAATTACGTCTATGGAGAAGTTTGATCAAAGAATTTGTAAATAACAGAAAAATTGTTTAGACGAAGTATTAAATGGTACTGACCAGCACAGATATCGTCAACGTATCGATTGACTTATACGTAATCTGTTGGTATATATATATATGTGTAGAGCACGAGACGAGGATTCACGTTGTTTTCATTCAACTGGTGAATGAACTTTACGTTGATCAAACGCAATCGTGATGTGCATCATACATTCATCACCACATAAGCAATTGCGTGAGCAACAAATATTTGCCAAGTGCAATTATTTATCTTTGATTGGATATAAATGATCTAACTCGTTTATGAGCAGGTGGATCATGTACAAGGTAAATCGAATTCCATCGATTTCTCGCTAATAAAACTATAAATATATAGTTGGAAAGAATATGAATTACTTTTTTTTTTAACAAGGTTTCGTATTTTAGACCAAATGTATAAAATTGAATGCAGGTCATGTGATGTCATGAACAAGTGCGTAATAAAATTTTGATCAGAAGACAAAGCGACCTGGACACTATCACGGTCCGCTTACGTTTCCGGCCCGGATACATCAGCGGTGTATGGTCCCGCTTGCGAGAGTTCCGCCTGCGTCGTTATTACGCGCTTCATCGCTGTCATTATTTCGGCTTAGCGATGTTCCCTGGTCAGTAAAAAGCATAGACGGAGATAAAAAAAATGTCTATCCATTTTTCTATAGTAGTAATAAAAAGAAGAAATCTATTCAATGAAATAATCTTTAGTCATATACGACATAAACCACTTACACCACCGGTTGAATTCATTCTACGATGCATCATTTACGGAAAAGCATCAACTCTAATCAATTTAATTTGAGGTGATTCTGACGCTTAAACTTGAGTAAAAAGAAACTTCAAGTCATCTCTCGTTAAATTGTTTCTTAGACGTCAATCAAAGTTATAATATTGTGTGGATCAAGTCATTTTTCCTCTCAAATTGTATTCCCACTGACTTCATTTTGTGTGAATGGTAGTCATAACACACCGTTGATATTTTTAGCAGTAAACAAAAGTGATTGCACTGTTAAATCAATAAGAATCCGAGTTCCTATGGTGAAATGAATGCCTTGAGTCGATACCATTCCACCACATATATTTATTCCGTAATTTATCGTTCTCTATTTATTTATTTATTTTTTTTTTTCATATTTGTTTTAACAATTGGAAATTTTGTTCAAGACATAGAATAGTTTTACCATACACAATTGGTATATGTTTCATCGGAAAGTTAAATCATGAATGAACAATGAAGAAAGTTCATATTAATATTAATCAATAAAACATCGATGGAAAAAGTAAAATTAAATAGACAAAAATAGCAATTATTTCAAACGTTACACGCTGCAACGTAAACTTTGAAGGTGTCAACTCAACGGAGTATGAACGCGTGGTGAAGAAGGTAATGATATCGATTCACCGGCACACCTGCACGCGTCGGTTTCTCATACACATACACAATAAACCGCAAAATACTCCACATTATTACTGCTATTTCGCCCCATAGAATTTCTGAGGCTGTCAATTATTTCATTCCAATGATAGAACATGGCCCCTTCATCCTTCTCACAATGCGTCACGCTGAATGGACAAAACTAAATTAAATACCCCAACAGAATTCAACTATTTAACTGAACAATGAAACATAGAAATACCAGTCGTGAAATTTATAATGAAGATAGAAAAAAAAAAAAAGAGTGTTTCAGCCACCTGTTTGCTTAGTCGAATATTTGCATAGTTCTTATAAAACATACTTAATTTGGATACATGATAAATGGAGAAAAATCCGCCAAACAAACAGTATGTGTCAATTGAATTTCTTCGAAATAGAATTGTACGTGGGGTCCCCCTATACATATGCTTGAGGTTTCTATAAATAAAATATAGCGCGCCATCGACCCTTCAAGACTATGAGAGAGTCTCTACACCCGTCATAACACAATAATCCGGTAACAAAAGATTCATAAGCCATCATATACTATCATATTCCAAACATAAACACGACATCATAATTTGAAATTTTTTCATTGTATATCTCTATATGAAGTGTAGTATAATTACGAACCAGCTCCGGGTGGTAATGCGGCTTTCACTTTGAAATAATTCAACGGCAATAGAATTAAATATTGAAATATAATGATATTGAAACAAACAGGCAGCACAATGTGAACAATACTGCAAAGCATCGCGGTACGCGCGCTTCGCTCTACTAAGGTTCACCACGAGCGTGACACACTGGAGCCCCCTTCATACGTTCCACGCGCGAAAGATAAGGGTGTAAGATAAGGTAGTGGGAGCTCGCGTCCAATGACGCGCATGCACCAACATTTATATAAAATAGATATATGCTGACCAGGTAAAAATTAAAAATATATAGGTCTATTCCTTCTTCTCTGAAACATATCGACTGAGTAAAAATATTTAAAACTAGCGCATACACATTGTTATATGCCGCCAGATAGCGACGCATGCGTGCGTTTAAACTGGCATGGATAGCGTCGAAATTTTCCGCCATTTAATGCCTATGATATTGAAAATACACCTCACTTCAAGATGATCAGCATCGACACGATCATTTCAATGTCGTATGTGTAAACAAGAATTGAGTGAAAAAAAGCGATGAATTTGTTTAAAGTTTAAAAGAAAAAGAGATTGAGTGAGAAGAAGACATCAATGGAGTATCGAATTATATCGCAATTCGACATCTCGAAGTATGGCGCACAACTCACATATTGTCGACCAATCGCATATGAGATTTCAAAACATGTGAAGAAGAACCGCGCGCAAAACAACCAATGCCTCTTTTCCACACACATAATACACATGCAGGAAATGATATCAAATCCAAACAAGAACGTCACCACGGACGCTTTCATGTCACTTGACAAGCCGGTTCAATAAATCAATATTGGGACTGACAATTCTCTCATTCTCATCGTGTATATAATGTGACCTCATTTCAATTCGTTTTTCTTTTTTTTTTTCGGAAGTACGGGGGTTTTAAGTGAAACATCGCAACTATCCTCTCTCACGAACAAACACATCATGTCTTCTGACAAAGTAGGTTATATTATTATTTTTTCTTTTCATGTTTTCGGCGTTTTTTTTTAACATTTTTAATAATTATATACACAATAGTATTTAATTTTCGAATTGTAAATTTGAATAATGAATGACAATTAATTGTGTAACTAGGTTTTGTATAAATTGGATCATCCGCACGGGCCAGGTAGTGTATTTATATCCTGGCGACCAGGTAACAGCACTCACCTTGCAACAACTGGCTGTGATGGAATGGTATCTATTTACGATAGACAAGGGGAAATACAGGAACGAATACAGATAGTGGGTATATGTTGCGGATTTGGTTGGGATTCGGATGGTGATGTATTGGCAATAATAACAAATTCATCATCAACGATAACTCTGTGGGATGCAGCAACTGGAAAAAAATCTCAAGTTGATGCTGGAGTTAGAGATGGTTTATCTTGTATGATGTGGGCGAAAAATAGTTGTCTTCTTGCCGTTGGTACTCAAAAAGGGAATCTTGTTATCTACGATCACTTGAACGCCAGGTAAATTGTGTAAAAACCATAATGTCAAATACAGTGTCCACAGTTATCGCAGAGTCGATTTGTTTCTTTTGCAGGCGAACTCCAATCTTGGGAAAACACAAGAAACGAATTGTGTGTGGGGCATGGTCTTTAGAGGGCCTCTTAGCATTGGCCGGGGAAGACAGAATATTGACAATTAGTAGCAGCGATGGCGATACAAAACGTGAAATTCTACTTCAAGGTGAACCACAAGATATGCAATTCAGTGAAATGAAAACAGATCATCGTGTGAATGGCGAAAATACCGTGTCATTAATCGTTGGAAAAACAACATTATTTTTGTATAATATCCGTGATCCGGAAAATCCAATTGAATTGGCATTTCAAAAACGATACGGTCCAATTGTAGCTTACAAATGGTATGGGGATGGTTATATATTATTGGGATTTGAGGCTGGTTATTTGATTTCAATATCGACGCATATCAAAGAAGTTGGTCAAGAATTGTTACAGATGAAGAATCATCGAGATTCACTCAATGGGATATCGTTGAATTCTATCGCGGGAAAAGTGGCAACATGTGGTGATAATACCATAAAAATCCATAGTGTACAAAATCTGGAGGAGACAGAAAAAGTAATAACTGTAAGTGGCGAAGCTGGTGTATCTAGCGTTGAGTGGTCGGCGGATGGTACAATGCTCGCTACTGTTACTCACAGTGGCAATGTACTAATTTATCTTGCTCACATACCAAAATTGACGAGTGTTTCCGGCAACAGGATAGCTTTATTAACTAGTTTGACGGAAGTTATCGTACATCTTCATACACTGGACGAAGAGAAACTCGAGCCATATATAATTGATACAATTATTGAACCGGCTATTTTGGCCGTTGGTCCAATGCACGTAGCCGTTGCATTGAACAATCGTGCATTATTTTGGAATTTATCGGCTGGTCAGACCGACAGAGCCATTCATTTCGAGAGAGATTATTTAGCGAGCGTTGATAGTATACGCTTGAATGAAATTTATGCTTCTGTTTTATTTGATGGGAAACTTCAATTGCACACACTGAAGACAAATCCGAATTTGATTAAAGAGGGAAAAGATTCAAAAATATTTTCGGATACAAGTTCATCGAATGGAAAAATAATGTGCCATGCTTTGTCACCGGATTTTTTGGTTTATGGAACTGATATGGGACGAATTGTTCACTTTTATCTCGAAGTGTTCAATCATTCCACTGAATATTCACACAACAATGGGATAAAAGAAATTTTCTTAGATGCAAATGGAACACAGATGTGCTTTATTGATAGCAAAAATGAAATTTTTATATACGATTCTATCCATGAAAATGTCATTCAAGTCCCAGACTGTCTCGATGTAGTTGATGGAATCATTTGGGATCAGAATATATGTGAAAAGTCGATATTTGGTATATACAATAAGACGATAATTGTAACATATATTTTTATCAAATATCATATAGAAGGAAGTAAAATTTTGAAAATTGGTACGACAAAATTGCCATCAGAAACTATTCCAGTTTTGATGTACAGTGGCGAGGTGACGCTGGGCATGGCTGGTGGTAAACTTCTACAGATAATTCTGAATTCTCATGAAGAAATCGGCAATATTGTAGAAAATAAAAAAATTATTGAAATACTACACAATCAAATACAATGCCGACGTTTTCAACAAGCATGGAACACATGCATTATGCTAAATGCCGAAGAACATTGGCAGCAATTGGGAAAAAATGCTCTAGCGAATTTAGATATTACAATGTCAATAAGAGTTTATCGACAGATTGCAGATGTGTCAATGGTTTGGGCATTGGAAAAATTAAATAATATTGAGGAATTGGCATTGTTATCAGGACATGTATGTACATTATTACAGGACTACAATCAAGCTGAAAAATTTTTTCTCCAATCATCTCAACCCGTTGAGGCATTATATTTGCGTAGAGATTTAATGCAATGGGAGCAAGCATTAAGTTTAGCCCAAACATTGAAACCCGATGAGATACCATTCATCTCGAAAGAGTATGCACAACAATTGGAATTTGTCGGAAATTACCCGAAAGCCCTTGTGAATTATGAACGCGGTTTATCACAAAGTAATGATTCAATAACTTCTGCACAGAATCAAAATCATCGTAGTCAATGTCTAGCAGGCATTGCAAGGACATCAATAAGATGCGGTGACAGTCGACGAGGCGTGAACATTGCAATGGATAATGATAGTTTGCGATCTTTGCGGAGGGAGTGCGCAGAAATATTGGAAATAATGAAACAATTCAATGAAGCAGCAATTCTGTATGAAAAATCTGAATATTTCGAGAAAGCTGCATCTGCTTACATAAAACTGAAAAATTGGACTAAAGTTGGACAGCTATTGCCACAAATATCTACACCGAAGATTAATATCCAATATGCGAAAGCCAAAGAGGCCGAAGGGAGATATGAAGAAGCTGCAAATGCTTATGAGACTGCAAAGGACTATGACAATATTATCAGAATTAATTTGGACCATTTGAATAATCCAGCACGAAGTGTTGAAATAGTACAACAAACAAAGAGCATTGAGGGAGCCAAAATGGTTGCAAGATATTTTCAAAAATTAAATGACTACAATTCGGCAATAAAATTTTTAATATTATCAAATTGTCACGATGAGGCTTTTCAATTGGCAAATCAACAGGGTAAAATGGAATTGTATGGTGAGATCCTCATCAATACTATGGACGATGACAACGTGAGATTAGAAGATTTCAAGAGTCTTGCAATTCACTTCGAATCACAAAAAAATAGTTTATTGGCCGGAAAGTATTATTTTTTTGCTAAAGAGTACCACAAAGCTTTGAGACACTTATTGAAAGCTGCACAATTAGCTGCTGATGATGACACGGCGCTGTCATTAGCTATAGATACAGTAGCCTCATCAAAAGATGATAAGCTTGCTAATCAAATGATCGATTTCTTACTTGGTGGCGATGGTTTACCAAAAGTAATGATCAAAATTTTTTTGCCTTTTTTCACAACATGAATTTTTGAGTTGACGAACGATTAATTATTCATTGTAGGATCCAAAGTATCTATTTCGGCTGTATATGGCACGAAAACAGTACAAGGAAGCGGCGAAGACCGCGATAATAATTGCCAATGAGGAACAAATAAATGGTATATAGCTCGATGAAATATATAAGAATATATTATATGAAATTTCGCAATCATTTGTTTATTTTCAGGAAATTACAGAAATGCTCATGATGTCTTATTTGTGATGTATCAAGAATTGAAGCGCAACCAGATTACAACGCCATTAGAAATGAAAAACAATTTACGGCTTTTACATTCATATATTTTAGTACGATTGCATGTCAAGAGGAATGATCATCTACGGGGTGCACGAATGCTAATAAGAGTCGCAAATAATATTTCAAAATTCCCATCACGTATATATTTTGATTTATATAATTGAAATTGATCATGAAAATTTTCATACAAAACTTATTTCTACAAAAAATGAATTTCATTTTAGATATTGTTCCAATTTTAACATCGACTGTGATTGAATGCCATCGCGCAGGATTGAAACATGCTGCATTTAACTTTGCAGCAATGTTAATGCGTCCCGAATATCGAATGCAAGTTGACGCAAAATATAGTAAAAAAATTGAGGCGATTGTTCGTAAACCACCGAGAACCAAAGATCATGAAATTGAAGATGAACCATTGACTCCCTGCCCTTATTGCAAAAATCGAGTACCAGAAACGGAAATTACTTGTGATAAATGCAAAAATACTATTCCATTCTGTATAGCTACGGTATACACTCATGCCACCATACTCAGATCTAAAACAGAAAATTTGAACGGTAAAATATTAATTATTTCTTCCAATTGTATTTCAGGGTCGTCATATAATTGAAGATGACTTCACTGCATGTCCCCAGTGTGACCTTCCTGCTATAAGAAGCGAGTTCTTGAGGTAACTTTTCATGTAAGTTTTTTCTTTTACCAGCTGTTCAGCATTACTGTTTTTTTCCAACAGAATTATTGAAGCAGAAGAAACATGTCCAATGTGTAGTGAAAGAGTGGATCCAAAGGGAGTGGATCACAGTTTGAATATCCGTAAATATCTTGACATCTCCGATAGTAATGGCAAGGCAGATATACGAGGGTCATAAGATTTCTCTCGTCATATTCACAAACCTTCTGATGCATATTCACCATGCATTCATAAAACAGTCATCCGTCCATTATCAATAACTCTAAAATATCTTCCCATTAGAAAATATTTATCTTCGCGATAACATATACAGAGTTCATATCACTTTAGTGTAGATTACTTTGTACACGTCTCGCAGATAATCGATCCAAAGTATATATGATTTAGAAAGGAAGGCGCCAATCAGTTTCACAAAGTATATCTAAGACGTTTGGTATTATACCAATAATTTGTAAAATAATTTTTCTTGTATTATTGTTAAATCCGTCCAATACCAGTACAATGCACATGAAGTACAAGCAATCAAAAATTATTTGTATTTCTCATGCTGAATAAACTAAGCATACTATAGCTGTGGTTACTATTCTTTGGGTCTTAACGTAGATATGCACAAAGTGGAAATCAGTTTATTTATTCTCCACATTTCGAATTCCCGTTATATTTGAAGACTCACATTCTCTAATGAACTAATCCAATGAATGCATCGGGCTTTGTATGCATACGATAATAACGCACGTGTCAAATATAATAAGATCATTTTTCATTATCCATTAATCAGAAACAGATAAAATTATGAACTTTCATCTCATAATTATTATATGAAATATAGCTAGTTTGTGAAACGATACCAATAATACAATTCTATAACTATCTAAACAAAATATAAATCGCGCGCGCTCAAAAAATTGCTTTTACCGTTATACCGCTAGACGGCGTTTTTTTTACACAATATTTCTTGTCATGTGTGCTAGTTCATGCATGAATAAGTTGTGCCTGTCCACGTCTCTACTCTCTCACAACATTTAGTACCAATTGTGTATGTGTCTATTACGGACTTATATTGTTACTTTTTTATTGTTCATATAAAAAAAACCACTGTCTAATCATCGGGTGAAGACAAACGTGTGGCGCGACATTAACGATAAACGAGCATTAGTTAAAATGGCCGAACATACTGATTCACCGGCATCCGGCACCTCAACTTCATCATCAATTCCAGAAGACGAATCATTTATTTCGAATTTTATTTCGGAAATAATCAAGAGTCCAATTAATTTATTACTCGTTGCAGTTATAACTTTTCTAGTTTATAAGATATTCCGCAGTAAGACGAAAGATGACCCGCCACCACCTGAATACAAGGAATTGCCAAGGATCAGGCGAGATTTTACCGTTGAGGATCTGAAAAAATATGATGGCAAGGGACTAGATGGACGAATTCTCATAGCAGTCAATGGTAGTGTCTATGATGTTACAAGAGGCAGAAGATTTTACGGACCTGGTGAGTTATTCAATAGTTCCAATCTATATCATATTTCTTTTAATCTCTTTCTTTTTTTTAACTCCAACGAAAACACGTATACGATTTCACGTGGGTGTTTTTCAATTTTCTCCTTGTCATATATTTCAACATTATGTATGTATTTGCTAAAGGCTGAATATTTTATCGTCATGTCGCGCGATTATGATGATAATGCAGTTAGTAACATTCTGCAAGAAATGACTTGGGAAGAGGGGGAAAGAAAAAAAAGTTGCTGCGGCATTCGCATCCAATTTTATTCAATTGATAAACACTTTCACGTTTCGAATTATTCCCAATGAGTATTCAACTTTGCGGTAAGAAGGAATTTTCGAATCAAAAATCTGACCAAACGCCGTCCACATTTGTTTATTGTATTTGGTCAAACTTTTGAATTGCAGATTTTTCTTGTCATTCTAAAGTCCACTACGCCCTCAATCATCATTAACTATCAATTATACATATCGACAAGATATTGTCAGTTTTTTCCACTTTATTGAGGAATTGGATACGAAAACTATTATTGAGTTGAAAATTTCATGAATGATTATCTCCTTGATTGATAATACAAACAAATGGCATTTCGTGAATATTTCGTCTCACGAAGCCGGAAGAGGTGTTCTCGCTCGAAGTGAAACGTGTTCAGTCATGCGATCGTGCACATCATTTATGCATAATATTATGTGCGTCATTCGATTCGACCTCGCTGATCGATCGATGATCAGTAAATTCAATTTGAGCAATATCAATTCAAGGAAAAATATAGTGTTAAGAACAAAAATTTGCACATGCTTCATATTATCGCTCACGATCAACGGAATTTATATCTCACTATGAAATATTTATCATTCTACATATTAACATGCATGCAATCAAGCTTGTTCATTCACATGTAACTTATTTTTTTACTCGAGTCGCAATTGTTATATAGATGATATCATCAGCATTTCGCGCGCTCCGAAGCATAAAAATAATCACGCAGGCAAACGGGATTTTAACAGTTGCAGGCAATCGAGACACTCGAATCATTCTTGTTTCTTTTTATATTTGCCAATTGTGTATATATCTATGTGTGTATGTGTGTGTGTGTGTGTGTGTGTGTGACGATTGGTTTTATATTTAATCATGAGCATACATGCATTTCATTCCAACTTTTTTTATCAATTAAAAACAACCATCATTCTGACGTAGCTCTTGGAAAATGTTGTTATGAATAGATAATAATTAATTATATATCACCGATAGAAATTTTTCTGAGGTTATCGACTAGTTTTTTATCAGTATTACAACTTTCATTATCACTTCTTTTCCAGATGGACCGTATGCAGCGTTTGGTGGACGCGATGCCAGCCGGGGACTTGCCACATTTTCTGTAGTCCCAGGCAAAGATGAATATGATGATTTGAGTGATTTGAACACCACAGAAATGAATTCTATTTTGGAATGGGAAGAACAATTCAAAGGTAAATAAAACATTGCGCTGACACACGGACACTCACACGCACATGTTACATTTAAAAAAAATAGTACTGATATATCACTGATAAGCAAAATGTCGAGTCACTCCGAATGATAGTGTGCGTGTGTACGAATGCCTTGATACAGTATACGATTAATTACAGAATACGTTGTTACATAACAATACTGGAACCGATTATTTCATTAATTTATTCTTGCGGAAGACACTTGTGTATGAATTTTATTTACAAATAATAGAAACATTGGATAAACAATTTCATTTTTCATTCTCATGTGACAGGCATACGGACTGTAATATCTTCTGAGTTAAATTATACTCTGTATATCATGATTGATTATTTATTTATGATATCATCAGGTCAAAATCATCCGACGTAACAATCATCATTATATTTTCTCAATTTAACTGTCGCAATAATATTATGTATATTGTTGTTTGAGATGACAATATTATATGAGATCACGATAATGATAAAACAACAAATATATTGATACTAGTTACATAATAAAATTGGAAACGTCATGACTTGATCTGTCACTTTTTTATTTTCAGAACGATACGATTATGTGGGTAAGTTGTTGAAACCAGGTGAGGCGCCAACAAATTACTCCGATGAAGAAGATGAGGGCAGCCAACAGGAATCCGATTTGAAGCCCAAGGATGATTGACCGCATGTTGACATAATATTACTATCGAAAACGAAATCATCCAATATTATCTGGCGCACATTGTTAAAGAGACCAATGAATTTATTTTGGGCAAATCACTATCGAATGTCTTGCGTGATTAAAGAAAAAAGTCTGTTAATCGTGTAGGAGAAAAAAAAAATAATTACATAAATTATCGAGACTGGTATATCTGGACGTAGAGACTTGATTTTCAGTGTCGCCGAAAACGTGGTTTTTTTTAGGCGCCTCGCGTGTTTTCGATACTTAGAATGGTTTTTATAAATGTATAGATTTTCTACGATATCTCGAACAATGTTAAACGAATGAGTAATATCTCTGCAAGCTTTGAGAATTGGTGTTTCTTCTCATTTTTGGTTCACCATAATTCACACTTGCGAAATTGTGAATTATAAATTATCCATTATTTTATGTAACAGATACGCATTTTTTATCAGTGTAAACGAACACCGAAGAACATATTATTGATTGATATTGTTGAATGATCATAATTTCAAAGAAATTAGAATGAATTTCTTGATTAAATTGCGTGGTAATATATCGGTTAAGATTTTCATTTATCACAACGACAAATCACATGAACGAATCAATTTCGTACGTTTTTAATATTCATATAATACAAAATATTCGGCAATAATATTCGTTCACTTGTTCCATGTTTGAGTGAAAATTGTTATTTAATTTAAGTTTTTTTCTCTCATTTCTGTTGTGCGATTATTTTTTCCTTCTTCTATACATGCCGTTACAGTTGCAATTATAATAGTGTAAGAAAAAATGGTTTCCAGGTATCCATGTTATTACTTATTATGTAATATCCCCGAAAACTAAACGAATCAAGGATTTTCGCAAATCACGATCTGATTGTCTTCGAATTTTTGTTCATTTACCAACATGTGGAAATTATGAATATGTGTGCGTACATGCATATGTGCAGAATGAAATGCTTCTTCAGTATAGAAACAGAAATATACACTCATTCAATGTGTATCACAATATATCTTCTGCCCCAACCTAAATTGCAATTAGTTTCATTAAATGAATAATAAATGAAGCTTGAAAAAGAAATAACTACGTAAATCAGGAAATTCGTTATTTCATCATTTTCAGTAGATGCAACTACCTCGAGTCATTTCATTAATATTATCTGATATATGAATTTACTTCAGTTTTGGTACCCACAGTGCGAACCACCACTCACCGAAAAAATAAAAGGAAAATTGTTGACTGTACCTTGATAATTAATTATCCTACAATATTACCTGTAATTTAATAATAGGTATTTTTGAAGAAAAGGTTATATATATATATATATGCAAATATAATTACAATAATTATACATACACATTCAGATACACATGAAAGAATGACTATTGTGAAGATAAACACATCATATATTTTGTGACAAATTCATCCTTGATGTATGCAATATGGATAAATTGTTGTTTAATATTGTTATGACTTTTTTTTTTCGTATAGAGAAACAAGAAGGAAAAGAATCCACAATATCGCTTCGATCAAAATTGTCATAATAGTCGCATGATCTGAAATATGAGATAATTGATTTACAAACTCATTTTCAAATAAATTGCATTTAAATTTCTTCTCATCATTATTGAACTATTGCGATTGAACTGTGTATCAGCTTATGTCAAAACCTACATAACGCCGCGTAGAATATATGAGAACAAATTTGCAGGCCGCTGATAAAATCGGTGTTAAGCACGAAGTAAAAGATGAATTCTGTGACTATCAAGAATTGGGACATGCCATATTAGAGATTGTCAGTTATGTTGTTAGTGGATTGTGCACACCATTTGTTACAGAGAATCTCCAGCGTTTATAAATTTGTCCAGTGTGACCCATAGGCGTATGCATTAGGCATGTGGATTCGACATTTTATATGTTGAAAAAAATGTTTCCATTTGGATTAAGATCAGGTTTGGATTCATCGCCAGTTTTCGCGCCACTCTTGCGCAGAATACAAAGAGTTTAAAACGGAAATTTGGTGGGGATGACAGCACGCGACCAAACAACCACTTTGTGTAGACACGTACATCTAACTTTTACTCAATGCCCTTCGCCTCTCTACTTCGTATACTGTTCCGGGTTCGTTTGCACTGATGAGTCGAGAATCTTCTCTCGACACAATCCCTTGAGAGTTTGATTGATCCGATAAATCCTGCTTCACTTGTATGAAGAAAAGAAAAAAAAAACAATTATGACAATAAAATCCTGCTTTATTGAGAACTGAATATCAATAATGGACCCAATCAAAGAATCAAATTTTCATGATAAACTATTGTTTGCAGATTTTTTCTTCGACTTGTTGCTCCTACAAAAAATTCAATCATATTTCACATGGATGTCTTTCACTGCGTGATTTCCGAATTTCAAAGAATGAAGTAAAATTCCATGTATATATATATATGTATGTACATGTGTGTGTGTGTGTGTGTGTGTGTGTGTGTGTGTGTGTTGAGTGTAAATATAGCGACTATACGGTCGGTGAAAGTTTTGATATGAGTATACAAAATCGCTGCATTACTTTAGATCTCTCCTACAATGTTATGGGTGTGTTTCACGCGCAAGTCTCTACACCCCGAGTATATTTCGAAGGGGGAAAAGGCGATCGATCAGGTTTCATCCCTGCCCGGGCGTCAGGGGCATTCGGGGGAATAACATGAGAAAACTGGGGGCGGGAAAGAGAATGAGAGAAAGGAAGCGTGCGAATTTCAAAGGAGAGAGATAGAGCGCAATTGAGTGATGAGGTGAAGCGGGCGGAGGTAACTTCAGAGGTTAACTTTCGTTTCCGTACCGCCTCACATCAACTTTTCGTTTGGGATTACTGAAACGCAACGAAGACTCTTGGACTGACCGAAAGGGCGTTGGCACATATGTATGAGTTATTTGTAGTCAAATAATTGCATTTTCTTCACGCAATGAATATACGAATAGTTTTATCTTTGCAATTCATGCACAATATTATCTACCCTTATACTCTCATTCATTTTGACGTACTGTCTTTCTATATACTTTGCTATCGATTAAAATACATATAGAATGAAATACTGATGCAAATTATCCGAATGTTTTTATAAATATATCAATAGTGTACATGCCCGAATATTTGAGTATTCAATGAAAACCCAATGTATAAGTTGACTCAATTATTCAAACAATAAAGACGAAGAAATGAGGCATATCAAATTGAATAGGTGCTCCAATATTGGGTCGATTTATTGTATACTGAATTTAGACAGAGTATTTATCGCGACCTTATTATAATTTCTCGTTTCCCACATTTCACACAGAGCAAACGGTGCGCGGGCGCAGTCCAAACCCGCCGCCGTGACCTTGCATCACTAACTCTACCATAATTATAACAGCACACTGAAAAAATAATTAATTTTCCAATTCAATTTGTCAATAACGACGAAAATATGGAGGGGTGCGCACGAGTTAAATAGTCGATGGTGTTACTGAATTCGAAACTATATATACTGCGCTATGACATAAAAACAACAAAATGAGATATAAATTATTCCATATAATTCATGAAATTAGTTTGTACCGTGAATTGTCTCGAAGGCGGGGTCCCGCAGAAATTTTTTTTACATTTTCAATTAAATTACCATATTATTGAACCGTTATTATCATTCATATTATCCAACAAATTCGAACAATAATATGTATCATTGCATCAATAATGCATACAATATCTGCTCATTGTCATATCTCAATAATCAATCATATTCAGTTACTTATAACAACTAACTTCCAAATTGTGTATATTCCATCGAAGTGACACGACTCAGTTGATAATGTAGGGCCGCTTTATTAAATATACACATAGACGTGTCCGATTCCAATGTATAATAAATTCATCATCCCACGCACCTCTCTACGCTTGAATAGTCCAGAATAAATGGATAAGTACCTAAATAAAATGAAAGAGAATACACATCAATTTACTCGATGAAGAGAAGCAAAGTTTTCGATATTCATATAATAAATGAAATCAGTAGGCGTAGATACAAAATGAGATACACCCAGAATGCATTTCGTGGGGCAGAGTGAAAAAAATAGACAATGAGGGTGAACGTATAATCTCTCTATCTCTCTCAGCCGCCATAGAACAATATAAACATCCCCTCACTGTATTTTCTCACACTCTTTCTCTCTCTCTCGCTTTCGCTCACTCCCTTGGACCACAAAGAGTCGCTGTCACTGAGTCGTAGTGTCGAGTGGCTGCTGCCACGCCGTTATTCGATTCATGGGCCTCTTCACGGCATCAACCGTGGCGAGAAACACCACCGGCAGCAGCACCAGCGTCGTGATTCTTCTCCCGATTTCGCGGCAGCGCGTTAAGGCCGTTGCGCCGTCTACCCGTTGACACCCCAGACCAACAAACACGATAAAAAAAACTCCAACGTTCCCTCCTTCACTTGGAACATACACATATACCCACCTTATGTACATACTAATCGTATATACATAGCCATACATGATACAGACAGACTCATATCTATATGCGTAGGCACCATGGCCAGTCGCGTGCCACTTACACCTCTACATGCTGCGGAAGGCAACCTGGCGCGTGGCAATCCCTTCTACTCATGTCGCAAAATAATATTGAATTATACTCTTACAAATATTATCCATAACTATTTGAATCAATTTTGATTGATAGATCTGAATGAAGGAGTGGCCCAGCTTGAAGAAAAGAAAGAAATATTTTGTATATTGAGGACAAAAATTTTTTTTGGCTGATGAATTGATGTATTTATGTGATGAAAGGAATTTTTGAGCAGAACAATGAGATTTCGACCTATATATCTGGTGACCTTGTCCGGTCATTCGCTGGGGTCATTTGGAGTCTGCTTGGTGTGTTGCTGTGAGGGGAAGGGGGGGGGGGGGGTGTATAGAGATATGTGACACGAGAGGGAAAAAGGAAGTTGGATGATGTGAGATTTTGCCATCTTGCGTCGGGACGGCGCACTCACTGCCATCTGATCGCATCCACCAATCACGACAGAAATGCAGGGTTATATTTTGTATTACACATGATGCTGAGAGTGTGTTGTATACTCTCTTTGTTTGATCAATCATGATCGTAACTTATAAGCCCACCCACTTGTAGCATATACACTAAATGCTTTTTTAGAATTTCATCGATGAACAAATGAATATTGACCAAATCAGATGTTTTGTGTATTTAAACATTAATACTTTTCACAGATGTTTTAATTGTATATATATGTTTCATACTTTTCTCCGGATGAATGAGCTATTAGAACAGTAAATTAATTTATAAAAATAGAAATTATAATTAAGACTGGGTACAGTATCAAAACATGCCGAAAAAAAATTTGTAATCTTTAAACGTTCTATAAGATATACTGTGAACGGTGCGCTATGTATTATTCAATGTTTGAATAATTATTTAATATTATTATAGATGCATAAATAAATGAAGAGTTTTAAACATCTGGATAAAAAATGAAGAATAACATTTTTTTTTTTTAATAAGCTATGAAAACATTAAGTGTCCAGAAATTTATGGTAAGAGTATGAATTATTAGTTAAGAATTTAATGATTGTTTATTTGAAAAATGAATATAATAAACTTGTAAAGAGATACACAGCAAGTCAACAAATAAAATTATTATGTAGAATCTATCCAAACATAACCTCACCATATAATATTCACAACAGTTATACATATAAAATACTTCAAGAAGAAAAAATATCACTTTAAACAAATAACAATAATACAAGAAGTGGTATTATTAAAGACAATAATATGTAGATAAAACAAATGAACGTTTGAAAACGTATAACAATATAGAGACGTGAAGTAATATAATATGTCTAAAGTCACTCCACCGTGAGTGTAGCAATGGCGTTCGTGGCCTCGCGTGGATTCCACCAATCACCAATGACAAATTGGTCACGTGGTAATTGAAACCAATAGGAGAATGATTCTAAAGCGACGTCCATCCAACCGAGTAGCAGTCGGGGGCTTTTTCTGACAAGCGTAGAAAAACTTCTCGTCAACAGCGGCCGCCATTTTACGTTAGCCGATACTCGCGCGGTGCGGAACCCCATCGGTAGATCGCATCCCGTTAAAATTTATGTGGGGCCCATTAATACGACACATAGTCGTAACGTAATTGTGCTCACGTAGTATCGCGTTGTTTGATAGTAGCGTGTGCGCTGATACAAAATTCATTTGGTCCGCGTCGATTTCGCGCGCCCATTACCCATCAAGTGAGAGAAAAAGAGCGAGAGAGCGAGAGGGAGAGTGAGTGAGTGAGAGAGAAAGAAAGAGAAAGAGAAGTGTGAGAGAGCTCACGGAGGTGGAGATAGTTAAGATGGTGCCAGCGGCCCTTGGGTGCATTATCGTCGCTGTTAGTACCTAAGCGGCGTGCTCCCAGCCATTCTGTGACACCGTGTGATTTGGTGTGCTACGCGGTGTCTTTCGTATATTTTACTCTCCGCCAACATATCTGCCATTCGCGCCGTTTAACCAAATATTATTTTTTTTTCTCAAAAACTGTATTTCTCGTGGAAGGGCCGCCGCGTCGAAGCAGTGCTGCCCGCCGCCGCGATCCTCGCGGCGTCACGAGCGCCCCAGTGGTCGGGCTGTTGTTCAACGTATCACACGCGCCCGTGTGTAAAACGTCGTCGACGTTCTCATCCTCCTCATCGTCATCTACATCATCATCATCATCATCATCATCATCATCATCAATTATCAACAGCAGCAGCAACAGCAATAGCATCAATGCAACCACTGCAGTGTGTCAGCTGGTATGCAGTAGCGATGTTCAATCAAAGTTGGTGTTATTAATTTTTGGTGCTAATTGAGTATCAGGAGAAAAATAAAAGAAATAATAATAATAATAATAACAATAATAAATTTGGTGAAGTTGCGGTGAAATTGATTGCCGTTTTTTTCATTCGGCGACACTAATCGTGGAGTGCGGCCCGCCGAGTATATCTCGGCATCGCGGGCCCTCCGTCCTCATTTATATTTAATTCACTGAGGATGCCCGATGGCTGATGTCGGAGCAAAGCAGCATGTACGAGGACGCTTTGCGCGCCGCGCTTATTCTCAACATTGTTATTATCGTCAACGAAATTATGAGAATTTTGCGGTGAAAAATATCATCCGCGTACTCGACCTCGTCGTTTTATCGTCGTTGTCGTTGTCGTTGTTGTACAATTTTCTATCTGGGTTTACGTTTTCTTTCACATTGTCGTTGCGGCGGCCCATAGTGTAGCCGCCACCGTCACCACGTCGTGGAGTCCAGTGTAGTGTTTTGGTCATCGTCGTTCCCTTCGTGTCCTAGGGACCGCCGTAGACTGGTGCTGTGACACTCAAACTACCGAGTTTGCCACTGTCGTCCGAGATTGCGGCATTGAAAGACATGGCCGACCACCTAGTGGATGGGCCGCCGAGTAAGCGGCCCAAACTCGGAGATGCTTTTCAGGGGCCCTCGGATTCGTCAGGTAAGTTTTCTCATTCATTTATTTATATTTTTAATTTTTCCAATTCTGTTCTTCCGGAAATGAGGTGTCAAGTTGTCTTGCACTCAGCACACACAAGTTTATCGCAACGGGATTGTGAATTCTACGATTTGAAGAATGTGATGCAAACTAACCTAAAGTTACCCACATAATAGGATTGTGTACGTGAAAAAATATCTCGCAACTTTTTTTCTCTCCGAACAAATGTACCTACATAATGAAAAATGATAGAATATCATATTCACTTACGACCTGTTACATTTCTAGTGTACAAGTTCGTTTTTTCTTAAGGCTGATTTACCAAATTTCTATCTGCAGAACTCTTCAAAATCTCTTGAATCTGGCGAAGTGAATGGAAACAACGACAAGTGTCAATTTTCATTATGCTCTCCAGTTCTATTTGCCAATTTTCATACTTTAAATACCCTATTGGAAATTATGCCATTATTCAGAGCTTCGCTGTCACGTTTTAAGTATGCAACTTCATTGCATAGTACAATAGTTATGAGTGCAGCTTTGATATCGAGTGATCTGTTTTAACAATATTATCATATAGTGGGGTTCGCTTGCCCCACGATATCTGTATATAGTATTTCAATTGTCCCGTGTAAATAAAATTTGATTTCATTGATGAATTACAGTACTCGGTCGTCATGCAACCAAATAATTTAGTAAAATTTTCCTAAAAACTGAATAGTAATAAAAACAAAATTCTATCACTTCATTAATTCTCGCATGTATTGTCACATTATTTTCTACGAAAAAATAAAATTCCACGGCATATAATTGGAAATTTCTATCATATATATATATATATATGAACTATGTATATAATTTCTAGTATTGTATTATAGATCTGTAGCGCATGCTGGATGTACAAGCATTTTGATTATTATGCCGACAATACCAATCTGCTCGCATGAGCCATGCACTAACTCGTTATTTCTTCTCCGACTACATTCATCACCCCAGCGCTACCTTAATCTCATTAACAACTGGAAAAAAAATTTATTATTTTGATAGGATCATCACTTGTTACCGATAATGAATCTCCTGTTGATTCATCATAATTTTTATATCAGTCAAAAGATTGTTTGATTATGAATAATATTCGGTAACTCATGGAAGATAATTAGTGGATGAGAAATTCAAATGAATTACGAACGAATGGTAGAAACAATCATTATTCAACTCTTACATTTTGGTTCTAATTTGTTTTTTGGAATCTTAACTATAATTGTTCCATTTATATTTAACGTGATGTCTCTGCTACTTGCATTTTGATGGTATGGAAAGAAAAGGAGTTTAATTCAAAACAATAATGATAAAACAAAATTTACGAAACAAAACAAAATCACTTGGAAAGTATTTTATTCTAAAATCATAAAACTGTGATATATATGTAGTGGGTATGGCGCCTCTAATGATGCACCATGCTTATTCAAACTACGGGGGAGGTGGCAGTAACTTACAACAAATGCAGGGCCCGCCGCAACAACTACATCTGCAACAGCATCAGCTGCAACAACATTGGAACAACAATACCACCCAGAGGAGAAGTAAATATTATAAAAAAATTCAAAAGCAAAAGCGCGACAATTGTTTTGAAGCGCTATCAGTCAAAAATTTATTTGTTCGTCCTCCCATTATGTATCACCGTTACCATTGTTTATCCCCAAATGTCATCGCCGCACAGGATTGTTTTTTTTTTATTTGTTTTCGTTTATATATCTCGTTATTATTCAGCGGGAGAGACATACATGTAGATTCAAAGGCGATTGTATCTTTTCTTCTTAAATTTCTACCGTCATAATTATGTACTTCTCATGCTGGGCAATTCACGAATATTGGATTGATTATCAAATAAATCGACTTTACAGACATGCGGCAAACATTCGCAGAGCTTGGAATTGTTGAATAATATTTTCGACAATTTATAAGTTCGACGATATTTTTCTACAAAAATGCATAATTTCTTCCAAACCTCTTTCCCAAATGTTAGGATTATAATTGTATTCAAAAGCGGCTCCATTAACCGACTACGTCAACTTACAGATTTTTGGATAGTACTGGAAGAATTAATAGGCAGTTATTTTAGGATGTCAACAGGGCCATGGTCTACTTTGTATAATAATTCGTTCATCACGTTTAATAATTGAAAGTACAGACGAAATTTTTTTTACATTTTATACGTAGTAGACACGTCATTTTTTTCAATTACATAGCACGATGAAATATATTGCTGTATATTAGTTTTGTTTTTAATTGAAAACATTCTATAGAATTTATTATAAACAGAAATGTTTTTTTTTTTTTTTTTTTCATTATCCGTTTCATCTGTGCTCGGGTTATATATTCTCTAGAAACAAAAAAAAACAACTGTTTGATCTCTAAGCATGATTCTTTACAGTTTGTATATCGTAGCTTTTTTGGCTGCTTATGATAGTTGAGCACGAGTTTACTATGAACCAATTTTTTATCTGCTATTATAGCATTATGCTCCCTTAAGTTTTTGCTCATGCGGTGTATGTCTCATGTCTTATTTATTTTGCGTTTTTTTTTTTGGTCCATATATACACATTATGGTGTAGAGAAATTCTCTCGATGTATATTGCATTCCTGTATGCTCCCTTTTTTTGTCCAATAGCGTGATAAGTTCAATATGACGTTAATCATAATAAAATATTTTTATTTTCTATTAACCTGAATGAGTCTTACTAAAAATATTTTGATATCATCGTTTCTTGCATCATGCAAGAAGGATATATCCTTTTTATAATATTTATGTTATATATAAATTCTTGTCTTAGCAATAGATTTACAGTAAATATCGGTTGTAGCTTAAAAATTCAAAATAGTATTTCAAAGCTTTGGATAAGAAGCTATGGTGACGGTACTAATCCTACCCTCCATTAAATAATACTAACGATATCTTTGGTATCTTTTGGCACATCGTCAATTTTTTATTCATCATTAAAATTTATTGTAATACATATAAATTCTTCGTTCACAAAGAAGTGACTGTTCTTCATTCCAAGACGAATAGAAAAAAAACAATCTAATGTATGTGTCTTGTATTATTTCGATTCACCTTTCTTATGCATAATGTTGGAATGATTTGACCAGGATCTTCAAAAATTTTTATATTCAATATTTCGATGAGCCATGAAATATTACAGAAAGCTAACTAACTATCTTCTAAATTATAATTCTACAGATTACATAACGAACACAGATATGTTTGATCTCGAAAATGACCTTCCCGACGATCTATTATCATCGGGGTCCTGGGGTTCCGCAACGGATAGCGCTAAGCCACCGGCAACAGGTCCAGGACCCGGGCAACAAAATGGAGCGCTTGACTCGGAACTTCGTCAACATATGCAACAGCAACAGCAACAACAGCTTTCACATCATCTTATTCAACAGCAGGTGAGAAATCACAACTTACATTAGAATGATAAATAAAGCAATTATATGCTCTATAAGAATCGTATTTTCTTTGTTATATTGCAGCAGGGAAACAAAAATTTAGTACCAAATTCATTGGTAATGACTGCCGGCACATTGAGCAGTAAAAGCCCAAATATGCAATCGCCACCAAATGTTTCGGTATCAAAAGGAGTTGTTGATCAACAAATGGTTGTGAGCTTGGGCAATTTACCGAGTAGTATCGCAAGCTCATTGGCCAACAATCAGATGTCTATTGTTAATTCAATGGGTGGTCTCCAGTCATCCATGAGTATGGCCGGTAGCAATCCAGCAATGTCAATGCCCGCCGGTATGAATGCTGGTTTAGTCATGACGAGTAGTGCAACGGGAAATAACAACATGGGAGGAATGGCTGGCGGTGGTTTGATCGTCGCCAACAGTTTGAACAAACAGCCCTTAAATACGGTGAGCCGCCGATAAAATCATTGAATTACAATCCGATGTGAAATTTTTTTAATCTTATCAATTCCATTCATTATTACTTTTTATATTTTACTCTAACAGGTAACAACCATGGGGCCAAATTCTCAAGTTCACCATGCACAAGGTCCTCATGGTGTTCAACAAATGCAAAATGGTCCAGGTGGTTTAATGAATGCCCGGGCAGTAGCCATACAACAGCAACAGCAACAAGCGCACATGGTGAGTCAGGCACGAGGCCAAAGTCCACATCAGCAAGTCCATCAGGGTGGCATCGTAGGTCCGGTTCAAGGTGGACCAAGAATGCAAGCACCTCCCAACATGCAAAATATGGCGAATATGAGTCAAATGGGTGCTTCAAGCCCGTACGGATATGGTAAGTTTTAGTCATAGAGAAGAATATTTCGGATTAAAAGAATGCGGGCCAGTAGGGTTGGAACAGAAAAAAATCCAGTATAAAATTGAGTCCTGGGGTTACGGGGGATTGAGAGAATGAGAATAAATACTTCTGGTGTAGGTTCTCCAGGAAGTGGCCCTGGTAGTGCAGTCAATTTAGGAGCTGTGAATCCTGTCTGCGTAGTTGCTCCATTACAACGAGGAGTGGCAACCAATATGGGCGCGATGCAAGGCGGACGTTTTGGCGGTCCAGGCGGTCCAATTGCAGCTTCAAATGTTGGTGGCCCAGAGGGTGGAATGGCACCGCAAGCGCAGCCACCAGCACCGAGTCCTGCTCAGCCACAGTCTGGAGCGCCTACTGGAGGTCAACCTGGTCCACAACAAGCTACTCAGGGACAAATGACAGGTGGTAGTACGCAATCTAGTGAGTATTTATTAATTTGCTTATTGCTATTTTCATCTCGCCATTCATTTCATCAAATAATTTCTATTGTGTTTTTATTAATTAGGTTCATCGTCCTCCACGCACGATCCCGAGCATCGTAAATTAATTCAACAGCAATTGGTGCTGTTACTACATGCGCACAAGTGCCAGATACGCGAACGTCAGGCGAATGGTGAATCGTGGAGATGTACTTTACCACATTGCAAAACAATGAAAAATGTTTTGACACATATGACGACATGTGAGGAAGGTAGAGATTGTACGGTACCTCATTGCAGTTCATCTAGGCAAATCATAACACATTGGAAACAATGTCAGAAAAGCGATTGTCCTGTTTGTTTACCACTTAAACAAGCAGATAGAAACAGAGCTACCACTAATACCCGGGCTGGTTAGTATTGATTTAATAATAACCTACAAATATGTTTATTAATATATTATTAATTCAATATTTTTGTTTTTACATCCACATACAGTGGCCGCGGCAAATCAGCCGAATAGCCAACCGAATCCAAGTCCGTCGGATGTTAGGCGAGCATACGATGGTTTGGGAATGCAGTGTCCCACGACGACGCCTGGCGGAATTATGCCAGGACAAGGGGTTACGCGTGGTGTTAGAATACCGGGACCGGGTATGCAAGGACCACCCGGTGCAATGTCAACAGGTGTAAGACCCACTCAACCTCAAGTACAATCAGTTACGGGTCAAACTGTTGTTAGTGGCGGTGCAGGTGTAGGTGGTAATAGTGGTGGTGGCAGTGGTGGACAACAGCAAGTTGTCGCGCCGAATGTATCTCTTCCATTAAGTTCTGATCCATCGACAGTGGCTGCTACTGGCAATCAAACTGTCTCAACGACAGGTCCAACGTCAGTTCCAGCAGCAGCGACTGCGGCTAATATTCAACAATCTGTTAGTATGCAACAATTATTTGGGCTCAATGATTCCGATCAACCTGCGATATTGAATGAGAATCGACTATCCAATTTGCAATTGCCTGGTGAATTACAACCCGGTCAAGTAACAGCATCACCCGTACAAGAAACAAAAGAGTGGCATCAATCGGTGACACCCGATCTCAGAAATCATCTTGTTCATAAGTTGGTTCAAGCAATATTCCCGGCGCCAGATCCGCAAACAATGTATGACAAGAGATTACGCAACTTAATTGCATACGCGCGCAAAGTTGAAGGTGATATGTACAAATTGGCGAATTCGCGATCGGAATATTATCATTTGCTTGCCGAAAAGATTTATAAAATACAAAAAGAACTCGAAGAAAAACGACAAAAACGTAAAGAATCTCAATTGGCACAGCAACAACAACAACCACAACAAGCGCAAGCAGCTGCTGGTGCGAGTCTGAGATTATGTACAATACCATCTGGTGGACCTACAGTACCACCACCAAGATCCGTTCCACCTAATTTAATAAGTCACTCACCGGGTATGGGACAATTGGGAAATTTACAAGGGATGGCAATGCAACACAATCGTATGCAGTTCCCACAGCAACAGCAGCAACAGCAAGTCCAGCAGCAGCAATCGCAACAGCAACAAGCTCAAGCTCAGCAGCAGCAATCGGGTATGCTTGTAGGACCGCCGGGTCCCAGTCCGAACGGTCAAACGCCATCAAATCCAAATATGGTTCCGAATCCCGGTCTCATTCCTTTCGCGCAACAGCAAATGTCGCAAGCTGGCCTAACCACAACAACAACTTCAGCGACAACTAGTCAATTTCCAACGTCCAATGGTATGACAGGCCTACCAAACAGTTCACCAGTTCAAAATCAACATCAATTTCCCGATTTAGTTAAAGCAAGATTAGCACAAGTTCAGGCGGCGCAGCAACAACAAGCGCAACAGCAAGCACAACAATTGCAGCAGCAGCAGCAGCAACAACAACAACAGCAACAACAGCAGGCACAACAACAACAGTCCCAACAGCAACAGCAAACTAGTGGACCCGCGTCAAATGCCAATGCTTCATCAATACCACAAACACCATCACCATTCAGCAGTATACAACAACAAAATAATCAACAAAATCAACAGTTTTCTAATGCACGTCCATTATCAGCATCAACACCAATTGACAATGGAATTTCCGTAACAACACCTCAAACGATACCACCGCCCGCGTCTAGTGGGCCAAGTCCCGGACCCGCGCCAACAACAAATGGTCCGCAATCCGTTACATCGACACCTACGACGCCTCTCGTTCCATCATTAATGACACCAAGTCAATCAGTACCATCGGCCAACCAAACACCACCGCATCCTGGCACAACACCATCACCATTAGCCAGTCTTGGTAAAGGTATGACGTCTCAAGAGCGAGCAGCATTAAATGCACCAAGAGCATCATCCATGTCTTCGCAAATGGCCGCTATTACGGCAGCGTTAGATCGCGATAATTCACCAAGTCCGCCGACGAATAATAACAAAGGCAAGTTAGATTCTATTAAAGAGGAAAATATAAAAATGGAGATTAAACAGGAGGATTGTTCGGAAAATCATCGGATGGACGGTGGGAAAAATGTTAATAATGATGTTAACCTCAAAACGGAAATAAAAACAGAACCCATGGAGGAGGCGCCTGGTGACGGGACGGTAAAAGATGAAGTATCGGGTATTAAAGAAGAACCAGTGACGCCAATGTCAGGCACTGATGGATCTGCATCGGATATAAAGCCCATGGTACCTGAACCAATTCAACCCAGTGGCACATCGTCGGATAAAAAACGTTTATGTCTATTCAAGCCGGACGAATTGAGACAGGCATTGATGCCCACATTAGAAAAACTCTATCGTCAAGATCCAGAGTCAATACCATTCAGACAACCAGTCGATCCACAAGCACTTGCGATTCCTGATTACTTTGACATTGTCAAACATCCAATGGATCTGTCAACTATAAAAAGAAAACTTGATACGGGTCAATACAGTGATCCATGGGAATATGTCGATGATGTTTGGATGATGTTCGATAACGCGTGGCTCTATAATCGCAAAACATCGCGAGTTTATAGATACTGTACTAAGGTAAAAAAACATCTCATAAAGGAAAATTAGCTATATTTTTCATTGTTTTTCTTCCATTTGGATGAAAGAAAATCATTCCTCGTCAGTTATTGAATCCATTAAATAATGATTTTTATTATTTTTCTTTTTTTTCATGCAGCTGTCGGAAGTTTTTGAACAAGAGATTGATCCGGTGATGCAGGCACTGGGCTATTGTTGCGGTAGAAAGTACACTTTTAATCCGCAAGTGCTATGCTGCTATGGAAAACAATTGTGCACGATACCGCGAGACGCCAAATATTACTCGTACAAAAATAGGTCAGTGAAAAGGTTTCCTATCTGCTTTTTTTATACCGCGTGTATTCTTGATTTTTCAAAAACAAATTGCATGGATTTATTCATTTTTCATTCAGCTTCATAACACGACATGATTGCGATATTTAAAATTGTTCTCGCTTGTTGTCATATATTCCACTCTGGGGCGAGCATCAATTCATTTTTAGAGCGTACACACGTTCTTTATGTGTTGATTATTTTTTTTTGTGTTTGATAAGTCGAAACGGATCGTGTAACTTCATTCCACAGCAGGTTAATTAAACAATTTCAGTGAAGTGTTGATTCACCCAAGTCCCTCAAGTGATGAATTCATTGATTTCGCATATTCAGAGATGTTTGATAAAAAATTTTGAAACCGCCGTTTAACTCATTGTTCTGTTTGTTCTTTTTTTGTTTGTTGTTTTTTTTTTTCGCATCAACTCTAACATTAGCACTATTCTCTTTGTATGTTACCTTCATTCTGCCTTGGAACACCTCGCGCACCCGCACACTTACATCCTCGTTCGTTCGCTTGGCTATTGCGTTCCATGGCGCACTTATTTCCTTATTTTTGACTCTGTTCTGGACACAAATTTTGGTACTTGGCTATTTGGAAAAAATAATTCATGTGGGCCGATATATTGAACAAAAAATCCTATCACTGGAAAAATTAAAAAAACTATAAACATAAATCTAAAAAATTGCACGACCGATGAATTGAATGGAAAACTGAGATACGAAACGTGTGCATTCTCATGCTCATTTATGGACTGTCATTCAATTTGGATTAAGAAAATCATCCTCATAAATGGATTGGACAATAAAAATAATATTCCGAAATAAAAAACAAATAAATGATGGAATTGTAGTTTAAAGGCTTATGGTCTTGTTTCCGACAGATACACCTTTTGTCAGAAATGTTTCAACGACATTCCCGGTGACACCGTGACGTTGGGAGACGATCCGACACAACCCCAAACGTGAGTTACGGAACAGAAACATAATAAATAGCGAACAAATTCTTATTACATTAATCACCATTGTTTGTAGGGCAATAAAGAAGGAACAGTTCCAAGAGATGAAGAACGATCATTTGGAATTAGAGCCTTTTGTTGTTTGTACAGATTGCGGAAGAAAAGTTCATCAAATCTGTGTTTTACATATGGAATCAATATGGCCCCTTGGGTTAGTAATGATTTAACTACTTATTAACCCTATAACATATATTATTTGAATTCATCTATCATAAAATTGCATTAATTTCATGACAGATTTACATGTGAAAATTGTCTGAAGAAGAAAGGACAGAAACGAAAGGAAAATAAATTTAATGCAAAACGATTGCCTGTTACGAAATTAGGAACTTATATTGAAACAAGGGTAAATAATTTCTTGAAGAAAAAAGAAGCTGGCGCTGGTGAAGTTGCCATACGTGTTGTTGCATCAAATGATAAAGTTGTTGAAGTTAAACCTGGTATGCGAAGTAGATTCGTGGAAAATGGCGATATGCCTGGTGAATTTCCTTATCGGGCGAAAGCATTATTTGCTTTCGAAGAAGTTGATGGCACGGATGTTTGTTTCTTCGGTATGCATGTGCAAGAATACGGAAGCGAATGTACGCCACCAAATACTAGGCGAGTATACATTGCATACTTGGATTCGGTACATTTCTTCAAGCCCAGACAATTCAGAACCGCTGTGTATCACGAAATTCTTTTGGGTTATCTTGATTATGCCAAGCAACTTGGGTGAGTATTCAATTGAATTCAGTTTTTAGTTTATTCATTCTATCCAATTCATCCAATTCAATTTATCATTTTAGATATACGATGGCTCATATATGGGCTTGTCCACCGTCTGAAGGTGACGACTACATTTTCCACTGCCATCCAGTAGAACAAAGGATTCCAAAGCCGAAACGATTACAAGAGTGGTATAAGAAAATGCTTGATAAAGGAATGTACGAGAGAATAGTACTCGATTATAAGGTAAGAGTTCAATTTGAGTCAGTTTACTGATATCTTGATTAGACATTATTTCAGCCCCTGTGTTATGCGTACATGAAAATTTCATGTACGTTTGTCAGGTGGGGCTTAAATTAATTCCGGACACAAGCTAATGTTCCTAATCTCTATAAAATTTTGGACATAGGATTGTCGGGATACATGTCTCATATTTTTTGTTTTTCCCTTTTCATTCTCAAAGATACAGAGTGATTGAAAAAAATATTCTTATTGTTCTATTCTTAGGATATTTTGAAACAAGCGATGGAAGATAAATTATCGTCCGCTGCTGATTTGCCATATTTCGAGGGTGATTTCTGGCCTAACGTATTAGAAGAAAGTATCAAAGAACTTGACCAAGAGGAGGAGGAAAAACGTAAACAAGCTGAGGCAGCTGAAGCTGCGGCGGCCGCGGCCAACGCAATATTCTCCATGACTGATGATTCGGAGACTGGTCCTGATGGAAAGAAAAAGGGTCAGAAGAAAGCTAAGAAATCCAACAAATCGAAAGCAAATCAAAGAAAAAATAGCAAAAAATCCAATACACCACAAACTGGCAACGATCTCTCGGCTAAAATTTTTGCCACTATGGAAAAACATAAAGAAGTATTTTTCGTTATCAGGTTGCATAGTGCTCAGAGTGCGGCTAGTTTAGCGCCAATTCAAGATCCCGATCCTATTATTAATTGTGATCTCATGGATGGACGTGATGCTTTTTTGACGATGGCGAGAGAACGGCACTATGAATTTTCGTCTCTCAGAAGAGCGCGGTTTAGTTCAATGTCAATGCTCTACGAATTGCATAATCAGGGACAGGATAAATTCGTATATACATGCAATAATTGCAAAAGTCATGTTGAGACGAGATACCACTGCACCGTCTGTGATGTGAGTATTGTTTTATTCTTATATGTATCAGTTTTTCGCCATCAACAATATTATTCATTAATTTCTTCATGGAACTTCTTATTCAGGACTTTGATCTCTGCATTAATTGTAAAGAAAAGGACGGTCATCCGCATAAAATGGAAAAACTTGGCTTCGATTTGGATGATGGTTCGTCGCCAGCCGATGCCAAACAAGCGAATCCACAAGAAGCGAGAAAACTCTCAATTCAAAGGTGTATACATTCATTGATTCACGCGTGTCAATGCCGAGACGCGAATTGTCGACTACCAAGTTGTCAGAAAATGAAGAAAGTTGTTGGGCATACCAAGAATTGTAAACGGAAAACGAACGGTGGTTGTCCAATCTGTAAACAGCTGATTGCATTGTGCTGCTATCATGCGAAACATTGCCAAGAGAGTAAATGTCTTGTGCCGTTCTGTTGCAATATTAAACATAAATTGAAGCAACAACAGCTACAGCAGAGATTACAACAAGCGCAACTGTTAAGGTTAGTCTTTCATTTCTAATAGTTATGAGTTTTTATCGCTTTCAGTTCTATTCGAAATTCATGATTTCAATCGGGTGTTTCGTTCAATGAGAGCGCAATATAGTAATAAGAGGTTCATTAGCCTTTCTCAGTCCCCTGTTCGACATATTCACAATATCTATACTTCAATTATAGTTATACAAAATATATGAACATTTACCAATAAAGACTTTCCACAAATTTATAGACGAAGAATGGCAGTAATGAATACGCGGCCAACTGGTCCTGTAAGTGGAATGCCAGGCGGACAACCACCCACTAACTCTGCAATGGCCGCTGGTGTTGCAATGAAACCCGGTGTCAGTCCGACGAATTTACCATCACCTCATCAACCGGGTATTGGATTGAAACCGGGTACACAAACGCCCCCAGCACATGTTCTTCAAGTAGTGAAACAAGTACAGGAAGAAGCCGCGCGACAACAGGCGCCGCACGTTGGCTACGGAAAAGTAACTCCAGGTGGTGGTGTAGCAGGTCAGGGCGTCGGTGTAATGCCACCGCCGCAGATGCAAAGGCCAATGCCAGTTCAAATGGCAAATCCGAGTGGCACTCATTTAATTTCAATGGATCAATGGACACCTCGTTATCAACCAAATGCGGTAATGCAACAAAATGCCGGACTGCGTCAACAGACGCCACAGCAATTAATGCAACAGCAACAACATCAAGCACAACCGGGTATGGGTATGGGTGGTCAAATGTTGAGACAACCCGGAGTCATTGGTGGTCCAGTCGGTCAAATGGGTCCACAAAATCAAGGTACGGCAGGGGGAATGCATAAAGTCGCATTACAACAACTTATGCAGACATTGAAAAGTCCAAGTACGCCTGAGCAGCAGAACCAAATACTCCATATACTGAAAAGCAATCCGCCATTGATGGCGGCATTTATAAAGCAACGACAGCAACAAACTGGTCAACATGGTGGAGGTGTTGGTCAGTTGGGTCCTAGTCAACCGCAACAGCAGCAACAACAACAACAACAGCCGCAGCAGCAGCAGCAGTCGAGTTTGCAACACATGATGTGTGGACAGCAGCAACAACAGCCGCATCCACCTCAACATTCGCAGCAACAGCAGCAACAACAACAACAGCAACAACAGGGGCGCATGCAAATGCAAGCGATGTTGAATCAACAACAACAGCAACAACAGCAGCAGCAGCAACAACAGCAGCAGCAACAACCGGGTCAAGTACCCAGTGCACAGCAACAACAGTGGTATAAACAGCAAGTCTTGGCGATACAAAGGCAGCAACAAGCACAACAGCAGCAGCAGCAACAGCAACAGCCATTTACCCAACCACCAGCACCACCTTATGGACAACAGAGACCCATGAGGCCGTCCTTACTTGGTAATTCATCTGTCATTCATCTTTTTAATTTAGATCCAAATTATAATCATTCACCAAAAACCAATAACTTTTTTTTGTGTCATACATCAGGTTACGGCGGTTTTAATGACCAAGGTTATGGTCAACCTAGCCTGAAACCGACACCTCCACCAGTACCATCATCTCAAGGAGTGATGGGACCACCGGGTATATCAGTTCAACAGCAGTTAATGCAATCCGTACGATCGCCGCCGCCGATACGTTCACCTCAACCAAATCCGTCACCCCGACCGGTGCCATCGCCGCGGAATCAACCTGTTCCATCGCCGCGAGCCGGTCCAGTACCGTCACCACATCATCATCCACCGCACGGTACGCCAACGCACTCACCGGCGCATGAACTTGGTGGGCCCAGTGAAATGATGTTGTCACAATTAGCAGGTGGTGCGGGCGCACCGACAGGTCATCCTGTGACAATGCCTCATCATCCATCGCCAGCGCCACCACCCACAAGCGGTACAGATCCTGGCGATGTCACACCAATGACGCCGCAGGATCAACTTTCAAAGTTTGTCGAGGGATTGTAGTGACTGTTATCGGTTTGACCGGTTTTATCGAATGATTATCGACGAACAAACCGCCAGCACGAACGCCGGATATAATGACCGCGCGTTGATGTGATGAGCGGCTCTCAGGGGGATTAATTATTGCGAGATTCAAAACAATATGCGCAAATAACGTATGCGCTATTACGTTCCTAAGATTCGCAATCGTTCTCTTGAATTGTAGATTTGTACACTAATTACTTATAATAACTGAAACAAAAACAAACAAACAAACAATCGTCATCGTCATCGTCATGAAGGCAAGCGAGAGGATTTTACTTTCGTGGATGCATAAAATGGTCATAGATTGGGGAGGGTTAAGAGAAACGATGTGTCGTTACCATCACGGTTTCCTACACCCTCACGCTCTCTCTCTCTCACTCCCTTTTTTTATACACAATTATATAAGGACAAGGTGTAGTATTCACGCAGTGAAGTTTACCATCGCGAATTAATCTTTTTTGTGTTATAAATATATCTTTGACAGATTGGGCGTGCGTGGCGAGCTGTAACCTCGATGAGGATAGATGAAAAACATAGATGAAGGACGGACTCGGGCTTGGACTCTCGATGTTCACTTCCTCGGATAGCTTGCAATTATTGATAGTTAATGTGGATTTGATGGTGGTTGATCAACGAACCTCACAAACTATGTATGAAAAAAACAAATAATGAAATTCATGAAAACCAAACGAAGACTATTTGTTACACAAAATAGTATCTTTGTTGTTGTCAAACATATTCCCATCACACAAGAATAATAACAAAAATGTTCTCTCGCTAACCTGTGACAATTGCGGAACGAGCGAAATGGTACAAATGTGTTGTGTATACTGAACGTTAATTAATATTAAAGAAATATATAATAGCATGGACAAAAGTTGAAGTGTGGGCGATCGAATAGGTACAGTCAAGACTGTATAATGCTAATGATTCACTTTACTGACGGTAATTTATATACAGTGTATGAGAAAAAAGTGTCTGTTGTGTATGTATGATGAGAGATTTGCGGAAGATAGAACGGTGCATAATAGAGCTTTCATTTATTATTATTATTTTTTTTTTTTTTGTTAAGATTTTTAATGATTCACTTTATGATAGAGCTTGAAGTATTTTTTGTTTCTCTAATCGGCTGTGAATTAAAAGAGCAAATGGACTTTCGCGATTCGAAAATTCACGCAGAAAAAGAAATCCTTCAAGTTGCTATGAAATATGAAAACGACAATTTTGTGGTCACCAAAAAGGAAAAAAAAAGTTTTTACACATTTCAAGTATATAAGATTAAATAAAATAAAATGCTCGCACGTTCGTGGCTGCTAATTACAGAGTTAAAAAAAATGTTAATCGTGTTGGCTCATTGTGTATAGACCAATCAAAATGTATTGAGTATTTGTGCGCGAATTAGATGAAAAGAATGATTGACAGTGGGAGTTTAGTGAAGAAAAAACAGGAAGAAATGGAACAAAAATGTGAAATCAGTGCGTAATTGTATGATGCATTTACGTGCGAAAACAAATCCCACTCTGTACATATAATACTATTATTACTATAATAATAATTATTATTATTACTAATTTACCTGCTTATTATAAATTTATTGATTCTTATTGATTCTTATTGATTATTATTATTATTATTATTATTATCATTATTATTATCATTATTATTATTATTATTATTATTATTATTATTATTATTATTATTATTATTATTATTATTATTATTACTGGTAGAAGCGCGGACACAACATGGAATATTATAATATTTAAATGAGAAGAGACACTTTAATGGAGCGAATTCAAGAAGCGTTATAATTAAATGCACACATATGCAATGAGGTCCCGAAAAACAAAACAGAACGCGAATTTTGTTCTTATGCAATTAAGGCTGACGCTACGTGACTATGCCAGTGCTATATCATAGTAAACACCTGAATGTATTTTTTTCCCTCTTCATATCAATTAAAGTGAACTTTTTTTTTCTATTGACAATCTTTATGAAATTAGCAACATTGGGCTGATCTAACCAAAGAAAATTCCCGTCCAATAATAGCACCAATATTTATAGTGCGTATTGAACTTGAATTTTTTTAAGCCTTCGAAACACAAAAAAAAATAAACAAAAGAAATAGTCTGTAAATTCATCCTGCGTGTTTTGTGTGAATCTGGAAAAAAAACAAATTGTAAAAATTATAAAATTATGAGCGACGGAAATTTGTTTTCCTCCCCGGTGAAACGAAAGACATGCTCACGTTTGACCCCAGTTATTTCAAATTGATATGCAGGTTTTTTTTTAACAAGATAATAATATATACCTGTACGTAAATGAAAGTGATTGAAGGGGCTGGTTTATATGAACAAACAACAAATGAATACGCGGCGTTTACTGTAAATTAAAATGATGAATAGTTTTATTACCAATTTCAAATGAGATGAGAAGACGGGAGTGAGAAATGTGGAAAATATGGGAGAGAGAGAGAGACAAATTGAGGAAACAAGGAGTCAAGTAATCGCAATGACTATTCGGAAATCTCAAAGTATTTGGCTTAGTATGGCTGTGTTTAGGGCAGTGTTATGAATCTGGGAGACAGAAGAGTGAGTAGTTTATCTGGCTTTCGTACTGAATCAAGTGTTGAGTAAACAAATGTTCGTATACCAACGCACCTATACTTCGATTCGAATCCTCTATTTTTTCTGGTGCAAAATGTATGGAGCTAAAAAAATTAACGACTATCTGAGATTCGCGCTGAATTGTGGAGAAGGTAAAAAAGAAAACAAATTAACTGATCGTGCTACCAAATCTCATGTACAATCACTTGACTAATTTTTTTTTCCCTGATACGCACATGCATGTGAAACATTAAACGAAAATTCAATCAAATATTTGGCCTATACTGCAAGACTTATATTGAAATGTAGGTGAAAAAATAAAAGTCGATATGATAGTTTGCGATATATATAGATGGAGTCTGTACGTTTTAAGCGCAGATGATGTCACCGCGCTTGCGACGTGCATTTGGAACAAGTTTCATATCATAATCGGTGATGATCTGACGGTGAGAGAAAAAAATAGTTGCGCGATTCTCATTTAGTCGTTTCCATTTGCAATGAATCTTTCTGTCTCTCACTCCTTGTTTATTTCACACTCCCTTGTTCTCGTCGACACATTTTTATTCTTTTAAATCTTATCCCATTCATTTTTCATCCAAGACACGTTGGTACGCAGAGCATTTGTGGCAATTTGCTATTGTATAATAAGGAGTGAATGGATACAATGCTATATAGATATATGTATATTATACAATTCGTTTCTTCTACTCCACCCCCGACCCTCCGACCCTGTTCGATTGTCTTTTTTATATTATTGAATACACAACCGACGTAGGTCGTGCGGCTCTACCTACATCTATATATATATATGTGAAAATTTATGAAAGAATTATTCGATAGACACGACTACGTACGGATAAAAGACATGAAGCAACAACAGAAATAAAGGGAATCACTGAAAATGATGAAGAAATATTGAAAACATAATAATTAATCACCATTATTATTGAAATACCGAATATAGAGTAAATACTTTTCATTATGACTTTTTCGTAAATAGTAACACAAATTACCTAATTAAAGATAAATATGAGATGAAAAAATGTAATATTTATCCCTCTGTATCACACAGAATGTTTCATACACACAAGCCTCTCCTAAAGAAGAGACAACATCTCTGATAAGTTTATCAACTTTTTTGGTGGCTCATTCTCCACACAATTCCTTTAGCCTATCTATAGATTGTCGTTATTGCTCTTTATACATTTTGACTTTTTCCTTCTTTTTTTTTTGGTTGTATATTTCAGCCACGCTCACTTGCATCCGTCATCGTTGAAATGTTGTAAAATAACAGATGTATATGTTTATGTGTGTTTTTCTATTTATTATTTTCTACTTGGTCGCTCGAAAAAATTCACGATTGAATGAAAGAAAAAACTTTTGGAGTGATGAGAACGAGAACAAAATAAAAATGGAAAACGAATATGGTAAACGTTTGACGTTAAAATCTCGCGTGTACGCTCGTCTGCTCTTCAGATGCTATATGTAATGAGTTTTTAAGGGTTTACGTTGAAAAAAAAATACAATTGCATATATAAATCTTTACCATGTCTCCACGTAAAATATGCCCTTTCACACAAGTTCCTGAAATTAATTTGTCCCTATAAATATATTATAAACTCCTTAAGAACATATATATAAATATATTCCATCCTCACATTCGATCCAATTGATTGATGTTGAGAGTTAATAAACAGGATACACTTTGCAATGTTTTTGCATCTGATATAAATAAATCGTGTTGTTGAGTGGTACACTTCACGTTTACGTTTATGTTTGTGCCTCTTAAAAATGATAAAACAACTAATGATCGAAAAACATTTATTTGTATTAATATAAACGTATAAATGCCGTGCATTTAGCGAATTGCCACGAAATTTCACATAGTCAACATTGATTGAAATTATTATTTTTGAAGTTAAATTTGATGATAGCATACATACAGTCCTCGCGATAGCATTTTTATCTTTCAAGATTTATAGTTGAGAAAAAGTCAAAGCGTGCATCAAATTTTCGTATAGGGGCTTGATGTGTCTTATAAGATGTTCCGATAAAGAGATTCATAATGAATAATCATAACAAAAGAAGTAATGACAGACGATAAACGCGTTCGCGGATCTACGAAAAATAAATAATAATAAAACGAAGTGAAAAAATAAGAAAAAAAAGGAAGAAGTTCAGGGTCCCTTAGTTCGCGCGTGTAAATATTATAATGGTGGAGAATGTGTATACGTTAAATAGATATCATGGTGGAATATGCGGATAAAATGACTCCTGCGACTCTGACTTGATGAGCTCAATGTACAGATACGTATTTAGCACTTCTTGTCCTTTGTACCGTGTATCAAAGATAGTAACAATAATAATAATGATAATAAAAATAACGAATAATGATAAGTAATAAATCGCCGGCATGTGAATTTATTAGCTGACAAATCATGACGCAATTTAATATTTCTTTACTGTTTTAAATGTACATTTTCTTCATCTTAAATAAAATTTATTGTTTTTTTCGCATGCCATTTTTTTCATAAATTATAACAAAATGAAGCGTATTGGATTGATTATTCCATTTTGTATATTTAAACGAAAGACGAAGTGTTGTATAATAATTTATATATATACATAGATATATAGTTCACCCGCACGCGTTAATCGGATAAAAATCATATAACAATTATTTACGTGAAATTAATTGCAAATAAATGTACCGTCACACTGAAACTCATGAAGTGATAATCATATCCGTGTGACTATATTTTAAACGAATAAAAATTAATAATGACTAATTGAATGAAACAAAAAATTAAGATTAAGATTCGTGAATTAATGTAAGCGCCGTGTATAATGTATGTTATAATTATTATGAAATTCTTGATGAAGTAAAATCAACGACAAGACAACATAGAAATTACGCAGAAGTAGTGAATGTTTACGAGTCCTGGTAACGATAGAAGCATTCAGGGTCTTTTATTTGTCAAAAAGAGCCATTGGGACTTATATATAAAAATAAATAAAATATTGAAAAACAATTTTTCACTGTCCATAAGCATACTGTAATTTCTTCTCGTTAGGAATAATTAAGCAGACAAAAATTATATGTGTGATTGACGAAATTGTACGAGTGACTCGAATGTGAGAGGTAGATGCGGGTGGCTTCCGAACAGTAGACAAAATATTTGCTTTTAATGTATGTTATATGTAGCCATCACCATAATTGTCATCCTCACGCAGCTGTAAATTAAAAAATTGCATTTTTCATACGTCCTCAAATAAACAACTCCGCATATTAAAACTTTTTTTTTGTTACTACTTATATATAAAACTTACCAAGAATATATTATTTACAAATTCATATATGAATTGGGTCATGGAATAACGGCCGACTACTAATTACCTCGTACGACATTTGTAATATAGATGAAAATTATTCCTTGCGGAAAAAAAAATCGAAGTACGAAGGTATTAGCGATATCGCATCTTCTAGATATGCGGACTGAATAGGATCTTCCAAGTTCTTCGAAGTTCCTTTAATATAACAAATATTGAAAATGCGAACGCGTGAGAGAGGGACAGAGCGGGTGAGATAACAAACTGGCACATGGTTTGTAGACATAAAGTTAATGGATAATGAACAAAAACGTTTTATTTTATTTCTGAATGCAATGGGGGGGAAAAAAATGCAACAGAAGAACAGTACAGATATATAAATGAACGTTATATTCTGTTATAGGTAAAATACAATACTATTATTGCTAGTCTATAGAGTTACAATATATATATATATATATATATATATATATATATATATATGAATATATATGGAAAAATATGAATACAAATTTGAAAAATATATGTATATGTAAGATTGAGTTATTGTGTACAAGAGGTCCTGTTGTGTGGACAATGTGGACGAAACAAAAACAATTCGTCGATTAACGAATACGATGTGAAATATTGACGAGATCAATCAACTATTATATATTTATTATTACTACCGTTAGTTCGTAACAACATAAAAAAAAAAAAAAAATTAACTCATTATATTACAGTACAATTGACAAAAATCACTTATCGATAGCTGTCTGCTAGTAGTATCGCCAAGGCATTTATTGATTTTATACAATAAATTATGCAAACTTTATACCGCCCCAGCGTCAAATTAAATTTTGAATGTAATTGGTGTACATATATATATATATATACGTTAGTGTAGATAATTTGCATGCGGATAATGAACCCTAATGGCGACTCAACAAAAGAGGTAGACAAAATTATTCAGGAAAAAATGCAGCCCGACCCCGAATATATAAAACAAGAACACTAACGGTATGTATGCTTTACACCCCGTGTATACGTTCTACATGCAGTCATCATGCAGCCTATCTGAGATTCGGAATCTAAATCTTCCTGATGGAAAGCAAACATTTCCTGTGAGGAAAGTTGGTTCAAACTATTTTTTAATTTCGAATTTTTTTATTGGGTCTGATCACACAAATAAAACACTTTGTGTCGGGATAATATATGTCTGATAGTTCAGATGTGATAGATGGATTCATCAAGTCACATGCAAGATGAAATGAGCATTTATAAAATGGAAATATATCTCAAATGGGTATGCTTGATATAGGCACACTGTGTTTTATGATATTGAATCATATGAGTAAAAGACACTATGCTTCACAATAGTCAGTTATAATGACGCCATTTCACAGAATGAAATGATTCACATTCGCATTTGATTTATATGTCATCCGAGCTGTGGATCATATTTGGATGGAATAATATCTAGAAAAATAATTCATTTTCCATCCGGATGTTTCTGCTAATCATGGTTTCATTAATGAAATTCCTATGAACATTTACACGAGACGATCTCTTTGAGAAGGCAAACTGCGAACATATGCGACACTTGATCTCGACATTGTGCCCAATGAGTTCTCCACATGTCCCTCATATTCATAAATATGTGTGTGTCGAACACCAAGATGCCATATGCGTTATTCGAAACCTGCTGATGCTGCCAATAAGGGTCCGACGGCGAGAGCATTCGTTCATCAGAATACGATTTTTGTTTTTCGAATATTAAATATGTTCTTTATTTCTCATTTAACGTGCTATTGTTAACTCTTTTCCATAATTCTGACTGGTTGTCGATATCATCAGCCAAATTAGCGTTGCACATTTTTCGAACGCACCGAGTGCGCTGTGAGGGACTCTAATATATATAATTCTGCCTGAATATACCCATACATGGTTCTTGCTTCATTTGCATGTAATAAAATGTGATTCGGGTACTGAGAACTTGTTCATTCAAACGAGAATGGGCAAGCTCCAAAAGGAGATGACTGGATTGTGCATAGAAAAAAGTGGCTATTCGACTTACGCAAAATATATAAACACATATATGTATATGCAACTGAATGGGTAATACATGTGTTGCTGCGTATTGGGCGTAATGATACGTTGTTATGAAATCACATTACTGAAATGTCGCAGAATCCGATCAGCAACAAAGAGATCCCATGAATTTTCAAATATTTTTCGCGGTTATCCAATTTGAAAATTTTGATAATATTTATAAATAAAATAAATCAAATCGAAATCAAATTATCTATGTATAAGTATCAGCTGCAACTTCCTCTCTCTTTCTCTCTTGCTTACCATGTGTTTAGTGTAGTGCATATGGAACAGCTCATTGAAAATAACACGCGGGAAAGTTTGAATTGGGCAACGTGGCTTCGTCCAATGCAGTTCAGAGTAATGTGACCAAAATGATTTTTTACTGATTCTTATTATTCCAATATGTGAAAGTGAGATTTAAATCCGTCGGTAGTTATTCTTCTTTATAAAAAATTGTTATCTGTACGTAGATAGAAAGGAAAAATGTTGAAGAAATATGTGAATGGAATACTCAAAATGGCGGTGAGATTTCAATGTTTTTGCTTGGATATGTGATTATGATGAAAAAAAATATATAGTTCAGGAATATCCGATGGTGTCGCTATTTGACTCACAATCTCAATTCTCTCGTCTCTTTTCTGCTGGGGAAAGATTGAAGCAAGCATCCATAAAACATCAAACGAATGAGAACGAATAACACAGTCGTGCACAGTTGTGTACTTGCATCTTGTACAAATGAGATCACACTACGGGCGTAACTGATGAGATTGGTCGGTATGTGTTGGTGTCGGTGCCAAAAATAGACTAACGCTATGTAGTTGTGTACAGTTGTGCGTGCGTACCGTTTACTCGATACTCATTGGTCCTCTGCAGACAATGCATGGATGAAATTTTGATGCGAGAGCACTGCACATAAGCAAGAAAAAAAGTGCCAAAGGGATGGAGGTGCTCAAAACATCACAGGAAATTGTCCACGAGGGGTGGCTTATTAAATCACCACCTACGAAACTTTGGCGTGCAGTATGTACACTTTTTTTATATTTTATTTTCTCATTTTTTTCCATCGTTATTCAATATATTTATGTTCATTGTTTACATTTAATGAGGTTAGTATTGTCATTCTGAAATTTGTGTATATTATTGTCAATGAATAAATGGGAAGAAAAAATAATGTTCTTTCATTGTGCAGAGATGGAGAAAACGCTGGTTTGCATTGCGACATAGTGGTGAATTACCAGGACAATACTTTTTGGAATATTATACAGATAGACGATGTCGTAAGCTCAAAGGACACATTGATCTTGATCAGTGTGAACAGGTATGGATGTCCCTGGCTCATCATTACTCGACGGATATCCATCATCTTTCATTCCATAAATTAATTTATCTTTTTTTTTATTCTCATTTTAAAGTAAATTCTATCAGTCGAAAAACTATAAATATTTTTCAATTTTTGGTATAATGTTTCCCAAAAGCGATACTGCGAATAGAATGAAATATTTGGAAATAAGTGAAGAATGCTTTCCCCGCCATTGGATTAATGGCAGGATCATTATTTATTGGTAGCTTCATCAGTATGTTATTAATTATTCATTATTGAGTGGAATTGCCTTTTGGCAAATTGAATCGGATCCTCTTCATATGATATAACTATCTTGGATGAATTAGACATATTTATTATCATTACCACGTGAAATAGAACGAAAAATTGTCGTTTTCACCTTAATGTTTGTTTATTGAAGGTGGACTCTGGCTTGAGATTCGAAAATCGCAAACAAAAATATCAATACATGTTCAATGTAAAAACACCAAAAAGAATATACTATTTGGTGGCAGAGAGTGAGGCTGACATGAACAAATGGGTGGATGCAGTCTGTCAAGTTTGTGGATTGAAAGCATATACCCAGGATGAAGAACAACATTGTAATTAATTTTATAATAATATATTGGATCAATTAGTTTCCTTGTCTCTAAAATCTATTTATCGATATTGACAACTATCCTTGTTTCACAGTATTTCAATTTGAATCTCAGGAGTCACCGCCAATATCTCCAACTAGTACAATCTCAGGTCCATATATCCCCATAAGTGAGTGTATATCTGGACGACGTTTGAATGATACGAGCTCTCTAAACTCAACATCGGGTCATGGTCCTGAACATTACGATGCACCACGAAAACTTGCACCATCGCCGCCACGATCACCTACCACCACAGATGCCGAGAGTGTATTTACCGATGACGAATGGTCGGCACCAGTACCAAGTGTCAATTGGGAGACATTTCCATCATCTGGTGAATCGCGACCCACGCACAATACAAGTGATGCTGAAATTGGTTCGTGGCGTGTACGAAAACGATTTGGTAAATTACGAATTGTTGATTCAGCAGCGTCACCAGCTGATGATACATCGCCGGCGCCCCCGCGACCGCCCAAGCCACCGCACATGTTACCCGAAAATCCTGGGCATAATTATTTAAATTTAGACGGCGCTACTGAAAGTTCAAAACCAACAACGCCAGCAACACCAGCACCATCTACACCAGCAACCACTGTGATTACCGATGAAACTTACGATTTCCCACGTTCACACCAACTTGGTACAAGTGTGTCAAGTACTGATGCATCAACGCTTAGTGGCCGGTCAACCAGACACTGTTACAGTAATGCAGCTCCATCTGCCATTGACGATCGTGTTTTTCGATATGATTTTCATGACGATGAACCATCAAGTCCACGTTCTGAGAGTTCGACTACTGCAACATATTCAAATTTGCCGAGTCCACTTATAAAAGACTTGACAAACAGTGTGCTGATAACGGCCACAGCACCACCGCCAGTTGTTTATCGAGAATTGAAACCCGGACGGAAAACGAGTGATTCTATGTCTATTATCAGTAATGAACCATCGCCTGGACCGATTCTGTCTGTTCCCGATATGAGTTCAGCTGAGCATTCACCCGCCGAACCACCTAGTATTAACCGAAAGTTAAAACCGTCATTAAATAAAATACCAAATGATGGTGAGCGGAATATCAATATTAATTTAACAATCAATATTCGTTATGCGCACGATCACTCTCAATGTTATTTTACGGTTGTTTGTTTGGGCCAAAGCAGGACCTTTGCAGTTAGCTTCGCCGCCAGGGAAAGGTAGAATGCGTGCAGCACCAAGTCCCACTCCACCTGTTCATGGGCATTCTAATCGACAAAATTCGACGTCGGATGAGGATAATAATGCTCTTGACGATAAGGAGGAGGTATAAGAAATTATCCACGTTTGCCGTTTCTCCTTTTTGCTTTCTTTTTGTGTCATATATTCACTGATATTTTATCATTTGTGTTTGCATTCATACAGATATATTATTACCAAGATCATAATACTTTTATTCCGGCATCCAATCGTCGATTGGTTGTTTTGCAATATTTGGACCTTGATTTGGAAGCATCTGAGAGTTTCGCATCGTCAACAATGCCACCAGCGCAATCACCACCAAATAATACCGTTTATAAAACTGTGGACTTTTTGAAAACCGAGGCCTTTAATCGTACAAGACAACGTGTCGAGGAGGAAAGAAAACGCACTGACGAATTGTCTTAGATGTGACTTGTCTTGTTACGAGTTCTTGTTTTTTTTTTTTCTTATTAATTCCCCAATGGGGTACAGTATTTTTGTCTCGTGATCAATACGTTTTTAATGGAGGGGAAATTGGATTGTTGGTATTTCAATAGAAGCGTATTTTATGTAAATGCACGTGTTCAACGAAGATGATTAATGTCAAATTCGTACAGCAATGTATAGCAATATTTTATTACGGACCAAAAATATTATTTTTAAGATGTGAAAAAATATTAATGCTTAGAGCAAAAAATGGAAGCCAGAGAATCGATGGAAAAATTGCATGGATTGATTGCATTGATATTTTTTAGAGGAAAAGACAGGGATGGAGGAGGTTTTTTGATGAGATTTTTGGTGGATTTGTAATGGAAAATTTTATCAGTCCATGAATTGGTGTGACTGATTATAATTTTTTTCCTAACTATAAAGTAAATGTATCATAACAACTTTTGCAACCGTCGAGAACGATTATAGAAATCAATATGAATTGTGCAGCGGATCTTGAATCAGTATGCGATTTTATTCTTTATTACTGGTATTAGTGCTCGAGAGATATTGAGATGATTTTGTCATTTTACCGATTCTCACGTATACGATCAATCCCGGAAGATGTGCATGGTATCATCATCATGTTCAAAAATAAAATTAAGTCTAGTTGTATAATGTTATATCATGGGTTTTGGACCAAATTGAATTTAAGAAAAAATATTTGCTTAATAGCTTTATTTCACAGATATTTTTCTAATTATTGTTGATTAATCAGATAAAATTATTAACTACTATGTCATTGAAATTGGTATACATGTAATATAACAGTGCATTTATTATTGATTTCATCGTATATCAGCCATAACGTTTGTCAAGTTTTAGTTTATGATCGTTCTCACCTACTTTCTTGTTTAAGTAGTTCTTGCAACTTGGACAAATTGTAATACATGAAATAAAGTTTTCCACAAAAACTGTATGATATTCAACCACCAAATCGGTAGACATGTTATTCAAATTTGATACAATAATTAAACACCTCATTTAAACATTGTACACAGAAATTGAAAAAAATTCAAGCCTCTAGATGGCAATCTTAGATAATTCTGCGAGTGAAATTATTCAATTCAAATCAGTATTATTCAACGTCACAAAGTACGGATAATTGTTTGTAAATTATAATTTGACGTTGAAATTCTAAACAACAATTATAAACGTAATGCGCAATTTCATTTACTTATAAAATACTGTTGGCGCGGTGGTAACTCGGAAGTAACAGTGAATGGCGGTCGTAGTAGTCAAGATGAATTACTTCACAACAAACGAACAAGGCCGTTGCTAAGGAATTGCTATAGCAATATGCAGTTGGTTCAATGCAGTCGTAAAATATCAATTGTATAATATTCGTGACTTTCGTGAATGGACCATATTAAAAGTTCACGTGAGCGTAGACGCTTGAGTATAAATTTTGAGAATAGACGACAATTTACTCTTGAATCGGAAAAGCTTCCAGGTTACAAATTTGAAAACAATCCTGCTACATACCCAAGCACTACAAGTACACCAGCAAAAAAATTAGGATCGAGATATTTACATGAAAGAGTGGTTACTGCTGATAGAAATCAACACATTGAAAAAGATGACTCTGATGATGAAGAAAATACTGACGAACTGGCAACCACAAAACAATACATCAGAAGAGGTTCATTTAGTCCAGAAGGAACCGACGAAAATCCTTCCGATCATGATAATGTCAAGAGTAAGAACGCGTCGAGCACTGCGATATTACATAAACGGGAAAAACGTCGAAAAACGAAAAGAAAACGGGCGAATCAAGATAAACGTCTTCCGTCGACTCGGAAAGACAATGAAGAGAACATTGACGCGGTTCGGTCTTCTATGAATCGTCAAAGATCATCATCACCAAGAAGAGAATATAGCGATAGTAACCGTTGTGTGAGGAAGAAAAAAGAACGTACTCGAGGTGCTTTCATCGTATGCTCAAGACAACAAAATATTCCTGAAAGCAAATATATTCATGAAATGTTATTCTTTTTCTCACTTGCAGGTGGTGGTGGTCATGAAAATGAAATGCCAATTGCAGATATTTTAAGGAAAGCACAGGAGAATAATTCACATAACCAATACGAGGAGCCAGTTGCACTGCCACAACTGACGACAGATACAATTTATGTGCAAGGCAGAAATGGCTTTAGTGCGGTAAAGATTCCTGCTGAACAGATTGTACGAGGTCATCGAGATCCTGACTCGGGAGAAGCTATTATGTATCCGATAAAAGTTGCGATATTGGCACAAAAGGCTTGGAAGAATGCTGGACTTATTTATCAAGGTCTTCTTGCTGGAATGGCATTTATGCACTTTCTTGCTGTACGTATAATTATTTGTCATAAAGGAACAACTTCCACGTCGCATTTTATTTTAATTTGGAATTCATTGCAATTATATAGCTGCATTTAAATTTCTTTCCCTTGAAATATTCCAGATTCAAACATATGTCAAACTCTTCAACGAATCCATCAGTGATTATTCACTTATTTCAGAATTATATACAAATATATTTTCATTTCTCATTGTTATGTGCATCATTTCGGCTTTCGACAAGTAAGTTCATAAATTTTGAGTGTGAATAGAGAAGTTATTCATTATGCATTAAATTTATCTTCAATATAGGTTTGACTTGGCACATTTGAATATAGATCACTTCAGAGAGATTTATGCTAATTATGCCAAAGCACTTATTGCCATTCCACTATATATTACAGTATTTTTGTTGCACCAAGCTACAATCGAGCTTGATGAGAAATTCACATTATCAAATTACCGGAATATCACGAATATATCGGTACACGTCAGTATTATACAAACCGTGGCATTCAGATTCCTGCAATCACAAATAATGTACGTCATTGATGTATTTTCATTGACATTTTCAGGACAACAGCACGATCGTGATCAATGCAGCTGAATTAAATACCTGGCGAGACATCACATTAGTGAAAGATGGTATTGCGGTGGCAGCTTGGATGTTTATTGCTCTTGGTCCACAAAATGACATGTTATTGTCTCATCTCCAAACACTAGAGCGATACGCTCAGAGTAGTTCTTCTTAAGTAGAAAAACACAATTTTCGAACACTAATAGTTATAAGCATAAGGTTTAAGGATAAGTAAATTACAGCAATTGGTCAAGTGAACATGATCGATTATTATTCATCGTCGGAAAAATGTATGTATCTTGTAACTCACAGTACAATAATTATAATACAAAAGAGACTAACAATTATATGGGTATACTAAGAATTGTTGAATTGTCGCCATGGATGAATAGACAACTTACTGAGAATGAAAAAAGGCGGGGGGATGAAAGAAAAACATACCGTTGTGAACATGAAGTTACTGGACGGGGTGTAGGGGAGTAATGAGAAGACAAGGTAGAGTGAGGGTGGTCGATAGAAGGGAGAGATTAACGGAGGGAAAATATTCAACAAAATAATTAGAATTAATAAATGTTTCAGTCGTTCGCAATGCAATTACGTTTAGGTCACACTCCATTTGGTGAGTGGTACCGCCGCATAACTCTCCACACTTGACACGCATTTGCACCATAACTAATATATATTAATATATAGAATAACTTCAGGTATTGTATGTAAATATATATATATATATATATATATATATACATATAATATACTTTGTTATCATATATAATTAAATACTTTTATGGTTAGCATTGACAAAAAGTGCTCTTGCCTATATTGCATCGCTTCTCGATAGGTTGTCTCCCGCATCCACTGATCATAATGTTTTATCAATGATTCCGCGATTTTTTCTTTTTTAGACATTCATTATAGCACATAAGTAGGTTTTATGTGTATGTATGTATGTAGTATATCATACTAGACTCTATATTGGGGACGAATGTACGTACGTTTTGTTTTTTCTTTTTTTGTGTAGGATATATTGTTCAGTTTAATATATATATTGTTTTTTTTTCAAATAAATTCGTTTTCTCTGTTTCATATTTGAACAAGAATTTTGTATATAATATATTTCCGCCCTTACCTTTATTTTCATATCAAATGGGAATTATATGTGCTTGTAAATTCGAAGAAATGAATTATTATGAAAGATTGCGGATTTTCGATTGTTCTTCACACAACTGTGGTTTGAAACAATCAAATAAAAAAATGTCAGTTTCAATGGATGCTTTCCTCACGGTTTTTTTCTTACTCACTCGTACGCGATGTACATATATCAACTTTTCTCTTCATAAATTTTATAATTACTTTTGGCAGGAATGTCGTAACTATATTTTCGCAATCGCACAGAGCTCGATATAAATAAAATTAAAACAAAAAATTTCGAATCTTCGGGGAATTGACAACAAACTGTAAAAACACAATATTACATTGTCGTGTGGCATTAATATTTATATTTCTAGAATTTTTGTTTGTTTGATGATGTACGGTGACATGACATGACTAAACGTTTTGGTCCAAGCATGAAGAAATAAATGTTTCGCGGTATTTTTATTCGTATTTTTTGTCTTTTTTTTTTTCATCAAACATTTAATCATTTACGATTGTATAACGAGTTCATATGCGTAGCGACTTAATACTCTGTTATTTACCATAATGTAAATTCAGTTTCTCGTTTGTTTGCGAAGGCATTATATGCAGAATGATAAGGAAGGACGTTCATGTGGAGAATTCGCTTAATACTACTGTAATCAATAATAAACATAGTTATCAATTAATTGATCGATAATCAATATGTAGTAATGCTTATTACGATATATACAAATATTTGTAGTTACTGTCATCGGGCGGCCGAGAGGTTTCAGACGGCTATGATACAGCCAAATCAATTTTTCTATATTGAATATTACCGAGGACCATTTCGGAAACAAAAATCATTTTTCGTATATACAACAAATAATGGATCGAAAGTAAACGATAACACTGTGAAATTATAGCTCTACTTCACGATTTACTGTGGGTACACTTCAAGTCTCGTTCAATACTCAGAATCACGAAGAATAAAAGAACTGAGGAAAAATGTAGAAATAGAAATCCAAAGGAAATCAACGAATAACATTCTAAAACCTCGCGGTCCCCTGTGGATGCCGGTTATCAAGAATGGAAGGAATATGGTCTATTTTACAAGCCGAGTAAGGTGGTACATTTTCCGTTTCTCGTTTAATTAGAAATACATTGCAATGACTCCCAGACCGCGAGACGTGTGGTGCGGTTCGTTGATCTTTTTTTTATCGATTATTATTCTTGTGTACTCGTCTCATTTACGCTACTTTTTTTTCTTTATTAATGATAATAATTATAATACGTTATTAAAAACTAGAGACAATCTCTAATGACTTTGTGAGTAGTTTTGCATAATTAGGCGTTTGAGCAGTGGTAAAAGTCTAATCACGAGAAGAAATTGTCGGGAATTAGAATATTTCGGGTTTCAACCCCGATATTTCAACTTTTCTTTGAGGTGCATTTTGATGAAAATGTCTGGACCTTACGATGCAAGAAATTTATTCATGAATTTTTCGCATCCAGTTATATAATTGTATATTTCAATAACTCCTACTTTTGGAAACGCCTACTTTCGAATCCTTAGTAAGACCAGAAAAAAAATAATTCATTTACACGACATGAATGATTATGATCGATTATGACATCGAAGCGCCATATTTTCTGTGATTTCATTCTAATTATATATAAATATTTATCATCAGAGATGAATATGTGTGACGCGGATGACGAAGCACTCTGAATTTTTTGTTATGCATTATAAGAATTTTTTCGGTTTTTATTCTTTATCGTCACTTGAAAAAGTATTAAACACACACTCTGAATAGAGTTGGATAGAAATATGAAAAATCAAATTGCACTTTAAAATTTATATATTACGCATCATACATGTATATCACACTTGCACGGACGCGCTAAACATTTCATTTTCCTTTTGTATCTATGACTTAGAACTAACGCACGATATATTTTGAACCATCTCAACGTTTTTGAATTGCTTTATCCTCAAACATTCGGGTTTAGTTTCCATTCTTGTTTTTGTTTCCCCATTTATTTTAGGCCAATACAATCGTTCTTAAAATTATCTGCGATTCGTATTTAAAAAGTGAAAATTCATGAGAGGTGCTGATTATTGCCGAAAACGTCCCTCTTTTATTCTCACAATCCAAAAATTCTAATTAAATATTTTTATAATTTTTTTTTTATTTCTTCATCTATTTACTGACTGTGCAAACGACCCGTGGGCGGTTTCACTTGATTGTTCCCAACCTTTGGTATCGCCCCAATTATTTTAACTCGATTTTGCTGTTGTTGCTGTCGATTGTCGCAGAATTGCGGTGGTGGAGCAAAAACAAGCTCGTCACCGCCATTACCTGCCGACGGTCCGGCATTGAATTCTGGCGGTGGCGGTACGAATAGATCATTATTTTGTTCCTCTGCATCAGCCTCAATTGGCGGTGGTAGCTGAGCAAGACTAACTGCGTGTCTCGTTAGCATACCACTACCGTAACTCATTCTTTTCGGATTATTTTCTTTATCTGTAACAATTGACTGGCCATTTTCATTTCGCGCCGAATCATCGAAGCCAGTTGGTGGGCCAACAGGAACATCTTGATCAGAGCTCACACCACTCGAACTATTGTCACCGTCCTCAACGAGATGTTGTGTTTGTTGACTCAATAGAAATTCATTTGGATGACTCTTTGACGATTTAAGTTGTGTCCTAACTTTTTGTATCTCCTCAACGCTAAATGAATGTGGCAATGAACTACTGCCTGATGAACTGCTACCTGATGCATTTGAATTTCCTGATGTTTCACGTGTTGATTCTAGTTTTTCACGCGCCGCTGCTTTCTCGAGTTCTTTAGCAATTTCTGATTCAACAACATCAAACTCCTCATCATCTTCCTCATTATCAGACTCGGATAAACTGTAATCGGGCTCGGGTATTGGTGGCCCCGGTACACCAGAGAGATTCGTTGCCGATGAACTTGTGGTCATTGTTTTTTTCTTTGTTTCACGACTGCCACCAGCTATGCTGTGGCTACGGTTCGTCTTCAAGGGCTGAGCATACTGATTGCCATTGCTAGCATTCACTGAACCGTTATTTGAGTTCACCACACCATTAGTGGTCTGCTGTCCACTCGGAGGTTTGAATGTCGTGTTGTTGTTGGGCGTTCGTAAACTGTGAGATTTTCTTATGTGCGTTCTTGATGTGCCCCCCGGTAAACTGCGCGAACGATAACCAACGGTTTTCATATCCTCTGGTGACGCATAGAATTTGGCATTGTTCGCCGGTCGGAAACTTGACATTACACCATACCCACCGTCAGATGAGGCAGCTGCTAATTCTGTGGAAACGTATCAATATTAATTTTGTTAAGTTAATTAGAATTGTTTGATATGGCAATTGATCATTTTTTACCTTTAACTTGCTGAATATGCGCCATATTATCGTAAACTGACGCTGGTGTTACGACATCAGGGACATTGGCACCGACATTTACTTTTATCACTTGTCCAACTGGCGGCGGTGGTGGTGGATGATTTGGTGGGGGTAGACCGTTTCTACTAGTCAATGCATTCACATCTTCCTGACTACGGTGACCTTTCGGCGCTGAAATTGTCGATTGACCTTGAATATTGAGATCGGGTGTACTATGAAAGTCCCGATGTAGATCCGAGCCACCGCCAACACCGCCAAAGAAACGTACCCGCGAGCTTGACTGAAATTATAATTTTTGCGGATCAGAATTAAGCGTCTTCGATTATTACATTCTATTTTTACTAAATGAAAAAGGCGTGCGAGTATTATGGAATGGCACTTCTCTTCATGAAATTAGATATGTGATTATAATACAACGATAATGCATAAATGTTTTATGCATTGATGATAGAAGGATGTGGATATGGATGTGGTGGTTTTCATTCATAAATCATCGGAAAATATTTATCGATCCGTTAATTGTCATACCAAGCGTGAAGGATAAGCCACAGTGAGTGTGTATTTGTGTGTATTATGATTGCCTGACAGTTTTTTCTGTAAATTTATTTATTACATCATTTGTTCATTTCAGAAGCTGGGTTTTCGCAAGTTTTTTTTTACTAGTCACCTGTAGTCTCATGCTAATAATTCTGGACGTGTATCTGTACTGTAAATCTAAGGTATTATCAATCAGTAATACAAGTAGTCCTCATCCTCCTGGTTGCATTTGAGGCGTTGCTTGTTGCACGCCTTTGGCTTAATACGCCCGCACTATAACAAACATGCAGACACAGCCACCATTACCAGGGTACATGCGGTTTTCTTTTTTTTTTCAAATCGGAATAAATCAAATAAGATTACTCGTAGATATTCTGTTTTGAAACGATTTAGTTGTTCCTGAAAATGTCATAACCCAGAACCGACTTGATGAGAAAAAAAAAATTTTCCTCGAGATATTAGAATGGATTTGAAGGAACATTGATAGCTTGTGAAGTAACAATATTTAATGAAATTCAGCTCCAACAAAAGAAAAAAAAGTTAAATAAAGGAAGTAAATAGTGAATATTGGTAATACATAATGGAATTTCGTAGGGAACAAAAAATTAGCCATGTCAGTTTCTATGTATACGACCAGCACCACAACAAATGAACGAGCCAATAGGAATTCTAGTCGGGGGAAATTGAAGGAAAACTCTTCAACGACCCCAGAAACTCTCTCCTCGTTATTCTTTCTCCCACTCTTGCTCTCTTGTAATTCTTACTTTTCCCTTGCGTTTCATTTCTGCGACGCTCGTGTAGACTCTGCCAGTCTTAGCTGGTGACGATGGATGTGACTTAGTTGCTGGTCCACTCTGAAAGTGAGAACTCATCATCGACGTGCCATATTGGCTGCTATCATTGCCCTGCTGACGCTGGAACAGTTCCTGTAATCGAAGCAATGCAGAATATGCTCGTATCTCATATGATCGTGCTTGGTCGCAACCAACATTCGTGTGTAAACATTGCATGATATTGGAGGGAAGCGCATATCACGTGTGTTCGCATATCATGTTTGTTGTATTATTTCGTGCGATTTAATTAAAAATATTTTACCTCGAGTTCAGCGGCAGTAATTCGACTTGATGTTGGACGTGAGCGAATACTGGCGGTTCTTGGCTGTACAGGTGTATTTTGTCCGGTATTTTGTCCAGTTGATGGCTGTTGTGGCAAGTGAATTGATTCAGCACTACTGGATTTCCCACCAGTTGATGCAATATCGTCACGATCGTCTTTTTCACCACCGCCCTCTATCAAAATAATAATCGGATTAAATTTATCGATAAGTCAAATGCCGTATTTTTTATGTCCTTTTGATCAGATACGCTGTTTTATTCATAAGCATCATCGATCTATTAATTCAAAAAATCGTTAACTCTATTAATGGTATTTTCGCGATATATTCGAATTAATTTGACCCGAAATTATATAAAATTACCTAGTCCAGCGACCATTGATCGCGCACGGGCGCGTCCAACACTTAGAGTCGTTTTGGGATCTCTCCGTGGCGGCATTGGCGCCGGTGATCGGCCCAATGTACTACTAATTGGCACATTATTACTACCTTTACGCGGTAATGTTGCGTATTGCCTCTGATTTGGTTGACTAGTCGGCAATGCCACTGCTGATTGTGAGTTTGGTAAGTTCACAACTGGTGATACCACTGTCATTCTCACTAATTCACCCGATCTCCTTATCAGATCAACTACGTGTTCGTGGGAAGCAGTCGATACATCTTCACCATTGATCTAGATGAAATAAATTAGCCATATGATAGCATATGCATACAATCTAGACTGGAATTAAATTGTCTGTTCTCTTTGTACCTGAATAAGAAAGTCTCCTTTCCTCAGTCCCGCGAGATCAGCAACACCGCCTGGACTAACGTCATCAAGATATTGTGCCGCTGGCGTCAGACCCAACAAATTTGATGGAGTCGTTTTAGCACCACGTAAAATAAATCCAAAGCCTTTTCTCGAGCGATGCAAGACGACTGATCTCGGCTCGGAAGTAACACTAAACATGGAAATACTATTTTCGTTCAGTGATGATATGCTATCGGGATTTGAGCGTGAAAAAAAATTGTGTCATCTTACGGTTTCTTCAATCTGGGCGCAGTGGCGAAATATTTGTGTTGTTGCGATTCTCGACGTCCGACCACCCGATTTCGTCCTTCTCGTACATGTTGAGGTCCCATAGGTATATTTGTGTGTCGCAGTCGTACTTCTTGAACGCAATGAGCAGGAATTAATCCTGTACCTTGACCTCGTAGGACGCCCTCCAGGAGGCCGCAATCTGTCGCTCCAGTGACTGGTATAACAGAATTTCAACGGTCGCATTTTTAATTAAATTATAGGTATGGGAGAGTGCATTGTAATGTAGCATATCGAGAAACCGTTATTAGATTTTGCTGCTTCTCAATATGGCATTTGTTAATTTATTCTTTATACTTTATTCGATTAAACGAGAAGACAAAAAAAATGCACCTTATTCATCGTTAACGGATTCTCAATGGGATATTTGAGTTTTATTTCATGGCCATAACGTATAAGAATCCAAAGTTGTTCCACTCATATATATATATGTTAGTAGAGAGTGTTAATTTTTATTCGTTCATATTTATTTCAATGTTTTTATATGTCGCATAAATTGATTCTACCTTCGAGAATATCGCCCTGGTTGATGGTTAAGTGTCCAGTAATACCGCTGTTATAACTCTCAACGCAGACGACTGTCGTACCGGGAATGGAGATCGAGTTTGTTGTGTCGGACTGCGATGTACCAACGCCAGAGCTGTCACTAATGACGTCTGATGCTGTATCCCCAAGACTCTTGTCTGTTGAAAAAAAAATATATATAATATTGAAAAGTTAATAGGCCGAAAAAAATTATTGATGTGAATAATTCGATGAAACTATCTCTTTTTACCATCATTTTCTTTTCTGTTTTATTCCAAGAATAAACTGTTGAATAAGTGGGCTAGTTCCCGACTTTTTCTTTTTTTCTAATCGCGAAATTCGCGGTAGCTGAATTGACTTTTGCTTCAACATTTCGCATAAATACATGCTGGTACAGCCGTGTTATTCATTCCTTTAATCGAAGGTAAATGGATTTTATTATAATTATGATAAGTATATATATATATATATACATATATATTTCATAAATATATAGCATAGAATGAATGAATAAATGAGCAAGAGACTTTTGAGATAATGGAAATATCTAAAATCCGCTAAGAACACTTATGCGATAGGAACATTAACAGTGATGAAAAATAATAGAGGGCAGTTTGAATGTAGATGACGATCATATGATTGCGATAGATTGGAAACCAAATATATTATCAATTACTAACACCAGAACAATCCCATTGAATAAAGCAAATATTTTGGATTTTGGTCCTTTCATCCCCCGAATAAAATCCTTTGTTGCTTCGGTATTGTGATATTTTCGTTTATTTCTTTTTTGTTTTTTTGTTTTTTTGGTGGTGATGGCTTGGAAACATCCAGATTAATCTTCACAAGTAGGTACAAAGTTGATTTCGCACACTTTTCAAAATCTCGATGGATTTATTAAATATTTTGTGTGTGCGTGTATTTCTGTTTTTTTTGGTGTAAAAAAAAAATGAATAAAGACTTGTGTACCTGTGACAATGCTAGCGGAGTCTTCGCCAGAAGGTTGATTGCTACCATCAGACAGACTGGAGCTTGCCGAGCTGAAAGGGGCAAGACTCCTGCTGCTTGGCGATGGGGACGGTGGCATCTCCATCATACGTCCATGAATGTCCAAGCGATGTTGTAGCTCAATACGATGCTCTTGTAGTCGTGTAAGGCCCTCTATTCTCAAGTTTTGATAATGTTCCACGTTCGGCGATCTTGAAATTTGGTTGATAGCAACACAGGATCGTCGTAAATTTTTTGTTTTTTCGATTGTCGTTGTTCTATGTTTATTTTTTTATTTTGTGTTTGATAAGCGTAAAGAGTCTTTGCCTGAAGAGAAATCATTGATGACTACTCGATTGTACTTAATTTTATGATAAAAAGGAAGACAAGAGAAGATGAACGTTCTATTTGAACGTCGTCAAGTGGTTAAACGCTGATAATAATTATTCTCAAGTGTGCAAGACTCGAGTGTTAAAAGTGAAAAGTACAAAAATAAAATGAAGCAATCAGTGATTTCACTTCAATTAAATGTATTCAACCTCTATATTTTTTCCCCGCAAAGACAATTTATGCTCACCTCGCATTTGGGTCCCGTAGCGCTGGTGTCTGATACTCGGATGGTACTCGATTGATTGTATTCTGCAAATGTTCACTCCTACTCATGGCGTGATGACTCTGGTGATCGTTCTGATGTAATTGTTGCTGTTGTTGTTGTTGCTGTGCACGTGCAATTGTACCCAATTGCTGTTCGGACGGTATTCTCTGTAAAGTTCCGCATTCAACGCGGGTCTGATCTGTGGACGGCACTCGATTCAAACTACTGTGATGTGATTCAGCTCGAGACATTCCCGAATGCTGATATTCAGCAGACAATACACGGCTCATTGATGCACTCGAGTATTGCTCGTTGGACGGTGTTCTTGTAATAAAACTTGAACTTGTGTATTGTTCATTCCCGGACGGAATTCTAACTGAATTGATGCTCGTATTGTATTGTTCACTAATTGGCAATCGGCTCAATGTTCCCGATGAATATTGATCAACGGATATCGTTCTCGTTAGAGTGCCACATGTTGATGTCTCGCTTGTGGACGGTATCCTGGTGAGGGTGCCCAGATTTATTGCTGAACAACTTGTGGTCATACCACCAAAAGCCACTGAACGTCGTTTTGGATTGTAGCGTGGTGGGCCCTTAAATGGTACTGCAAAAGTTCATGTTGCAAGGTTAAGTAAATTAAACTATTTTACTTAGCCTTACAAATTTATATTTACTCCGGGTATCAAGGTCCAGGAAAAATTTGTCAATGGTTCAACATATTACATTTCGAATACATGATGTTTATAATTATTTTACTTTCTTGGACCTTGGTAAAATTGTTTCGCTGTTGGTTTTTTGTTTTTATAGCATTCATTATACATCAGTTGCATTATTAATAATTCTTTGTCATTTTTTACAATGCCTGGTGCTCAGGGTTTTTCAATAATACTACAAATATGTAGACTTTTCAAAGTCTCTTCAAAATTTTACCATTCACATTATTGCGATATTCACACTCTCACGCATACGCCCAACCTCGCGCGTGGTTTTATACATAATACATATTGTTATAATCCAATCATCATCAGCATCACGATGATAATAATTACTTTGTTAGTGGTACGTTTGTTTTTTGTTTTTGTTTTTTTTTCATCAATGTTTTTACGAAGCGGTGAAGCACACACGCACACTTACAGTCACAGTCTTGTACGCGGTTGTAACTTATTTCCTGGGGCTCACAATGCTAACAAAATACTGGGTGATATTTAAGGGGGTGTATTGATCCAAGGGATATGTATGAAAAAAGAGAAAGACAGACGAAGAGAGACAGTGGAATATTTTTTGGACGGTTGGATTTTTTCCCGTTTATAAACAAAATAACACTTTTTTTTTTCGTATTTATACTCTATTTACTGTTGTTGTAAGAATCGCGTTCTATTCTGGTCGTTGGCATTATTCATCTTTTTCGTTAATTTGGAAAACGTAATATAAAAATTCATAAAAATCCATATGCTCGCCCGTGCCGAGAATAATGAAGATATTCATACAGAATATAAAGTTATCTCATCCGTATAATTTCATAATCAATCTTATATCTCCTTTCATTTATTTATTTATGTGTTTATTTAGGTTTTTTATTGAAATACTACACAGGCTCAAATTCCTAATACCCAACCATCACCACCAAAAGATATTTCACATAGTAATATACAAGCTAACATTGACTTCCTCGTACCCTTCCACCAAAGATCGATTGATACCGATATCGTACCACGATAGAAGCCATTGCTATATATTCCCATCTTCTCTCTTATGAACCCCCTTTAATTTTTTTTGCGTCCAAATCCAATCTGCTCATGTACACGGCTATTGGCCACCGAGTCTCTCTAACCGATTTCCTCTAGGATTCTCGTAGTGGGGATAAAAAAAAACAGACGAGATATATATTTCTCTAACGAACATCTAACGAGTATGCTAAAAGCATGCACGTGCTTCATGCCCAACCACTTACCAGATACACCATGCAATGTATACATACCAACCATATATGTATATAAACAAATATATATGTATTCTTGGAGCATGTATATATATATATATATATATATATATATATATGTGTATATATACATGTATACTTGTATCCACAAACGATCGATCTAACCATGAGAGGTTACCTCGTAAGACCAATCCACGTTGGATATCTCAAGAGGATCTAGCGGCAACGAGAGTCACGTCGTCGTACGTCAACGTCAGTCTTTTGCTCAGTTTCTCGCCGAGACTATATTGGCTTTACCATTTTGCTCAGCATCAATTTATTTGTTTCAGTTCTTATTTTTAATTTTTCACCTATTTTTTCTGTTACGTATAGTTCATTCATTTTATCACGTAATAATTTCAGTCAAATCAATCGATCAGAGAAATTTTACAATCTCTACTGACTACTTGACGGAAAATTTTCGACATTCCATGCGTTATAAATTTATTATTTCATTTGAGAACAGTTTTTTCTGTTTATTCTCGAATAACTTACCAACTTCTTCCAGCTGATAATTCTTGATAACTTCCGCCAATTCCATGTTACCAGCAATGACGGCTACTTGGTAGGGGGTTTGATTTGCGTAATTTAAACTGTCTTTTTGAGCGCCTCTGAAGAGTAACTGACGTATACATGACGAGTCGGTGTTGTTGACGGCGCACACGTGCAGTGGTGTATTGCCTGATGCATTGCGAGCGTTCATGTCAGCGCCATAGAATAGAAGATGATCCAGGTGTTGAACCAGGTTGTTGCGGCATGCCTGTATAAGTACATGTGGAATTAAAATGATCAGTTGAATGGCGAATTAAAATCGAATGTGATGACGATGGCGAAAAAAATATTTAATGAAAATAATAGGTCCAGACGTACATGATGAACTTCCTGCCAACCCTGAAGATCTTGTGCACCAATTGTTGCATGATCATGAAGTAATGTCTCGCACAACATCGGATCTGTTTTATAAATTACACTGTAATAAAGTGGCGTCAATCCTTTGGTGTCTTTATAGTTTGGACTTGCACCGAGCTCCAAAAGTGTTTTAACGGCGTCCAAACTGTTTCGTTCAACTGCTCGATGCATTGCTGTAAGACCGTCTTTTGTCCGGTAGTCCAATAGCGCACCGCCATTTACCAATGCTATAATTACTTTTGATGGCTTTTTCAGAGTAGTTGCCAGGGTTAATGGTGTTTCTGAATGATTAGATAAAGAAAATATATGGATCAATGTATAATTTTAAACACTTCATGCATCCGTGCAATACGAAAATATATGATCAAACTTCTTCCGTTATTCAAACTATATATAATTGATCTTACCACCAGTCTCCTGACAATGGAAATTTGGATCCAATCCTTTGCTACACATTTTCGAAATTTTTTCTACTTGACTGTTGGCAACATAATCGAGTAATCGACGTAAATTAGTTCTTGTATGCATTGCCTTCAATTGCTTCTCGTCCAAATGCAACATCTTGTAAACCCGTCGCTTGTACTTGAGCTTGAAATTATATGTAAAACAGAAGAAGATAATATTAATTATTAGGATAACATTTGTGAAATGTCAACACCGTTAATCGGCAATTCGATGTCATGGACATGTAACATTATCGGGTGCGTAACGGACGTATCAATTGACGTCTGGTTTCTATTATAGATGAAATTCTGAATGTACATACAGAAGAGGGAGCGAGAGTGAGGAGAGAAAATAGAGGTGACGATAATTACTAGTAGTATAGGGACAATGGCATGGTGACAAGCGAGCAGCGATAATGGGCGGTAATATTGAAAGGGAGGATATGGGTAGGACTCGGTATAATAACCATTTGTTTGCCTGACTCCCACATAAGTGCTTACGATTCATAGTTGTGTGTCCTACGATGTTGTACTATCGTTTTACCTTATCCCCATCAAATCTTTCTACGCCACTGTTCAATTGCATGCACCTTTTCAACTAGATATGTATACGCATGGTCGCGTGTTCATTCGGAATGTCTATAACGGTTCAGTACATTATCAGCAATGAAATAAGAATAAAATGAAAAACGGAAAAATGTTTTGCCAACGTGAACTGCAATGTTCTACTCTATCTCATGATCATTGGAAATTATTTTCAATATTACGAGTATTATTTAAATATTGAACCATATCCTCAATAACTTAATCAGTTTATGGAAAAACTAGTTGTATGTTTGTTTGGTGACACGGTAACGGACAATATGGCAATTCGATGCCACGATGATAAGGATTATTGACGTAAAAATAATATAAAACCTGTTGATAGCGTTATTCAAGTCGCTGGAAGATTGTAAGTGTGCTTGTAAATACGTTCCATGACTTTGTTTGAGAAGGCAATGTCGTTGTCATCAGTTGAGCGCCAGATGAAAAAGTGTCATTAACGATTGCTAATATAGTACAATTGATATTAATATGTGTTTGTATATGTATTGAGATGATGTCTCTATGATATGTACAGGAGTGACTGGTTCAGTGTATCGTTAGAAAACAAATATACTCGTAGTAGCAAGATCTTTTTTTTTACTATTATATAATGCGCATCGTGTACATTCGCGACCAAAAATACATTATCATTCGGGTAACAACATTGTTTGTGAAGCCGGCATGTGGGTATTTGTGAGTTTTGCAATTCAATGAATTATGGAACGAAAAATTTCGTTCATGCACACGCGGCTTCTTTTGTTCTTGGATATGTCTGTTGTGTTGGTCTCTGGCCTTCTTTTCGCATTTATTTATTGAATCGGACAGGGAGAGGGTAGAAACATTTACTATCTCGCTCGATTGTTCAATGTATATACCGCGCCCGATACGCACGACCCTTGGGTACATTGCAGGGCTTCCTTGTACGTGATGCGAATGCAGAGAATGTTAAATAACTGAATCTCGCTTGGTCTTTCTGCAAGAGGGAGTGTGGACGTAAAGTTGGGGAAAAAGGAAGACAGTGATTCCCCGCAAGTCGGAATGATGATTGTGACGAAGGCTCGATATAATTTTAGAGGCGAAAATATATGGAATGATTAATCATTTTTCAGAGTGATCAATAAAAGTAATTTATTCCAGAATTCATGGATCGAAAGAGTCTAATGAGTTGTGAGATGGTGTATTACGAGGCTTAAAAATGTAGTTACAATTACCGCAAAAAATAATATGACTTTGGGAAATAAAATACTTGATTCGGGGAGGTCATTGAATCTTGGGATGTCACTATACAGGAAATTAAATACAGAACCTCAGAATTTTTAATAAATGATTATGGTTATGATTGTGTTATTATTATTTTTTTTTATCGTTCTTTCTTATCATTCATGTTAAAGAAACTGTTTACTTGGCTATATTTTTCTATTGCTCTTCGCCTCCGTCATTTTTACAAAGACAGAAAAGACGCGTTACTTTTTTTTCTTACCAACGCCAACTCATTTCATGCTTCATATTCTCGAGACGTTGAACGCGTCAATGCAAGTCATTTTCTTCTTTCAAGGATCCTCTCATCATGCATCACAAAAAACACTTTTTTTTTTACTTCTCCACGAGCGCATGAGGATGAAATGTTTGACGCATCTCGCATCATCCCATAGACCCTGATGTTCTCTGGGGATTACCAGGAAATTTAAGGTTTAGGAAGAGTGGTAATAGTCGTTTTATTTTCTTTTTTTCTCCCCCATCATTTTTCCTATGAAATCGCATCCATCGGACGTTTGCAATGTTTTTTTCATTTTTCCCTTTACTTGCACCCGCTCCCACTCACACTCTTTCGCGACTGAACGCATGAAGGGAAAATTTATTTTACCTCCAAGTAGCCAACTGGTCCGTTGAAGGGATAATCCCCAAGACGTCGTTCCTCATCCAGAAATTTCCCAGCTTTTCCGTTCACCGGCGGGCAGAAAAGACCATAGTTGAAGCTCTCCTTCAGTTCCTATAAAATGGTTGTAAAACTCATATAAATTACATATAAAATAGAAGAAATCATTATATGAACATTTGATAGTTAAGTATGACAAGGAAAAGAGAGAAACCAATTTACTAAAAGACAAAAGTTTTATACATTCATAGAAAAAATATTTGGATAAAGAATCAACGCGTGTTTGAGCGTGTTTTTTATTGGTTATTCGGGTGAGTGAATTTGACGAATATATATACATTCACACTCATAAGTATATACACGGATATGGGTAGCGATTTCGGAATATACTATTCGCTCGGCTAATGGGGGGATTTAATGAATACGAAATTGAGGCTGAACACGCGATATGACATCGTCCCCTTCCACCCATCTTATAACACTGCTAACCGGTTTGGCAGCGTAAATTGGCCACGATTTTCGGCTTCAACGATGACGAACGAGTGTAAGGAAAAATATATGATGAAAAAAAATAATAAACGGTTTGGTTTTGAGCAGCTTCCTCGCTTCATTCTCGCTTTCTCTACTCTTCGACTATATATTTACTTTCTCTCTCTCTCTCCCTCTCTCTTCCTATATACACTGATCAAGACACAGTTGTTTGATCAAGATAGGTGAGGCGTGTATGGCCTTGAATGCTGCTCAATCAACAATAAAAGGCGACATTTTCACGTACCAATATATATATATAAAAAGGGATTCGCATCATCGTTGTTAGACTGCTTCAGCGAAATTGTTATCGGTTCAAGGAGATGAACAGGGAGAGAATGAACGTGAGGTGTTGCACATATGGTGAATATGGTGAACACAAAAGCGAACGAGACAGCGCGAGAGAAGGGATATAACCAACAATCATTTTAACGATAGCAGTGTGTAGCACCACGTGGGTGAATTAAAGGGCTCACGCCAAAGTGAGTGTACATCCCCCCTCATTTAAGATATATATGTCTTTAGAAATTTATATATTGGTGAAAGGCGTGTGCGTCAGTTGCGGTATGTACAAAGAAACATATGACCGCTTGATGAAATTTATGATTCATCAATACCGGAACGAATTCGCAATCCAAATGATCGAACTTTCGATTTTTGTTTCATGAAAAAAAAAAATAATTATAAAAGAATATACGTAAATAAAATTGACTCTGACGCATCATTTTCAATGAAATAAAAAGATTATATTTTCCCAACAGCTTTTTCTTTCGTCCCATTTCTAGAATGCGTGTGCGTACTCGGTGCTTGAAGAAAAAAAAAATTCAAACGAAAAATGGATCTGAACAAACAAACAAACTAATTGGAGAACAGAAAGTTCATACCACTACATGATATAATTGCGTTAGAATCCAACGAGTTACTTTTACCATTTATTTTATTCATTCAAACAAACTTTTCGATCGGAAATTGCTTTCTGACAATTGAAAAAATTTAATTGTGATAATAGTTCATTTCTAATTTCGTTATTGATGCAAGAATATTTCGTCTTTTTTTCAGGCTTTCACAACAGTGTTCTCCTCATTAAAATATTCAGTTTTTTATTCCATGTCAATTATTTCTATTCGATAATGAAGCCATATACAATGTTTTATTTGTCACAGTTATGTATATTCATACTATCATCGTACTCATTTAATACGATATAAATATGAGGACGTGTGCTCGTCGATGCGTAACCACCGCGTATACATAGTCAACATGTAAATATACACATATATATACTTGATGAAAGACATACGTATATATACGGATCCATAAGCAGTGAAGTATGAGACGCAAAACAATATGACGGGCTTCCTCGTAATCCATATAACCATGAAATTTTTGAATCCTTTAATTAATATATCACGCAGTGAATTGTGCAGACAACGATGACGACAACATCAACGTTGACATCAAGGACACGTGTGTGCATATACGCGCATACCTTCTGGCCCGTGCTAAGGGGCGAGGTCACAGAGTAATAATTTTCCATGTGCGTGATCACGAGGAGCACACTTAAAGGCATTACATGACTGAGAAAATAATAGCGTTCGTGTCTGTCGTGTCATTGAACACGGAAATAACTTTTGTACACAGTATAAAAATTCCCTGTAGCATTTTTAATTTATTGAAGTTATGATTGATATTCAATTCTTATATATAATGTTGAAATATAAATGATTGAAACATTCAGTGCAATTAAAAATAAATTTGTCATTATAATTTTATCGTTTTATCGTGCGACAAATTTGTTATAATAATGGGGACGACGTTTCCTCACAGATTGAGAAATAATTTGTGTCATTTCATAATCAAGCTTATTACTTCTAAGTGTTATGGATGATCAATTATTCAATAAGATTCTTAGTAAGAGGGAAAAAGAATTGAAATATTTCACGTGGTATTTTGTAATAAAGTTTTGTGAAGCGAGATGGCTGCACATTCGAATACACACGAATGATGCTAGTTTAGTATGTACGTAGATACATGTTCAATATATCCACACAGCACAGTTGTACGGATGTATACATACGAGCACGAATAACGAGAGCTTCGAGGCCGAAGCTCACGACGAACCTACAATTAAATCTATTGAATATTCTTACGGTTTGAATGAACAAAAAAAAGGACGGATGAGAAAAAGAATTATATTCGCTCGTAAAGCCACCATCAATATCTTCCTTGATGATGAATTTTTTTTACCCTCTTTTCACGTTTCCATTTAATGTTTTTTATGCATCAAGAGTTGGAGCTTATAAATTATTTATGCGTTAATTGTGGGTGTCGCCTAGCAGTTAAGTTCATTATTCATCGACGATGAGAGTCATCAACCAATTCAGTTTGATATGAAAAAACAAGATAGAAAAAAATTGATATATTAAAAAATTGTTATTCTGAAGTGAATTAAAACGTTGAAAAAAAAAACTTGTAATATCTACAAATATTCAAATAGGGATCGTATTCAATTTTTGTTTTTCGTGCATGAGACTTGCAGCTATATGAATATATTCAGTGTATACACATACTAGAGCTAAAGTTTTCGATTATAAATATGAGTGGATGTGAACGTACATCGTATATACATATGGATATAAATATTCAGTATGTCCAGCTACCGGGTTAATACCCTGAAGAATCGTGCGCCCTGAATAATTATCATCGTTCTCGTGGTCCTTCTGGACCTTCGTCAAACCCAAGAGCTTCAGCTCACTAACGAACTGCAGCTGGACTATCATCCATCTGAGTTAGTCTACTACTGTTTCCACCATGGTTCTATCTTCGTTCCACTCTCTCACTGGCGCACGCTACAACAGATTCATTATGAGTCGCCAGTGAATAGAAAAAAAAAAAAAACACATGGAATAATGACGAAGCAAACCCTACCGCGTTGATTTTTGGAAAATAAATGAAAGCATGGATAAATTCAAAATTGTTCTATGTTGATTGTGATTCTGAATTCAATTGCATATATCAATTTGTTTGGGTGTCATAAATTTTTCGTTTGAGTCGAAATAGTACACACATTGGGGGAAAAAAAATGGCACTGAATATGCATGAGGCGTCGGGTGTGGGAGAGCATAGGGGACGTGAGCACAAATTGCCAAGCGCCATATTTCACCACTGTGGCCTTTATTGCTTTGCACAGTTGCAAATTTTTCGTACAGTAAAACAACTATAACAATAATTGCAGTAATAATAATAACAGATCTCTGGCAATCAATTGGTTGGCAATGGTGGAAATATTAAAAAATTTATTAGTCATCGTAAAAACCAAATGGGACAGTGTAACTTAATATGGTATTATCAACTTTATATATGAATTCTCATGCCAAATTGCTCCTGTTACAATTTAATTGAAGTACTCAAATAATACATAAAGTGATACCAGGAATGAAGCAATTTCGTGAGTTGAAATTAATAGTACATTATCTTACAAACAAAAAATTATTTTTCCCCGTCTTTGGGATGTATTGGATAATTGAGATAAATATTCATTTGGTAGAAACTGTTGACGATTATTTGTTTTTTTTTTTTCGTCTCCCTGTTATATAACTTATAAAATGCCCACAGAACATGTGATGTGACCACCTCGAATTTTTTCGTTGTTGTTGTTGTTGAATCTCTTGACGTTTGTCGCTATTCTTAATCGTTTTTCTTTCTCTCATCTCTTTTTTTTTTGCCGCTGTTTTTTTTCCCCCTGATTTATGACCGAAGTGCATCCATTGCATGTGTTCGTATACATGAGACAAGCACCAATCGAAGGTAAAATTTATCAGCTCTCAGCATTTTTGGAGTGAAAGTCTTATTTTACTCTTCCTCTTTGAGTATGACCAAAGTCACGAATGAATACCTCATGTACTAAAAGTTTTTTTTCATAGTAACATCACGTGCGTGTAATTCCTCTCTTGACTCCGAGTCGACAATTTATTTTCTCCCCAGATACCCATGAACACATATACTCGATATATTATTGTCCAGATTGGAGAGTATTGACACATACGTATAGCAATCTGCAAAAATCGAGGGAATACCATTTTTTATTCACTTCTTGTTCTGTTTACTCATCTATTGTTACCAAACCTCCTGACGAAAAAGTGAAGTTTATCGATTCGATGTTATCAAGCATCTTTAATGTATAAAAGTGTACCTATATAGTTCCAAATATATTGTGTAGTGCAACACACTTTTGATCATGATTGTCTGTAGGTAGAATAATGGACGAAACGTGTCTCAATCAGAGCTTTATGGATGGTAATTGTAGCTTGATGAATAAAAAATTAAAATTGTTGGTAAGAGATGAGAATATAATAGTGCCCGATAAGTTCAACCTAGAACTCAATAATTTTTCATGCATAATGAATATTTTACATGTTTATTATGAGAAATAACTTTAACTAATTGTGTCTGTGATTGATATCTACAATTATACATATATATATACGAATGTATATAGAATACATTTTCAATACTGATGTGAGTTACATGAAAATTGCCGGAATTTTAAACATTCAAAGCATACTATAAAAATATTTAACAACATTTAACAATGTAATCATTTTACAATGAAGGCAAATATTATTCATTGCATACTTTCTATGTATAAATTTTCTAATGGAAAGTAAAATATTAAGCATGTGCTACTTAACATGCATATATATTTTATTTTCTTGAATATTAACGCATAAAAAAAAAATTATGAATTTTATATATAATAAAGGGCGGCTTATTATGTCTGTGGGGTAGTAATATGGTCTGAATTGCCAAATGACTGGGTCAGAGAACGCCAAGTAATGCCTGTGATGGTACGTGCGTTAATTCGTATACATATACATCCACTATGGCCGACGATGAACACGAGATATGGTCCATAAATGTGCATTGCCTGACGGTATACAAGCGGCGATTCAATTAAAAAATTAATTCACTGCTTCAATGCAATGTTTTAAAATATATAAGTGGTAAAACGTGTGTTTCCTGTCATACATCGTGTGGCGAAGATGTCATAAGAAGAATGTGAGCAAACGAGATCCAATCAGCGTAAGTCAGTCATGGTTAGAGGAAATAGAGGATGTGGAAAATCTTCGTCCTTTTTATTATTATTATTTTTTTTTATCGCAGGGACGATGATTAGTTCAATTCAACTGACTACTCTTCATCGCTCTTTTCTCGCTTCGTACTGTCCAATCATCAATGAAATAAATATAGCAAACATGCGTATATAAATGTATAGGAGACATTTAAAAGTGTGTTGTATATAAACGATCATAGGCGTAGATTAAATAATAACAAGACATGAAAAAATTATTATTCACGACACTGGTGATATTCCAGTGTTATAAATTCACATCAAATTGATCTTATAATCGTTATTTCCGAGTTGCAATTTTTTTTATTCTGGTTTCCATAAACTGAACAAGTTTTAGGTGTAGAAAAAAAGAAACAAATGTTTTTATCGTTGCAAATTGATAATAAATAATTTCTCTCCACGCCAATGTGAATTGAACGCATGTATACAATTTTGTGGCGACTTGAGAATGCAAATTGAAGCCTGCGGAACCGCGTTGTGGCAGCGTGCGTAACATCAGTAGCTCGGGGACAGAATATCTATTGAGGTGGTAGGTATACATATATCCATACGTATATACATACGAGAGGAAGACGTTTGGATTATATGTTTGCTTCTTGTATATATTTCAGTTCACATATATGTAGAGTTTATGCTGCTTTACATATGTATATAAGACAAGTATGCAGATATGCACATGCTCACAAATATGTCTTCCTATCTGTCTATATGTACGCTGATATTTGCCTCTCGCTTTCGCAATTGGCATTTCTTCTTGTCGATCCTCCCAGGTCACACGATAATGACCTTATTACGAGAATTATGGGTCTACCGAAGGCACGGGATTATGTCTACTGGCGTGGAAACTGCGGCGTAGTCTCAGTGTACAAGCTGCAATTACAATTTTTTATTTATTTATTTTTATTTATTTTTTTTTTTTTCCAACGTTTAAATAATACTTAATTTTTTTTTATTTCGTCATTTTTCATCAATTTTCCTCTGTATTTTTATTCTTGTATTCACCACTCAATCATCGAGAGTGTTTATAAATAAACTTGAAATATTTTTTAATGTACAACATCAGAATTGAGAAGAACTTTTTGAGATAGAAAATCGAATTATTCTCAGATGAAAAAAAAAATATAAAAATTATACACTTTTTCTGGCTGTATTGTGAGGAATAAGAAAAAAAAATTTACTGGTACATGTGTGATGCACATCGTTGAAGAGGTGAAGCGATCATGATGAGGTGGACGATGAAGAGACGATGAAGAGAATGCAAAGATGGCCTTGGGAGGCAGTACAGAAAATTGGCGAGTAATTTATAAAGATTAGGCCCTATATGAGTGTGTGTGTGTGTGTATATAAATGTGTGATGGACGCGACGAAAGAGGACCCAGGCGGTTTTCATACGTCGATGTTATGATAAAAGAGTCAGAGGAAGAGACATAATGAAAAAAAAATATATGAATATAAATGTATGAATAAAAATTCCATATGCATAGAATATAATGATGTTTGGGTATAAAATGATGGCGTTAGATGTTTGAATTTATGTCCCCCTACGGGCAAACAAATTTAACGTCAACTTTCGATTAGTTCCTAACCCAGTTTGCGCCTCGTCGTTGTCCCCGAAGGAGGAAGCTCGCAGTTGCCGTCAATTTCCGGTGGAAAATTTGGCGGAGAGCTGATGATACACGTCCCTCAAATTTATTATGAGTGAATTTGTTGCTTGAATGGCTTATGGTTTTTAGGTTCCCTGCCACTCTATCATTCGTTGATTTAACAATATATTGAAATTTATATTGATATATATGTCAGGTATTCCAGAGTAAATCAATTCGTTTTGAGTTTCCACCCCACTACAATCGAACCTGAATTTTAATTAGAATGCAATATTTTTAATGACATGTAATACTTAATGATTCAGTAATTTTTCTAGTCCGCTTTGATATCAACAAATACTAGATATCGCACTCATTCAATTTGTATGGAAATCTATAGAGTGAAAGAGAATTCTTAATTAATGTGTGCTCGCTGAAGTTGCAAAGAATTCATTTGAATTCCGTTTGGAGGAAGAAAAAAAAAATCTATAACTTCGTTCTCGTTTGCATTTTTTTTATCTTTTCGTTCTTCGATAAATCAATCGCTTGAATCCAGCCGTCTCGTCACTGGGGCGGAAATGAGTGGAATCATATATATATGTATATATATATATACACCTGTGCTATTTGAAGTGACGCTTGAACGCGACAAAGTCAATTTCCGGGAGGATGGAAAGGATCGCACGAGAGAGTTGGGTACAGAGCAGGCGCGTTGAACGACAAAGAGACAGAGGATGAGGTGAGAAATGAAGAAGTAGCATCGTAATTTTAATAGAGCGTTAACCATAGATTTTAAGGACGGAAATTACTTCATAACCCAACTAACTTGAACGAGATGCGATGTTTCATCATGTGTTCACCGCTTATACATACAATAATAAACATAAACTTCCCAGATAGTTTCAGATTATATACTTTTACACAGTTATTAATTTCGTGTAATAGACTAGAAAATTGACGTAAAAGTTTCAATGTTTTAATTTTAACACAAATATCATGTTGATTTGATGCAGTCTGAGAATGAATAAATGATATGTTTAATTTTAACACTGTGAATGACGAAAGACACTATCATTAATATATAATTGTAATTTCAGAAATGTTGGAAGCACTCCATTCAACTTGTCTAATCTCTCACAATGTCCGAGAATTCCATTCGGGTTGCGGATAACAAATCTGATCTACTTTTACACGGGTATGACGTGATAAATTCGCATTGCTTCAATTGAAAGGGTAGATAAGCTTTTTTTTTCTCACTCTGCGTTTTGCTATAAATATCATAGGAGAGTGTTACCAGTAATGGAATGATTGCTCACATGAGAGTCAAATAAAATTGAAATAAATATATTGTCCTATATTTTTGAACATTTCATCTTATCCAATATAATTTCCATTTCAATGTGCATTAGTCGAGGATAAAAAATAATTTGTTACGTAGAAATAGAATGAAAATGAAAATATAACAGAGTGATTTCAATTGTATTTATGACTTTGCAACTGCTAAAAGCAATTACTCTCATTCGGAAGCTCATGAAAAAAATAATTGTTATACAGTCTAGTTGTCGAGCGATATAACAGTGATTGCTTCAGGGGTGAATCATATTGAGTATATATGAGTGCACGATAGATTCAATATATGAAATGAATCGGAACGAATATGTTTGGTCAATGTCAGAATAACGATTGGATGCGTTCGATTGGGTTGAATGTGAACATTGACACGGACAGTAAATCGATATTATTAATTTCAACTTTTGCCCCTTTACGGCGACATCGGAGAGGACTGTCTGCAGAACTCGTACACGGAGATAGAGAGCAAAATCCGTTTATCGTGTCGTCCCTTTTACACGATATATAATCCCCAATGTGACCTTGGATTGTGTGCGACAAAAGGTTATTTGGAAATTGTGCGACGCGAGATAGGGTCGTCTGTCTGCACGAATTTTCTATATAAATTCTATCAGTGAAATGTATCAAATTCAATTCATATCTCTTCGCTCGTGAATTATAGATGGAAAAGAATCCATTGAAGAAGAGACATTTGATATTGTAAAATAATTGATTGAGATACTTTTCTCTCAAAGGAACTAAAAAATATTTTATGTTGATGATGGTACTGCCCCTTTTAAGTTAATAATCAATAGTTGGGTGATGTTGTTGAGAAAAAGGGCGTACATAGAAGGTAAAGGAACGACGACGACGACGACGACGACGACGACCATGATGATGATGATGATGATGATGATGATGATGAAACTGAAGGAAGGAATGGAGAAGACGAAGAAGCATCTACCATGTACGATAAGAACGATAATGATGATGATTGAAGATGATGATAATGTCAGCTGTATGGATGAGGTTCGAAAATCACTCGGTCCAGCTTTTGCAGGGTGACTCGGTCAATATATACAGAAAGAAGAATCACTTTGTCTTACAGGCCTGAGTGGCCTCTTATATTATTACCTCGGGTCTCAGTGAACGTCTTGGAAAAAGAAAAGTGGAAACAAAAAAAAAAATGAAAAGATGAGACGACAAGACGACGTGGTCTTAGGTAAGCTTGCTTTATTCGCGACAATCAAGAATTATCCACGTTCCAATACCAAAATTATATGAATTCATTGCACAATCCATATGACAAAATAACAAAGATAAAAACTGTGATTATTTAATAAAACATATACATATGTATACTTTCTTCTACACCTTAATAAATTTAGAGTTTGTACGCTAATTAAAGGTACGAGTGAATTATTAATCAACAAAGACCTTTTCGAAGTGTAAAACTTTTTTACAAACACTCAAACTCTCTTACATAATTGAAGGGAGCACTTTGTGATGAACTTGGAAAAACATACGCAAACACATACACACACACACAGTTATACGTACATATGAGAGAAATATGGGAACATGAAGGTCGTGAGTTGAACCAGGGCGAGAGTAAATCGTTGTCGAAGGACAATGCACCGTCAAATAAAGTCAATGAATATTTTTAGATGGAATTTTATGTAGGGTAAATACATGTTACAACGAACAATAACTACATGCATAGGTATAGGTTTCGAGAGCATGCAGTGATGTGGGGCCTTATTGACCCGGTCTCAACGCACATCGGGGGATATATATATTCACGGGCGGTTTGGAGCTAACGCACCAACTATACATATACGTAGGGAAATATATAGCTGGCATTTTATGCAAATGACCGTGGCACGTATGGTCATGAAGTAACGTTGTTGGTGTGGTCGGTGTTGGGTGTATATACGCTTGCTCATCGTGTTATAGTATATAGTTTGATGCATATAAAGAAATGTTATATATATATATATATATATGCCCACAGTGAATGCTACAGATACCTACAAACCTCAATGTGTGTGGAGACAACAACGAGTGTGAGAGTGCCCACTCGAATATGGCGTTGGTAATGCGTTCAGTAACGTGTAGTGTAAAATGCTTTTACGCAATTGGGAATATGTACAGGAATGGCGTTGCGTAGAAAATTATTTGACCATTTCGGTATCATTTTACGATGATTTTTTTTCTTCATCGTGTATATTATTCTCTACAGTCTACACCAGCGGTTACGGTTTAGTGGTCAATTATTATTTATTTTTTCTTGTTTTCTCTTTCGTTGTGTTTCAGGGTTTGAGATAAAAATATGTATTATGGAATTTATTATGTCATTCGTTATGGTATATATGAATGAGAGAGGATATTTTTAAATGGAACGTTGAATATGTTTATATGGAAATGAAATTTAATTTTATTCCTTTTTGTCTTTGAATATTTGTGTGGGTGACATTTTTCGTCATTTTTTATTTTTTTCCACAAAATGCTATGTGAATTCCCAGTCTGATATATAGCAGTTTGGAATTGTTTGGATGGTGAATGCACGTTTAGCACGAAGCTTGTAAATGTACAAGGGACTTTCAAGTATTTTGTGGTCAACGGGGTCAATAACTAAATTCTTTAGCTGTCCTGAAACAATTTTCGTCATTGAATAGATAAAAGTGGAAATTGAATTCATTTTCGGCGTGAAATTTTCAGAGAAATGTTAAAAGTGTGAAATTATGAAACTATGACTATATTGTATAGATACAAATAGTGCAAGGAGAGGATAAAAATGTGATAAAAAATAGATAGAAACGTATAATATATCAATATGAAAGACGTAATTTTTTGAAAAGAATAAAAATGCTTATATATTTATATAAAAACTATACTCGATTAAATTACGTTAACTAGTAGCATTATCGTTATGCCTGTGAATCCCCGTTTTCTGACTTGTATAACCATCGATTCAGAGCTCAGCTGGAATGAATGCGCTCAAGAAGCAAACGATGGTGGTCATTGAACCGGATACATAGAATTGACTTGTTTCCATCTAATCCCAGAACAACAAATTCCGTTTTTTATTTCATTTTTCATTCTCTTCTCTCCTTCAATACAATACAATAAATTCCATTGACGAATAAAATTCCCAACAATATATAAATATATTATTATTCTGTAATTTGGATATTCACAATTTTATGAGACAAATTCATTCAAGAATGAGCGATAAAAAACAAAAGCAGAAAAGATTGTAAATAACTGCGATAAATTTTACGGCTGATGTATTGTTTGTATTTGAATGAGATAGGGTGATGAATAATAGTTTTTCATTAAAAACCACTATAACTACCATAAAATTCATGAATATCAATGACTATTGTAAAAGTTTGGACATTCACGAAGGTAATTGAGAACGTCAAGGTGAAAAAATATTAAACAAAAAAGATTGAAATATAAAAAAAAAAAAAAACAAATAAACAAGATGAAAAGAGAAGAAAATAGAATTCAAAACTTCAGGTCACGCACGATTGCTTCTGTTGTCTCGCACGTTTTCTAATGGTAAGTATACACCACCCTCGGAATTCTCTCAACATCTCTGTGGACTGCAGTGTAAGAGAATGCCCAGTCGGACATTCAGGCATTTGAGTGTTATATTATATACACGTATGTAAAGGATGCATTCTATATATATATATGTACAGATATGTATGTATATATAAATCCGTATAAGTTGAAGTGAAGTACTTGGTGGATGGCCACACGGGTTCTTAAGGGGATCCTGGCGGCTGTAGGGCATATATCTATATACTAAGAATTCATGAATACAGGATGGGATATATGGCGGCGAGGGGTTTGTGAAACATATGTGAATATAGTGGGGAAGAAAAGTAGCGAAGGAAGAGATCACCAGTAGCTTCAGCACAAGGGACAATTAGGGCGAAAACGCCCTCGGGCTATTATACCGATCACGCGATTATTCAGTTTTCGTTTGTCGGTTTCTTTTCGTTTTTTTTTTCTTCCTTTTTTGCTTTCCACTTTTGAAAACCATTGTCTTTTTTTTTCGAATCACTTTTTATTCCTCTACATACTTCATGGTAATGGTACTCTCTTTAATATTACTTTTTCCATTTATTAATCGATTCGTTTTTTAACACAACATTCATGGTTCATTCAAAAAGATTTAGCTGAAGTGCATTCAACTGATTTTAGTTTCAAAAATTTCGAATTCCCGACAGCTCTTTCTTCTTATATATATTATACTTATATGTATGTAGATCCCCGCCGGCCCCCTATATCGCCAGTGTCTTGACACTCGTAAGCCGTGACCGCCTCTTGGCAAAGCGTGGTTCAACCCAGCCGGGTGCAATCTTGTATTCATGAATTTCTTGTGCGCTGCATCCCTTCACGTCTCACTCGTCTCTGAATCTCTCCTTCATCCTTTACTTCTCTTATTCAGTCTCGTGAATTTGTAGTAAGGCCGACACGTAGCCATCGTCTCAACGAAAATGGCGTGATGTGTATATAGGCTTTATAGTACACAGACATTTTCCACCATCCACTAACGTAAAGCTGAAAGCTTCCATGCAACTAAGTATTTCATATAAAAATATCTACGTGTCGTTTTACACTCTTGTAAAGAAAAATAATGAGAAATGTGATTTTGAGAACCAGTGTTCATACGAGAATCACATTCAAAAGTTTGTTATAAATTAAAAAAATTTTTTTTTCAATTATCAATATGATTACGATTGAAATCATTTTTTTTCTGAGTGCTCAAAGAGTTAAATGTATAGTTGAGCTGTATATATATTTCATTATTATTTTTTTCACCGCTATCTTCTTTTTTTCCTTGTCGTTGAAGCAAACTCGTCAGCGCATCGGGGTGATAATGGGGCTCTCTTGAAAAGTATTCCCCTGATAGTTTGATGGTTGGCGTTGTGCGCAAAAGGGACCACCCCGAGGGCACACGCTACATATATTTATCTTTCGCGTGTCCGCACATCCAATGCCTCGTCTGATGCAAGCACTCAACTCACCCAATATCCACTATCTATATTTATCCATCTATCTCTGTTGCTCACACTGCAGAGTAGATTCACATCAGTTTATATTGCTCCCTTGACTCTCGCACGTTTGCCGCGCTTCCAAAATCTCCCATCTGCTTTTCCCTCCCCTTCTCTCACTCACTCACATTCGACGGGTAATTGGCCTGTTGGCCGCCCATCTCCTCTCGTTCACTTTCGCAAAATCGCATCTCTCTAACATGAGTTTGGGTGAATTTACGGATGAATTGCAAAAGGGGACGCAACACTCGCTCGTTCCAAATTTATTTACTTCAATTCACAATATTCGTTTTTTTCACATAATTCATCATAAATCTAGTAGCGTGAAAATCATTCGATAATAAAGCATTTGGATTAATTGTTAGTCATGTAAATACAATTATAAAAATATATTTTGATGCGGATGTAGAAAACACAGGAGGGCGTCATTGTCTATTATAGTAACTACTTGTTCTACTCTCACATATATAATATAGTGAAGTGGAGATTCGTTAGATCCGTTTCATTGTAGTAGATGTGTAGGAGAAGAAGTTCTTGTACATGTATATGTATATAAATATATTTATACATAGAGAAGAATTTTGCTGACGGTGTGGCTGGCGGGCGAGTATGCAACCACAAGCACTCAGTATATCCGGAGAGTGCAACGATCGTTTGCGCGGATAAATTCATCGTTACGCCAGCAACGCGATCACGAACGACTATCCACACTATATTATGTATATGTATAGATATTGTGTACGTGAGAAAAAGGGGAAGAATGATAGAAAGAGAGCGTTCGTCAACATGTATATATATAAATAAATATATATATATATATATTTATATTTCAACGAAGAATCAGGGGTTCACCTCGTGGGCGTAAGATCATTGTGATCCACGATCGTGAACCAGGATCATCCGTCACTTCCGATAGGATCACATCCTCTCCCGTGCTTCAGGCAACAGTGCCATCGACCGTTTTATACACACGGAAACTTGTCCACGAGTCCGGATGATTCCGCACTTTTTTTCTTGTTTTGCTACAATCTTTGTATATTGTTTATGCTCATCTTGACATAATTTTATTATTTTTCTGTTATCGCATTGGGCTACTACTTTATTTAGACGGTATTTCACACGTCTGATGCACAAACACGCTTCAGAAGTGATGAGAAACAAGTAAAAATATATATATATATGATGATAAAAAATAATAATGGATAGAACGATCAAAAAAGTTCATGTATATAGTGAAACATATATAGAGTGTCGTGTTTTTGTTGGGCATTCATGTGCGAACGATATTCGACAGCGAGCTATATGAATCGATCCACGTTACCAAGGTGATAGACGAAATGAAAGGTATAAATATCTATAGATATACTACATAAACGTATGAGTTCACAAACAACATTCGAAACAAAATAAAAATATTGAAAAATTCCATCATATTTACAATAAATGGGAAAAAATATTGTTGCACAATATTTGTTTTAATTGTACTTTTTAAACAAGGGTTGATGAATTTTGTCTTTTTTTTTTTTTTATATATGATAAATCCCATGAAATCACCTGCTGAGCAATAATACGTTTCTCAAGGCTACATCTAATCTCAAATACACAGAAAGCTGATATATATGAAGATAATTTTGTAGTAAATATCTGAATGATTCGAAACACACCTGTCGCACAATATGTTTCGGGTTTAAATGATTCGTAGACACGCGAGATTTAAATCTATTATAAAATGAACGATATAATAATTATGAGTGAATAAAACAAATAATACAGTCTTGAGTAAATAAAAAATTTATTCAATTATTTATTCTTGATGTGTACTCGGCAAAACCCTGAACAAATGCAAGATAAAATAATGAATAATAATAATAATAATAATAATAATAACGAAATGGCCATATATAAAACTGAAGTGCGGAGCATTGAATTAATCTACGTGAATTTATTGTATTGGTGTCTATGTGTGTGTGTGTGTGTGTGTGTGTGTGTGTGTGTGTGTGTGTGTGTGGATGTGTGCGTGCGGATATAGCGCTCAAGATGAGGGCGTGGACCTCGGCAACGAGGAAATGCGGATGCTGGTTTGCTCTGTCGTCGCTCAGTGCATCGCCCTTTACACACTCATTCGTATGTAGATGGTGACTATATACATATTGCCATATGAATCCCATACACAATACGTATATACATATGTATAAATGTGACTTGAATGTGCACAACGCGTTGGAGGAGTCGCGGGAGAAAAAGACATCGTCGAAATATAAAAAAGAACAAAAAATATGTATAGAAATAAAAAAATAGTAAAAGTGGAAGGAAGAAGTCGCGCGACAGGGACAGTGAGTAAGAGGATTATATACACGAACGGTCGCATCACACTGTAAAGCAGTTTTGTTAACCTCGGGCGAAAACGAAAGTCACTGGGCAACGTGCCGTGCGACCTCGTTCGAGGGTATTCCCGCGCGCGCGTTTGTGTCGCGGCCAAGAGTAGGTAGGTGGTATATACTCAAGCAACAACATCAAGAACAACCCACCCGCGATTTCCCGTATGACTTGAGGTATCGCACTTTGATGGCTCACAGCGATGCCAATATATATTAATTCAGTGTTGTAGGTATATTTCCAATTTTTTTATATTATTGTTATTCCATTAAATTGAAGAAGAAAGTAGTGAAAATGAGGCCACCCTCATTGACATCAATATCGAATAACACTTCATTTTTATTTATATTTATATTGCCGAGGGAAAATTCGTAATATGAATTTTACATATTTGTTTACGTTTATTTTAACTCTTAAATGTCAACCACATTCATTTTTGGATAACTTCCATGATGTGAATAGAATTTTTGATGTATGACCTTATTGGATTTCATTTTGTAGTGGCATTTATTCGTTATAAAGCGAGCTTTTCCTCCCTTCCATACGATTACTCACCGTTTTTTCTCTCATAATTCCTCGGTTGAAGGTTGAAATTGGTTGAATACTTTTTGAAATATACACAGTCAAATCGGAGCAACCAATCTCAGAATGATACGACATTTAAGAGTTAATTGATATTGTCAATTCGATATCAATTCACAAATTATAAATTAACATGCAAACATAATCAGTAATATATATATATATAAAATGAAAGATGCTTAATTATATATTATTATAAAGAAAAGCGCATGCTATTAGTGAAGTGAGAAAACGTACCCTGTACCACGTGGCCACCTGCACACGAAAAGTTTTGGAGAAGCGGTGGTTGATGGTAACCCGTAAGGTGGGTGAGAATAAGCCCATTGGTGGTGAAGAAGTGCCAGAGGTAAGGTGAATTGTGGTAGTCGTGCGGTAAAATGCGCACGCGAACACACGCGCGTACACGAGCGTGAAGGTGATGTGTTGTGGAACGATTTTTGTGTTGATTGGCCACAGACACACACACGCAGTCCAGAGTATACCGATGTTTATGGCGCACACACAATTGTCCCATACGTGTGATTGGGTAAAGCGAAAAAAATAAAAAACACACAAACAACACCATAGGTCAGAAGTCATCCTCTCATTTTTGTTTTTTCGTTAAATATATATATATATATATAAATTTGTAGGATTTATTTGACATTATTCAGTTTGATGTAATCATAAATATAATTTATAAAAACATCAATTTAAATGTGTCATGAAAACAATAAGGTAACAGAAGAAAAATATATTTTGATATTCCATTATTACAAAAATTGATAGTTCGAGAATTACATGAATATTTATTCATTATTTGTGATTGATAAAGGTTAACTTTTTATTTGCTTATTTTCATCGTTCATTCGTTTACATGATGAAAATTTGTTCAACACAGAGGAAATACCAATGTGGTTTTTGTATATGTATGCAGGTACATAGTCTGAGTGGATCCATAGTGTAGCGGAAATTCTCGATTCCGCTTTTGTGCTCGCGAGTCCGTCGAAACGTTAATTGAAGGCACAGTTGGTAGTCATTAATAGGTCGGCGGTCAATTATCAATACTCGGGACAATATCCCATGACCAAAGGGAAAGAGAAAGAGAGAAAAGGAAAGAGGAGTTGCGGAATGTCAGTGAATATATATATGGAGATTTATTTATATGAATGTAAACACGTTAAGTCTCCATATTATTTCAACTTTGTACATATTTGTTGCAATTATTTTTCATGAACAGGAAAATGAAATTTATTTACGTAATTCTCGAACTGTTTAAATGATGAAAACAAAATGAAATTGTTGAATTAATAATGTGGAATTTTCGGTGATCTATGGAAATTGATAAATGGGATTTAATCTTGTGAATCACACTTGTAAATAAAATGAATATCAATTGTTCAATATGGTTGCATGATTATGTGTTAAATAATATTGGGAAGTGGATTTAGTAAATGAAAATAAAAGTGGGATTGATGTTCTTTTGATATGGTGCTGTACCTCCTGCGTCCCGGAAGACAAGCATGTGGAACAGAAAAAGACGACACGCGTGAACGAAACGAAAAAAAATTCATTTTGCGTGAATACATAGAGACAGTTTATAATACATGTATATCTTTACGTATATATTTATGGAAAATAGAGAGGCGGCGCCATGACAGAAAGCATAAAGCCACAATAGAAAAAAAAAATATTAAATATAAGTTCATAATTATTCACATCATCAATTATTATTTGTATATTCATTCGTTATAAATCACTTATTGCAAAAATAATTTATTGGAAATAAAAGATGAATGACTATAAAAGAGTAATAATTTTTTCGTCTGATATTTCGAACTTGTGAAATCGCAAACGCAATCGTATTCCCGATATAACGCAAATTCTTGAGACAGAAGTGCGGCTCTGCAATAAAAGACTCAATAAAGCGTGGAACTGAGTTCGTCATATAATTTTGATGAATCAGATCTCAAACAAATAAGAGAAAAAAAAAAAAGGATCCTATTGCAGATAGTTCCATCACGCAACACAATATTTTGTGAATATATTTAAAGCGCTCGATCAAACGAGTCGAATGAATATACATAGTTAATAATAAAATGATCAATACAAAAAAATACAATATTTGGAATTTAATTTTTTTCCGTGCAAATCCTCGGCAATTTACTTTTCAATGTTCTCTCATGGAAATTGTAATTCCGGGGAAAATCGAACAAGAAATTGAATTCTTCTTCAATCTTCAATCTCATGGTAGACCTATCTTCATTTATCTGATGACGAAACTCATTGCAAAAAATAATTTCATATTTCATTTTGTGAGAAATGAAAAATGTGAATGTAGCGATAATTTGAAACTATTACTGCAATGTCAAACAATTATGGATGATGATGATGATGATGATATATGATAACAATAGATAACTGTCACTATACCTTTGGTAATGACGCAAGACATTGCTGCTTCACGTCCCATACAAGCTGATCCTTTGGGAATTGGAGACATTTGCTGACGTAGAGCTCTGGTACATGGACCCGGGCAAGTAGAACCCCCTCCTCAACTGGGCCAGCTTCACTCGCTGTTTCTTGGCCCTGTGGGAGCTGTGCTAGGCCCCCGGTCACACTTCCGACTTGTCCACCACCGGTACATGTGCCCGCCTTTGGTATTGCCTCCATTACGACTCAACGACCCTAAGGGTCACTTCCACAAACACTCACCTCACTTCCTTTATCACATCTGAAATAAACCAAAGACATATCATTATTGTAGCATATTATGATGTACAATTCAAATAAAATGTCAATACGACTAATCGATGAAAAATTATATATAAATATATTTTATATGTTCTGTTTGTGTGTGTGTGTGTGTGTGTGTGGATTCAGATGAGTACAAATAAACGTCGACAAATGTAGATGGCGGCAGAGTGTTTCAGTTTCACTCGTTCTCTCGCTACAGGACGTCTCTCCCCTTTCCTTTCTATTTGCTGTTTTTTTTTTTTTTTTTTTTCTATCACGAAGGAGTAACAGTAGTGTATAAGTAAAAGCTATTGGAAATAAAGTAATGTCAGTCTTTCAAGATTTTTACGAGTCGTAAAAATTTTATATTCGCAAACGTTTTATGGCGAATCGAAGTTACATTGCGTCGTGACGTCTCACAATCCCCTATAATATTCTCTCTCTCTCTCTCTCTCTCTCTCTCTGTTTGTTTTCGATCTTTGTTCACTCTTTCTCTCTTCTTCTTTCTCTCCCTTTCATGTACTTTTGTCTTTATACTCAGTTATATTTCGTCTCTCTTTGCTTCGACTCTTTGTCAATGCAATTCCCCCAACACTCTCGTCTTCGTTTTCTCATTCACGATTAAACGTCGCCTCGCGTGCCTCGAGAGAGTATACACGAGACGGTCAACTGTACAAAAACGAGACAATGAAGAAAAGGAAAAAAAAAAAAAGTGATAAAAATAATAAAAATTTATACACACATGTGGATAAAAACTCGCACAATAATAGCATCAATTCAATACGTGGAAAGTGGTGGTTCTAGTTCGAACGAGTCAGCAAAATAATAAAAGAGTACGAGATGAGAAAACATCAGAGAACAAAAATTAGGATAAGGAATTGTATATAAGATGCACATTGATGAATCCAAAATGGTTAATTGAGTAACTCGCTTGTTAACGGTGTATATACATATACGTAATATTTATTTCACATTCATGGACAATTTATTGTAAAATAATTTTGATTTTCATTTTTTTCAAACAAATATACGTCCATAAAAATGTTCGTAACGTAAAACTCGTGATTGCAACAATTTATGAGTTTATAGAAGGTATATTTCATAATTGTATGTGTATAATACGTTTATAATAATACATTCGCGACACAAATGAATTTATTGGCAAAAAATGTGGGAAGTGGTTAGGCAAATTACGAAAGTCTGTATTGCAACCGATGTTAAATAGCAGCCGGTAGTAGTCGCAATCAGCCGGTATATATACCATCGAGATATAAAACTGGATAAACTATACGAGAGATATAATGACGCCAATCCAATACATGTGAGGTGCCACAGAGAATGAGTTGGTTCGCAGATATAGGGTGGCAAAAAGACGCGACGAAGAAGTCGCGCGCGTGGAGTTTGCGCGCCACTACGCATTGAAGAAACGGCCTTCGATGTTAATCCCTCTCTCGCTCCCTCTCTTTTTCTCTTTCACTCGACCCTTTGCTGGTTGTTCTTCTCTTCAATGCAATCGCTCTCCCTCAAGTCATTTAATTAAGCGTTTTTTTCTCTCCACTTCCCCAGTTAATTTAATTTTTTGTCTCCCAGAAGTTTTTTCGTGATATTCTCCTACCAGGATTATTGTAAAATTTTTACAGAATTCTATTTTTTGATTGTTACTACAGAACCGAAATAAATTTCTATATTACGATGTGTCCACAAACATTTCTTTCACTGTGTTTATTATTCCATTGTTTATTATCGATAATGAAGAAAATTATTTCTACCAACAGTTCACCATCTCAGTTGTAGAATCATGAGTTGTACGATTAATTTACGTCATATACCAGATAATTACTGTGAGTGTCGTAATTTATCTTCGAAGAAAAGTATTTAAAAATATCTCCACTGTCATGTTGTGTGTGCATGAGTTCGTGTGTTTATGATTCATGAAATATGTGCACGGTGCCATTTTATATACATGTGTATATACTTTCGTTTTTGCCAAAAGAGCGCATCAGGACCGTGCGACGCATAATCATCAAGCGTTAAATAATTCATTCTCAAGACATTTAGATGGCCATACATATACACAACAAGCGCACGATATTTGCTGGGCTTTCACGCGATAAAGTACCGTGGAACAATAACTTATTTGGCTGGGGACTGTGCACGATACCCCGGGCACTATAAGAGGTTCAAACGAAAACTTTCACTTGAGAGCTTTGTCCACACTCGCAAGTAGAATGAAAAAAAAAAAAAAAAATGGATATAATGTCGTAAGACATTATAAAAATACCTCGACTTTAAAATAATATCAAGTTTATAGTAAATTCTAAGGAACGTAATTTTTTATCGTTTTTTAATGGTTGAAAAAAAAAAAGATATAAATGGAGAATCTACACGTGCGAGATGTAAGGTGAGTGTTGGTTTGGTACGTTCGTGTAGAGATATTTGATGATGCAAAACCGCAGACGCCATTATTCATATGTATATATAAACATGAAAATACTTGGCCAAGACCTCGGCGGTTCGACTCAAAAGTTTGAACAACCTACTGACCACACCGTGAGAGATATACTATGTATATATCAATATTTTCTTCAATATATTATTTCAACAGTCATACGCAGAAGTGTTTGAGATAAAATTCGAACAAATTTTATTCGACTAGTAGATGAACTTTTTTAAACTTGAACTATTGTGGCTTTGAATCATGACATTCTCGCAGCAGAACTTTTTTCTTATACAATTGATGTTACACATATGAAATCAATATCGTCAAGGTAGAATAAAATTCACTGTTTCCTATAATTGAGTCAAATTAATTGTACAAATAATAAGAGTGAAATAGTGATTAGTTAGTGAAATGAGATTAATCGATACATCAGTTGTTCTGGCGACACTTTAATTTAGTTACACTGTGTCCCTTTAATTATCACCTCTTTTGGTCTCCCTCTCCTTCTGTCTACCTCCTCCCTCCATGCCTATTTTGTCTATTTTTTTTCGACATTCCCTGTTCATCCATTCCCTTTAATCTTATTTCAATCCCTTCGGCACGCTCTCTCCTATCGTTCTATCAATTAACGATTTTCCAATTGACTTTACAACCTATGTTCATCCATTCTCTCGACAAAAATCACAGCATATAATAATTACTCACACACACACACGCTAACAGTGTACATCATCTAAAAAAGTTGCAAAAAAACTATTTTCAAACCCATGTCTGGATGAAAAATATTAAAAAATAATTAAACAATACCTATACATGAGGAAAGATAAAAAAGAATTACAAAGGGCCAAGTTCACCAATGTCTGAGAAAAACTATCAGCTCTTGAATATTATGTTATATATATATATATATATATATTCGAAAGAAAGAGGGGTGAAAGAGAGGAAGAGTGTATTCTTTAGCTGCACTCGGCGGATGCATCAGTGACAAGCAGTAAATCATAGTTTTACGGCTCGTCTTTATGTGGCCCTTATTCGCGGCACTCATCGAACATGCTCCCTCTATGTGAATTTTTTTTCTTCTGATGAACATTTATATATATACATATATGTTTTAAACATACATATACGTATTGGGCGCAGAAGCGTGGGCGTCGTCTTTTACGGGCGGCCATAAGTGCTTCGTGAATCGTCTCCCATTCTCTTCTCTCATCCATGTATGTACATAGATGTATGAACACTGCAGCAGCATCTTCTTACTCCAATATATGCATTCACCCTCTTTATCCCTTTCTCTTTCATACATATTTTCGCCCTCTTCTTAAGAAATTTTCTTTGACAACGACGAGACGACGAAGATGGTTGTGGTGGTAGCAGCATCAGTAGTAGTAGTAGTAGCAGTAGTAGTAGTAGTAGTGTAGTGAAGATGGTGATTCAAACGTAATTAAAATCAAGGCCGGACGTGACTGAAAACCAGTCGAATAATAGCGAGAATATTATTGCGCACTCCATGGCTTTCCAATATCTTTTTTTCTTTTTTTTTTTTCATTTATTCTTTCATTTATTTATTGACAGCCGTCTCCAATAAATATACTCAAGCATATATATATATATGTACTTGTAGAAGGGAGGGGGAGAGAGAGAGGAGAATAATAGGTAAGTTTTAAAAGGGATAAGAATAAAAAAAAAAGCAATTGAATTCACGACAGGATATAGATGTGCTATGAACGTTAAATTCCATCTTAATAAATTGTTTGTATGAGTTTCTCCCCCTGCGTTTATCGAAAACATATATAAGAAAAATTATTGACATCAATATTCGCAGAATTTAATAAATGTGTATGTGAAATATGATAATGATCATATTACTTCCGAGTAGGAATATTATATTGCAATATATATTCTTTATTCACAGTAAAATGAACTTGAGACGACTTTTCATTTTATGACTTCAGTTGGTACTAGTATGGAGTCAAAGTCTCAAGTGGCAGGGGCGCCTCTACCAAAGGAAAAGTGGCATAAACTCATCTATGTTTTTACCTTGATAACAAAGTGAATATTTTTTTCACCCTCGCTGTGTATGGTGGAGAATGATTCCACTGCGACTTTGTAAAACATATTGTTAAGGCTTTTGTCTTTTCCTCCCTCTCACTCATGCATACATATACGTACACACGGTGCCAACAAAGATCTGAAGACAAGAATCAAGAAAGTGACTACATTATAGGGAACTGAATCAAGAATTCTTTATGGTGAGGCAAAACCCTGTACCACGATGTATGTGTGCACACTTTTACGTTTTTTCGTTTTACTTGTCTCTTAAGTCTGCCACTGTCGAAGGGTTTTGTCATTGAATATTATCTAGTTCTCCATATTCTACAAAGCTGCGAGACGAACAGTGACGGAGAACATTAGAGCTGTCTCGTGTTTTCTCAATTGTGCTTCCATTCATTTGAATTTTCTGAGACAAATATACGTGTATGTTTGTATGTACTCAATCCATCTCGACAGTTTTCCCGAGAGTGTCTGACAGCGTTTAGGTTGAATATTTTTATGACAAAGCGTTCGGCCAGATAGAGTAAATCTTGATGTATTCCTTATTTCCATATATAAATATGCATTAGATACAAATTCATTATTATTAATATTGAATTGTAAATATTTTCATGTCAGCGCGTATTTTCTCATATTTGCTAAAAAAAGTGTTTGTGATTCAACAATAATTTGCTTCGTGAACGCCGTACTATTCAATCAAAAATAATTCGTGTACTTGATTGAAGAATCTTCTTTTCTTCAGTGTATCAAAATTTTTTTAGTTTATATTCAAAATGAAGATAAATTTTTTTTTTTTTCTGTCAAATGCGCCAGAAGTGCAAGATTGCCCTCGGTATATCTACATTTCTTCAAGAGGATTAAGACCTTGACCGAAGCACGTCTCGCTCCTCTTCTCTTCGCCCTTTGCATCTGAAAATATGTATATAATTTTTTTTCTCCTTTTCTTTATTCATTATTTATTTTTTTTCCATCAAGCTCTTTCTCTCATCCACCTTGTATGATTTTTCTTTTTTCTTTTTTTTTGGAATGTAATAATCCTGGAGAATCGTAATATCCCTTCTTTGCATCAAGTCCGTTATACGTCTACTTTTATTTTCGCACAATATAGCCAGTTGTGGTCACGATATCATTGGCCTCGACCACCTTTCGTCTCGGTTGTAATAATGCTTTTATATATTACACTACATATATACATCTACGGATATATATAGTATGCACTTCTTTTTTTTTTTGTCGCTTCTTTGCGTACTCTATGTTGATTTGGGTCAATCGAAAAAGGATCCACATCACATCCTTGATTTCTTCCTACTATTTTATTATGCGACTGGATCCCGAAAAAAATGAATGCAATACATTTCGCGGTTCGCGCGCCTTCGCTGGCTATTATTTATGGCCGCAAATTATTGCATAAGATTGTGTGTGTATGTATGTGTGTGTGTGTGTGTGTTGTCGCTACAGTCTTTTGATGTCATCTCCGAACTCCAATTTTGGAAATTACTTTGCATTCATTTATTTTCATCTTATTCCAATCCCTATTTTTTTATTTAACATAGACTCGAATAAATATTAATACACCATGTCGTAATTATTGTGAATAAAAAATGAATGTGCATAAATTAATAGTAAATGAAATAAATGGAAATTTTCCAAGGGAAAAACGCAGTTTTTTTTTTTTTTTTTCAATTCTCTTTAAAATTTTGTCGTGTCATGAGTTAAATTTTTTCCTTAAGAGTATTGCGAGTCTCGATAATGAGCTGAGGGTGAGTGGTAGTTTCTATATATATATATGGTGCGGTCATATTGACGTCATATGTAACAAGTTGTCATATGATGGGAGCAGGATGTGCTCTGTCGCAATCCACATCCCCTTTTTTCCGTGAAGGTGACATGCCGAGCAAGTGAATGAGGGAGAGAAAAAAAAAAAAAAAAAATACCGGAGGGTGCAATGACGTCGACTAAAGTGGTGAAGAGCGTAGAGACTGATGGTGAACAAGCAAACGGTATATGTATGCTTTAAAGAGAACCCTCACAAAAAAAAAAAAATTTTGTATAAAATGTGAAAACTGCGATGAGGATGGAACGAACAAAAAAAAAAAAAAAAATGCGCAGAAAAGCTTTTTCATTTTCACGCTCTCATAAATATACAAGTCTAAAACTACAACAAAAAATATTTCTATTTACGTCTAAGTAATTCTGTTAACTGATAAAAATAAAATTGAAAACAAAAATAGTGTTAAAAATGAAAATTAAAAATGATTATACCAATGTATATAGAAATAATTTATTTGTAAAAGAAAAAATAAATGGATATATATTGTTGAGACGTGATTGGATGAAGTAAAATTGAGACGGCGGGGTCCCCCTCCAGCATTTTTATTCATTTATTTATTTTCCTTTTTTTCATCGTCGTTGAAATTGCCTAGTCACGTGCCCATTGGGTCAGGGAGCAAATGAATGATGACACGCGCGTTTCACATACCTATATATGTATATATATATTTACCCTGTGCATGAAGTGATTCCAACCCGTTATAGCCTCAAAGGACTCATGATCACGATTGCACGGATGTCAAACAGAACCACCCTGATGATTAATTTCTCCCAGCATTAAACCAACTACATTTAATATCAGTAGTATAGATACATTCATTGATGTACAACATGTCAACAATTATCTCTTGATCTCGTCATTTTTAATCATCCCTATTTAATCATTCATGTTTCATTTATACACATTCTATTGAGGTAGCGATTAAAAGCTTTTCACAAAGGCTGCTCAATATGAATTGCCAACTTGAATGACAGATAAATTTTGTGTCTCCCACAGAAGTGAAATAACATGAAGTTGTGTAATCATTGTACACCTTCCTCGCAGAGGTAGGATCCACCCCGACCACATAACATCCAACTTGAATCAGATTCAATCCCTACTAATGCCTGCGGTTATACAAACATTATGCGAATCTTTTCTTTTTCTACACCAAGAATAGCTAAACGTAAAAAATATGAATCGGGAAATCACCACACCCACATTTTTATTCTGTCAACGTTCCTGCATTCGTACAATATATATATATATATATATATCATTGGATAAATAATGAAATTGAAAATTTCCCAGGCTTCTTCTAAATGCACAGTATCACATCACACAACAGCACTCTAACTGATGGTAATCAACACTGGAAAAAAAAGTGATGATAAAAGTGTCATACTGTATCATCATTAGTAGAGAAGACAAACACCCGCGTGGGCTCGTTGCCAATAATCCCGAAAAGAGCAACGCACCCAGTCATATCTACAAACATACATATATATACATATGCCATCAACCTCTCGGTATACATGCATATAAGTGCGTACATATAGATTTAAACATATAGCACGTTGGGGGGTTCTCGATGATAGTTAAAAGGGGCGTGTAAACAAAAGAGACACTAATAAAAAAAAAACAAAATATAAATAAATAATACATAGATACAGTAAACACAACTTCAATATCAACAATGGATTAAAGTGGCCAGCAGCCGATCGATAAATTATAATGAACGAAGTAGATACCATTGTAGCTCGGGCGTGGATGGCCTTTTATTAAATCACAAAAAAATTTCACTTTATTACACTGTTTATTCTTTGAAGAATTTTTTTATACGAGATTTTTTCCCCCTCCCCCGGTACAAATGTCAATATTATGAATTAAAAGCGTGTCTAGTATGAGAGACAAATGGGAAATAACTGTTATGTTGTGGGGTGTGAGTGGGTCTCGATGTGAGAATCACCACAGAACCAACACGGCCACGGGCAGAGGCCGGGCCTCGATCAGTCTCACTCGGGGCGCATCTCGATACTGGAGGGTAGCAGGTGGCGCCACGGCGCACTAGCTGTGCACGGGCCAGAGGGGCTGGGAGGCGTGAATCCGGTCGCTTGGCAACGACTCGAGATCGACCGGGAGAGAAACGCTGCAAACCCCCGCACTACCATACCATCATACTCACACTGAGTTCACTCTCACTATGTATATTTATATTATATTCTTTCTTTCTCTTTCTGTGCGACTCTCTTGATATGAGGGTAAACTCAGCCTCCCTTTGCGCCTTTTTCTCTTGCTCAAATGCCAACAAGTGTAAATCATAATTGTAATATTGTTTGGAAATTATTTTGATTCACGCCCAAGATGAACAGATGATTCTAATTGAATGTAAATTATTTGATTTGAAGTAATTTTTGGAAAAGAAAATTATTTCTTTTATCATGAAAAATGTTCTCCCTGAGTTCAAAAAATTAATTTCATCTACAAAAGGAATTTTGTCATGCAATTGTAAATATGGAATTATGATAGTCTGGATATATTTATCCGGGTGGCTGAATAAAAGTGGGTTGGATGTGGGCATGTAATTCGATAGCAACATATACAAATACATTTTCTCTCTTTCAATCTTGTACATATAAATATGTGTGATTTTCTATTGTTTTGGTATTCACATTGTGTTTGTTCATTGAATAAGTGTGAATACCCATCTACTTCCCAGGTACATTGAATGACGGTTAAATGGCCATTGATGTGGGTGTGTATGTGGATCGAGTATGTGGGCGAGAATATATATATATACATATGCATATAGGGGGATAGGAAAATGCTGTGTGGTATAGCAACTGCGTGGGAATTTATACTTGTAAAGCTTTGATGAAAATTGCAGGGGATAAACTGCCACTTTAGATTTGCTCTGTCATGTGTCATTTATTAAGTAACATTTTTTATACATGAGGGACAGTATAGAATTAAAATTGTTATTTTCACTTTTGTTATTCCTTCGATAAATTGCGAAATATAAATATTATAACGATATTGAACTATATTTTATCAAGTGTAAGTAAAGAAAATAAAATATCATTTGAAAACTGTTGATTCCACGATTGTTTGGGGTTTAATTTTCCCTTTTTCATCGAACTTTCGGATTTATTTATGGACGATATTTCTCACTTGGTTAAGAGTTTAATCCGTTACATATATATACACGAGACCACTATATCAATAAATCTACGTCTTCAATTTGTCAGGCCAAGCACAAGCTCTCGTGCAGCCCAAAAACTTGGTGAATCTGCAAAGTTGTAGTATATAGTTTTTTTTTTTTTTCGCTCTCACTCTGTCTCTCTATATCTCTCGCTTCTACTCGCCATTTTCTCTCCATTCTAACCTCCCTTGACGCATGTAACCATGGAGAAAAACAAAATATTCGTTATTTATGCCCAATATATTTTCTCTTATTGCATTCGTGTTGTTTATGAAGCTCAGAAGAAGAGTTGATGATAAAAGTTCGATCATGTGACTCATAATTAACCTATCTTTTTATGCAGTGAACAATTTTTCCATTTCGAACTCATGGACTATAGTGTTGTTGAAGACACTAATGAGAATAGAGAATAAAGTAAAAATTCCTGTAACGATCGATCCATCGGCGTTCGCGGTGATTTACGATCGTTCTATACGTCATCGGAAATTCTCGAGGATATCGGGTTTTGTATCGGGCAAGTTGTTTATGTGAAAGACATTTATATATAGGTGTATTATATGTACATGTATGTAGATATATGTATGGGGTTACATTTAGCTGTATACATATTGTAAAGATATTTATAGTATTGGATGTATGTTATGGGTACAAATTACTCTGCGATATACCCTTTTATCGATCCCAAGAGAGTGAGATGTAATAAAAAAATATGAGAGAGTGAAGTAACAGACAAGAAATTGTCTGGATTCACTCGATGAATAGCAATTAGTTTCATGCAGAATTTTTCATTCCACTGATTTAAATTATCAATCAAGCTTTGTGCGATAAATAAAAAAAAAAAAATTTTTTTCTGTAATCGTATGCTATAAATATCTCTTTACAAATTTATTACGGTTTGTTTTATTATTTATTCATTTAATTACTTCAACTCTTTTTCCTTTGATGTGTACACGCAATTACGCAAGAGCCATACGCATGAATGTAAAATTGTTGACCTCGACAAAATATTTGCGTTATAAAGCTGATGTTGAAAGTGAAAAAAATGAAATATTGCAGTAGTATACTGGCACGACCTATATTTTTCCTTTTTCCAATTTTCCATAGCATACAGCAGGTGGCAGAGTATGAAGAAGTGGTTGGATGTTGGAGGACACTAACTTGACGCTACAAGTTCGTCATGATAAAACGTATAAATATGCTAATGTTCACTTGCGCGTACAAAATTTACCCTTCACCTTCGCCTGCATCCACTCTCCACTTCAATCTATTTACATCGAACGACACTATCTCTATTCCATAAACATTCTTTGCATTGCATTAGAGTAAACTCTCTTATCATAAAATGACGGAAAAAAATGTTCTGTAATTGTTTTCATCAAAGATATTATATGTATTTATGAATAAAGAAGAGAAAATTATATCCGATGATATAATATTTATAAGTTTGGAAAATAATTTACGAAAAGGGTCAGGAATATTTTACCGCTTTATTTTTTCCCTGTCCTTTAACGAGAACAGTTCACGTTGTACCAGTCGATTAATCGATAAAGACAGTTTCAATCCGATTAAATTGAGCTCCTTTGAGGTTGGTCCTCTCGTCGTCAAGTCACTTTTATTCCCCTTTTATATACATAGCACAGAGTGATCGATATATCGATTTCATTGCACGTCCACCTCCTGCAGACTCGATATATATGTCGTGAAACTTAGTTTTTCGTAAATTGAATTTGTCCCGTCTGTCGGGGAGACTCTACCATATACGACAATTAAATCGTTCCTTTCAACAAATGCACCACCTTCAAGAGGGATGTGATGAATGACAAAATGATGCAAATCATCCCCGCGACGTAAATAATCATGAGACGAGAATTTGCAATTTTTTTCCACTACATTCAAAGAGAGGTGAAACATAACTACTTCACAAAATAAATGTCAGTGTCCAAATCCCAGTTGTGTTATTATGTTATGTATATATTTATTTATGGTATGTAAACGAAAATTGCGAATTCTTCTCGCGCATATTGTCGAAAGAATATTTTTTTTTTTATGTTCAGACACATACATGTGTGCATATACAGAATGTATGCGATAAATTGAGAAAAGTCGTGGTGTGGCTGCTGTGTGTGTGTGTGTGTGTGTGTGAAGAACAGTGCGCTGGAGAGCAGTCATCTCTCATAAAATAAATTTACATCTCCACTTCTGCAACGTTTTTATTTCAGCGTATGAATTTTTATTTCGTCACCGCGAATTTGCGGAGCATCAGCAGGTCACTTGCAACACGTTTCCATTCGTGGGTGGAAAGAAAATACTTGGAAAAAATATTACTTGAAAATTATGAGTGAAAACAATACAATTTTCAATTTAATCACTTAAATTCTATTATATTCTATTATTTTTTTATTCATGAAGAAACGAAATACAAAATAGAGGCGTGATTATTTGAATAAAAATCAATTTTTTTGAAATTTTTTGTATCATAGTAACTTTTACTAGAATATTATTATGAAATAATGAAAATTACAAGTGCAAATATGAACATACATATACATTATAATATATATTCAAGATGAAATATAACGAATGGCAGCCCCCACCATGCAATCAAGCACCCACTCGTCTAGTTACAAATTCCCCCACAGTATAATGAACGTCTGTATTCGTTCACATCGTCGTTTCCACCCCCCCATTCTGAAGCTCAAGACCCTCATTGTCTGAATTATATTTTCAGTTGCGCAAAGTCTCAACCCCAAAAGTTCTCTCCAATCTCTGAACTCGTTCGCACTTTCCACACACTCTTTCGGTATACAATTACATCCATCTCTATCACTATGAGAATTTGAATCGAAATCATTTTCCATTTTTTCACCGATGCCTCAATCACCTCAGATTAAATTTATTATATCTATTGACTCGAATGCAGTCAAATAGAACTGAATAAATAAATAAAAAAGACGAAGATAAAATAAGATGAAACAACAAAGAGAGGAAACATCAAATGTATGTTGTATGAGTAGCAAGTATATGCGAGAATACAAGGGGGATCATTTTACAGCTTTTGTTTCATTTTTTTTTCTCATATATAAGGTTGTGTGTGTGTATGTGTGTATTTGAACGTAATTGGGCATATGTGTGCATCGAAATATCTTTGTAATGCCGCGTGGGTACATGTAAAAGTATACCTACTCCCTCATTGCGGCTCGCACTTTGATATCTTCAGCACGTAAGGCACGTAGGTTGTGTACGCATTATGTTTTTATGGGCGTTACTTTTAACTATTATACAACACGTGTAGTGATGGTAGTGTTGTTCCATTGTAAATTTACCGGTAAATTTAACGTATTCTCAAAAATTATAGTACAAAAAATAATTTTAACTCCCAAAATTAAGTGATATTATGAAATTCATGATTCAATTAACGTTTTACCTTCATATCTATGCAAAATGACATGCTATATTGACATCCAAAAATTAGATAAATTTCCATTGTCCATGAAAAATCGGAATTTAATTTTTATTTCCTATTCAAGAGAACAGTCTTCACCAATCAATTGAATAGTTCAAACGGAAGATAGTTGAGATTGAAGCGAATGTGACAATGTTTATTCATTCTGTAAAGACATATCTTCTAATAGGAAAAAAAAAAAAAAAGAAAAGAGGATAAAGTATGTTGAAAAGAGAGATGAAGAGGGGAAGTCCCAAAGATTCGTTAACTCATTGAATGTCCCTGATTGAATTGAGCTGATTTAACTAGTGCCCCGTCGTCGTGTGACCTCAATTCCAGGTGTGAGAATTTCGTAACGGCTGATGGCAATGATCTCCTCTTCTGCCAGAACGTACACTGCCTAACACCGTACATATTCTCTCCCTCATAGCTTCGATAATTTACACAGGATACGATGGGCGCATTTGAGTACTCTATTTGCGTAGTTAAACCGGAACCATTTAACTTTAGTATTAGCCTTAAAGGTCTCCCTAACGTCCTTCGCCCATATCGCCCATTCTATTTAATACTGTTTGTCCCCGAGTGTGTATATCTACGAACAAACAGTTTGCATCCCCGAGCAGTAAATCTTCCATTATTTTTTCTACTCCGCATACTCATACTTTCTCAATCTCCATGTGCCTTCATATATATTCTCGGTGGCACAAGTTTAGACAGTTTGTGATAGTTTTCTCTCACGTATATATAAATCCAGGCTCGCGTTGTCTATAAGTCTCTGGGTTACGTTTCCCGTTCTGAAATGCCCAAGCACTTGTGCCAAGGGATATATAACCCATATATATCATCAGTTGTACCCTCCTCTAGTGTCTCCCCCTCGCCTACTCTTGTCTGTATCTTCACCCTGACTGTAAGTACACGTGTTGCAACATATATTATCGTACGGAAGCTTTTAAATACTTTTTATTATAGTGCATCGAGGAAAAAGTCGAAACAGATATGTATATGGCTCGAACGATGATAGAAATAACCGATCCATGACCTCGAATGCGTGAAAGAGTTCCGCTCGACTGGTGTTATTGTCAATAAACTCTTCCGCATTTATATATCGTGTGCTGATTATATCGTGTCAAATTATTTTCTTTCAGTTTCTCACTCACGCGGTGAATTGAAATAATATATTAAACTTGAACTTGAGACGGCAATACAAAATGCGGTAATGAGAGGTGTGAATGCATTCGGCCTTGATTATGTAACAAGGATATCACCTTGGTGGTACCACAAGTCTCTCGTTTGTTTTTAATTGGCCGGAAAAAATGAGTAAATAATTAAATAATAAGAAATGAATAAGAAATTGAAAGAGGGAATAAATTGGTGGATGAAATAGAAGACGGTGGAGCGAAAACAATGAGAATATTAAAATAAACTCTCTCCACATTCTCAGTCCGTGGAAGTGATAGCCCTTGCTGAAAGAACTTAAATGGGAGCACAGTATATATATATAAAAAATGAGTCATGAATTTGTGTATGATTTTTATTTCTCGATGCAGCTGCATCTGTTCGTGCATTGTCGGCTTGTGAAGATTGCTTGAGAGTTGGTGCACCAATGCGGGTGAAGTTTATATATCTATGTATGTATATAGGAATATAATGGTGTATGTACGTTGGATGGAGCAAAGTGTATTGCGAGATATAGGTAAGCTCAAGCCACTGCAAATACATATCGGCATATTGGTCGTGGCTACTTCATACCTCATGTACTGCTTCTAGCTTTTTTTTTTTTATACTCAGTGGTGCACTCGCCTGTACGTATATATGAGATATATCTTATATCGTCCATTGAGACATGAAATTCATGAGAAAAATATACAGAAGGTGTATGCATACAAGTAAAGAAATGGCTTCATGATGGAGTTATCAACATTAAAACTTCATACGAATCTCATAAAGTGATCAGTGAATTTAGAATAAATTTCAAACTCTTCCTTTCGCCTGCCTGAGGAATCAATTTCATTTTCTCCCATTTCATATCCCTAGTACTAATGAATTTTTTATTCACAACTGAATGCTTTCTATAATCCTGGGCTGTTTTACAGTGAGAGAGTAGTGAGAAAAAAAAAAAAACAAAATTATAATGGTGAGTAAGATGCATATAATGCACATGTTTATTCATATTTAGTTTTGACTTGAGAGTTTGATTCAAGGTGATTCACAAAATGGATCAAGGGGCGCGGCACTTTCTCCGTGTCGGCTTTATAATCTCATTCCTCTCTTTGAGATTGAGAGTATTTATATGAGCCAACGCTTCTATATATAAGAAGTGAATATAGAGAGAAAGGTGGAGAGAGATGAATGAGAGAGAAAGAGAAAGGAGAAAATATACATACGTATATAAAGGCAAAAGTATTGGACGGCGACTTTGGGTCCGCATCGTCGTGTCGTCATGCCGGGCACCGCGTGCAAGTTATTTTCTCCCTTCCTCTTCGTTTCATTCTCCTCCTGTTGCAGTGCTATTGGCATGCGATGGAATTCCATTGCAGATGGAGGAGAGAGTGAGAGAGAGAGTGAGAGAGAGAGAGTATCAGGATCCAGGACCCCACGATCGTATACAATAGAATCGGCGAGTAGTCGCATTTGCTCTCTCTTTATCGTTCGCATCTACTCCCGTCGTCTCTCGTTCTTTTTCTCTCCTGCACATGCTGTTACGGGTTTACTGGTTATTATACCACGTTGCAGTGTGTTCTCATGACCTCGCGGCTGACCACTTGCGATTCACTTTACGGTTTATGCAATGACTGCGTCCGCACACGACGAAATGATCATCGATTATCCCATAGCGCGCAATAATAATTTATTACGTTCACTCCCTCTACATATATGTATACATTATATATTTATATGAGTCATATATTGTATAAGGGGGTCAGATTTAACTATTTGAATGCATTGAAAAAATACTCAGATAGGTATGTACAACAAAATATTTCTTCCACACCACACAGTATTTGTAATTGGCTCCTGTCACTTTGATGTTGCATATTCCCAAATCTATCCATATAATCGCATCTACTCAGTTGCAAAACGAAGAATGGCTTGATCCAGAATGGCCCAGTAGTGTGACATTTAATCTAAGCAATTTAAATAACATTATAAAATAAATCATCATATTTTACTCTTCTGTTCAATATTCTGGATAATTCTGGAGTCTCAGCTGATTCTATTTTCCTTTGGCAAGCGAATAAAGTAGGTCAACTCGATAATTATCGTTTGGATAAGGAGTTGGGGATTAAATGCTGGTAGACGTTAACTTGAGAATAATAGAAGCCAACCAGCTCAGCAAATTTTTTGAAGCCCCTGTTCCTCTGATGGCTCTCGCTCTTTTACTTTTGGATCACATCTTCGTAATAAAAAAAGAAAAAAAAAATGGAAAAATCCATATGACAGATAAGATCCGCGAGAAATTCTCTCGTGTCCGTGTCTTGACTCCTGGACCTCTCTGTATACACTTCGTCCTCATTCCCATCACGTGCTTGGCAGCGATCCAACTGACGTAGTGTGTATACATACACTCACAAAATATACATATGTACTACATTCCAATTTGGAATGGCCTTGTATAAATGTAAGGATACATGACAAAAATTGAATAATTACGGTCGGAGCAAGAAGAGATAAAATAAATATGGTATTAATATAGCGTGAAATTAATGTTGATAAAATTTTAATAATCAGTTGTCTCTAGACATAAACTTATTCACTCATGAAAGTGCATTTGTACGTATATATATATATATATATGTCGAGTCGCGTTATCACAAGCAATTAAAACCGAGGTCATGTCACTTCCGCACTCGATTACTTTTTTTTATCCAATGCAACATTGAATATCTTAATGCATATAAAAATACATGCTATTGATATATACCATTAAATATTTTCATAAAAATTCACAAATCAAAATTTATCATTATTTTTTCTTCTCATTTCTTCAATTTGTCTGTAAATTTCCGTTCAACAGTAGCCAGACTCAACGTCCCATGATGGTCGGAACTAGTCGTATTAAATTATGTAAACGTGTGGTTGTACCCTTATTTGTGCAAACCACTACTCGACCTATCTCTTTGCCGCGAGGCATTTCGCATAGACTACATATAAATATATATACATAAGAGTATAGAGGAATACCGAAGCAGAGAAATGAAGAGGCATGAGTATGCATATATATATATATATATATGAAAGGGAAAGAGAAGGAGGTAGTAGAAGGTGGATATGAAAGTAGCGAATGCATATCTAAAGAGGGTTTGAGAGGAGCCAACACGAATGCGCATGTGGTTGAGAAATTGGAAAATATAGATAGAATGAGATAGGAGCTACGGTTGCTGCTGCTGCACACACACATATATATATATATATATAATATAAGTGTAAAAGTGAGAGAGTAAGAGAGGGTGTGAGAGTGAGCGAAAAGCAAAGGGCAGACGAGGAATAGAGAGTAAAGTGTGCAAAGGTGTAAAAGGGTTAATTCTCCATGGGCAGTCTTGACTCTCTTCAGCTACTTATCATGATAAATACCTCATGTTGGAGATCAACACCGCGCACTCACTATTATAAAATGGCCAAAGTATTTCCGCAATAGGTATATGTGTGATATTACATCGATGCTTCCCACGATTGTGATTAATTTTTATTTATTCATACAATTTTTATTTTCACATCTGAAAAAAAATACGATTCAACTGCTTCTTCATTTTTTTTTTTTGTGGTTGTTTTATCAAAAGAATTATTATATGAAGTTTCTCGTTGAGGTTTTATTTATGGTATGTATGACAGAATATTGGAGCTAATTGATGTGAAGAATGTACTGTATATAGCACTCGCCAGGTGGTAATTTAATGAATGGCGTGGACAAGGCATTAGTCACTGCCTGCTAAAGCTCATAATGATAAATCATTTGTGGAAAAATATTTCTCGCAGTATTTTTGCAAATGCCATTAGTACAAATATCTCCCTCTACCCCTCTCACCCGCTCCCTATATATACGAACGTATTTGAATGTTTTATATATTCACATATATATAAATCCTGAACATGTGAATATATTAATGCACTGGGGGACAAATTGGATTAATCACATTTTTCTTTTTTGCGTGAAGCGAGAACAAAAATGTAATGGATTGAATTTGTGTCCATTATTGCATTTGTAATCTATCATAAAATCATCTCATTGTTGTCAAAATAATGTTCAAAATTGAAGAAAATTTCGTTATTTTTCAATGAAATAATATTTGTTTTTTTTTTTTTTTTTGTAGTATAGGATCACGCACAAAGGATGGAAAATATTAAAAATCTGATATACTGCAGTGTCTATTGCAGAGAGAAATGGAGGAGCGAGTGAGAACGGAAGGAAGGAAAAGGCAGTCGCGTAGTTGAGTCGTGAGAGGAAGCAGGAGATATATACCTACGTTATATCGTGTACGGAGTGTGGGTGAAAAATAAATAAATTGTGGCGAGTGTTGCACGCGGATGATGGTGCGAGATATCTCCGGACCAGGATTCGCTTTCAGTGGGAATGCGCTTCGTGCCTTGCACTTTGGTTATAAATACAAGTCTCTATGTAGAATCTCCTGGTCTATAACCAGGCGATCGGCTTACTCTAAACCGCTTTAGAAGCTATGTACGTACCAAGTGTGAATGTAAATTAAAAATTATATCTATATGCATATACAAACTGGTACGAGGATTCATTGGAATTAATTGGTATTCATCGAATGATCATATTCTATTCATTTTCATTTTTTCCTATTATTTCATGTCGCAATATGAGACAAAATTGGGTTTCATTCAATTTTATGATACATTGGATGACGACGGGAACATAAATGTTCACCACTTTGCATTGTCTTCAATGTAAAAACGAAAATAATAGAAAAAAAAAAAAAAAAAATGGAATAAAACGAACGTGAGGGGAAGCAACGCGCGGGATTTATAAGCACGTCAGTGGAGAATTTATGCGGAGATTCTTGCAGGTGGCAAACTCTTTAAGAAAGACAGAGAAATAAGACACGCGGTAGAAATGAAAAAAAAGGTGACTGGGAAAAGAAGACAAAAGAGATATGGCGGAAAAGAAAAGCACAAATAAAATGAAGAAGTACAGTTCAGAAACAGATAATGAATGAACAAAATATTTCTCAATATAATTTCAAAATTTAAATTAGTTGGATACTAGGGAATGGAAAATTGTATTGACAAATTTATATCAATGTGTACAATTAAATTCATCATAAATATGGAATTCTCTGATTTGCCAATTGAATAATCGACATATCCAAATGCAGAATATGAAAATACCCTTTGTATTGTTATTGTTATTGGGGCGACCCTGACAACATGAATAAAATATTCTATCGCGCAAATGGGCGAAGTGTAAGTCGACGCAATGCCAGTGTTGTTATCACATATTGCTACCAACAAACCAACACCGAAGGAATACATACCAGGCGCTTCTCACGGCGAAAAAGCTCATGCAGTATACCATCTTGTGCCGATGCGCGCGCACGCCGTTAATATTAATCGTTGGGTAATTAACAAGAAGCTATCTTCGAGCGGTAGCTTCTCGTCCACTGGGCACCGTTCGATCGATTATTCGCACCAGTATCGCACGCGGATCTCTAACGATTCATGATTGCCTATGTGTGATATAAATAATCTATATCACAATTGTTTCATTTCACTTCAACTATGAACCCATTTAATATTCTGTTTCTATTTCGGTTTGCCGAGTATGAATTTTTCAGTGTAATAAACAAATACAGGTCATAAGTAATGTTAATGATCTTCTCCCACGCAAAACTTTGTGCACCAGCATTTATATTCGGTGGAAACAAAGCGGACGTGTTTCTGCTTTTCCAGCGATTAAAATAAATTAGTACGAACATTTCTCGTGTCCCAGGATCGTTACTGTTATTTAGTATCGGATTTCTTGCAACAGTGTTGTACGTATATGTGCACTCCACCTCTCTCTTCCTCACCAATGGTGGAATATATCGGCCGAGGATCTTTGTACACTTTAGTGCTTTTTATTTTTATTTAAAGCATTTTATTTGATTTATTTTTCCCCTTTTCCTCGGGGGGTTTTTTTTTCTTTTTCCTTTTTCTCTCGCGGCAATACTGACACACAAGCACACATGTATAATACAATCTGAAAATAAATGTACAGAGAAAAAGAGAGATTACTCGGTGGCTGTATCGCCTTCGTGGCGGTTTTTTCGTCCCCACCGTGTGTGAACCCAACTCTTATACCATACAGCCACCCCCGAGATGCGTGTTCTGTTTCCAAGGACGAGAGAAACATTTCGATCGGTTGTACGCGAGATTCTCAATGCTGATTTTAAGCGTTGCCGAACAGAGCCAACAGCCAACCAAGAGTGCACTAAATCTCGCTTGGATATCTTGAAGGTATATCGGAGTCAGTGTGGCAGCGGGGTGTGCCACCTTTTTTGCCCCATCTTTTTATTCCTGCGTTAGTGTTTTACGAGTGTGTGCCATCCCAGGTGTGTGCCAAACAGCCGAGCCCTCAGTCAGATATTATCGCAGCCAAGTTTTTTTTCACTCATCACAACTATATTATACAGTAATATACTTCCGGTATGTATATATGTGAAGTCTTTTGGCTCAGAATATTCTTACGCTAGATGAATAATTTTTGCACCTCATATGGTATCCAATTCTGAATATGAATTACTGATAGATATATTTTTCTCCTTTTTTTTTAAATGACATTTCTCAAATGTGTTGGGGCGCGTAAATTGAGTGTACGGTGGTGGGTTCGTTGTTCGGCGTAAACAACATTCGCTCGATATATACACGATGAAATGTTGGTAGGTGAACCCACGATGAACTCTCGACTCCTCTAAAATTACGGGACCATCCTCCCGAAGAATTTTCAGCTTGAGGCGTGTATATAAAATGCTTGTAAAATGCAGAACTGAGCTAGAGATGGGATGTACATGCATATATAAAGACGGGGTGGATGAAACGAAAAAATAATAATTAGAATTAGCAGAGATAAAAAAAAAATTGATGGGATGGTCTCAGAACATGAGAAGAAATTTTAAAATTAATATAAATGTGATATAAAGTGAAAGTTATTGACTGATATATTTTAGACATGTCTTGTTCTAAAAATATTTTCATTATGGACAAATTATTCAGCATTTTATCACGTGCTAAGAATGACCGTACCAAAATAATCAAACTGGCAAATATACTTTACTAGCGCAATTTATTTTTATATTTTCTATTCGTGTGAGAAGGGCAGATTAAACAATGGGTTAAAAAAAGATAATAAATAAATGAATAAATAAAACGATGGGATGAGCTTGTGGGAAAAGAGTTATTTCAGTCCAGAGCGCGGTAACCGAGGCTAATTATCGAAGTATCGATCGAATCTTCAATTGAAAGAAAAAAATATGAATAAAAAAAAGGTATGGGTTGGTTGGATGTAAACACAAGGGGGAGATCGACCCCTATATATAACTATATCAATATCTATGAATCACAGATAATTAATATTTTTTCATGTCACTTAATAATATTTATCTGATTTGCCAATAGAATTGTTGCATTGAACTATGAATGTGAATCAAAAATTTCTGAAGGAAAGGAAAACGAAACAAAAGTGTGATTCAATCTTTACGGACTTATACTCGATATGCTAGTGATAAATTGCAAGAGTTTGGAAAAATGGAGATTACGTAGGGGGTGGACAAAGACCTTTCAAATTTCATGAATATATATATATATGCACATCTATATTCAATACCGACTTCGATATATCAATCAAAAGTATTCCAAACAATATCAAGATATTTGTTCTCATTGATAATAAAAATGTATTGAGAAAATAAAAATAAATAAATAATAAAAAAGTGGAATTTGAATACGAACAAATTTTTGCATGCAATATAGTATCTATTTACAAATTATGCATATAATGACTTTTATTTAACTCCATACAAGTCGTCGTTGGTGGGAAGTACAAGGGTGAGAACTTATGGCTCTCATACAAAATTACAGTATACAATTACACTTTGCTAATTTCACTACACTTTCATCACTACAATTATTCCATCAGAGATCGCAAGATAAGAAAAGACCATTTCTTTATACCTAATAGGTTGTAACAAAAACACTTCCGCAACTTCATCCTTTTATTATTGCCATTGCATATGCACATGCTCTGATTTATAATCATCATTATAACTCATGCATAGAGCTCGACAAACCATGTGTTTTAATGTAGTGAAAGTGCCTCACAGAATTGTCATTTTTAATGACAACATCATAAAAGTAAATGTATAACAAAATATATATTTATCCTTCATAGTAATAAACAAAGAAAATTTATGAGTTGATAATGATTATATATATTCTTGTGATGTATTATATCCTACTATTTCATATAACTATAACGCTTTCTATCACTCAAGAAAATGAAACAAAAAATATTGAAAATTGTAAGTCGTAAACTTTCTTCTTTTCATTGACCAACAGTATATGGAGAGACAACGAATTAAAGGATGAGTTTAATATAGAACTGAGATAGTGAAAAGTTAACTACGAATTTGACCTTATGTGTTAGAGAATTCAAGTCGTCTTGGCAATCAAAGGTCATATGTTGTACAAATGCACATATGATTAAACTTCTTGGGTTTACTTTATATATATATCAACATGGCAATGACCATAACCTGAATCTATTCTCGTACAATATATACTCAATTTACATTGTTAGTCATTGCATATATATATATATATATTTGTACATACGGATACATGGCTTATCCCGCAAAACAAGACGACGAACACGCGCGCGTGCACACATACTAATATATACACATGTATACCCACTTTGCAATTACATATAACGAAGTAGACCATTTCAGAGCTAATTAACGACCCTATCAGCTTTGGCGCACGGGTGGCTAACTACCTAGTCTGGGGGAGCATGGACAGTCTTCGTTGGCTTAAGGTCATTCTTTGGAAAACAAGAAGAAAGTCGAATGAAACAACGAAAAAATTAATTGGTTTTCCATAGAAGGAATATAAAGTTGGATTAATTTTTCATATATATTATGAAGAAAAAAAGTTATTATCGCAAGAAAAACATGGTGTAACAATTGATGAGTTTGTGAATGTGTTAATTAGAAAAGTATTATTGTTGATGAGAATTTCTTTCGCCTATAATTGAGTCTTGTTGTAAAAATATTGGAGAATGGACTTGGGTCAAGAATGGATGTGCGCGCCCAGCCAAGAGATCACGGCCCTGTTCCGGACCAGACTATTGATCCAATAGATATACTAGAGGGTGAAAGCGCGAGCGAGAAAAGTATATAGTGAGGGGTTTATATACTCTATATTATCACTGTGTGTGTGTGTGTGTGTGTGTGGAAGAGTGAGAGAAAATTGCGGAAGGTGAATACTGAAGGTGAACCAGGAGCGGCAATCTGGATTATTAACTCCAAGCAAATTTCATGTGGTAATAAATTAACTCGTATACTTTTCGCACTTCCTGCGCCTTCGTATTCATCTACCTTTAGTTTCGCCATGATATATAATGTCTATTTATATGCAAGACAAAACAAAGATGGATACAGAGTTTTGTGAGTTATATTTCACAGTAATAAAAAGGAAAAACGAAAGAGAGAAATAAACAATTGTACTTTGATGTAAATGAAAAAGAAAAGACATTTTTTTTTCTCTCTTGTCATGATAAAAAGCGAAATATATAAATGGAAAAGGCAGACATGGAATGTGCAGTACTTTTGTCTTAGGTCACATTGCTTCCGGGATCTCTCAATCGCGGTTTGCTCTAGTAAAAGTAAAAAGAGAAAAAATAGGTCGAGCACATGACAATCGACATTGACAACATTCTTCAATGCAAATGTTTGCTTTTTTAACTGCAGTATAATGGCACAATGGTCAGAGAGCAACATTCTGATTAGTTGTTTGAACATAAAATAAATTATAAGAAAGTAAAATAATTAGAATGTAAAATAATAAATGGAAAATATTTCTTTCAGCATTTTACTTTGTTTGTTTCTTCAATTTTTTTTTTGTTTTTTTCGTTTCTGGTTCATTGCGGTAGACAAATTTGTGATTTAAATGCAAAGAATAGGCTTCGTAGAGATAGGCGGAAATTCGCCGCCACAGAATATAATCCAGAATACGAGATCAAGTGGAATGGAGGAAAATTGATAGACGCGGGATGGGCAACGACTTCATTTGTCATTAATTCCCAAAGGGAACGTCGAGCTTATTTTTTTTTCTGCCTTTTATGTCAGACTTATATTCAACGAGAGTTGTGGAGAATGCGAAGAAGCCTTGAGGGTTCACATCGCAGACATTACATCAAACAGAATGAAATGTTTTCGCCAATAAAATGATTGGCGTCAGTCGGCAAATAAATGAACAAATATATATATAAATTGGACGGGTAGGCCAATATTTACTGTGGGAAAACTGGGAAATATTTTTCAGGCAACTAAAATGAATTGATATTTATATAGGATATCACACCATAATGAATGAACGAACTTTGTGGATTTGCGGCCAATTACTATTTACACATATGTGTGATCATTGCATCGTTAGTGTCGATCAAAGTAATTACGCTCATTATCTGTTTGCAAGTTTATGGTGTACTGGTGTATATACCACGAATGCAATAATCTGATAAGTTGAAACAGTATATTTACTGAAAGTTCTACATTTAAATCTAATTCCCCAATAACGAAAATAAAGTTGGATACAAAATAATACGATTAATTATTTCATCAGAGTAAAACAAAAATTACTCTTTATGAAATGCAATCTTTTCTACACTCAAAGCAGTTGAATGTTATTAAAGGCAATTCCCATCAGACATTTATATTTCTCTTTCTGTACATAAACACACACACACACACATGCATATATATATATATATTTCATTATAGTGAAGAACACCATAGTGGTCGTAGTGGCCCCGAGGTCCGCGGATTCAATTAGATCTGGTCGTAATGGTGGGTCGGGTCCGTTGGTCGTTGCCACAGTTGTTGTTGTTGTTGCTGCTGCTGCTGCTGCTGCGCCACACGTTTCACGACGCGCTCACGATGGTTGATGACCTGGGCAAAGTCTCGATCATGGCTTTGGCCAACGAGAGATATCGCCACCCCGAAGGGGTCTCTTCCCCTTTTTCCATCTTCGTGATACTGAGTTGTTATAGAACGTCTCGACTCTCGTAGTTTCCGGGTTTGCTCTTCTTTCTCTCTGTCCCTGTATACATAGAGTAATGCACCATACACCTCGTGCACGAAAGATTCTTCATGTCGATATATCACTGAATGTGTCACGCTATATGTTTTCTTTCATACATTTATTCGCATCACAAGTAGTCATTACAATCACTATTTTTTTCTGAGCATCAGAAATTAAAATTGTTTTTTTTTTTTCTTATAAAAAATACACGAGAAATAAGTACGACATTGAATTTCGCTCTACTGGTTGGTGGTCGTTGCGCAATTCGAACGAAACCACTTTGCACCTCAACCGATATATTGATTCGTCGTTTCTCGTTTGACTCTTTGAATCGTCAAATGATACTACTGGGTTTTTGGGAATTCATCCGGAAATGGCACGGAAGTTCTGTTGAGAACATTCAATACATGTATATATTGGATTTTTGACCTAGTTCTTTTACTCATCATTTATGAGACACCTATTGATTCACAAGATATTTCAGCGCAAGTATTTATATAGTTATACTGATATATGTTCCATGTGCGGTAGTTCATTTCATCTTTCCTCGTTGAATATTCGGTGACACATATACATGAATATATATATATATATTAAGTGTATTTACTTTTATACATGTGTAATATATAGGGATCTGGGTGAATGTATGTAGACCGGAAATATCGCATATCATTTTTTTTTTATTTGCAATAGAATTGAGGGGAGAAAAAAATGTGGAAGAGTTGACACTCAGATAGTCGACAGAACCAGGTCAGCTGGCAATTGACACTTGGTGCATATATTTCCTGCGCCACATATATTTTAATCCCTCAAAAGTATCACCTCTTTGTATAAATTTCCGTCCCACATAATAACAACAGTCATTCGCCATTTCACCCATAAAATAATTCATACGAATTAGATTCATCAAAAAATAAAGAAGGATTAATTAATCTAAGAGAAACCTCAAAATGTAGTTGGTATTTTTTAATAATTGTACTATTGTTGTTGATTTGGGATGATGAAATTGTCTTTATATTTTTTGGAATTAAACACGTCATGCATCAAGATTTTGTGATTTGTATATATATATATAAACGGAAGTAGGTGAATATACACACACATACATGTCCACACACATGACAACAAACATTCTCGCCCTGGGGGCAGGTAATAATAATGTTCTACGTATATAGTATACGTATGCGTGGCACGGTTATGTCACGAAAGTCACGGGGCTCGAGAGCCGAGGAATGTACACAATGCCCCGTGGTAAATATCCCTGTCAAAGCAACTTGCAAATATATATATATATATGTACGCACGGGAAATAAACATTGAGAGTATGGAGACAAAAGCATGAGAGCAGAAACAAAAAAGATTAGGGGATACAATACTTTTTCCTGATACATTTAATAACATTCAAATATATCTTCCGTTATCGAAATAGGATATATCGTATTGTCCATCGATACAATAAATTTTTCAATGAATAATTTTTCATCATACATATCTATTGAGATATTTCCTGACTAGAGAATACATCCGAAACAAATAATTAGCTATCAATACAAATATAAACAGACCTATGCTGGATCGTAACAGGAAATTGGATGATGCGTAATTGAACATACATATTCTTTGACAGCTCTGTGAGAACATTCGCGTGTATAAACAAGTACTAAATTCTATATTTGACATAACCGTAGGTAAATTGAATTCTCCACATATGAATATACACGAAAATGAATACACCTCTCACTGTACATACTCATATATACATATAAGTATGCAAATTCATTTGGAAATGGCGGTGAGAATATGGAATATGGGAATAATTTCAACATGTATAATGATAGCCGTAGTAATTAGCAATTGGCTCGGAGGTAAAGCAGTTAATGCGCCACCGAGTGATGTATATACTTCTCTTATATATTAATTGGAGTGTCTGTGTAACAACTGTTTTCAATGCCCCATCCATGTCATAAATGTCATAACAAAAATAAAAATAAATAAATATAATCAAATAGCAAAACTAACATTTACTGCTGCATTATATTATGCAAATGAACGAAATGTAATTCAAATATTATGAAATTTTTTTTCACAAGACGCACATGTGTTCCTACTATTATCCATATGTGCTATATAATGTTTGTACATATACATCAATAGTAAATAACTTCTATATGTCCGTACCAAAGGTTATAAAGTGTTGAAAAAAAAAAAAAAATGTTGATGAATGTGATGTTGAAAGGAAATTAATAATCGAATTTTAATATTTCTGCTGTTTAATATCAATTTTCTAATGAGTTACACGCCGGCACATTGAGACACACGAGAACACGTGAAAAACTTTCTCTATAATGTGCGTAAATATTATACACTTTGGTATACATATATATATGCAGATACAATATGTATATATATTTACGTTCATTCGGGTGCAAGTCAAGCGCGCGGTGGGTTTGCGGCCACGGGACAGGCGTGTTACCACAGCAGTCTGTAGGTCAGTTACTGTTACTGTTACCGTCGGCTATTACCGGTTATCCGCGGGCAACGGTCGCGGTATGCAAGCCACGATCGCCACGGAATTCTCTCTCTCTCTCTCTCTCTCTTCCTCTCGTGCACTCACTTACATCTGTCCCTATTTTACAGACCGATCGCGAGACTCCCGTCGGCTTATGACGCAATCGATTGGGAATATCAACGCTCGCAATGATGCTTGATGATAATGATGAACAAGTAAATTAACTTTATATGCCATATCATTTTTCAGTAATTTGTTATTACATGAATTCCTTTCCACATTCTTCCTTTTTTTCTTCCTCTGTCCCATTTCTTTTTATGTGAATACTCATTTGATCGGTGTTTTAATGGATACACGATGACGCTTTCAATGCATTTATGAAATTCATATCATTCGATTTTTCTGCAGTAGATATATTTTAATGCTTTAATTAAATTATATAAGAATTTTAAATAGTGATAACAATAATCACAATAATGCTATAATTATATACATGTAATTGTGATAATTATGAATCGATTTGGAATTACCGCCCATGTGACAAATTAATTAATTAATTGATTAATTATTTAATTCCAGTAGTGCGGGTATAATACGTGTGCTCTGCTGGAGCAAGAAAATTCCGCTGATTTATTAATTCTCTTGTACAAATATTAATTAATTCCAACTCAGTTTTGCACACCGCTTTCACTTTGAACTTGAAACAAAACAGGAAATGGAAATTGTATGTGATCTATCAATTTCATTTCTTGCTTACCAAAATGTGTATGCATAGCAACATATTGTGAAAGAAAAAACACAATTTTAATTTTTTAACGCACAAATCCATGTATAATATATTGCTTCTATCGTAGAACATTATTATTACGTTTCTCTCGTATTCACTTATATCATATGTCATGTGTTACAATCGATATGGTTACTTTCTCCAAGTGTAGCGCGTTAGTGAATAAATTGTAAAAAATTTTGTTCATAGAAGCTGAATACGTATATATATATATATATATATATATATATATAGACAGAAGAGTTTGAAACTCTTGTTGCACGACGCGATTTTACTCTCTTCCACTCTATAACATTTTACCAGAGGTCAAGACAAGAGAATATGTATGTAACTAACTTTACAGAAGACACACATCGCGCGCGCATCTCTCCTTATATAAATAAATACACGTTTTGAATTGTAGATACGTTTCTGGCGCAGCGGGGCCGGTGGAACTTAAACTCAACTGTGTATCATAGATGTTTTGTGATCAATGATCGACCGATCATATGTACATATAAATCGCGTGTATCTGCTTTAGATCTTCGCAATGAGAAAAATGGATGATAAATAAAAAGCGCGTTGATGAAGGTAGACATTAATCCACATTACACACGCGGCATTGGAATTAGAGGAGACGATTTCAATCAAAATACGATCCCAAAATTTCGCGACTGTACCGCACCATAATTTTCAACACGTTCTTCCTTCCTATCATTATCGTTTTTTTTTTCTTCCTCCCTGATAGATTAATACAGAATTATATTTTTCAATGCCATAATACACAATAATTTATATATCGGGATTTAATTTATCATTATTAAATGGATAGTTTGAATACAAAAATGTTTATTTAATATAATTTTACGTGAATGTGAATTATTGAAAAAGTTCCTGAATTTCGTGACAACATGTTTAGAAGTACTACAGAGGAATATTAAATCTTTTCATGTAAATTTATTCACCAGCATAGGTATTTTTGATATCTCCCTTAAAATTTTATCGCATAAAGTTCGTGTCGGTAAATTTTAACATGAATTTTCATATATAAATACGAGGAATATTATAAAAATCTTTTCGTGTAAGTCACTGTTGAAAAAATCGATTGTCATTTGTAGTTTTTTTTTTTTTTTTTCGCACATGCATGAGAATACTACATACGCGATATTCGCAACAATAATAGTAGCGAGCGTACATTGAACAGTACCACACAGTAGAATCGTGCGCACTTGACGATGCAACACAGCGTGTTGTAGTGATATGCACGTGTGATCCTTTATGGCGTGGCACGACACTCTCTCTCTCTTCATAGTATATAGACAGAGGAGTAGTGTATTTATATATACCCGTTGAGAATAAGAAAATGTAGAGAAGGAACGTGGATGGTAAGTTGGTGGCATTGGCTCATGTACAAAATAAAATATACTTCAAGTTGATCGTGGCATTGTGAATTATCATGATGTCTATTTTTTTTTATTTTGTGTGTGGTTTTAATACTACGCATTTCATTGTTAACGCAAAGAATATTGAGGTACTAATCGCGTACGCGTTCTCGAAAAATCATATATTCATCGGCTGTAAAATACGAAAATAAAATCGTCCATTGGTGAAAGGCCAGATTGCCCAGATTGAATTTGATGCGTTTCGATAAGTCGCGAGATTTTCATTTGAATAACTCTGTGATGGAGATTTAATGCATTTTATCCATCTAAATATAAAACATCATAGTGTTGTGATTGAACAGAGATTAAAGAAATTTGTAGGAATTCTCAGTGTTTATCGCACGAAATGATAGTTTAAAAAAATTCTGTATTGTGATAGTGGCGATAAATCGAGTGATCCCATGCAATCTCCAATCGAGTTATATCTTTCGTGCCGGTGCTTGCGCGCGCGCAATGTTTTATCGATATCGTAAATCTCGTCCACCCAGTTCTCGCTAATACATATGCATACTAGACACTTTTGCGCGTGGTAACTGCGCACTTAGACCCTTTGGATGTGCGTGAATGTCTGTAAATGTCTTCGAATTCTATTTATATATATATATATATATATATTAGCCATACACGATCGATCAATACCGATACCGGCATCGTAAAATTCCGAAATTCTACATGATCTTATATTGTAACTAGTCTGACAGCAGTGCCTTTGGGCGATTAACCACAACACAATACTTCACATCGTGAATATACATTCACTCGCTTTGAACTATAAAATTGATGATTGAAAAAATAATGAATTACACCATTGAATTCGGTAGTTGTGTGTTACACTACTTATAGTCATGTTTCATTTCGTCACATGTGCATATATACACACACGTATAGATATATAAACACTTGAAGACACAAAACACACAGTTTCTCCGCCGGTGGTCGAAACATTGAGTCGAGGACATGGACGTTGGTGGTGATGTTGGTGCCCGGGGTGAAATATATACCCTCTTCTCTTCGTCGCGTCGCCACGGCCCCACCGTTTCTGATGGGTAATACTCAGTGGACCCTGTAATTATAAGGGACCGGTTTTGTGATGTGTGTGGTGTGCGCCACGATACCACCTAGGGCACATACATGCGCGTATATATTTAAAAAATATATGTGTATGCATATATATATATATATATATCCACCCTTTCACTACTTTTTCGCCAACATCCACTCATATATTCTTTCTCTTCTATCTGGATCCACAAAACTATACTATCGATTACGTTTTTGTATGCTCGACTTTACATGCGTTGTTCAGAGCGACAAAAATTGCCGCAGGGAAAATTAATAATAAGGAAGAAATATATAAAAAGAAAGATGAAATATAAAAGAGAAATGAATATCTCATTATTCATGTATAAGAAGAGTAATGATGATGATGGATCGAGTGACAAGAGAATGTGTTTTATATGTGTATGTTTAAACCTCAAGATAAAGTGTATGTGTATACACAATGTATTGCACACAACTCTTCAATGTTGAATTTTCTCTTGAATTATTTTGTGAATACCATTCATCAAAAAATTAATGTTACGAAATATATTTGATTGATATGATTATAATAACTATGAATATTATATGTATCTGGTGGATGAAAATGAAAATATATTCGCTAATAAACCCATGGAATGTATATTAAATTGTTTTAAATTGAGATGAAGAAAAAACGATGACGCGAGATAGGAGTCAGAAGGCGTGCAAATATTTGTCGGCCACCGCGACGAGCATTATCGGGATGCATCGATGTACATCTTGATGCTGTGGTATATCTACATATAAATGTACAATGTATATACAGATGAGATCGGGATATGTGGCGAATCCGTATACGACGTGGGCGAGTCCCATCGTGATCTTGAAGATTCTATACAAGTTATAAACATAAATATGTGGCTATCTATACAGTGAGTAGAAAGTGAAATAAATTTTATAAATCCTCATTCAATTTATGTATCGTTAAATGTCACACGGGTTCATTTTTGCATGAGCAATATTTCGGAGGAAAAAATTAATATCCAATGCATTAACTTTTTTTATGCAATTTTTCGGTGATATAATATTACGAATGTGTCTTTCCTTGTTCGCAACGGTTCAGTCAAAACATTATTATAGCTGGTATAATAGGTGGGTTTTCCCATTTTTTACGAGAAGTAATTTGAATAAAATTGAATATATATTGATGGTGAGAGTGTGTGAGAGTGAGAACGTGTGTGAAGGCGATAAATCTAAGTGTGGGGTCAGTTGACATCACTGGATATCACAAGGTGGGAGAGAGAGGAAGAACAGGGAGATAGGGAGAGTGAAGTGCCACGAGTGTCAGTCACGAGCAATTTGTATTCCCCAAGAGAGTCACACGCTGACACTGCTCCTCGTTGTCATCTAGACAAGAGTTGGCGCGCGGCCCACTAGTCGGAGTGTCTTTGAGATGTATAATGCCGTTTGGATGCCGATCAACCACGACGACAGACATTGGGCACAACTGTTATGTATGTGTGTGCGTGATACTGTCGTATACACTTTATTTGCGGCGTCACGTTTGACTTTCGCATTTTGTTGCACGCAGCGGTAGGTCATGCAGAATCCTCAATTCTATATACGCATATACGGGATGTACGAAGATTAATATCTATATTTCTATATACAAATACATGTGCGTACACGATTATGCTGATGTTGTATAACAATTAAATATTTTTGATCATTATAAATAAATTTGCTGGCGGAACTAATTGCGAATCGTTCTGGTTAGCAACAAATATTATATAACTTTTTCATATAGAATCACACACATGCACACATACATATAAAATATGCCTATGATTAAATATTTTTTGTCTAGTCACCTCGTCACTGACCTTGGTAAAAGTGAATTAAATAAAAAATTTGTATGATTGCAGCGATTTGATATATTTTTTTATCTTTTCAACAAAAATCCATTCGACTATTATGAAGTATTTATTTATTTATTTATTTATTGTCAATAAATGATATTTATTTCTGACAAAAAGTGGACAAGAATATCCGGTAAAACCTGTCAAGTGTATATAAATATGTGACGAATAATTGAAGGCAAACGTGCAACTGTATACTGACTCGCACGTCAATCATCGCAAAATACATACTTACATACATATATGTACACAAAATTATATGTGTATATTGATTCACAGGGCGTTAATGTATATAGATGGCGCGAGACGCGACCACATCTTCTGATATATTGTAAAAGAAAAATTAATCTCCTGAAGTTGTGGAAGCCTGACGGTGCGTGACTATGTGCCATGCGATATCTGTAAAACTACGGGAGGTGCACGATGTAAATAAAAAAGAGAGAAAAAAGAAGAAGAATACGACGACGACGACGACGACGACAACGATGGAAAAGATGGAAAAGGAAGAAAAAAAAAAAAAATAGATAGATAGAGACAGGGTCAGATGGTAAGAGATACGTTCAGTCAATCGTTCCATAATCTTCCTCTGTGTCTCAACGACGTTGTCCCGGACCTCGGGCTACGAGTGAGCAAAGATGCTGCGTGACTTCGTGTCGTTTAAAAACTGTCGAGTATCTGTGGTCAGTATACGTCATCCCTTTCACGAGATACATTCACGAGACACAACACAAAAATGTGTATGTGTGCACACATTTACTTTATCGAGTTATAGTAAGTGCATCTTTATATTTCTTCACGTGGAAATAAACACAACTTATGGTTTAAAAAACTTTTTTGTATGCATATGAATTGAAAAATGAAATAAATAATTCAAGTGAATGGAAAATACTTTTATTATTTTTAATAAGAAATTAATTTTATGCATTGACGATAGTGAGGTCATAGCATCAGGGCATATCTTACATAGGTTTATAACTATGTAAATATATATTCATACATATATATATATATATATATTAAACTCGTGTCTTCCGGGTCGCTTAGCAATCGCATGACTGCCGTAGTTGGCGAGGCATCGAGCGGGCGCGCACTCCACACAAGAGTAAAGGGAGAGGAGCGCGAAAGGGAGAGCTTTTGTCTTGAGATCAAAAGAACTTTTTACTTCCGGCGCGCGTCACGGTCGCTCACCCCTCACTTACACTTGTATATAGTTATATACGTATTCTCTGTATATACAGATACGAATACAGTGAAATCAGAAAGGACTTGTGAAGTGAGGTCAAAGTGCGGCGTGTAGAATTAAGTTGACGACGCGCGCTTGTCATTCATTAATCAGGATGCCAATAAAAATATTACTCGCGATATATTTATTATTACAATAATAAAAAGATATATTTATTTAATTATTTATTGTTGCAACGATGTAATTAGAATTAAAACTCACCATATGTATGGTTGAAACACCGTCTCCTAATTACACAGCTACTAAATTATACTGCAACATCTGTAACATAATGAAATAAATAAATTGAATTTTCTCACGTTCATAATGTAATTTAAATTCTGCGTAAAAATAATACATATATATATATAAAATGTCAGTAATTTTGTGATTAGTGTTTTATTGATATAGTTATCCTGAATATTATATCCCATATTGATTTTTAAGATGGTGATATATTTTTTATCCAACTAAAATATCATTTTACCCGTTTAGTTATTATTCAATATTAATTTGAAACTGAAGTGTACGCGCCTCATACAGACGAAATCCTCGCAGCACTCACTAGATCCATTACATATAGATTACTGCCACCAAAGCGCAGCTATGCATATAGGTACAATCCAAAGCGTATTCTAGATCTACACACCTAGGTATATAACATCACACAAACCGGAAGACGTTGGCTCAATGCCGTGAACTTCCTCTCTCGCTAGACTCGGTACAATGCGCCAAGCGTTTCGCTACGTCAACGTGAAACGTCTGGTAATCCATTTACGGAACTCAAAGTGCCTTCAGGCTCCTGCTTCAGTGCACACTATACTCTACCATATATGTATATGTGCGTCACTGGCATATACTGATAAATGTACATGTGCAGCGACCAATGTTTTGGTGTTAATGGTGATGGTACCATATTTTGATGGAAGTGCAACTGATGAGAGGAAAATTCTCATCGAGATTATATATATTAGTCAGGAGTTTTCGAGCACGTTAATGATGAATTTAATATTTTATATCCTTCTAGAATATTTCCTTTCTTTTTTGATTTCCAATCGACAAAGAAGTGAACGGAATTACAACAAAAACCATTAAAAAATAAAGTTTTTCTCTATATATGAGTTCATGATTAAAATCAATTACTTATTAATATCGATAAAATAAATACGACATATGGATATATATAATGTAGTGATCTTGCATCATATACATGACGGTAATGATATTCACGACACTCGAAAATTGAATATGTATAATAGTGAATGAATAAAACATGTATCCAATTATATTGGGCGTTGTATATATCTGTCACAGAATTTTTATCATTAAGTATACACATAAAACGGTTCTCTAACATCTCATGTATTATGACAGAGTATTATTGTCACCACAAATTTTTTATGTCGATCCTACATTTAATGATAATGAGCAAACTTTTATTAATACTGAATGACAAACTGACTGTGACCTATATATAAAATTGAAACTAAAACATCTTACTTCATATCAAGATTATTCATTGTGCACGCACAATATTTTATAGCCTCCATATCATTTTATACACATGTATATGTCTGTTTTGTTAATCTTTAATAATAAATGAATATGGTGATACTATGATGAAATATTCAGAGAACGGAATAATATGAAAAAAACATCAAAATTGAGCATATTGAATTTTCTCTGTGATTGATTGCAGTGTTAAAATTAAAAAATAATGGACATAATTCATGAAGCAATACATTAATAATTATACTCAGGGTTTATAATAATGAAAATGTCTAATCACAAATTGCCAAAAGTCTTCTCAGTTTATATTTTTGTCGATGAAAAAAAAATTGAATATGTAATAAAAATTGTTATTAGAAATGGTTTGACGGCCCAACACTAGTAAGAATAAATATAAATATATAATTTGCATATGATACGAGGAATTATAATAATGAAAAAGGTGTCTGATGTATTGACTGAGATTGAGATGTAAAGTTACTTGTGTTACGGGTGAAAGTGCTGTAGACTCGGAGATATAACAGTCTATATAAGTAAACGGTCCGATATACACATATATGTATCGATGTTGGTGAGTTTTAATGTGATAATGAAATTCGACGTCAATTGGTCGTTTTACTTACAAAGAGGCGCGGTTTATTTCCAACAAATGTTAACCCATAATTTTTTTTTTCCTTCGTTTTTATTCGGCTGTCGAACACAATCACAGTGATTCAAGCGAGAAACCTTTACTGTCTCAGGCCTAATACTCGGCACCAGAGGAACCGGTATTATTTTGCTCATATAATTTTCTTTTTTAGTCCGCTTCTTCTTGCACAGTCGTCCATATTTTTTCAACGCTATCCATTTGCAGCTCTTAAAACAAAATTGCAACGCAGACGTCGATATATGTAATATATATGTTTATGCAATGCAATTACATATATTAACCTTTGGGAAATGTAAACCATTTCTATTATTTATTATTGTTTGCTTTTACGCTTCGATTTTTTTCGTTTACTTCCTTTTTTCATTGTAGTAAAAGTGTAATTTTAGGTGAAAGTGACGAAGTCTGAGGGAGTTTCGAGTTTCTATGGCATAAAAAGTGCGAAAAAAAAAAAAAAAAAAGGAAATAGACGTAAAAAAAATACATTGCACGTCCGGTGTCGAATTCGCAGCTCAAGTGCGCATTCTGTTCGAGTTCATGAGGGTGTAAAATCAACGTGGGTAACAGTGCGACATTGAAGGAAACGTATGAAGAAAAAATGTCTATTATTTATTCCGGAGGGAAAGGAAACAAGAAAAAAACAAAATTAAAAGACCAGAAGTGGAAAGAAACAATGTGTGGCGAGTGCTCAACGCACGGGAACAGTCATCAACAAGAAGCCAGTCTCGAGTTGTCCTATGATAAGTTGCGGCGGTAGAGTTTAACATAAAAATAAAAGTCCGAGGGGGAAAAAAAAAAAAAATATAACTGTGTATGTACCGGAGAGTGAAAAGAAAGGAAAGAATAAATGAGCCAATACGAGAACCAGTTGATTTTTGATGCATTTCACATTTTCTAAAACAATTCTATGTTAATTCAAAAGCGCCAATTTCTATGAAGCAATTGAAATTAATTTCACAATTTATATATTGAATTAATATTTCAATAATAAATACTACAATATTTTTGCTCATATATGTGTATATTGAATTATTCACTGCAAAGTAAAACAAAGACTTTACAATCTTGTTAAGCTGTTCTTCGAAGCCATAAAGCGTTATTAAGCTCGTGGTAGGGAAAAAAAGAAGTCTCAAACGTCGAAAGAAAAAATAAATGTAGAAATAAAACAAATGCACAAGACTCAGTAAGCTTCTTCTAAACCTAAATAAAAATTATCCTCGAATTGGTTTAATCCCAAATAAACATACACCAAGGATAACAGAATTGAATAAATATAAATCTCTGTAACTAGAATGCAGCAAAATGACGAAATTCTTCCGAGTTATCATGCCTCTCGAATAATAATAAACCACACTCATATAACAAATAAAATTCATTGAAAAAAAGTTCTCGCGATATTTCTAAAGAATGGAAATAGCAGAATAGATGGAAGAACTTTCGTGAATAGAATTGAACGGAAAAATTCTCTGCAACCATCTTTACATCTGGTTGTTGGAAACAGAAGTAATAAAATCTAGATAGTTATACTTCAGATCAATTTTCATAAACTTTGAGTATGCGTTGCAGAGAATACAAATATTCTAATTATATACGTGACATTTTAAGGAAACAATTCGATTTCACAGCAAGACAACTTTATGATAGTTTGATTTCATCATCAAGCGCGAAAGATTGGAAGAATAGTGCTGTTAATATTTTACAATGTATTGGATCATATATTTGAACTATACCAGTGTCGTATGACAGTATGAGATGAGAATGTTCAGAGAACGTGAACTTGATGCAAGTTGTCCAGTGTCGTATTCTCCGAACGTATCGTGTGAGACATGACCGACACTGTATACCTTTCTTTTAGTTCTCGTTGGCTTTGAATTACGGAATCAATTAACAAGAAGGAACAAACGTTAATATGTAACATACACAAACATAAATAACATCATCCGTACTAGCAATATCTTCGCTGTAAATTTGTTCGCATTATTATTGGATTAATCTCAAGTTTACACATATACAATGGACTTAAACTTGAAACTAAACTTGTTACATGCTCTTGATGAGTATTATCAAGTATGAAACATTATATTGCGCACCGACACACATATACATTCAATAGATATATTAAATACATATGTTGGTGTAGCATCATTAATAAACGTATTTACCACACTGTTTATCTATAATTGTCATTATGAAATGACAGAAAAAGACATTATATACCGCTTGACTATCCTTTGAATAAATATATATATAAATAATGAATATATACTACATATGTATATAGAGAGGAATGAAATAGAAGACAAGAGAAATAAAGAGAATATGAGAGGTTAAGAATATATAATGCCCTGAGATACATTTGTATACTGCCTACGTTTGCAGGTGCTCTTGACATTTGAAATGAGACGAGTGAAGTCTGCCAAGACGACTCTTGTTGAAGATGCTGAGAGACAGAGAAAGGTAGTGTGTGAAAGAAAGAAAGAGAGTGAGATACACGGAAGTGCATTTGTAAAACGACGAGCATTATTACCTGTTTTGCAATGACGAAGGTTAAGGTATATTACAAAATGCTCACGTTTGTTTTATTTTACAAATATTTATTGCAATGCTATCAATTTTATTTGCTTAATAATGTGTATAGGGGTATGAACACTGATGATGACAAGCATTCATGTCAAAACGTCGTTCAAATATATTATTCAAAACATCTATCAATAAAATTGATCGAAGATACCTTTTGGATGTACACAGAGTTGAAGTAATGATCACATAGATATATAGTTGCATATTTGCAAATTACACTGGCAGTCACAATTTCTATTCATACGTAGTATTAAAAAATTATCATTTGATGAACTTAATAGACCTATAAATTAACAAAATCGTTGAGGAAAATGCAACATATATTATTTCCTGGTACGTGTGCTTAACGCCACGTCTATTGTAGAAGGGACCAATGAACCATGACGACCAAGTTTACAATAACATGTTACAGACACTCTGATGACGGGCTTTGAAGTATAATATAATGATCATTATTTTTCCTTCAGTCGTTTTATTTTATTCTACCGTTTTTTTTTTTTTAATGACACTCTGAATATGTTTGTGATCGCGTGCATTAATGTGATAATGTAGGCGTTAATGTTACACAAAACAACGTACCCTAATGAATGAAATATATATATGTACATATATAGAAAATACTCGAGTTAGACACCAAGTGACAGTAACTTCCCAACTAAATATAAATGTATATATACATGTATATGCTTGAAATTGTTCCCAACACTTTCTCCTTACGCACCATGTCAACGACACGCCATCAGTATTATAACTGCCACACTGATTTCCCATCATGATTGTAATTAACCTCTTCAGCTGTGTATATAAGTGTTGCGAAACACTCTCAAAGGGACTTGTAAGTGAAATAATAATAAGTGACGCGTGCCTGTACAAGAGTCATAAAGCTCACTAAAGATATTGAGAATTTCTGAATTATTCAGAATAAATTCATATTGATATTCACGGTGGAAAGAGATTCTTATCTCGAATGATATAGGAACAAAATGTATATTGAGTTGATGAGTTGCTTCCGAAATTTACGAGACGTCGATTATCGTGAAACTGCACCAAATGTTTCCAAATTTTATTAATATTTCTAAACATTATATCAAGAATTAAAATTTATATCTAATCTTTCATCTAGTGATGTAACTACGTTAAATAATGTTTAATTGCATAAGTTGAAAAAATATCTGCATGTTCGTGGATGGAAACAGTGTTGAGGAGTGGGCCAAGGTTAAATTGCAATTTGTAAAACCATTTCCTTTATTTTTTTTTTTTGTGTACATACGTAATATTTGCGGCACTCCCCTTTCGTGAGAAACTAATCTTCACCCGGATATTCACTACATCGCGTGCGTGTTCTAAACTCTGAACGCCCTGAAAATTCCAAATTAATACGTGAGCTTGAGAGAATACAATGAATGTTATGAATATTATACGTACATACATACACGTATTATAAACAGTAACTGGATTCAGATAATTTTACACGTAATTTGTACATCAATATAAATCAATTGAATTAATTATATGAAGTTGTTGTGAGAAGGAATTTCATATTACAGTTTTGAATGATTTTTTTTTTCATACAATTAATGTTCTGTTAAACTCAACTAAAGTTGTTATTGTTCAAAAAAATTAATCCAATATTATTCATAAATTTTTCAATTGCACTTTATCACTGCACTAACTCCAAATTAAACGTCAACAATAGATGAAACATCCTCCTACACCGAGTTGCAAATCTCTCACTATATACCTGATTACCCATATACGCTTGCTAAACCGTTAAAACCCACACATATGAATATGTATACATATACATTTGAAATTAACTTGAACATTTCGTTAGCACAATCCCAGTTGAGTGTATACGATTAAATGCACGTTATAGTAATTTTTGTTCGTGGTCAGAAATTCCATTTTCACTCTCGACGATGAATCAGCGTACAACTGACTACGAGGAAAAGAGAAAGAGAAATAGTGGGAAGTTCAGCGACCGCGGACGGCCCACCATCGACCTCTCCAGAGCATTGCGCTGACCCACCTACTTGTCCCTTATTACCCACGTGATTCTCCGACACATTTTACTAAACCATACCGTACTCACAGTGCACTATAATCCACCTACGCGTGTCTGCACACACCAACCATATTTGAATTTACAAACACTTTTAACTGCAATTTCGTATATTATTTTTATTTTTTTTTTTCCATCTGTCATTGTCATTTTGATTATACAATTTGTAACTCAATTTCAATTCATTGATTAATTGTGAAATTGAAAGGAATTATATGTGGATATCATTCACTGTGAATGTCATCGATTGATGTATATTGTGCATGGAAACATTTTACGGATAAGCATCAACATTATTTGTGTATATTGTATAAAACTATTAAAAAGGAGCTTAATTTTAATGGAAACAATTCTTCTACAGAACAATTGACCTAATAAGACAATAAATATTATACTAATGTGAGGCATTTGGGTAATTCATACTCCTCAATTCAATTTTGTGGGTGACGTAACATAAATTTATCAATGACGAATATTGACCTGAATTTGTAAATATGATTAGCAAAATTACTTTAAAAATGACATAATATTCATGCATTATCTAATTATATTGTGATTAAATAATTACATTAAGTAATTCCCTTTTGCAAAAGTAATTTTTCAAATGCATTTCCATTTTTGTTCCAGGAATTATTTTTATTATAATTTTATTTCTACTTGTTCATTTTCATTAATGCAACTTATGTTGAGAACATTCACGGTCCACGCGATTACTAAATTACACTCACCTAGTAATTACTTAATTTTCATACTGGTAAACACTCTGCGTGATTACCATATAAAGAAGCCATAAATATATTGCGTTTGTCTATATATATCTTCAAAGGTATTTATATAGAATATATATATTTAAATATTTTTACTCGTATTAAATTACGCTTTTTTTCACACATGTAATTTTCTCAATAACACATATTTACATTCTGCATATCCTAATAGCACGCGACTGACGAAAAATTGTATTCATTCGTATACAATTATATTTTATATTCATACACAAATTACATTGAACTAATACATAACAGTATTTTCAACTGATAATTAACGATGTCATTCATTATCTTCCACTCAATCAAGGTTGATAACAAACACGTCATCACTCACCAACTTTCACATACGTATCATCAAATTCCTTATGATTGATTTAAATTTTCAATTTCAAAAATTGTTCCAAAAAATATATTGAACAATTTCCATCATGAATCTGCAGCATGTCAATCATTAGTTCGAGGAATATTATATGAAAAATTAAAATTCATTCATTCAAAGATAGAACTTAAATTTCTCAGAGCATTATTCATACAAGTTTAACCAAACAATAACCATGTACAACGTGTCAAATACAATTGCACGTGGCTACAAGCGACTATTTCTCTCCAACGTTTCAGTGGGTCAACGAAGAAAGTAGTTTATACCAATACACATAGTTAAGAGTGGCCATTTATACAAACTGGCTATTTACTCGTTTAACTAGTGCGGTTGGGAGGCGACTCCATAGTGCGCACGAGCGATCGCGCGCGCGCGAAATATATTCGCTTTTGTATAGCAGTGTTCAATCGCTGAGATGCGAAATAATCGCGTCTTTCGTTCGTTCACGCGCGCGCGCGCGCGCGACTGCGCCTTGATCGATGCCGGGAAAAAGGATCGATAATTGAGATTTATCGCGTGTGAGCCGATACTTAAGTCGACGCGCGAGCCCTCACGCTTCAATATATACGTATATATAAATTTGTTGTGCCTTGAGAACTTATATTACTCAAAGGATTCGTATATTTCACTTTCACATATAAACACAAACGACGTTGTTATCGCAAATTTGAACAAGTTGATTTTGAACAATCAATTTTTGAATCACTATAATTATAAGGGCCAATTTTTCAAGTTCATTTTTCTCTACGAATATTTATTGAAACGGATAGATATTGCGAATAATTATTTTGTAAAATAATTATTCATTTGCGAATAAACTTTTACATGATTAATTGCCAGGATAGGATTGAAGAAAAAAATGTGTGAAAAATAAAAACAAAAATTAATTGAAAGAACGAGAAAAAAAAAAAAAGAAAAAAAAATTGTGATAATAAATACAACCAATTTTGCATGTCTCTACACGTGGTATTATCCCTGCATTAATGAAAGGAACGATCACGGTGCACCGGGAATCATGCAAGCACGCGGAGAGTAATCCCACGAGGCTCTGGCACTCTTTATCTTTTTATTTTTCTTTTCTCGTTCTCTCTGTCTCGGAGAGTAGCGCAGGCAAGTGAACGCTCTCGCGCGCGCGCATGAATCTCCGCTATCTTATATACATATATATGTATATATGTATGCATGTATGTAAAAGAATTTGTCCGCACTTGTACGCCACAAGGACGCAACCTCGTGAGTATATGGAGAAAGAGATACAGAGTACAGACAGAGAGTGTATGTTCTTAATCTTCTCATTCATTCTTTGTCTTGTTCAATCTCTCTGTTTTATTCGATTGTAGATTCTCTATTACACAAATGAAATATATAAATATATACATGAGAATCAATGTGAAACCCTATATGGAATCAATATAGGGAGGAATGGTTGGAATTGATCAAACAATCGCCTGGAAAATCATTCTGTTTTTTTTTTATTTTTCTAAACAAAAGTTCATATAATTCTCTTCAATACAGCTGTCATTTTTTCTCGACACATCATAGATTTTCATCATGAAAGCAAGAAATATCTGAGAAATTAAAATAAATTTAGTCGAAGGAACAATAAAGTTCTCTTGCCATTTTACTTTAAACATTTATTTTATTTTATTTTTTGAGTTATGTCAAAGTTCGATGGTCTCGCAGCAATGCGTAATTGGGAAGTTCGTATACGTCGTACGATCGACCGTGCGATAACCCGATGAGGTAGTGTGCACGCGCAAGCCAAGTATTGCTACGGGCAAGGACAAGTAGGACCTTGACATTCCGTAGATTAAATTCTATTTATTCGTTTGTATACGCGTGCGGGAGGATATATCGATATAACTGCCGCACATTTTCATAGTTCATGTGTTTATTTACAAATAAATAAATAAGTGAAAAATATGATGAAAAAAAAAAAAAAAACCATAGCTGCTTATATACTGCACTTGCAGTGTTGTGCAGAATGCGATTTGAATATTTATAGCGAGGACGATCGATCGATGGGATGATAAAAAACAATAATTATTAATCCTTTTATTCACTTTTTTCTCAATACTTGAGCTCAGTTAATACACGAATATAAATTGTAATTGATTATCCATTAACTCATTACTTGCAATCATATTACATGGCAACGGATGAATGCGTTCTTTGTTTCATTCTCTCCCTTTATTTATAATAATTCATTCATCCTGTGATTAATTGAAACAATTTAATTCTCCTCCCTATGATTGATGAAGCGTTGCTAAATCATTTGAATAAAAAGAACCACATCATTGTTTCATTTTCTCTATTGATTTTGGACTTCACCACAGTATCAGAATCGTGATTTGAAGTCAAGTGAGCTTGACGAAAAAATAAATAGAATGGAAAAAAAAAAAAACGATACTGTATACATAACCCAGAAATTATGAGAGAGAGTTTTATTAATTAGTAACTGAGCAAATTCATTCGCGTGATATCATTCGAATGTACAAATATCTCGTATAATTTTATTACATATTAATAACATGATGGAAAATTTGAATTTATCTCCAAGAAGAATTCGGAAAATTAAAATCAAATAATAGAATCAATAAATAAAATGAGAAAATGAAACAGTGTCAGGAAACAAAAGTGATCGGATATGAATCAGAAATGAATACACGTGAGCTAATGTAACAGATAATAATGCAATTGGTTCCGTTTCACAGCCTAAGTAAATTACACAAGCTCTCCAAGTTTCGAATGCAAGTTAACTTTTATGAAGGTCGCATATTTTCCATACGCAACCAAGTGAACAATCGAAAGTCGAAAGCGAGTAGAGGTATTCATTCATTTATTGATGCGGGCACCGCGTCAAGTGCATCAACTATATGGGTAAAGACAGAATGGCGAAATAATAATTGTGTGTATGTGTGTGTATTTAGAAAAGTAAGATAAAAAAAACATATAAAATGAGCAAAGATTGTGATGATTGATGACACGCACCATCTCTGCGAACGCAGTGTGTCTGTAGAGATCACATTTTCCGTTGGATAAAATCACGTTAAGTCAACAATCGTGTTCGTAAATTATTGGTATACGCAATTTATTGGACCAGTGATTCGAGAGAGTTAAACTTTTGCTTTCAATTCAATTATAAGTTTAAAAATGCTCCAACCAATTGTTTTTTCTTCTTTCATTATTATCCATTGAAGAGGTATTCCATTTATAATTCTTACAGAGTTTTTTTCTTTTGTAAAAATCCTTTCACGTTCTTAATGTGCAAGAATCATAAGAAAATAGAACGCAAGAATGATTTGCTTATTTTTTTATACAAAATATGAAAGTGTCCTTTTAATAATAAAATGTATATGAATTAGTGCGCAATTATGAGAATGTAGAATAATTCAACATCAAAATCTATTATTGCGAATTCTTTGTTGTGGCAAATATTCATTACCGTATATAAAGTTGAAGAGCGTCGAATCGCGTGTAACAGAATACTTGTTCAACTCACCCCTCTCGCCCCACTCTCTTTGTATATATATATATATATAGATATATGCAGCGCAATTCTCGTTTCCGGGATTCATTAGGACCGTGAGTATAATAAGTTCGTGAAGGGTCCAGAGGATGCTCGTTAGGCCACATTGGTGCGACGATACTACAAAGAAGAATGAGGAGAAAGAAGTATGAAAATGAAAAAAAAAAAAAAAAGAAAAATCGAGAAATGGAGTTCAATGCTAACCACAGCGGAAACGTTTGAAGATATCATAATGAAGATTTAAGAATGATGGAGAAAAATAACCATCAGGCATCCAACGAACAAGGAATATCCGTCAAATGGGAGGGGGAAAAAAAAATAGATGCACAACGGAAATGGTTGACGAGTTGAAGACAGAATGAAGGAGAAAATAAAAACTTCTAATGGCTGTTGAAGATTCCCTTTAGTATTATAGGACAAACAACAAGATGGTAGAAATGTCAAAGTTGCACTTGAGCTATATGAAAATTAGTTCGCTATTTATATATATGTACATGGATAATTTATATAGAGCTCTTTAGAGAGTCGAAACTTCAAGATATATATATGTATATATATGCATATGAGTAATTGATATGCGGGTGAGGAAGTAATTAAGATGGAGCGCTGGCCACGACTCGTGACAATGTCTGCTGGCACGAGACCAAACGAGAGAATTGAACATACCAGACTTCAGCGAGAAAGGGTGAAAGACAAACAGACAGATAGAGATACCTCAATGTGCGGCAGTTTCTCATGGCGCTAAAATATTTGTCTTCATTATTCTTAAGTATGTATTACATTTCATTAGAAAAAAAAAATATATATATATATATTTCAAAAATAATTCGGGTTTCTTTTATCAGGCAAAACAGTAATTTGTAGGTATATGAAGAGAGCCTAGATAATTTACCACCAGAAACATATGATAAGAGGTATATATATTACCAAGCAAGTCCAATTATAACGCGGTGGAGCGAATAATTGAAGGGTATCTCGCGGCACAGATGCATACTATCTATATATTGGTGCGCATTGAGCTAATGATCGCAAGAGTCTTTACCACATCACGTGATCCATAAGATTGCAAGAAAGCAGAGTTGTATGTTCGGACGATTTACACGTGGAATAGTAAGATAGTTTTTAGGATCACGTTTAGTGTGCTGTGGTATATGAAATCGCGTGCCTTTGCTTGTGAGTATATGTAAATGTGTGAGTGTGTAAAGTACATATGTGATTGCACGTTCATTATTTCCGCGCACGAGCAAGGAGTATCATTTCAAACTGCTAAATGAAAATGTTACTTTAATAAAATTCGAAACAACCATAAAATAATTTAATTATGTTATCGTCAAAATGTTTTCGATTACAGTTGCGTTTATATTCTAGTTAATTTATAATTATGTAATACGGAAAATAAAAAAAAACAATAATTATATAGTGAAAATATATTGGATACATGTGTGTAAAGTATTTGTATAAGAGTTATCTTTTACTGTTAGCCTGAAGTATTTCACCCGATAAGGTCATTTGTATCCCATGCTGAATGTGTATATGTTGGCTCAAGAGATCGATTAATCGCAACGAGAGTTACACTTTCTCGCTCTCGTACAAACACACATACACACATATATAGACACACGTGCCTTTGGTAACCCGCCCGCTTTATGTTACGCTACACGCCGGACATACAAAGTCACTTGCTTCTCGAAGCCAATCTCACGACATCGTATATGTCCACTAAACAACATAACTAAAATATAAATTCTGCAATGCCATAGAATAAACATACATATGTAAATGTATGGAAAAATCCGAAGTAGGAATGAAAAGTACTGTGAATAAAACCGAAGAAAGAAAAATTGAGTTAGATGTACAGAAAAAAATGAATAAAATATTTATTAATGATGCAGTATTTTTGTTTCAAGTGTCATGAAAACGGAAGAAGTGAAGAAGTGATAAAATGTCAACGAGGAATGGAGAACAAAGTGCACATATGTTTCCACGACTTTTAGATAATAAATAATGATATATTTATGAAAGCACATATTCGCCCACACTATTTGCACGTCTGTTGTTTTTTTTCATTATATATATATTTTTGTTTTTCGAATTGAATACGTTTCACAGATCCATAATAGCACAGATATACACGTATACAAAATCACACAGTCATTGGTGTTATGCTGATGGCAAACACGCACGAGCGCATCTCTCACGCGATAACTGCTTATTTTACTTATAGGGGAATATATGGTAGTTACCCAGTATATATATGATGAAGGAAATGACCGTATAGGTTAGTGCGGACGGTAAGTGCATCATCGTTGGCATTGCAATACACTGTTGTTGCTTGGTGTATACCATCAAGAATGGTTGAACGATGATTAATGTGTTTATGGGCGCGAACAAACTCGACAAATCCATCAGGTCATATACATCCAACGTTAGAGTATATGAACATATATGTGGATATTATGGTAAACTAAACGTCGTCACGTTGACATTGTAATCAATTTATTAACATTATGAATGAATAAAAGCACGTTGAGAATGCAATTAGATTTTTATTTTGGATTTTAATATACATGAAAAAAATAATTAATGCGATAACATTCTCTATATTTTTTCTCTACCATCATTCGCTGTCGGAATACAGTCAAACAAATAATAATAACGAAACAGGGAGGGTCCATCAGAGATATACGGTGGTTCTCCTTTTTTCACATTATATCAAATGACAAATAATTTTTCAAAACGCCCTCATCTAATTGACATATGGAATAGTTAGTGCTGCCAATAAAAAAACATCCATAAATATTCTCCCTTTTAATCAAATTGTTTTTCGTAATGAATAAATTTGCGTCCAAATTGTTCCACGCATTTGAACATCAATGCAATTATTATTATTATTATCACTATAATTCGGATATTCATTATTGATTCAATAACATAAAGTGGTGTCGTAAAATGAAATTGATATTGCAGATGAAATTGAAATAAATAAATATAAAATGATGAGTTTTAACTTGAGGGTTTTATGCCAAAGGGGTTATTTGAGGTAAATCGGTGGGAGCGATTAATCGACATTGAATCGTGGAACATTAGCATTTAAAGGGCTCAACTACTTGTGTGCAGCCCTGCGGCGACTGGTGGAACGCGGCACGCGAATTTATTATCCTGGTCGAATGAAAGTTAACGTCCGTCGTGTGTCCTCGTGTCCGTCACAGAGTCCCTATGCATCTTCTCTCCTCCCTTCTCTCTCTTTCTCTCTTATTCCAAAGACAAAATTAACCACATTCACATTTATACATGACTGGTGTACATGCAGGGAAATCCGTACGTAGAATCAACTGACCATGGCTTTAGCTGACTTGTCTTCTCTCTGGAAACACTACACGCATGTTGCTACTATAAACTGCTACGATATATATACGATTGTCTCATCGTATTCGCTCTTTCCTTTTTTTGTTTTTCTTTCCAGTGTGTCTATGTGTGTTCTCTTCTCATATCTCTCACTCGCGCACACAGTAACATGGCAGGCAGCGCGCACTCCTCCGCACAATTATTCGTCGCGTAACATACAAAGAAGAGGAGATCACTATCGCTTTTCTACGTGAAGCTCGTGAGCTCGACGACGATCGATTTGCATTTAAGAATTTATCACAACTCGACTGTCCACCATTGCTAAATGGTTGATAATTCGCTGAGAATGAATTAACATAATTCTATCGAAGAAGATAAATCAACAGACAAATAGCAGATGAGCTTTTTCTTTTTTCTTGTTCACCTGGTTTCAAACAAAAATCAAATAAACAAAATTCTTCATTATTTATTATAACCATCTTTTTTCGCGATGAGAAAAAAATAAATTTAACTATTATACACCGAGTCAATGTAACATGAAGATTGATCTGTAAACGCCATCGTGAACAACGTTCCCGTGCGGATGACCCACCTTCAAGTCATTCCAATTAAATGTCTGTCAGTCGTATATAGAAAACCGGACGAAATCGTGATACAGATTCGATCGGCATTTCGTGACGGTCGTGACTGGGCGTACGTCTCTCTCCTCTATATCGTCCACTAACTTTTTATTTTCTTTTAGTTCATTTTTTTCATTATTTAATTCACAATATAATGGCATTAAACATTATACAATACAAAATATTCAAATAGAATATAGCCTTACTACTCGATATATTGCAATAAATTTAATTCTAATTGTGCAATTAAGAGAGAAAACATCGCAATAATAAATTCCATAAATTGTATTCCGCTCGCTGTTTGATTCTATATCGATTTCATTGATTGGATTCCATGAAGAGTGACTCTGCTACACAAGAATTTTTTGATATCAAAAATAAATTATAATTCCTATCATATCTACAACATATGACAGAGGAGCTATAAACTTATATATGTATAAGTATGTGTGTTTATTTAAGCCTAGAGGGAATAAATAAACGAGTCAGAGTGAGAAAATGAGGTCGATCGACGTGAGCTCCATCTCAGGGAGCTGATCAACATTATTTTATACACCTATATAAACTTGTGAAAAAAAAAAAAAAGAAAAAAAAAGTGAGACAGTAGAGCACAAATGTGTTAATCGAAACTCTCGAGGTATATTGGACCTACAACATATCCTCAGGCACATTATTACACATCACTTCGTGTTCTTTGCGTTTGTATATAACGAGACACAAACTTCTCTCGGCTCCGTCTCACTTGTAATCGCTTCTCTGTAAATGCTTTTTTTTTTTTTTTCTCAACTTTCGACTTCCACCAGGAAGAGGGAAAGGCGTGACCGACGAAGCAGCGATTGGACGAGTATAAAAAAAAGATGAAAGGATGAGAAAGGAAGAGTATATTGTCTCACGCAATATTTTTTTTTCTCGTCCACTTTGTTTGAATATATTATTAACGAGAAAAAAAAAAAAAAGTGAAAAATGATAATAATAAAATAAAAACTATTATTGATTGAATGGTTTGTATTGAGAAAGGACAATGACTCACATGGAAACGCATAATTATTTTCTGTCGTCCCATAATTATAATCGAGATTTATTGAAAAATAGATCAAGAGTCAAAATTTTTAACAATAGAAGACAATACTTGCTATTCAAATTATAATTTCTATATTTTCGTTTTTCTTCCACATTTCAATATGAATATTCTAATCGTATTTTCTCAAAACTATATACTTATATTTCATCGTAACATATATAATTTGAATCTTCAACTTCTATAGACGAATGTTCATTTATATATTGTGCAGCCTCTCGCTAACAGACTCGTTGCCACTGCATCTGGAAAATCATCTCATGAAGCAGTTTAATATACCTATATAGATGTTCAAAGAAGCACGCAGGGCCATGGAAAGGTTACGTGTGCAACTCCTCCGCAAAACACTTGGTGAAACGAGCTCTGTTGCACGATGGACTTCAAGAGCACGTGCCACGGTCACGCGTATTTTAGCTCTCTTGCGCACAGCTATATATCCTCTCGTCAATTGACTCGCTCTCTTTTTATCTCTCATTCGTTCACCATCAGCCATTCTCCACCATTACAATTTACTTTTGCATCAATCACGCAATCTCACAAACATTTTCATTCGCTCAATTAACGCTAGTAAATTGCACAATAATTTACAAACAAATATGGAAGAGAAAAAATTTAATTTGTCTGTTTATTCATTCAATTATTTAATTATTTTTTTATTTTTTTTTTTTTTCCCCCCATTAATGTGAAAAATAAAAATTATGAAATAAATTTTGCTTAATCAGAATATGCATTATATCGATCAATATCACGGACCTACTTAACAATTCGTCGAGCAACTTGAATGTTAATTTACTTGGCGGAACGTGCGGTGGTGGACCATTTTATAAAACAAAAGTGCAGTGTGGAGTGAAGATAACGGGAGTTGAAACGCGCGAGAGTCCTCGCGGCGGGCTTCCGGAATTCCGTTAGATCCAGGGCTATGTGTACATACTACACCAGCACTTTGAACACTGCCAACTCGTGCACTATCGCGCCCACTATTTCCCTCTTTTCGCACACCGCCTTGGTCGCACTCTACTCTCATACGCCAATGTGACTTCTTGCCCATTTCCATAATCAATTGAGAACAGCGAAATGCTTTCCACTCGATGAACATCCAAGCTGAACGGTCCAGTATGCATATATATATATCTCTATATACTCACGTTACATTTCGTATCTATTCTCTATCCTACATTGCTATTTTGTATTTGATCCTGAGGATAAGTTCAATGTCTTTCTCATTTCATCATGACTTGATTACTGGGGTAAAATAAAATGTTCATTAATTTTCGACATATGTTCAACACTGATGACCAGAGCTACGTGAATAACTTATTGTTCACACAAATATGTTCGACAATACAGTAATATATTTATTTCAACCTAACAATTATTTTAATGACATTATAAATGAGTGCCAAATATTTCACATATACTTAATTTTCTTTATTTTTTTTTTTTTTTCGTGGATTATACGACTTCCGAGTATATATACACACCAGTTGAAAGTATACTGACAAGGCACGTGCGAGACCAGTGGTAAATGCCCGATTGTATAAACTCCAAGCGGCAAGATAAGGAATATTTATTTAACGACTAGAACAAAATCAATGAACCGAGAAAAGGGATTTATACACTGTTTCAATTCACGTATATACTTCGCGCCAACATAACAGTTATTCAAACTTGTACTAACACGTCAATGTATTGCTCGCAAAACTTGAATGAATTAAAAAGCCAAATCCCTTGTGGTTGAGTCTGTGTATTCAGCTTGGTTATAAAATAATAAATATATGGACGAAAAATGAATTCATAAGAACGCCATCCCCGTCTCAACATAAAATAAACAATAATTTTTTTCTCCTACGTAAATTTGATGTGCCGGAACTTGAAACTCAATATCAGTTGTAGAATGCATCGTCTGTATTTGTACATATGTTTTTCTCGGTGTCAAATATTCATGTCGTTAAATTTCGTCCGACAAACATATGTGTATAAATACATATATACATAGATTGTTTGTGCGCATGAAATAAATGGAGAGGAGAATGAAAATAAAGACGCGAGAGGGCCGTTACAGTTAGTATAAATGAGAGGCGGCCATGTATAACGATTCATAGCGCGAAACTACACTGGGTAATCAACCGGCAAAGACGGTAACGAGACAATACGAAAAAAAAAAAAAAAAAAGAGGAAAAACTTTGAATGCACTTGGAAAATAAAAATAAACGATCTGAGAAGCGTTTGAAATTATTGAACCGTTATATGTTCGAGCATGAAACAATAAACGTTTATTCAAGTTATATCACTGTATAACGTGATTTTATTATTTCGACTCTATAGAATTGAATAATTTAGACATATTTAATATTTTTCAGTGTAAATAGTATGAATTATTCATATGAAATCGTTGCGTGTATGAAAAAAATATTTATTACAATAATTATTCTCTCTTCATTAAATAAAATATTTCAGTATCGGTCAAAAGAATAAATTAAATCAATACAATAAATATAGATTAATTAAACATAAGTGATTCGAAGTAAAATAAATAATAAAGAGAATGTGATGTGTCGATTGATGATATGGTCGCCACAAGAAAACCACTACGGTACATCACACCACAAACCACTGTGAAAATAACCCAAAAAAAAAAAAGAACATTAATTGATTTTGCGTCATCCCCACAGAGGCAACCACATTGGGAAGGGTGATAATATAACGTAGCAGTGCCCCTGTGCCGAAACGAAAAAAAAAATGTCGTGATCAATGATGTAACTATGTGACGGATGACCATATGAGGAACGATGAAGCGACGTGTAATCATGATGACGTGTGAGACTGCATCCATTCAATTTAGACCACCACCACCAAGATGTCTTTTTTTTTTTTGCCCACTCATCCATCGAGGATCAATGAAATCAAAAGAACATTCGACAACGAAAAATGAAAATAATAATAATAATAATAATGATAAATGAAATGTTAATACATTAATTCGGTCGATAAAATCATATTGCACTGGCATTAAAGCGATTTCATAGCATAATGGCAGAATGGAGAAAAAAAGCATAGTGGGCGAAGAGATAATAAATAACAATCAAACAAAGACGAAGGAAAACCAAAATAACAATGTATATAAAGCTCAAGAGAAGTAAGAAGAAGTGCACAGAGGAAAGAAGCGTTGTTGAAAGTTTTAGGGATGAAAAACTTTGCGAAATGAATAACGAGAAAACTGTATAATACATGGAAATTTATGTTCAATATTTGAGTGTCGAAAATTTTATTATTTATAACATATTGTTCTGAAATTTTCGAATTAATATTCCAATCTGTGAGATGAAATAACGGTTATATTTGAAAAGGCGAGAGAATCTGCCCGATCGTGGGGCGCGATTACAATAAAATCAACAGCAAGACAAACCTCACCACGCGCGTAGCCAACCTCGATTCTAATTAATTATATCGATAACGCAATGGCGCGGTCACTTTGTAAGCTTGTTTCTATATATATATATATATATATACGCTGAGAGACGTTTTCTCGCGTGTGTTACTCGCATGTAAGAACAACCCATGCAATTCTTCCCACCATGCAGTTGGTTGTTGGTGTAGACATTAGTATAGATAGTGAATATACCAGAGGCGCCAGATGAAATCGAGAATGGTCGAGAAGGCCAATTGAACATCACAAATTGAGGGGGAAAAAAAAAAAAAAAACTTGCGGAAATGTTTTATTCTAGAATGACTATAATTTATGCCGATCGAGTGCATAAGTTATAATTAATAAAATGTCGGTATGATATGTTGCAAAAAAAAGGAAAAAAATTTCGAAATATACTCTAAGAAATCAGCTATATTATTTCTGTGGTTTCACAATCTCCAACAATTATAATTATTTATTTTCATACCGCAAAACGACTTTTAGAAGTGCAAAATATTTTTAAATTTGATTATGTACACAAATTATTATTTGCATAAGTTTCATTTTACTACTGATGTAGATGAACGTGTGTGAAAAACTTTGATTACATATCGTTAGAATTTGTTCATGCATTCCGTCGATAAACTATTGAAAATTATTTTTTTCACCATGTATTAAAAAATTGTATATTGCTTTCACAGTCATTAATGCCAAGTAGTAGTAATCTTATACAATTATCCTGTACGTCGAGAAAACAAGAAGATGTTTACGACTCATTTTGTGTCCACCTTGAGTGATCAAGGGAGAAATTTATTCAGATGTTTATGAGTGAAAGTAATGCATTTACGCTTGAAGAATAGTCTAAGCGTTTGCATACATAGAATTATACCGTTGTCATTGAAAACAAATTTGATTCATTCCCCATGTTCCTCTACGATTTTCCTTTGTTCAGTATTTTTTGTTATCAGTGCGAAATTATTCTAGTTATTACTACTCACTGAACACAAAAGGAACGTGATCATATAGGCAATTGAAATTCATTTCCAATCTTTCGTCTGATGATAACACTACTTCGACTATGAGTCCCGACAACCAGCAGTTGTAAGTGACATAGAAAGAGATTGTAATAAGACATTAATAGGTGCAATCACCAGTAATAAATGTAACTACTGTTGGTGCTGTTGCGTTCTAAATATTCTATGACGAACCACTGCCTACACATTTGATGCAAAAAAATAAGCCCATTATCTTTCCCTATGAATTTAATAATGTACAATACGCGTAGGCATTTGATTCAAACATTTTGATTTACATTAAATAAATTTATCTTCCAATTTATATTTCTGTCAACAAAAAAATCGATTGTAATGCAGTTAAATTACGACGATAATAAAGTGAATAGAAAATCGTTGTGTGTCACCGAATATATCACGAGGTGAAAGTTGAGGAATTAAATAAATAACAAGGAACAATAATCCGAACTCTATTATAACGACGCAACTTCATCAAAAAGGAATGAGTGTGTCAAATCAAGTGATATGATAATGAGTCTTCGCGGATATGGAAAGGAATAAAGAAGAAGGAAAAATGTGCGATGCAACAAAACACAATAATATCATTACACACCCCGATATTCCCTCATCACTTTTCAGAATATACCACCTGAGATACCTGCAAACTAATTAATTAAATAGTCTGAGCGTGAGAAAAATTCTGTTTGAATGCAAGACAATTGTATAGGGTAAATGTGGCAAGAGTGGAATAGTTTAGAATAGAATTGAGTGCGCGGGCACCATAAATGGCATGTGTTTAACTGTCGGACGAACTCTTGGGCTGCCACTCATTTAATACTACCAAGTATTTCCCACGTATGATTGGGTCAAATACATATGAAAAATGTGCTGAATCGCCAAGCGGTAAAATTTCTTCTCCTATTTTTGTCTTCCTATTTCATGTTTCTAAAATCTCGGATTCATCTTTTCGAATGACACACTCACATCATACATGTAAATCTATTCTACTTCATATATGTCAGCTAAATTTTTCTCCAGAAAAAGTTCAATAGAAGATGCTACATGCATATATGATAATCTCATTTCTCACGACTTCAATGCAACAACATTTAATATACTCGGTGTCGTAGACAACAAGCTACGTTGTAATACAATTCCTAACAAAGATAAGAGGAATTATCGCGTGACAAAACGACGCGCGAGCTCTGTGAGAAATCATGCGGTTGACTGAACATTAAACAACTTTTTTTTCACCACTGTCATATAAATATGAAATTTTTTAAATAATTGTTGGTTGTCATAGTGGAAAGAGAATAATAACAAAAGAAATATACAGAAAAGAATTTATGCAGATATGTAATTCTATTTATTAACTTTTTTTTTGTCAATTATTATAGGAACCATATGTTGAAATTATTGAACGCACGTGACAGACGCGCGCGTACATGTGCGGTGATAATTCAATAGCTCATATAGTACCGAACGGTATACTAAAAGTGAGACAGAGGTGGAGAGTGATGAAACGAGAGAAGTTGTATATATGCGGTTATGTGGACATATATTTCAGTGTACAGAAACGTCTGTTACCGCAGACTTCAATAATACTTGGCGTGAGTTTTTCATATATATATATATACTCATGTTCCACCTGCTGTTGATTGAATATAAAAGCGCCAAAAGAGAAGTTATGAGACCGCACTTGTGAACCGCCTGAAGAAATGAAAAAGTTCTTGAAATATCGAATTGTCGAATTGAATTCAATTGAAATGAAATTTATTTCTGTCGAGACCCGTTAAATAACTTTCAGACATGATGTTACTTGCGAAAATAATCAAATTTACTCATACATGTTGAAATCGTTTTTTTTTTGTTTCATTTTTTCAAGATTTCGTTTTATAAATCAAGATTTTTTTGACATACCTGTCAATCCAATGTGCAATCTCAATTTATATAATATACCTGACCAGAAAGTTTTTTGTGAAGATACTCTGACAAAAAATCATTAAAGAATTCTATCCTTACCTTATTGGAATAATTATAAATCTGTCGAGGTATAACTCTGAAAGATCTGACAACCTAATCTGTATTTATTTTTTCATCTTCCACCCATTCACTCACTGCCATATATAATATATTAGGTATATGTATAAACACGTTGCGGCGATAATCCGTCCACTCTTTTATTTATATATGTCACTCATATACTGAATGAACAATAAAATTCGTAGAAGGACTGTGTGTAGATTTGTATATATACATATTTTTCCACTTGACTTTACACCAAACTCTCGGGATCATAAACAAAATTTTTCAACATTCAATAGACCCCTGTTTGACATAGTACGATTTATTATTTCCTTTCTCTTATCACACTATTGGCTGAGTGTAGACGAAATGTGAGGTGCGCGAGAACGGATATGAAATGTTGTATTGTGATCGAGTTTGTTACGAGAGGAAACGAAATGTTAACATATACTTGGATATTCTTTCGTCGAATTGGACCAAATGACTACACTATAGAATACGCTATGTTTCTATGTATATCGTCATCTATAGCGATAAAAAATACTGTGAATAAGTATGTAATACTGACATTCTCTTTCACTGTGTATCTAGGACCATGAAAAAATTAATAAGCATAAAGAAATATATTTTTTCTATGTATGAAAAATTGCTTCTATATATTGTCGTCCTTGTTCAGATTAATATCACTGATGAAGTTCTTATAGAAACCCAAAAAATATGTGGAGGTGGACTTTAATACTCGAGGTGTTTTCCGCTTCGAGCGAATCATAAATCTGATAAAATATTTGAAGAAAAAAGTAATCTATCAACATAAATAATTAGCTATTCATAAAAAAAACAAAACACACTCGTCAACGAATGGAAGAAGCTACATTTTCGTTTGTGAGTAATTTGTTATTAACAGTATGTGGTGAGTAAAAGATTGTAAATGAATACGAATATCGAGAGAAAAGACAATTTACCAATTCCTACAGATGTTGTTAGAAGGCACAATAACCAAAAGAGCAAATAAACGCGATACTTTCACTTATATCCATGCCATCAAATAATCGAGCTAGTGAAGGGATTATACGTCAATTTATTTGAATAAAGGGACACTTATTTTCTTATGATAAATCGACAGTACAATTTTAGAATTCTAATGGATACAGTAATTCACTGTAGAACACAAATATTTGAGACGAGCAATGACCAACAAATGTCACATATAAATTCAATGAGGCGAAACCATATATTTAGTGTGTTGAATAATAATTCATAAAAGTCTGTTCAGTTAGTATAGAAGCCAAGTCGAACGAAACGATTATATTGATATAAAATATCGAATGCAAAAAATGAGTATGATGGATAAAACTATAAAGTGTTTGGCAGAGGATGTATCAGATAAAGCAAATATTATGACATTATCAACCGAATAATAAATACTATAAAATTCTTACCCAAAAATAAAATGTTAGGCTGCATCGCAAAAATACTGGAACACATATTTTTCATGGTCAACATCACGTGCAGACCTGTCTCGAGTGTATATTAATAGATAATAATAATCTCGCAAATGTTTCATCATCGATATGATAAAATCAGATTAGTATGAACGTAAAACATCGGTTAACATTGGAAAATTACTGAAAATGAGGTTATCAATTAATTGAGATCAAATAGAGTTGGCGGCGCCCGATTATTACTTTCAATGGGGAAATTTTTTGCCACCACCTTTATCATCACAATATCAATTCTCGAATTATCATCAATAAAACGCGCATAAATCTCAAAATCCTTTCATGTAGGAATCGATTAATTGAATATAGTGGTATATAATGGATAACGAAATTGTTGGAACTTGGCGGAGTTAAAAGTCGACTTAATAGATGCCATGTAAAAAAAGTGAAATGGGAGAGAAAAAATATTCTGGGGCACTACCATCACGATGTAAAACCGACGACGAACTGTGACCAAATAACTCGAGCACTGTGAGCTCTGCGATGCAGCACCCCCGTCACTCACGTCCGTTACAAGGACCGGACCATTTAGATTACGTCAGTTCGCCGAAGTAAAGTGCTTGTGGCATTCGTCTACAATTTCACGACGACGTCCGGTCCGTTTCTCAAGCATCGTCAGCATCGATAACGAATCACCGAGAAAAGAGACAAAGGGGAACGCACAGAAAGTCTGGTATGATGTGACTCATTGAAAAATTTATCGCGAGAAGGTTTACGTTACGTGATAATTATTCTATGATTGTTACACGCACACTTTATATTTGTTTTTTATTTTTTCCCTTCTTTCATTTTGCAACAGTGTTATAAGTATCTATATATTTTCATATCATTCCTAGTAACTTCATTCTTATCAGTTTTCTTATCGGTTAATTTGTCAGATGTAAATTTCAATGTCAATAAATTAATTAATATTCAACAAAAAAATATTATAAACTCATACGGAAATTTTGCATAAACGGTAGATATGTGATGTGTCGGCGGTAACTGCAGCAGTCCGACTCCCAACGGAATTCTATTGTCCAAGATTTTGCATCTTTTTAACCGTGAAAATGCAGGTGTAAATAATGGAGGATACAATAGCATATGAACGATAAGTCTTTTATGAAGAATGAAGTAATGGACGCATGAGAATGTGTGTTAGTCATACGATGATGAACAGAATAGAATTTTTTTATTCTTCTTTAAACAAATATAGAAAAGCATGTTCTCGTATTGTTCAAATTGACTACAGGTCTTTTCGACATCCGACAGGTACATTTTAAAATTAGATTATTATTTTTTCCGATAGGTTACTCGGTCATGTGGTCGATCAATGAATTTACCGTCATTCCAATCGTTATAAGTCACAATAAAAATAGAATTCACAGAGTTATTCCAACAGTGATTCGCTGGAATCGGAAAGGAATCTCCTCACAAAGATATAATGAGAAAAAAAATCACCTAAGTATTGGCCTCATGCACTGGATACCTCTATAATAAAAATATAACAAGAATGGTGAAACTGTAAGCTCGACAATAAACAGGTAATCAGATAATATAACGAACCTTGACCACACGCGTAACCTCGTGTAACCATTGAGAGTTCGTAGTGTGCATTATGGTACATATATGTACATGTATAACGACAACAATCACTCCAATACGATCCATACTATGCGTATATGTGCAGATACATATAAGTGGTGTGTGCACTCCAGCGCTCTGACAAACTCGCTCTCTTCCCCACCAACATGTGTATATAAATATATACGCATTATATAGCGCGCAATCGCGTTGGTTGCGATGATTAAAACTGCAACGAGTGTGTGCAAGTGGCAGTGCATGGGAAAAGAATAAAAGAAAAGGAAAAAAAAAATTGCATCGTGCCAAATAGAGAGAAGGAACGATATACATATATATATATAAAACCCTATGTGTTTCGATTCTTTGTTAGTGTCAGCATATATAGTATTGCAAGACGCGTTATACACAAGGGCAAACGACAGTTCACATGCCATAGTATATATATATGTATACATGTATTATATGAAGTAGAAAAGTAGAATCACTGCGCCGTAAAAATGCTCTGTTTGAAATTGACACAAAGTCAACTCTATGTAATTTTATTTCTACTCATGGGGTGTTCACTCGTAGATCTCGTTCATTGTTTCATCATGAAATTGTATTTATTTTTTTAATAATCTAAATTAATTATGGAAAACCAGTTAGTTTTTGAAATATGGTTTGAATATAAAACCAAATATTACAAACGGATTATTTGAAACATAACGATGTGACACGCATGATTCAAAAAAAAAAAATCGTCCCCCCCAATTAATACCATATTATCACTTGGAATATAATCACATCCATTTACGGTTTGAGTTGGTACACAACTAGTAATTGTAACGGTTATTATCATGAACATTCCGTGCTAAAGTTCGAAAAGTAAAAAAGAAAAAAAGGGAAATACATTCGTAAATATCATCTCTCCTCGGTCCACAGTCAGTAATAATGCAATGGCAAAGAAATTTAGGTCATAAACTGTCAATAATAACTGAGCAAAGTGATAATCTAACGGTTGCCACAAATCCGCACAGTACCGACCAACCCCACGCGATCTCGACACGCGCAATCACGAATGATGCAGTACGCGAGGTTTCGTGATGCCATAAAATATGGTGGCATTGTGAGTTCTCTGAATATACACCAACGCACATTCAAACACACACGCGTATGTATAAAACCCCCCAAGTCTACAATTGTATAACTCCAATGTTTTTATATGGCATTGGCGTTTCTTCGTTCAACCAATAAATATTTTTAACGAAGCTGTGGCAAATGTGATGAAAGTTGAAAAAATAAAAAAAAAAATAAAAAAATAATAATAAATATAAATACATCAAAGTCTCTCTGAAGAATGAGTAAAATTGTTTGATTGAACATGCAACGCGCGTTACACACGTACACGTCTATTCGCCGTATGTCCCAATGGCAATTATTCCCTTCCATCGTCAGTTCATTGTTTCCTAGCATAGACGGCTGTATATAAATGTACATACACACACGTAGACTGTAGAAGCGTATTCCGAGCTGAAAAAACGTTTGCTGTCTACCGATAGATTAAAGTGTAAATAAAAGAAAGAACAAACGTGAAAAAGAAAAAATATTGAATCATATTGAGCCAAAACAAGAATACAAAGTGATAAAGGTATATTCACCATGTAGACAATTGAATAAAGGTAACAATTGAATTAGAAAGAACTGAACAAAGACAAATATATAAGTCATATAGAGAGTTTGCAGGGATAGAGCTGAGTGACGGAGGGGTCGCGAGGCAAAGGGAATTGTGTTTGAGTTCGAGGGAAGAAAAAAACAGGACGAGTGTAGAAGAGGGACTCGCACAGTTGTTGATGCTCGAGCTTGTATACTCAACTCTCTCATCCAGTTTATTTCCAACTATGTATAGAAATAGTCGCAGTTGTAAGTGCGCTTACCTACTACTACTACTACCACTACTACTATTACTACTACTACGTACTACCTTGTATTAGCCATAACGTAACCGTCAGAGTATATACCGTGAATATAATATATAGCGCGCAAGATGCACTAGCGTTTTCTTCAACTAACGGTAATTCCTTAAGACCAGTACCGCAACTCTTCTGCGTTCTCGTCGGGACTCGCACAGACGTCCATCACTTCTTCTCGCGTTCCATCCATTTCTTTTTCTTTATCTCTTATATTTCCTCTATCTTTTCCCTCACCCTATCCCACTCACCTTATGTCCCTTCATATTACATTCGTTTTCACATACCCATATGATGTCGTAACATTTTCATGATAAATGTCCACACGGCAAAGTTGTTTTTTTTTTTTTCACATATGAAAAAATTTATATAAAAATGATAATTAAAACGTATTTTGAATATTCAATATTTCGTGACTTATGCATTCTGATCCTCCATTCTAAAGATATATTTACAATACATATAGGTTCAATTTTCTATACATATTGCAAAGTTTGATAAAAGAAATTATTCATTTATTCATTTATTTGCCCAATGAATTATCAATTTATCGGGTATGTGTCTTTTGATTCGGAAAATAAATTTCATTTTTTCTGACGATCGCGACTGGTATAGCTGCTTTGCGTTTTGCAGGTATGCGTTCGAACGAGGAAAGAGGCAGGATGTGTCGGGCGTGCCGGAGGAAAAGTAACAGTAACACGAGCCGTCTCATATACATTTACCCGCCCACGTTGCTCCCAGGTATTATCAAGTCGATTCCTACCCGCGATTGTCACGAATGTGTATACACACATGCATATATATATATGTGAGAGGAGTCTCAGCGACGCGCGGCGTTATGCCAACCCAATGTATACATATATATTTACTGTATTGCCACAGAGTGTCAGCGCGCCGCGCACAGTCACCAACCGTATCGCGATTTATTGATATCAAAACTGCAGAGAATTATAATTCAACATAATGTCCATATCTCAATGCAATTTGCAACGATATTATATGTTATAATATTGACATTATTTTGCTAATATATATTGCTATGTTACGATTTCCAAATTATTGTTGAAGTGTACGATAGGAAATTTTTTCTATCTAATGATTAATTAATGTAGCAATTAATAAATGATACCAGAATTACTTTATTTTATTTTAATAAATCTATTTGTGTCCATGTTAAATTGTGAATTCTTTCACATTAAATAAGTGAATATTTCATCTAAAATTTGTGTATGAATCAATGTAGGTTCTTTTATTTATATCTTGACTGGTTGATAATGAAAGAGGGGAATTAAATGTAATATTTGTTTCATCGCCATCACACACCCACGTTCTGTGAAGTAAAATTATTGCACGTCGATTTACACACACACGCAATTGTCACAAGTGTGTTCTATCTATAAGGATAAATACAAATCACAAACATATTTCCAATTAAATGATACAAAATGTATATAGTTGTTGAGAGAATTATTAATACAAGGACATGAACTTTAAAAACGATAGCATTGTCGATAGGTATATAGCTAATAACTCAACATCAAAGTCCAGTAAATATATATATATACATATTGGTGCATTGGCTTCTCCACGGTTGGAATCGCGATTCCGCATAGTTACCAGTAATTATTACGCGTCGCATTACCGCTTCTTGCTCCGTATGCACCGGTGATTTTCCACCCGGCCCTCGACTTCAACGTCAATGTCCGCACTCATTTCATCGGATATTAAATGACGATGGTTGAAGTGATTATAACTTGTTGCCGGAAGATAATCATCATTTCTGTATATAATTCCACATTCAAACATCGACACCATTCTTCTACAGATATAAAAGCTTATTCAAAATATTTTTCTACGATGAAGCTAATTTTAACTATATATTATTCATGTTGAATTTGAGCAGTGATAATAATTGGTAAAGTATAAACCAGCTTGCAGTTGCTCTCACAGCCAACATCAGAAATGGAATATTACTACGTTCTTTTTTTTTTTTTCAATTTTGCATTCAACTTTAACCCGCTATAAACTTTCTTACTATTATTATTGTTTGTAACCAACTTGATTCAAACTGAGTTTGCATTTTATGTAAAAGCTCGAAATTTCGTTGGCATTTTATCAACAATAATTCACCGTGAGTCAAAAAACTTTGATTAAAAAAAAAATAATAATATCATTATCTGACTCGTGCTTTCATAAATATAATTTGTAAAGTTTGTTCATGAATTTCTATTGCAAGAAATTGTGAATGTTCAGGAATATATTGGGATGAGAAATGAAAAGAAGTGAATAATGACAATTTCTTTTTATCCCAGATAACGAGAAAAACAATAAGAATGAAAAAAAAAAAAAAAAATAACATACACAGTCCTTCCGGGACTATTGTAACATTTGATAGGATGATTACGGAACGTAATCGTGAGTCGTACATGCGTACGTGGATAATCATACACCCGGAGTGCGGCGTGTGATTCATTCAAACTGTGTACGGGAAGTACCGGTGTATAGGTTATATATGTAAGATTGAATCGCGTGTGGCGCGGGAAAATGTTACTTGTGTTGTGTGTACCTTGAGAAGTCAACTTGAGATAAGACAAATGTATATCACTTCATAAACAAAACTCCATTTGTTTTGCGAAAAAAGACTGATGGAAGAAATGAAGAATGAAGATGTCGAACAACTAATATACACTGATGATTTTTTGTTCCAGTTGAGTAAAAATTATTGCAAATATTCAATCAGCAAATCAAAATTAATTATCAAGATATATAATGGAGGACAATTAAATTGGATACAGTAGATTACAAGTTTATGATTGACTAAAGTGGAGGAGGGTAGAAGCAATATGATCAGTGATTGAAGCCTCATCAACTGGCGGCATAAAATTTTCTCGGGTCGGCAATGGTAATTTCCAGCAATCGGAAGTCATCACAAATGCGATGAGAAAACGAGTATGAGAAAGGAACATTTGATCTTCAATGTCCTATTTTTTCATACATTCCCATATACACATTTCTGCTACTATACACGTTCCACTTGGTTCTGTCTGTGTTTCCATCATATACTATTCATCTCAATTAATTCCACCATCTGATCAATTTATTGGCGAGGGGAACCGGATGCGAGCATTTCGCCTATTTACTCGATTGAGAGTTTATTGTTTCATCGAGAAAATTTTTCACTGGAAGTATCATATAATTTTTTTTTATTCAATAATCAATATTGGTCTCAGCATCAATTTCAATATGAGAAAAAACTATTGAATTCCGTGGAATTGATACAGTGTGTGCGGTAACGTAAAACTATTTCCGAGTAGAAAAAAGTAGGAGATAATAAAAAAGGGTGAAGCGTATATGAGGTCTCGTATCACGATCAGGATGGGTCTCGTTGAAAAAATATTATGTATGGGTACGGGAAAGAATATTAACAATATGTACATCGGACGGTCAACGTGTATATGAGTGTATACGAGAGATAGACTATATCATAGCTTCCGGTGATGTTAAAATGGATCTAGAATATAATCGCACGGAAGCTGCTGCTCGTCATCGTTACGTCATCCTTTTTCCCGCACTCATATTTGCCATCATGAAGCCACCGAAGATGTAATAATATTTCTCTTCCATGTGAAAATAGAAAAAAAAAACTCTCCTTGCTAATTTCTACTTATTCTTCTTTTTTTTTTTTTACGAGTAATTACCCAAAGGAATAAATAATAATATCAGGAAAAGAATGAAATTCATCAATTAATTCATTTCCTCAGCGGGTGAATAAAAATTCATTATTATCTCTTGATTTATTTTTCTTCTATCAATAAATTAAAAATGAATTGTTAATTGCTAATTTTTTGTTTGCTTTTGAAATAGTTGTAACTGTTCGAAATCGAGCAAGATTGGAATTTCAATGGAGAGATGGTGGCATTTGTGATAGCAATGAGGAAGAAGCGAAATCGCTAACAATTTCACGACCAAAGGGAAATGACAAAAACGTCGGACATCCATTTGTCTCTCTAGATTCTTCGGCACACATGCGAACGCGGCAAAAGCAAAAGGATACATGAGACTTGCAGCTAAATCGAGAAAACGACGATATATAAAATATGTATATATATATATAAATGTTTGTATGTGAGTGAAGAGCAGTAGCTGAAGGAGGAAGTATATACGAATGATCGTGTACCATACCAGCGCGCGTAACCATTTGTGGAATTCACGCGAGGGATTCCCACAAGTAGTGTGCGCAATATGCGTTCAAATCACCGATATGCCTTGCACACTACTGATGGAATGATCGACTACACAAGATTGGAGTAGAAAAGACAACCCTAACGAGGCGCCAATAGCCAGTGCATGCACACTGCACAAACATTCAATCTTTTCAATTCCAATCTAAACTTAATGTTTTTTTTTTTTTCACATTTCAAAAAGACAATTGAAGAATTTCATCTACATATAGACCTATTTATCATACTTAACGGATTTGCCATCGACTGAAAAATTAACTGTGTGGGAAAAAATGTTTTATTGACAAAATCATGGTAGGAAATTTCGCACAAAACTATCCTGGCATGTCATTTGAGGTGGCAAAAAGTAGGTGTATCATTTTGAAAATCTAATGTACATATTTAGAGATGTTATTACTTCGTCTTTACGACGTAGTGAAGAAGGAAGAGAGGTTGGTTGACCTCAAACAAAAATGAAGAGAGTGAATGTGAAAGAGAAGAAGCAAAGGCGGAGAAAGGGAAGTCAGACCACTTTCACGAAGACAAAAATGATAAAAAAAAAAAAAAAAAGAACTAGAATGAACTTGAAGAAAGAAAAATGCGAACACGAATAAACAAGAATCTTCGTTTTCGAAGCTCCACCTCGCGAAGGGGAAATATACGGACGATGAGGAGAAGAAAGATGCAATGATGAAAGAGAGAAAGGAGATGGAAGGTTCGGCTAAAGGGCTTGAACGGCGTACAAATCTTTGTCTGACAGAAGAATGGATTCGAAATCGGTGTAATAAATGACGAGGCTTTTTTTTTTTATCTTTGAGGTCCTCATTCTTAAAGCAAAAATTTAACCATTCATTTGGCAACAAAGCATTCAGTAGTATTTTTCATTGCACTTTTTACGAGTGTGTGTTGTTGTTATAATCATAAATTCATCGTCGTTGAAGATAAATAAACAATTTCTCCTTTCTCCAAGAAAGCAAGTTGATCGTTTTCATGAAAATAAAATCTAACAGTAATACAAAATTTTTACGTAACGGGCCTCAACAATTCTTTCTCACTATCATTCCTCCAAAATCATAAACAAAAGAAAATGGAAAATATATAAATATATTTGAATATAATAATTTAATTCGCCTATTTCAAAGCAACGAAAATAAAGTTGAACGCGATATTACAGTTTCCGTTTCGCTAACGGTTGTTGTTGTTATTGTTTCAAAAATAAACAGTGATGAGAAAAAAAAAAAAAGACAAAATCTATTTTACATAGCAGATAAAAACAGTGAGAAAAAGGGAACGAAAGTGAACATGAAATGTAAATGATATCCGTTCAATGTTGAACAACATATATAGTCACACACAGGATATAATTTTCTCGAAGAAGAAATGACCATCAAATGCAAATATACATGAAGGCGCCGGGCGGAAGAGGTAATATGAGAACGTGTGGACGGAGCAATTGGCCGAGGAGGCTAAAAAAACTCACGTCTTCATACAACGATTGATTGTACATGTATACACGCACATATATACACACGTATATATAGATGTGTATGAAAAGACAGGAGTAAAAGGAATGACGAGAGTACTAGGGAAGTAACGATTAACGAGCTATCGGGGCGGCGAACCGAGGCGCGATCAATTTCCCGCGGCTTCTGTACATTAAGTTTAATTAGCATAATCCGCAGACATGCGCTACACCTTTAATATCCACTAACTACCCTGCTACCGTACATTTCCACCAAACAACCACTATTTTCAACATTCTTCATATCCCATTAACAAATTTAACTATGTCTTCAATGAAAAAAAAAAAAGAAAATGCTGATTAATTTCATTTAATAATTTTGCATTCTATGACTTCATGAGAGAAATCTGATCAAATTATTCGAAGAAATAATTCATTATTTATATTTACTGAAAGATACCTATGATAGAATGTGATGTCCTTAAATATTGTTAGGAAATGCACATGTGAAAGGTTTGTATAACAATATACATTACTTAATAAAATTCATTCTCGTTTTAATTTCCATCTTCATACTTATAAATCCACAAAAACACTAAAACAAGTTCTCTGTATGATACCATTATCTAACTCTTACAACATCTGTGAATGATTTAAAATATAAATGAAACATAATTTAAATGGTTATATTCTTGTGGTGAACATTTTTTAAACGAATTTCTCTAACCAACAACATAAAGAGCAATTTCACGTCGTGGATTTAATCTACACTGTATGCTATTAAGGAAAAGAACTAGGTTCACGAGCATAGATGACTTATGACTCGCCTCCCTTAAAACTCCATTACCCCATACACCAAGACTTCTATATTATTCTTCATCTTAGCCAGCAGCAATCCGCCCTCATCATCTATCCTCCAGAGTGTCTGTCCATGATGTTAAATTTTATTTACAGTTGACCGCAAACGCAAAGATTTACAGGGTTGGTATATAGCCACCGCGCTCGCAACTGTGTGCAGCTAAATATATATATGTACTTATACCTATATATATATATATATATATAGGCGGTATATGGTTTGAAACAGAAGAGGGCCCGCCGCTCGAAAGAAATATTATGGCTCGAAAAACGCGTCTGTCTGCCCACAGTCAAGGCGATAAACGAGCTATCGGAACGAACCCGACCAACGAACAAGGGAACGGCACATCGTAACGAGCTTTCCCTTTTGCCGTCGTCTTTCGCCACGTTTCGCGCGCCACGTTTGGCCATACTGTCAAAGGGAAGCGGGTTGAGAGGTGTAAGAGGTTGAAAAAGTAAAAAAAAAAAAGGAGGAACAAGAAAAAATAGCATTAAAAACTTAACATGACGAGATGAAAAAGGGAAACTCTAAAATTGTGAAAATTTATGGACATTGCAGTTACGCAAAGTTAGTAAGTAAAGTCTATTCATTTATTTATGCATCGTTAAAACAATTAAGTTTTAAGGCAGAGAGTTGGAAAATTAGGAAAATTGATAGCTCATATTATTTATTATACTGAAACAATGTTGTGACCAATAACACAATAATATATTGTGCATGTGAGTAATTTTATTATTTTGAATGTATTTTCATTTCTGTTTTCATTATGTTCACACATATATAAACAGGCAGCATTGGAGTTCAAATACCCGAATAAATATGTTCGGCCCGAGTGATTTATCGAGGGTTATTGTCCTGCATGCAAGGGCTTTTTACTGCGCAAACATACATACATACGTATACGCACACACATGAAGCAGTGCAACAACTACCTGACGAATGAGATTTCTCTTGCGAAACCACTGAAAAAAACTCTGTAATGCACGAAATTCCAAGGAAGGAAGAGATATAAATTTAATTGATAAACTATTACATATTAAGGAGAAAAAAATCCATCGTTTTCTACACAATATAAATGGTATATTCTGCCTACAATATATATTTATGTTTACTGGGTCAGTCGTCCCTTGGTTAATTTCTACAAGGGGATGCGGTGACCGATTTTTTTATCTGCCAGCTCAACAATTTCCTGAAAGCCACCCCATGGTTACGCGTGCGGGGACTGTTGCTATTCTCCATGCCTATATGCATGTATATATATATAGTGAAGGAGTAAAATGTGGGTGGGAATGAAGGATAGTGCGTAATAGGTCGATGTGCATTCTTCGCATTATAGCCAAGAGCTCACCCTCACATGCGATAGTATCAGGGCCAATTCGTCCCTGTGTGCGTGTGTGTGTATTGCATAAGAGGGGTACAAATGGCTTTTAAAGTCATGCAGAGGGCGTCGAAAATATATACCAAGGGTGAAAGCTCAACGTAATCTACAACTATTTTAATGCCGAAGATACATTAGATAATATTATATTGTGAACATTGGAATGAATATTCCTCCATAAAATAAGCACTGAATTAAAAAATAATGTTTTAATAACGAAAAAATAGTGTTTCCGTATGATAAAAATTTGATCAAGAAACAATATTTATTTATAGGCATATAATGAATATTATTACTATAGCAATTATTAAATATAACAGTGTGCGCATCAAGTTAATCGAAAGGAAAAGCTGCGTAGAAGAGAGTCTTTGGTATTGATTTCTCAAGAGAGTGTGACGTGGTAGAAATGTGAAGAGAGTGCGAGTGCAAAAGCGAAGAGGAGAAAGGAGGAAGCTGTTTATGCTGCTGTGGTCCCTCGTCGCGACGCCCGACGGAAGCGAATCGCCGGAGCGTCGGACGCACATAAATTTACCCCAGAATCGTCCAACGACCCCCGGGCGAATGAACGCGCGCACCACTGCAGTTTCGCAGCAGACGACGTTCACTTGCCAAAACGAGAAAGTCAACAACAGTTTTACCTTCAACAGGATCGATCTTCTCTTATACATGTATATAATACACATACGCGTGTATATGCATGTGTACGCGAGCGCCTGGCGACTGTCAAAACAAACAGAAATAAAGGAAGTGAAAAAAAAAAACCAATAACAATGATGGAAAAAAAAAAAGAAATAAGGAAGAGAAGATGAAGAAGGGTTCAATAATGTCGCAACTTTTGTCGCCATCATCAATTTTCTGATGCCACCATACAGAAAAAGAATTCTCCACAGAATATTAATCAAAATGACAATCATCTGAACTCTGTCCAAATATTAATGACAACAAAAAAAGTATTCCTCCGCAATATTATAGAGAAGAAATAAATCTAACGAATGAAACAACGAGACGCAATTGTGGATCAGTAGCGATTGATTGATTTTGAACGTTCTGCTATCGTGTGACATGGACATGAATACATTTCAAATACTATGGATACTATATATTAAGGATGATATAATTATCTGAACGTCAACATGAATCTACATATAGATATGTGACACAACGACACATATCAAGTACGCGAACGGGGACAGGTAAAACCGTTAGTGGCCGACCTACGCCCATTAGCTGGGCTACACATACAGTATCGATTGCACTGCTGGCTTCTGCAGTGCACCCTGTAGACATTGATTTCACTCTATACGAAGCTTTACTGCATTGAAATATATGTGTTGGGCTTCAAACAATTGATTCAACGTCATCACGTGGATTATATTCATTAAATAAATACAAAAACATTTCATCGAGCTACATTCCTATTATATTTGCCCGTTATAAATTTTTGTATGGTAAGTATGAGAATGAAAATAATTTTAGTATAAAATAACGTCACGACAACAATGATGACAAGGGTAATAGCAGGAGTTTATATGTGCGTCGTCGACATCGTCTATTGATTTTGACGGAAACAAACGCAGGGGGATAGAAGCCCTGGAGGCGACGACGACGACGACGTCGACGACGATGACAACGACATTGAGAACCCCTTTTCACGATTGTTTGCACCCATGGTCGAGGACGCACGATACGCGTACGCACTTATCGTTATACGTGCTCTCAAAAGCCCTTGTTGCTGCTGCTCTTCCTCTCCATCGCTCTCTTTCTTTCCCTCGTACTCTCACTTACACGAGTGCCTCTTACTCCACTTTTTTTTTGCGTTGGTACTCAGACCTCCCCGACGTGAATTCATGCTCGCGAATGTCGTATATTGCAATTTGGAGATTTAACAAGTTATTGAATATTGAAAACTAGTCTTCAAATGAATATTAAATTGCTGTTTAAGTACCTTTATATTTGCTAATCACTATTTTTTTTATTTGAATGAATGTATTAATTAATTAAATTGCTGTTATATATTTTTTATTAACCTCATGAATTATATTCTATTGAAATAATGGTGAATAAAATCAAATTAGCAATCTGTGTATAAGAGCGACTGTAACTATGTTTGAGATAATTTGCGAAGTAAATTGAGAGTCACTTCGAAATTGTTTGCCAGCATAACAATTATCTGAACATATACACGCAGGCGTATGTGTATACTTATGAAACTGCACTGGTATACGGCGCGTTCACCCTTTCAAAAGCCTCACGTTTGAGTGTATACTTTCATCCAACGTCTCGGTGCTAAATGTAAATAGAAGAAAAGAGGGCGATAGCTGGAGAGGAAATGTATATGTATATTTGATTCTGGTGCGTGTGGCACCCTCGGCACGTTCGCCTCCTCGTAACAAACGAGTTACAAAGCAACAAGGAGAACAACACATGTATGCATATATTATATATAGAGAAAATGAAAGCTCTCGCACGAATTAAAATTTCACCAAATTGTTAATATGTTTTTGTTCTATTTTATTTGTCGACCAACCGGGAACTCGAGTGTGGTAATTATAGCATGGTATGTCTAGATTGGAAATAGCGGTCATATGGTAAAGTTACAAGAAATATTATTTTAATAGATTTTGTTGAGCTCTAGCACCAAATGTGAATATGAGTTTCTTATCATATTCTTGAAATAAGAAAGGGAAAATTTCAATAAATACTTAGCAATATTTGGAATTTAATCGTTAATTATATCTCATCATTCCATCTTATTTCTTTTTTTGTTCAATATTATACTTTTACCCCAGATATATTTCAGAGTTTATTCAGATATTATTTACAAAATCTACGATGGAAACTTTGAATTCAGAGTAAAATTACTGTTATGACTAATGATTCAACAACACTTGATAGCAATATATATACTCGTAGAGATAATTTTGAGATCGAAATAGAAGAAAAAATACGAGATATATAAAATTGAAAATAATCAATGGCCTCTGGCCCAATAGATAATGATGTGATAAGAAAAAATATGGAATGAATGAAGGAAGGGCTTTATGAACGACACGATCGTAATCTAATGAGTCATATACTTTTGTGGTATAGTTATATATACTGCAAGAATTATATATATCCGTGATACTTGTGTGTCTATCGATGTAGTCATCGAGGCAATTATGATGATGATGATTGAATATGTATCGTCAATCGTCACTTATTTATTTCTTCTCGCAAGTTTCTATTTATTCCTACAGTATATTGCCTATCGAGCTATTGATCCTCACACATCATCAGTTGGCGATCCTCTTTTGCCATACACTACATTTAAATACTCAATGTATAAGATGGTGATGAAAGAAGATAAATATATACATATATATATATATATACATATACATGTGTACATCCAATGATGAGGCGATAAGACACTTGTCATATCCAACACCTGAATACTAATTCATTTCACTTATCTATCTTCGGTTGATTAGCTCAAGTTTGAATATACGCAGTTGAAAATCTTGCATAAAGATTTTTATGTTGAAAAATTTTTTTGCTATCAAGATGATATCGATCAAAAGTTGTTCTGCCACGCAGGGCCGTACAATGGTTGTAAATGAAAAGGATCCAATCGAATTAGCCAGGCCAAACAATTTTTTTTACACGATTAATAAAATACTGGCGCATCTTGAAATCACACACTATTTGTGCAGTTATTCTCCTGTGAAATTGAATATGATGAGCGTTTGCCATATAATTAGCCACTTTAATTCAATTGTGGTATTCCAAGAATCAACAAATTTAGATCACATCTTTCGTCTCACTAGCTGATAAGGCCCTTTCATCTTTCCATATTTCATTTTAATCCATTCCATGTATAAGTCTTCGGAACATGAAGATCAAAACCAGAGAGTACGTAATTCAGCTCTCAGTTATTTTTTTCCTGATAACCTAATTCCAAATCTTGTTAAAAATAAATACTGGCTTAGGGCACATCACTCTGTGTAACTGTCTACTATTCACCTTATACAAACTTCTTCAAGATAAGCATTTTTTCCACAACACGATTTTTTAAGGAATGATGAACACAAACCACTTTGTCAAATATTATAATTATTTCGGAATCGTTCGAGTATGAGAAAACAAAATTCAACAATTAAATGGAATATTTTTCCTCTTGCCCATTCAATTTTCATAGAGATTTGTGATTAGAATCTCGGATATGTGTGTGCATACGAAACAATAGCTCATCTAAAGATCGAATGAGTTTTCACTCTGAGCACGATGAGTTATACCCACTCAATGCGAGATGATTGATTAGTCACGTATATACACGTGTGTGCATGGTGCGGCGAAGAAAAAGACGAAGGAGAGGTAGACAGGTCAAGTTCCTATATTCACGAGACTCCTTCGTGCCCCAGTGGCCTTGAAGACCATTGAAAAATATGGGCGTTGCCCCTGTGATTTCAGTAATCCCTCTCTCATTCAACAATGAAAAATTGATGAGTTTGATTACTGTATTTCTTAATTTTTTTTTTTACCTTTTCATTTTCTCTTTCATGACTCCATTATGCTATCACGACGTTAATCTATATTTGTTCAATTTTCGTGCGATGATGCATACAATAATCACAATCAGCAATGACTTAAACCCGACGGCGCCATAAAAAATTATCGCACGCATTAAAAATGTGAGCAGAAATTGATAAAATAAATAGTGGAAAAGTGTTATTGGTGGGTTCTGTAACTTAATAAGTAGAAGGAACAGAATAATAACAATAATTCTGTTTCGTTTCGGGATAAAGGGAAATCACAAGAATTTTTACAGTACTATTCGTTATATAGACGCGTACAGTTGTAATGTCTGCCTATTTTTATTTTTCCATAAATATTCTCAATGGCAACTGTTGTCTGATAACTTGTCTTCCGTCACGTATCCATTTTTTTGCGCAACGCAGGAGAGAGTATTACGCTGTGTGAATGCACTTGGGCTATAGGCAAGACGATTGAATATCCATAACTATGGTCATTCTCACATAATTTACCCCATGAACTGTTATATGCGACAAAAGAAAAAAAAAGAGAACAATCAGATAGAAAAAAATAAAATGAAAACAAGTAAACAGACGCGTCACCATGTATATACACTCAACACATCCGGTCAATTCTGCATGGCAAATGTTTCCTTATTTATTTATCCATTCATTTTATTTCATTATCATATTCTTTCTCAACTCACGACACCATGGAAAATGTTATCGAGTGTGTGGATGCTTTGTAGAATCAACGAACGCAATGAAAAACGTCTAGAGGTCACTATCTTTGACCTTTGAGGTTACGTAACCTAACCGTCATTTCTCTCCTTCTATTATATATGTATATTTTTCTTCGGTGAACCTGGTGTCTGTGTGCATCGGCATTTGTAAATGAAAATCACCACATATTTAATCCCCTGGAGAATAATGATGATTCAGTATATAACAAGATTGTGTATTTATGCAAAAACTGCGATAACACACGAACAGATCTCGTTTACCGATATATATTTTTCAAGACAACTTCTCACCTTTTACTACAGTACTAATAATCCAACGAGAAATAACCGTCCTGCCTTCTTTTAAATCAATATTAAAAATAACTTCCACCACTGGGTGACACGCTATAATAATTCAAGTTTTCAATAGCAGCCACCTATCAATATTTCAATTACAATTTTACATCCATTGGAATGCACGCTATTGTAACCTACAAATTTTCTTTATATCCTGACCTAATCCAACTGCGCAAGCTCATTAAACACATTGCAAATCAATCAACAGAAAATAAGAAATAATTCTGAATTATGAATTACATCATGAAATATCACGCATCGCGTCGAAAGGAAAATACGTAAACAGCAGTCAGCGTTTATTTTCGCACACACATACACAAATATTACATCACAGTTTGAACGTGTTGAATTGGAGAAACAAAAAATTAATAATCTTACCGGCTTTTTGAATGCATATATTGCAAGGCAAAAGCTTGCTCAAAGCATTGCCGACAGCGATAATATACAATATTCATATTTACAATATATATCGATTAGGAAAAATTCTATAATTGTGGACTCACCCTAATGATCAATTATCAACTGGCTCCAACGGAAAATTCTTATTGGGCCCTACACGGAATGTACAATGATCAAATTATCGACGCCAATTATAATTGGAATAATGAATCGAAACACTGTATATATCTATACATATATATATTCTTATAAGTACGTATGTATATATATATATATATATGTATGTATGGTATTAACACTCCACAATCGCGACACTGTACGAATTTAAAAATATGAAAATGAATGCCACTGAGGAAAGAAAAAAGATTTAATTTGTTTGTTTATTTATTTTTTTCGTTAGATATATCGCGAGAATAAATTGAGAGTGATGAAGAAATACACTCTCGCCTCACACGTCCTATCACTGTGAAGTCGCGTTGGAGACTGATGTGACTATTGCCGAGTCGTTCGCGCGCCACCCGAACATGCGCTGTGGCGCCGCGTAGCGGTACTTAAACAAAGCACAAAATTCCTTATGGGAAATAATTCTAACTAGATGAGTACATTAATGTTTATCAAGTTATTTACGTTTCTTTCTTTTTCGTTGAGGGTTTCATGTCGTAGATTTCATTTATCTATCGAACTGGGTTGTTGCTGGGATTAATTGTTGGGGCCGCATATCTGTTACAGTTCAATTTTTCGATGACTTACGTGAATGATGTCGAATTTTTTTGAATTTTTGCAACTAGACATATATCCAATCACATATCACAGGAATTATTAGCAACCATCATGGTGACCAATCGGGGAAACTCCTTTTTTTTTATGTTTATCTATAAAATGGCTAGGGGTAGGAAAAAAGGAATGGTAAACGGAATACAAAAAATGCATGTTTTATGTCCAATCAGTTAGCATGTGTATTACCTTTGCGATTAATTTTTTAACTCTGAAGATTTATACGCGGTCAGCTGAGTACTCTACTTGTGTCTACTATGATGGTGAGGAAATGAAATATAAAGTTGGGTCATTCACCGATTACCAGTAAGGATACAACGAGCTATACCATATTTTTTTTTTATTACTCATCATTTTATTTATTTTCTTCCACTCTTCCTCTCTCTTTTCCCCTTTTACGAGCGCTCGTTTGCCGCGTGGATTACGCCGGATCATCGATTACAAGCTACGACTTATGACGCCTATATGTGTACCTACATATATCTACATGCACCACCATAATCACCATAAGGCACGCGCTCAATGTTCCCGCGGTAATTTTCTCCTTATACTTTGGATATTGCTATATCCACACGCCGAAAAGTTGGCGTAATAGACGTATCAATCTTCAAATATCCTTGATTGCAAATTGAATTTGGAGAAAAATTATAATTTGGCACAGTGTTCAATCCGTTGTTAGGCCATTTATGTACCAACACACACGCACACACATACACACATACCCATATGATAATTATATTTATTTATTTGTTCTTGTTTGGTAAAAAAATAATAAATTGATGTTATTATTAAATAAATCATGTTCAGAGATTCGAAACACGCAAATTTATATGTACTTGTATGTTTATATGCATGTGTGAATAAATATATATGCATATATTTAAATGTATATGCATATAAATATATATATAATATTGCCAGTTCCCATAGTGAAATCTCGTAGCAATCGAGAAACAAGACTTTCGTATCTCGCAGTCTACCTTTCTCTCTCTCTCTCTCACTCTATCTTTTTCTCGCTCCCTCTTCGCCGCGAATAACATTCCATTTCGTTAACGCACATATACGCAAACGAACATTCACGTATTTTATATATATGTCCCGTCTCGTTATGGTGGGTTATCCGTTTACGACAATGCCGCAGCGTGAAGTTTATGGTATAGGCATGATAAGAAGTCCAACACTTGGGGGCCTTGGCGAGGACGACGACGACATCGCGTATGCATATACATTGTGATATCGTTGGAACACACACGTGTGGCGGAAAAGAGCTCGATGAAGATTGGGAAAAACTGAGCGAGCGAGAGAGAGAGAGTGAGAGAGAGAGAGAGAGAGAGCGAGGTCGAGTATGCGCGCGGCAAATATGCACGCGGCCTATTCTTGCATGAGCAATAAATAAATGTGATGGAGGAGAATGCATTGAGAGCAACATCGCTTTGCCAACAACCATACGATGATTTCGTCGATGGAGATGATTATTTTGATTTGTTTCGTAATTGGGAATGGCGAATAATAATAACGTTTCATTCAATAATTATAACACATGCTTTTGTTTATTTTTCATGTATCGACACAAATTGACTTTTTATTTATTTCATCAATTTTTTACATCTGCTAACATTGTTTTCATAACATTTATCTCGTCATTACTATTGATACAATGCAAACGCGAGTGTGTGACCGCGATAAGCTATTTAGATATTTCATTCTTTGTGATTTGAAAAAAATATCGAGTTGCATATGAATAAACAAATGGTATATAGACAGATAATAAAGGTTTATTTTCCAAATATTGAATGTGCAGTTGAGGTGGTGTACTCTAATACAGTTGAATTCAAGAGGCTGTAGTATACAGATTGCGACTTCGGTGATGATTTATACATATCGATAATACAATTTGTGTGTTTGTAAATAAGAACATATACTGTTGAAATTTAGAACTGTACGTACTGTATTTTGTATCCGGAAATACCAGAAAGTTTTTTTTTCTCGCGACTCTTTCTTGTCATTCGTGAGAATGTTGTATGTAATGACGGCTCCATTAGTCACGATGATACACGGAGGTCCCAACTCTCAATTCGGAGACATTCTAATTAGAAATGCCGCCTTCGATCCGCGGGCGAGTCCATCGACTCGCGTCGTTCATCAGCCCGGAAATTTAGATCCTTCGACAGAAACTAATCGAGCATGACGCGAGTATTGGCTTGAAGCAGAGTCAACGAACATTGTGAAATATCCTCTCACGCTTAGACTGTTCAGTCAAACTATCTATCTCCCATTTGTTCTTTCTTTCTTATTATTTTTCGTATACTTTTTTTTTTATTTTTCTTGTTTTTCTCATCCAATCAATCGTCTCAGTACACATTTAGTTGTTATCTTTAACAAACAGCATAATCCTTCTTCTGTTTCAATTTGAATATCCACATTATATAATTCGCTTTTCAGAAAACCAACTGAACAAGTATTAGAATGATTTTTTCTGATAGGAATGTTTTAGAGATAATTGGTTGGAGAAGAATAACATTTTATTTACTCAGCGTTCAAGACAATTGCCGTATAATTTTGAACATATCGAATTTGTGCATGACTCCACACATACATATGTATGAAATGCGACCAAGTGCAGTTTTAATCGTGGTGGACAACGGTGTAATTGGATTTAATTGCGAGAAAGAGGTAGATATGCGAAAACGCGAGGAGGTAACGCGGGGCAGCATGTTCTTAACTGTAAACGTCACCGATTCACCAACCTGTATATGAACGCAAGAAAAGAAGTCTCACATAATCACATCAACATTGACCATTCCTTCATTCCACTCGTAAACGATTTGGTAAAAGAGCCAAGGTGAAACAAGCAAGCAGATGGAGCGGCATTTAATTGTAACAATCTCCGGGACGGCTTTTTCATCTTTTTGTCCCACCTTCCAACTTCTCTGATGGTCGACTCCATTCATCAGAATAAATAGGGAATGAGAGAATGAAGAAAACCTTCACCCCTTTGTTGATTTACACGAATCAAATCTCATACCAAATTGCAATTGGTCCAATTGATCTAATTAGAAATCAGTGACTGTTATTGGATCAATTGAATAGAGTTCATTGCTCTGGTTTTGTCTCTGGTAATTTAAATACGTATATCATGGATGTATGAACTTTATATTCGGATTAATTGTATGCCTCATTTGTGTTAGTGGAAGTTGTTTAATTCTTATTGTGATAACAGCTGTCATTGTCTGTATCATCGAATGAATGTAGATGATTTCTTATTAGAGTCTGTTGTATTTCAATACAATTGTAATATACATTACTATAGTCTATTACATTATATGCAGGCTTTCTCTCGACAGTTCTAAAATACATAAAATATATGATAAAATATAAGAGAAAAACAGTTATGGAAAAAAAAAATTCATTTTTAATCAGTGAAAGAAATTTGGTACAGTAAAAATATTTGTAAATCGAAACCACGTGTCCGTTTGACCCGCAATCGCGAATATTGTCCCAAAAAATAATTCTCACTCGCGACAATGATTGCCCTCCTTCTGTGTGCTATAGCTTGCACACAAATAATCTATATAATTTCTTTGTTCATTATTTCGCACGCTCTACAATAAAATTTATAATAAATGCAAACACCATTTGTATAATAATTACAACACGCATTCAAAATTAGCGTCGCGCTTGCAAATTATTGTCGTGGATTTTCCGGTGAAAAAAGACCATGGAACACTCATAAGACACAAGAATTCATGATACACAGGAATCGAACTAAGCTCAAAGTCGATGTCGAAATTATTATGAGAGACTTTATTCCATAAGAATAATTAATTACCGATTTTTCGATTTTTTTTCTCGATAATTCGAATCACAATTTAATTTCACAGTAGTTTTTGTAATAAGATTCATTGTTCTCGCTCAGTATCGATTATTACCTCCATTATCCTTTTTGTCATCGTCCTTAAGTCTTTTTTGGACCGGAAGAAAAAAAACACATCACAAACTATAAACCCACGACTTTATGCTGTAAGAATATTTCACTTATTCAGTAGTACCAAATATTTACAAAATCCTCACTAGATCGTGAATGAGTTCTCGAAAAATAGAGTACGATATTTTAAAAAATATTCGGCTCCATTAAATTTTGTATTTGTAACTCTGCATTATTCATTATACTCGGTCTGTACACACACTTCATTCGCCGTCAACGTCTTTTATTCTAGCTCATTATTGATCGATATATTGTTTTTTTTTTAGTTTTTAACTTTTGAGAAAATGTTGGATAAGAAATATTAACAAAATTAATGAAACTGCCAATTTATGAATTTGTATATTTAAAGAGATCAGACATAATCGCATTATTGTTACGACGATTGTGAAGGCAAAAAAATACGCGAACAATGGAATAAAATGGAAGACACGAAGTGTCAGTTATCGAGGAAACAAATATTGCTATATAGTAGTGAAGTGAAAAAAATGCACATATTGCAAGGAAATTTTGGTCAATCTAATATGGACATTCCCATTGAATGTCTGGGAGCTTTTTTTTTGTGCCGAAAGTTTGATATATAATCTCGCTCTTTTTTTGTTCCTGAAAAAATATGGATATTTTCGTATTTTTTTGTTCATAGATATATATTTACATGATTTTTTCTGCGCAGAATGTTCCAATTTGTATTTTGTTACATTGATTTATTTTATGTACAGAGTTATCTAAATATGAGCTAACAAAATTTGTTCGAATTATCTTTTCACAATATAATATTTATCATCATTCGATTTATGTATAAAAAAGAAATACACAAAAAATAAATTGCATCGTCAGACATAGCATTCATACATACTGAAGTCACATTAAAACCGCACACTCCCATCAATAGTGAAAAGAAAAGAGGGATTTAAAACAGGAGTACTCTGTTTCGTTTGGCAGTGATGGCCATCATTATATTAATTAAACTTTGACTACTCATTTTTTTTCCCTTGAGCGTAGCCTTGCATTTCTGGCGATCTCAAATAAAAAAAAAATAATTCACCCATTCATCCTTCAATATCTAAAAGAAACCCTTAGTTCAGTATTTTGTAGTATTGTACAATGTACGCTTATCGAAATACAGGAGTTTATTGAACAAAATAAATGTACGATCACTAATTAGAGTGGAGAAACAACTTTTCATTCATCTGTAATGAAGAGAAAATTAACGAAAATAAACAAAAGTATATTGTAATTCACAAATTAATGCAATGGAAAGGCATGAAACGATGAGTGGAGAAAGGGCTGTCTGTCGATGTCTTTCGCTCGGATTCAGTTCGGAGACTCTATAAAATTTTTAAAATTATACCCATGAGACCGATTGATTTTTGTACTCATTGAAATTACCACATACTCAGTCGGATTGAGACGGTTATCATTACTTGTATACCGTACATACGAATACATATATATTAGAAATTGTTACAAAATTTTTAATGAATGTGTCAACTCTCTTAGACCGCTCTGAATGAAATATTTTAGGCATGATAATGTATTGCAGTCTTTGAGTCAACTTAAAAGTAATGCCGACACGTGAGTGACAAACAAAGAAAAATTGCTCAATATATTTTTTTCCATACGAATAGTACCCAAAACAGAAAAGGAAAATACATTCGCTTCAGTCTCTATGAACATATTTTCGTCCTGTTTAATTTATGCGTTGTCGCAAGCACATAATTGTGGAGATCAAGCATGATCAAGTAACCGTCAGCAATACCCTGTTCACAATACAATAGTAATGGAGTGATTAATGTGCAAAATTTCTATGCATTCATTTTTTTTTTACTCTATATTTATTTTTAGAATCAGAGTTTCTCGAATATTAATCCTAAGAAATTGGTCCCATACAGAAATCTGAATTCGGCAGTGAACTACATTCGATTACAATACTTTTACATAGGTAAAGTGATTCTCCTCGATTGATAATAATTTGGTTTTATCTATATTGATTCAGAGCATATGCGTATCGGTTCACTGATCAAGCCACAGAACACAATTTAAATTCTCGAATGAATTTATAAACTACACGACGACGAATAAACCGACAGCCCTTCCACCGCTATTCATAGAGACAATGACATTGAGTGAAAAGAAAAAGATTAGAATGATAAATGGGAAGGGGATAAAATTTGGAATTTTCGAAAAAAACTATCGATGCTGGCAGTATAAATTTCAATAACTGTTGATAATTGCGCAAAAAAAATTATCGCAATTGACAATGATTAAAAAACAAAATAGTAAATACAATTATTAAAATTACCATTACAATGATTTCTATAATCCGAAATATAATTGTATGATTGGATGTGGCAGTACGAATTTATTCAAGGGTAGTAGGCAGTGATTTTGGCAGTGACGAATAATAACATCTACGTATATCAAACAATCGATTAATCACTCATTTTATCCCTGAATTTTTCTCGGCAGTATAATAAATATATTACAATTATTGTGCGTATCAGCCCTTTCGCAAAGAGGGGAATATCATGTGATGAGAACAACAAAATTTATAGAACAGGACAAAGATGAAATATGAAAAAAAAAAAAAAAAATTACGACCGATAAGGGACTCCACAAGAGTCGGGAAATTGCGCGCTATTTTGCGTCACGCTATAAAAAAAAATGTCGCACCTGCGGAGCATGAACTTCGCTCTTAAATAAATGTGTACACGCGCATGCACATTCATATACGATAATTCATCTAATTATTTACAAAAAAAAATTAATTTAACCACGAGACCCACGTTCGTCGCGCGTTACATTACCATTAATTCTGAAATCGAGCGTTTTATCATAAAGTGTTGGAAAAATTCGTACACACATATATGTAATGTACATGTATCTAGCAGTTGGCGCAGGACAATCAGAAACTTTTTCGGTCCGCGGTGGGCTGGGATGAGACGACGTATCGAGCTCAAACCTCTTCAACACATTCGTATCGGATTCGACATATCCGAGTGTGATAAACAATTGAGCGCGCGACAAACGTACTCTCATCACAATTCTATCGACGCGGTTAGAGATCTCTACATGAATTACACGATCAAATCACTATCATTAAATTCAATTAATTAATTAATTGAACATTATTTACCTAATTATAACTCTTAATTACATGTATTGGCAGTGTACCTTAGCTGGTGTGTATGTGTCTGTGTTGTCTCGCTTTTAACTTTTACAACGTCGTCGACCTCCGTGACAATTTAACATACTCTCCACCTCTCTCTCTCTCTCTCACTCTCCCTCTCATTTCCAATCATTCAACTTAATATTTACCTCTTTCCTTATTAACCATCTTAATCTTCACTTCATAATTTACAAATAAAATCTTTATCAACTATACATGTGTACATGTACATCACCGACTTGCAAAAACGTATACAGCAGCTCACAAATTTACAAGAAACAAACAATCGCATGCGCTTTCATTTCGCTACGTTTGCTACATTCATAATGTTTTATTCATGATCTATTTTTGTTCTACTCATTATTCTTCGACACTCGACACAAATTACTCCATTATATTATTTCCCCGTCACGCATTTTTCAATTGGCGTGGAAAAATATAAACACAGCCTTCGTATATTTTTTAAACCCCCTTTTATTTTGTTGGAGGTGTTAGCTCGTGCAATATTATTATTATTATTATTATTATTATTATTATTATTATTTTTCTCTCCTGAATTGTACAACATAGCTCGCAAATATTTGTTGTCACTCTTTGTCACTAATATAATTAATCCCACAAATTGTTCACGCTGTAAAATAGTCAAATATTTTAACGCAAATTAATATTTAATTGAATTTACTGGCCAATTTTCTTCCTATCTTTACTTTGTCATTTGTACAAGTTCTTCAGTGAACAAGATTCACTCCAAAGTCAAGCAGGTGGATGAGAACGTTAGAATGAAGAATAACAGTTTCGAACGATAAAAATATTGTAAATGACATTTCTTTTTCTGGTGGTATATTTTTGTTAGCTTTTTTCTTTCATCTGTGTACCGATTTATAAAGTTAATAATAATCAATATCATCCTTTAATGTGTATATTATTATGTTTAATCGTGTCACTCGTTGGAACAGTCGTAAATTACCATGGCAAATTGGACGTTCAAATTGATCGAAGTGTAGTGTATGTATACATTTGTCTTCTTTCTCGTTCAATCCTATCGAGATTCATACATATTCCATAAACGAATACACACTGAATCGATTTTAAAAATAGATCAATTGAGTATGCAACGCATGAGAATTAGCATAAAGGTATCCAAAAGTGCCAAATATAGATTTTGCTCGAATATCATTTCGGTTTATAAGGCCACCAGAGTGATTATTATTATTTTTTTTTTGTTTTTTTTATCTTTGTTTTTCTTATGAACGTAAGCTAACACTTAACATTTAATTAGTCACTGAATTGTCATTAAACTCGATTATGTAATTTATTCCGTTCTATTCTCAATCAATCATTCACAATATTTTTGTATTCTTTTTCATTCTGAATTGCTTTCGTTAATATTTGTGTCCATTTTTATTATTATTTTTTTTTTTATAACCAGACTGTCTATCTCAGCATTGTGTCAAGTAAATTTAAGTCAAGTCAAGTCATCAGTCAGCAAACGCTACGACCCAACGGTGAGGCACATTTTCTCAGTGAATCCTGACACCTTTGGATATCAGATCTCTCAAGGATGAATTTAATATAATAGTCGAATCACAGACAAGTCGAAGAATCGTGCTCGATATATTAATAATTGTAGCAACAATTAATTTAAATATTCCAATATTTCAATTCAATGATATTCTCTTGAAACAGATTTGATTCTCCCGTAAACGCCGCGATATTCAATACATTATATTAATTAGAAATATTTTTCTAAGAGCGATACGCAACTAGGTTCTAAAGCTGTCGAGTCGTTTTTGCTCATACTCCATCGATGATTTTGCAATATGTTTACATATACATCTTCAACAACAATGTTCTTCAGTTTTGTTCCAGATAATTAATATTCCGTTTGTGTTATGTGCAAGTATTTCTCGTACTCCATTCGTGCCACCGCTAATGACATTTCTTTTTTTTTTCATTATCTCTCTACCATATGCATTGCTGACGCGAGCTCTCGTTTAAATGTCATGCCAACGATTTGACTTTGATGAGACATTTTGTTGGGTATCAGAATCTTTATTTCGCCATCGTGGCGAAGAGCACACATAAATATTTAGGCATGATACTTATTCTTTCTTTTTTCTATACAATCGTCAGTCTCGAGCCAATTACGCAATATCATCACGATATTTTAGCTGGTTTCCGGCGTTGTTTCACTCGTGTTAATGGTGCTGTTCCTCCTTTCACAGCGGGATAGAGTACCAATTTTACTTCGTCTACCGAGGTAGTTGCGATCCCACGTATATCCATATGTTTTGTTTTTTGGACTTCAGATTCCAAGACCCATTCGTCCGGTGTTCTGCAAAATTGGAACAAACAAACATCGCGTTACATTGATTCAACATCATTGAATTGTGTAGAATGCTTTCGCTTCCTGTCAAATCAACTTACATGTCCTGTGGGTACCATCGTAACAAAACCTTCGTCTTTCCATCAGTTTCGACCCTCTTCGCTAAAACCTTTGCCAAAAGAGTTTGAATTATTATACATACAGTAGGACACAAATGAAAAAAAAGTGACATATACGATTTCTCCAATTGTTTAAACTTACTTGACTAGTTAGTGCCATAGAAGTTCCAGGCGTCTCCGCCAATTGACCCTGAGTCCTTGTCTTCGCTAATTCCAATAACCTGTGCTGCAGACCCTCCATCACACCAGTGTCGAAGTAATCAAATAGCCTTGCTACAATCCGTTGTCATTCGTTCCCGAAACAAACAAAAACAGCTATATAGAAACCGGAAGAATGAACTTTTGCTGTTATTGACTAGAGATATTTTACCTGACCACGGTTGCCGCCTGTATCTCAATTTCTTTCCATTTCTGCGAACTAATTTCCCACCATTTTCACAACTGCGTTTACTGCTACCATTACTCGTTTCCGGCTGATTGAAGTGACTATTGACATGTCTCTCAAGTGCTGTCTGTAAGGAGAGAAACAACACTTGAATAAAGTAACAGGAATCCAGGTGTCTTCTAGGAGAGCCCTATTCAGATAGTGACATAACATAACTGGGAGAAAATTTTACAATAAATAGGAGTTATTGTAACTATATGCCTTTGGTATTTAATTTCAGATGACATTTGCATGTGGTGCATAGTATCACAATGGATTAACAGTCAATTGACAATATTTCATATAGTTTGAGTGGTAATGAAGAGACATTCCAGAAGTCTATAGACAGATCGTTTGCTTAAATTGAATTAAGACAGAGATGGTGACGGTACTTGTCACCGCTATCACTATCACCATTAACTGAAGCGATAAACGATACACAAACAACTCACAGATACTTTCCAATGTAATTATCTTCAGTTCATGTCAATGAAGAAAAAAAATCAAATATTGTTGTATTTGGAGAATGTTTAATTGATTGCGACCGAATGATTACAAGAACAATTACCAAGGTAGATCATATCAGTTCGCGAGTGTCGTCCAATCTGGGACAATGAAACAGACTGATACGTCAAAAAACAATGGAACGAAAATCTGAAGAAATTAGCACGTTGAAATACAACTCGATGGAAGTAGAGTCAAAATTGACGAGTGTTATGAATAACAAATAACCGATAAAATGTTAATCGTTTCTAAAGTTGTTCAAATCACAAATCCAATGCTCATCGTGTTACTTCCGTCATGATGATGTAGAACAGCAATTATCATAATACGAATGATGATCATGACCAGATCAAGAAAGTTTGTGATGTTTGGAAGAACATCGAGTGTCTATTCATGTTACACCCATATATGTCTCTAAATATTCCCAGAGTATTTCTTCAAAGACTTCTTGTTGGTTGTTGTTGTTGGAAAAATATAGGACGATATATACCTGTGAGCTAAATCTGCTGCCGCATCCATCAACAATGCATCTGAATGGTTTATTGCCGCCATGTGAGAGGACATGCCGTTCTAACCATCTTCTTGAGCACGATGTTCTTCCTTGAACTTTACATCCTTGCCAATGGCACACAAAGTTATCACCACCCGTTTGCGTATTGATATGGGCAGCCTATGAAATTGAACACATGTACTAGAATTAAATTACATCGAAGTATTAATTTGATTTATCATAGTGGATTTTACGGACCTGCAAATGTTCGAGTAAAGCGCCGCTGCATTCGAAATCAGCGTCGCATTTATCCCACCGACAAATGCCGCTGTCCGTAGCTCGTGTTCCATTTTTCGCTGGCGTTCTCGCGGGAAATCGTATTGTCGTTGGTGCTGACAGAATTGGTGAACTCGACGGTTTAGATCCACTGCTTCGCGATGAATCTTCTTCTTCCTCTTCCTCCTCTTCATCTTCATCGTCACCAGTTCTCGTTGCTGTTGTCACTTCGTCTTTCCTCTCTCTGGTATCAAACAAACTTGACGATAGCCTCGACAATGGATGTTCTTGATTATTTGTCAATTGTGATCTAGTAGTGGTTACGTGATTCGCATTCGGGCACGTGCTCGTTATATTATTATTCTCATTGACAATTGGTTTTGTTGTATTATCAAAAGTAATTGTTGTCACAGATTCGGTGGCGAGTATTGCTGGTGTTGACAGTTGTGATACACCATTTGCCTTTGAACTTGTCTCACTAGTCAGTCTTAATGATGTTATTTTACATCCGGGAATATTTGTGAGTATATCAGTAGTTATGGGCAGACCTGGTAAAGCTTTGGCAACCAGTATTTTATCCAATTTTGTTACTGTAACACGTGGCGTTGCATTCGGCAACTTTTTCGTTAATGGCGATGATATTGTCATTGTCCTTACTTCCCAATCATTCATTATTCGACCATTTGGCGTTACTGCACCTAAATATTTGGCTAGGCCACCCTTATTGCGTTGTACTGACGGTGGCCTGCGGAATTCTGGCGAACTTTTTGCTACAAGCACTGACATGTCTGCCAAAGTTTTCTTACTCTATGATAGGAAAAAACGAACAGAAATAAATATATAAATTAATGAAGGAACGGGAAATCCAGATGAATGAATTTGATAAATGAGTTTTTAAAAATACCTTGGACAATTGTGGTTTTATTTGTGTTTTGAAGTACTCGGTAATTTTTCCCTGCGTCTCGTGTTGATTGTGATAATGTTGGAGTTGATTTTTACCAGACGTTTTGCCACCTCTGGCTGTTGGATCAGCAGCACCGGATTTTGGCAATGTGCCTGCTTCCGGTTCGTCGTTAATTCGTTTATAGGTTGAGCACGCGGTGGTTGCTAGTGGCGGGGTCCAGGGCCACTGGGGCCTGGTCCCATTTAGGGCGGGTAGTGTTGGAGGCGCCAGTTTGGGCAATGACGGCAGTGGACTTGGTGCCGTACCACGAATTGCAACACCCTCGTCGCTACTCGTGCTACACGGCGATCCTGGTTCAGTTATATCACTTGTTCCGCTACTACTGCATTCACCACATGACACTGTTACACCACTGCGAAAATTCAATACATTTCAAGTTAATCAATGGAACATGAACAAATTATTTATAACATGTGAGAAATAAAACGTGATTTTATTCATTATTGTATTTTAGTTGTTTCTGCTGACGATCAATAATTATCATAGCTCTGTGTGATATAATGGATGTATATGTATATTCTACTACCCCTGGTTGCCATCATTATTCAAGAACCGCGAAATCGAGAGGCTTGATGCATATATAGTCGCCTGGAGCGTAAATCCTTAAACGAACGAAGGGAAAATTGCATGCTTACCAGGTAATGGTATTACTGACAACGCAAACGTAATTACAGGTCCAGACATTGGCAATTGGCCCAGCGTGAATCTTAAAGGCATTCCGGGAGTCAGTGGCGCCTGCAGCATTCAACTAACATACAGTCTCTTATATTTAACCAAGATAGAAATTCACGATGGTAGTTACGAGAAAAATATATCTTTTTAAATCCATAATAAACTTTAGTGTCTATTTCCTATAAAAATTGAATGGGGGAAATTTTCTGCAAGACCTCAATTCATTCCACCGTCTGATGATACAATTGAATGCACAAATATATGTCGCCTGCTCATTCTATAGATATAAACATATATAAGCACGTATGTATGGATTAATGTATTTAGAATGTAACTGTCTTCTTACATTTAATGATCAATCAATGCGTAAACGTGCAGTTATTCACATGAGTGTTGACGTCAAATGATGGCGTGTATATAGATCCATGTAGAGACTGGGAAAGAGTACACATAGCATTGTACTGTATGTCCGTGTGTATATGGGGTAAAAGAAACGCGTGAGCCAAGGACGTGAGGTTAAGAGGAGTGTGTACGGTTGTGGCGTGGCCCTGCGGGGCCAAACGCACTTTATTACATCTTGGAGTGGAGTTACGACGACTACGAATGAAATAAGAAGAAGAATACGAAGTGTTGGGGAAACGCGTGAAGCACCAGGCGTGTTTATTCGGCGTGCGAAAGGTCAAGATACGCAACGGATATAAATATATATATATATATATATACATGTGAGGTGTTATGTCAGAATTTGATGTAATTTATTTTCGCTATAATAATAATACAAATCGAATTATTGCTGAAACAGAGTATTGGCGCAGGTATAACAAACGTTGAATGCTGCACAAAATTGATTGGTTCAAGTATATGTGTATGTGTGTGCACGTTGTTTCTATGAGCATCAGTTTGTATACATAATATTTATACATGCATATATATGGCAACACATATATCGCTGTAACACGCATAATCTTGCTCATGGTCATGAGGCGAGTGAGCGGGATCACTGAACCCAGAATCAAGATTACGATGCGCCTGATTCGTGGAAACATATACACAAGTAACTATATACCTTGATGCCACTGTTAGGCTTTATTTCTCTCCTCTTCATTTCTATAACACGTCATCATTTTTATCCATTGTATAATTTCGATAGACACTATCTTCACACACTATTACTATCCGATAAATGTATCGTTGAGATATATATGGAATAATTTTTTTTTCCTCGTTCTTTATGACCTAACCCAATAATACTTACTCTGAACCTAATGATTACATTTTAATTCGTGTTGATTCAGTTGGAATGATAGTCTACAGTGTGATAGAATAGTTTTTAAGAAATTGAATGAGTGGATGTAGTAGGTAACTGTTGCGTTTTAGATTAGAAAATTTCTTTGAGAATTTAATCACAGCCTGAGTTTTATCACGGAATGTTATTCATCTATTGATGAAAATTTTCATTTTCATTGGTGAAATATTTTATCGATGCATATCTGTATCATATATATATATATATATAGTCTCGCTTCATCACAACAAGAATCACCGAGAAATCTCGCTTTCTTTCTTGCTCCTTCTTGCACTGTATTGCAACCACTCGTCTTTGAGTGTACGTGCCTCGCCTTCGTCTTTTTCGACTCAACCATTCTCCCCCTTTTCGTATTCTTTTTTATTCCTATTTTTTTTTTTCATTTTGGTCGTCCCAGTATTCTCCTTCGCATTCACCTCAACCCTGTATACATATAAGCTTCGGTCTATTCTGCACAGACTGTGCAGCAGCACCAGCAGTATAGAAGCATGGAAATGCACACGCTCACCCAAATAACTAGAGCTATATTCACGTTCTAACCAAAGAGGAATCGTTATGAGGCAAACAGCCATCTGGTTGCCGCTTTGCTTTCGTCAACTGCAAATACTGTTGGTGAACCATTCGACAAGTAGAGTGAAAAATATATAAGGATGAAAATCATTTTCATCATGTAATTTATATAATTTATAAACTGCTGTGTAATATTATTTTGTCGATATTTCTATTACTTGAGCTATTCTTCTATTTCTCTGTTTTTTTTTTTTTTTTCAACCACTGAATTCATATAAATATGCGTCAAAAAACAGAATATATATATTCGTGAATGCAGCCGAAACATAAAACGTTTTCAGTGCATAACCTTCTTTTTAGGGAGCTACAGGCAGATAAAAAAATATATCTATGAATATTAATTTTGCAAATTATCGATCTTAGGGGTTCATATATTTTATTTTTCCGTCAATTACATGAATATCTTCTCAAAAATTAAATTAATAAAGAAAAATAATTTCATTTGTGAATGTATATAAATGTCATGAATTAAAGTTTACATTTCCCTTTCTCGCATACAGGGTAACACTTTAATGTATACCCTGCTATGTCATTGATGTATATGTGCACTGTTTATGACAGCTAGTTCCCCTTCTGATGGTGTATATATATATATATATATATATATATATACGTTAATCCCTAATTTTCCCTCGGCAAAAAGATACCATGACTTTATTTAAAATATGGCACTGCAACCCCACTTTTGCTGTTTCTCTCTCGTTCTCCGTATAACTGCTCTGTAAATCACTTCCTCTCGCTCATTTTCTCCACTAGAACTCGTATTACCTGCAGGAGGATTGGAAACGGGAAGAGAAAATTGATATCGAAAATAATGAAACGATTGAAAAAAAAAAGGAGGAGAACAAAAGTGAGAATTATAATAAACATTTTTGATATACGGTTTAAATTTGAGCGCGTTGCAAATGTGACCCATTCAGTTGAGGGAATATAAAATTTCGTTGAGAGGTTTATTCCCTTTTTTTTTTTTTATTATTATTACATATATATGAGATGCTCGGTGCTTTTTTCACCCTCAATTCCAATCGTTGAATTCGTCGCACTCTCCGGTCAACTCGCACAGACATGCAACCCTCGTAGGCGTATATAAGCGCCATGTTACTTTCACCCTCTCGCAATATTCCTCTTCTCGCCCTTTTTCTCACTCTCTGAAAGAGAAGCTCCACAATTCTTTGTCCTCGACGACAAAAAAAGGCGCGATCGCCCTTCCGATTCCCATCAATTTTGCTAAATTTTTCAGCGTTCACTGGCAACGGTGGAAAAGAGATGGGGTTCATAGGTGAGAGAAAGAAGGTACCGAAAAGCAAGAGAAACAGGCGAGAGGAAAAGAGTAGTCTGAAAATGCGGAGGGAGGTTTTTGGTGGTAAGTGGGTAATGCTTTTCCCGGGGTTGTGAGAATCCCACGCGTAAATCCGTGCGCGGGTAAGAAAAGAATTGTCAGAGCCACTCGCTCGTGAATACAAGGCTTTCACAAGTTGACGATGTATAGGGGTGTGATGAGACAAAAATTGATTCGACGCTGTTTGAAATTTTTATGTCGTTGATAAATTTGAAAATGGAAAAAGTATCGTCATGAATGGAGTCATTATTTATTAATAGACATTCAACAACCACTTGTCATATTACAAAATATTGGGATACATCGAGGAAGTATCGCTATCGTTGAACCGTAATAATAATGACACAATACCCCCAGCAAAAAATGTTTGAAAATTATAATAAGTAATTAAGAGATTGCCGACCCAAGTACAGAAATGGATACGCGTCAGGCAAAAACATCGTCATAACTGACCTATACCCATTATTCTTGGCTCGATCACGCAAGCATCAAATGGCAGCTGCAGCATATCTCCTGTCACCTATATAAATATATGAGCATACACATGCATATTCATATACACATATAGATGTGCCGAGAGAAATAGATGGGAAAATACTGTGAGGAAGGAATAGCAAAAGAGAGAGAATTGTATAATACATATAGCCGTCGTCTACGTCTTCAAGTCGATCCCCGAAAATTGCGCGCGGCTGACAAAAGGGGTTGCAACCCCTCAAGCCACCAAGTTCATGGAAGGGTGAATGATGGCCTGTGTTCGATCCGTCTGGGAATTACGTGATTCGCCTCTTCCTTCCTACATTCTACATATATTTATATCCTATATACCTAAAGATTCAGGGATCTCTTTTTCATTACACAAGATAAAAAATTTATTAATTGGTAATTGAATCAATGAAACTATTAGTAGTGATAGTCGAAAAAAAAAATTATATATCCTTCATATGATGCTTCAATTAATTCGAAAACGAATTTCAAAATTAATTCATCGCCGTGCTCGACCGCCCTGCACGATTTTACGATTCTAACAGGCAATTATACTCTATTTATATGCCTCATATACTACCCAAAACGAACGGTGGAAATGGACGAGCGTAAAAGGCAATGACATAGCGTGAGAGAGAGAGAGAGAGAGAGGAAGAGAACTGGAGTGGACAGAAATGTCAAAACTAAGTATCGAAACGTGGGCATACGTTTAATATATTTGATTCATATCCGTATTTCAACATTAATTTGTTACTGACACAATTTACGATTTGTGCCTTCGTATAATATATCAAGGGATAATATTTGAATACAACTTTGTAATTAAAATATTAATATTCCAAACATATGCACAAGAGTTTCCAGATATTTCTAAAGTATAAATTAATTCCCAACTAAATATGAATACATATATATATATATATATTCAACACTCTCGAAAACTCGCGATTTTCCCTTTTATATATCTACCTCATTTTTCTTCTATCCCACTTACAATCTCGCTTTCACTCACTCTCATGATGACAATATGCGTCGAGAAACTTAATCCAATGAGTTGATGATCATCAACCCCTCAGGATTTGCGCAAGCAACGCCCTTTTTTTCGTGTCCGTGCACCCGCAGGGTCCTGTATATGCGGGGCAGTATGCTATTTTTTTTTTGTTTCATACTAAATAGAGACAGAACAACACAACGGTCATAATAGCGATGTCACTGGATTGACATCGGCTCCTCTCAATTCGGCACTGCATTCTTCATTAAATTCCCAACTCAATTCGTGCTACGTGATGAGTATTTCCACAACTACTCTCCTGTTAATTTAATAATGACAATTCAAAGGACAAATGACAATTATAATTTATTAGTGATATTATGATTTTATAATACAGAATTTACAATTCCTTGTCACTTTGCGAAGTGCTACTATCAAACTACTTCAAGAATGTATGAGATGACTAGTATTCAAGTAATTTGTGGAACGTAAGTTATACAATTATGAAGATTAAAACCTGAAAGTATCCTATTTAATGAATGAAATTGAAACTGGAAAAAAAAAAGAATACCAGACCATCTCTTTTCCACTTTGGGAGTTTTTTTTTTTTTTTTTCTTATCAATATAAATATATATATATATATGTTCAATTAATTTTTCAAGGTAATCGTGATTTATTTTCGCAATTGATATATTGCAGAATGAGAGAGAAAATATAGCGGGGCTTTTGCGTGTCATTCAATTGATCGATTGGCGTAACGGAATTCCAAACGCACGATGCATTTCCTTTCCCTCTCTCCCTCTCTTTGACACATACACTTGCGTAAACATATAAATATATATATATTTGTATACTCCGATATAAATACAATGTGGGGGAATATGTATAAAATGAATGCGTAAAGGCGACGACGACGGCAGCACGGGCAGGTTTGATGTTGTGTGGACTCCAACGTCCTTTATCCCTATCTCACTCTCATCGCCGCGTCTGACCCTTCTGTACCCGCGCCATACTCCTGCCCATTTTGCTGTACGATCGTTCCTTCAGCGCGCGCGAGCACGTGCCGCGCATTGGAAATCGATGACGGATGTACCCGGGTATGTTTCTACAAACGTTATATATCCCTTGACTGGTAAAGTATGTCTCGCGTGTTACAAAACATCGTTCATATACAAAAGTGGGAAAACAAACGTAGTACAACAACGATGTAGGTATACATTATATATATATATATGTACATGTGCTTATGTGCAGTGATTTTCAAACAGGAAGTATCTTGTGCTCACATTTCATATATGTTTATACTGATCGTCGCGAGTTAGTTGATGGTTTGGATACATGAAAAAAGTCAAAATCAAAATGAATATAAAATAACGCAGTCGTATTAATGAAAATGACAGGGGAAGAAAATAAAAAACGAGAGAGAAGGAGTGGAGAATTATGCGCAAGTTATGAATAAAAAGATTGAATGAAAGTGGCTTTTGAAGTGAAACAATGTCTGATGAAGCTCAAGCACGCGTGATCTCACTTTCGGTGAATCGACCGTTACATAGACGTTAAAACATACGCATATACAGTACTGATGTACGTATATAAATATAATGTTGTATACAGTATGAATAGGCAGGCCGTATATAATTCAACAACCACGCACATTTGTGCAGGCTCTGTGCGAACAAACACCCAAGAGAATGACGAAGCAAAAGCAAAGTACAGAGAGAAAGGGAGGAAAAAAAAAAGAGAGAGAATGAGAATGGACATCGGATACGCTACACGCCCACATAGGTAGAATACACAAAACAAATGCAAATCCGTGGGCGAGAATAGGCGTGTAACCTGTTGTAGCAACGAGTTGAACGTGTAACTGTATTTGCGTGAATCGGTGTAAACCTGTTATAAGAACAAGAAGTTGGTGGATGAGGCGGCAGAGAGTGAGAGAAAAAAATTTGAACCAAGATATAATATATAGACACACTTTTACAAAAGTATATACACGGGAATTCGAAGAAACCAAAGTGATTCCCATGCTATATATCCCACGCGAATCGACGCTAGATTCAAAATAAATTTGATGGCCCTTAAACTCAAATATATATATTTATCAAATTTCGGGATACATTTCAGGGAGTAAAAATGTTATTTAGAGGAAGAATAATTCGTAAGAATGTCCATTTGGTTAATTAAATACCGGACGTGACTATATCGGATAGATTAAATTTTATTTAACCTATGGACAATCATGGAGTAATCTTCACGGCATTTATTCATCTTTTGTATATAGCATTGCCACTCATGTCATCTGCAACATATTCATTTAATTCAATTTTAATTCTGAATAATTACCCATTCACTCTTGTGCATTCAGTTGCGATAATGATGTCTTAGTTATGGGTTTGTGCATCCGCATCAGCATAAATGTACATAAAATATATGTGTTGGTTGTATTTGGAACATGGGAAATATATCCAGTTTGGATAAAATGATTGCTTTTGTTTACATACATACATAATGAGTATACATGTCATTATATATTTCATATTGTATATTATACACAGTGTGCGGATATATTTTAACAATTGCGACTTAAACTTGAGTGTCAATTCTCGCCCAAACTAATTTTACACTTCTCAAGAATCACATGTCCATTTCATGCGAGTCATTTAATTATTGATGGATTCGTTTATATCGTCAACCTCTACGTTGGCATATAGTCAAATGTAATTGAATCAACATTGTGACTGGATGGAAAATCGAATTGTTTCCTCAAACACCAAACACAACTGTAAAAATTCATATATGAATGTGAGTATATAATGCTGTAACAATGTGTGTGTGTATGAAATACTGTGAAAAGGAGGCGGGAAATATTTATAAAAAAAAAAAAATACAAAGTGAGATAATAAATGAGTACGGAAGCCGCACGAGTGAAAATGGTGAGGGAGTAAAAGAATAGAGAAAGAGAGAAGAAAAAAGATGATGGTGAAAAAGGAGGAGGAGAACGTGAAGAACAAGGATGAACTGTACATAGTGCGGCTCGCGTGAGAAACGGTCATTAAAGAAGATTTAAATATTCTACTAAGCCTAGAGGCTAATAGCTAAAATCTTTTTAAAGTACTTTGATCCCGGCTATCGTCCATTCGCACGCAAATTCCATTTCCCTCAAACGCACAATTTTATCCTTATTACATTCACATTCTTTTCTTTTTTTTTCCTTTCCTCATTTTGTTTAATCTCCAAGTTACATACATACTATTTGATTGATGGATAAATTTCATGAAATGATTGGTATGATAACTGGGTGGCAAAATTTAATTTCACTACTAATTCAGAAAGACAATAATAGTGAAATATGATATATTGATTGATGACTATTATTTTCTAGTATTGCATCTGGAAATTACATAGCTAGCATCTACTCAAGACTGAGTCAATTCTATACCAGGACTATGCATTAATTCAATTATTTTCCGTTACCCACTTATTTGATTATAAAAAATAAAATTGTAATTACTGTCCGATAAATTTTCAATCAAATGAAACAATCGAAGCTGAAGAAAGAAAACAAAGTTGGAGTATCGTTCTGTTACATTATCCATTTCTCTACCATAAATTACACGCTGAATATTAACGCAACTCTCAACGTGCAAAGACAAATTCCATTCACGTGTATTGATCAGAAATGAAGTTATTCCATTCCTCCTCATTTATACAAATGGAATCTTCATTTTCTTATTTGTCCATTATTGAAAATTTCAGGCACAAGTCTCGCAATTCATGAAATTTGAACGTAAAATAGTCAAAATAATAGATTTATCATGAGTATGTAACGGGTGTTCGCATCGATATGGGTAAATGAGAAGTGTCATATCCGTTTACACATGAAAAGCGCCGCAGACACATATATCTTAGATTGTTGACTGTTGCTCCTCTCTTTCTCATAACTGATAAGTTTGTCTGACTGTCTACTTCGCGCCCCCTCTCTCTCTCTCTCTCTCTCCCTTTCTCTGCAACTCTCTTGCCATCTGCCTCCCACACACATACATTCACATGTATTCACTATCCTCGTTTCTCATGTGTACACTTTCGCCCACTCGCGTGGAAAGCGTCTTTTTTTTCCAACGGCAGTTGCCAAACCAAGTGTGTCGGCACACTAACCTTGTCCCAAAGTCGACGCACCGACATGATGCTCGCTCCGGTGTCATTACTCTCTCACATTTTTTCTTATACTTTTTCTCATTTATTTTTTCATCTTTTACTCTGCCGCTCCACAGTCAATCTCTTCCTCTTCCTCTCCATCTCTTTTTCATTCTTGTCTCTTGCCACTGTCACTCTGTTCACTTCGCAGTCACATCTCACTCTTCTGAATCACATGACAGACTGAATTTACTCGACCAAGTTCATTGCCATGACCACATACAAATAACAGATGGATTTTTATGTGCGTAATAACAATTGTGATTGAATGAATAAAAGGAATACGTTATCAATGTAATGTTGTATAACTGTTATTGAAACGTATTTACTTGTATACAGTAGACTCATTGTTATAATTACATATACTTGGTATGAGAAGACCTCTGCTGTCCAATGTTTCAAATGAACCTTTCACTCATTTTGATGTTTTGTTCTTATAATCAATACAATACCCAATGTCAATTATATTTCTGTCAACGGTATTACTCGTGGAAGTCAAATCTCCTCGAAGATATATATCTGAAGTACCATAAGAGGGGTGGGAAACACAGCCAGGTGGCTGGAGTAACAATGAACAATATCGCTCAGTTCTCAAGAGGTTCATTTCATTTATTACACATACTGGAATGGATATAATAAACGGAGAGGAAATTGTCCGTCATACTTATAAATATATAAATGAAATTGACAGAATATTTGTGAAGATTCTGAAAGTGATTTGATATTTCAATGAAGGTACCTTCATCGTCCGATGGAAGATTTACAGTGAATTTCTATTTTTATTACAATGCTTCGTAATCGGAGAGTTATCTACAAAGAGTATCGTTCCTTTTCAATAATCCACGAAGAATTGTTCTACGCGATGAAACTGCTCCGAGCATACGCTTACATTTGCATTAATTCATTCTTCTATTATAATTTCACTCATATCAAGTAAATGGAAGTAAAATTGAGGGAAATATTATAAATAGAAGAAGTGAACCATCGCGGCTTGAGATATATATTCCCTCTGGGAAATCAAAAATCCGATTGAGTCGACGAATTGCACCGAAGATGTGATCTTATACTTCATGAATGAATATAGGATTCCATGGGATTTTATTTTTGAGTAGTCAATTATATTTTTTATTTTCATCGAAGAGGGAACATTAATACAAAGTGTCAAATTATGATACACACATAATGGTGTCATTGCTGTGAATTATATCTTTATCAATACCATATTTCTCCATCTCACTTATCAGTGACCATCATCGCACACTTCATTTGAAATTCAACGCTAGGCCGGCGTAAGAACATCGATGAACTACCAAACGTTTAGTGCCTTTGTGCATACATTCAAAAAAAGATAAATTTTTTACTTTTTCCTCTTATTTTATTTTTTCTTTCCGTTATACCATCGTAAAGATTCATCGATGTGTCACCAGGGAATATCCCGCCGATTTGTTGGATGATATCGAGAGGAAAATGGAGGTTGTTTCATGCTCGACAGGTATTGGTGCAACCCGCGCGCGCGAGAAGTAAAATGGGGTGTTCGTGGTGCTTTCGTATCCCGCACACGTTCACGATAGCTCCGATCGGCATCTAAGTTTCTCTTGCTTATGTATCATACATACATATACACAGTATTCTTCTTCTGCTCCCTCTCTCTCTCCCCCCTTCATCCACCATCATCTCTTTTCAGGGAGACGAAAGACGTTTGCTCGCGCGTATCATGAGAATTAGGGTCGCAAAGAAATTCTCTGAAAAGAGAGAATGAATCCTGAGACGAACGATATGGATCAACGAGTAAATAGATGAGGGGGAGAATAGTTCATGTGGAGGACGATGAAAAAACATGATGAGAGGGCAGAATGTGTCATGGACATATTGTCTGACACTCTCGTCACACTTTTCGTGAATTCATTTTTCACTCCTCCTGTTATATTCCAATCTCATTGACGTATAAGTAATTACGTTCCTCCTTCAGTGAATAAATATCTTTAAAATCAGCAATGGAATTTGGTGATAAAGTCCTCATAGGTTATATCAGTCGACAGTTATTTCTAGATATAACAGAAATGTCTGTGGTGACCCGCCTGAACGGTTTGATTATCAAATTGGAAAGTCTGAAACGACCTCACTGATTACAAATCCATTGCCCATCGTTTCTAAATGACCAGAAAAATTTCCTGGATTTTTAACAATAAATTGCATGATACTCCTTGAGACCAGGTATGAAATTTAATGTAAATTACCTACGGAGCCCACAAAAATGCTTGTTGAAGATCTCATGAGATTAGAGGGGGAAAAAAAAAAAGAGAAAACGGCAACGCCGAAAAAAAAAAAACATTACGGTGTTGTTCAAGGATTATTTACTCGGGCGTAATTCGGTGCGAAGAAGGAGTGAGTCTTCGGAATAGTGCGGGCGATTTCTATGGACGAGACGAACATAGCCCACAGTATATACTTGTTTGCTCTCAGATGTTCCGTAAATACAAGCGAAGAGCGAGAGAATTGTCGAGAGCGTATCCAATAGCTCGGTCGCAACGCCATGAAAAAGTAAGGAGGAAGTGAGATGGCGACACGAAAGCAAAGAGATATATAGGCTATGGGATATAGGAAGTGAGGACTGAACAGAAAGGACGAGCAGCTGCCTTTCTTAAAAGGCAGCCATATACCCAACAAAATATCTACGGGGCCCATGACATATAGGCGTACAGACGGAGACTTTATTGGTTTAGGGTGGGTTTTAAAACCTAGGAACACCGTATATATTTTACTTCAGTATAGTTACTATACGATACATTTGCCATATACCATGCAATGGATTCTAGTCATCACTTTAATATGTTATCTATAATAAAACTTTTCACAAGAAATTTTTCAACACGAATATTGTTTTATACTATCACGTTATACGCGAAATAAATTATGTTGTTGAGATTTATTAGTTCCATTCCAATATCATAATTGTACCGAACATTTCAACCGAGACGAATTTTTGTCAGAATGGCTATGTAATTAGTGAAGTATAATTACATTATCCAGTTCTATAATGCTAAATCGTTGAATAAATGTTTGGCACTATAAAATTTTAGGATTGTAGGTACAAATTCCTCAAGATAAAAGGTAAATGCACCATGAATGGGCTATAAAATCTCACCCAGTATGGATAAGAGGATTAGGTATGCGTCACGTATCATTGTATTTCTCTATGAACATCAGTCTATTGATTTCAATGGTTCGTGGAATTGCAATAAGACTGTACTGCACTTCTATTACTCTGCGATTTTGAGTTTCTAATAGATCTGTTAGTATACTGTGTATGACGTACAACTCACAATAATTATTCATCGTTGTAAATTATTGTTATTAAATGTTGAGTAATTTTCATGATTCCAATCTTAAATAATTAATGATGAATATTAATTTCATATGAAGGAACAAAATGAATCGGGCAATTATGCCATTAAATCATCGAGTTTGAAGAAATAGATTGTGATGACAGAACGCACATCGAAAGCAAGACGTCTTGAAAGTTTTCCAACATCATCAAAGCATGAGGTATAATATCGTCATAAGTGTTTGTGAATCATCTCATTATTCCCAGAGCACCGCCTTCCATTCTGATACATTATTCACACACGCACACACGCGCGCATACACGTTTATATTAACTTGGGAACCCCGTCCGGGACAGATAATTGAGGCAAAGGTGGTAATTAAAGCTACTCGAATATTGATTACACATAATAATGTATGTAAAATGCTCTATGATTGCATTATCGTAATTCTGGTGGAACAATATAAAAATAGTACCAACCTATATCACTTTCAATATTATATTATTCCAGTAAGCCAATTAATGAGAAAGGATTGCACGAATCACTGCATTACACTTGTCCACAAATAATATCAATTCAACGTTCAACTTTATAAACCCAATCATGATGTCACACTACATAATATCCGAAATGTTCGAAGAGTAATTCCAGTATTCCATCATTCCATGGAATTATTCTAAAACGCCTAAATTTTCCATAACTGTTTTATGACTTCCGGGATCAATATGATTCAAGTTCACTCACTTTTTCATTAACACTTATAAAAATAATCGATAATCAATAATATAAATGTCAATTCGATGTGACCGGCAGCGAAGCACGAGTGCGACTGAAATGGAAACGAAAAATGTGGAAGGAAAAATGAAGGGCAGGGTGAAAAGAGAATTTCTCATTGGAGGGTACTGGCGGGGTAAAACGGGAAGGTTACACCATGAGGAGGGTTAGCAATGACTGCTTGTATGGAATCGAGGGACCCTGACGAGTTCTGTATGTGCTTGAGGCTGGAGAATATACACATTGGAGCCATACTAACGCCTACCGTAGGTTTTGCCCAACACTATACCGATAAACACACAAGACCCATTGGGGGAAACACCATCCAACTACTGCTTTACTTCGATGCGTTTGGCAGTGACGATCATAGGTATACTCAGGTAGAAAAACCCACAGACCCATGATGCCATAGTCGCACCGGTTCATATGACTGAATAGAAAATAGAAAAGAACAGCTGGAAGACCAATGTTTGGGATATATAGTTGAGTTTCTCAAATGTAATAATCAAACTCTACTGTATATTCCATTACAGAATTAACGTATGAAACATATAGTTATGAATTTTTTTGTTACTCGGTGGCATTTCTATGTGGACTCTGGTGTATGGCTGTCAAAAATGTTCTTCGACTCACCAGAGTTCATGCAAGAGAAAAAATATGTACGAAAAAAAAAAAAAAAACGTCTGAGACGTGAATATTTTTTAGCATAACTTGAAGGGAAAGATTTGTAATAAAAAAAACTGCAACACACGTGGATGCGACTTTTTATGATGCGCTCAAGTGCTGGATATTTGGTATTTCGAAAATGTATGACAGCATAATGTGACAAACGGGTGAATTAAAATAGAGTATGTACTACTATAGTATGCACGTGCTACTGATTCAGGTCTTCATATACGTTTTGCAATTATACATATAGTCCAATGCAGCAATTGTATGTTCTTCCCATACCCACACATCTTTATATCATCGGATACAATACGTATATGTATATACAACATATGTGTGCGGTTATGTGGACGATTACGTGATGCGAGTCAAGAGTGTTTCCGGCCGGACGTGTTTTCCCCTTCATTAAAAAGTCATACTTACAAACATATTATCTTATGTGAAGAAAAAAAAATATGGATGAATTCACATGATAGTTGTACACGTTTGTAGCAAATGTCTATGAAAAATATATAATGTTGTTCGATGAAATCTTACTTTATTGCTGTTTCATTCTGTCTTGGAAAACGAATATTTTAGAAAAATGATTTTATTGCTATAATATATTTCAAGTGGTTGTTCGGAATATGTGAGAGTAATATTGCACATATTCATAAGTATTAGTGAAACTTGACAAATAAGCGAGGGGCACGCAATAGTTAAATATCGGTAAAACGCAAAAGAGAAGGAAGAATTATATAGCAGCTCGAGAATATTTGATGACAACGACTACAAAGAGGGTGAACTACTGGTAGCATATGTAAAGATGGAAGAACAAAGCAAAAAGAAACACTTGGCGTTTGTGAAGAAAGAAAATGAAAGTGTTATGGACAGTGGATTTATAGGCACACAAGTACTAACGGTAAAAAGCGCATACGTGTGTAGAGATGGATTTATTATTCATGGTCATGGATTTTTAAAAGAAGTCCCTCCTGAAACGTTCTAACCGGAGATGGCAAGAAATATCAGCCATTTGGCTTTATGCATTCAATAGTTAAGAACGCATTGACATCATCGAAGCTTCAAAATAAATGAGAATAAAGCATAAATTTGGATAGACAGTGAACCTGCATTGCATGTACGATTATTTGATTTGCCTATCGTACATTGCTTTGGTGAATTGAGAACGACAGTGTTTCTATAAGTGTAACACAGAGCTCCACGGTACAACTTACGGGCGGGCGAAACCCACCCCCGTATACCAACAGCTACAATTTAACTCCACGGCCAGCACTCCGCCCTTTTGGGTGTTTGCACGGCGGTCTCTCAGCACGGGTATCCGGGAGTTCCTCTGTGAAAAGGTCCATACAATATATGTATACATTTATATATAGGTGAACGCACATCCACCTAAAAACAGTTATATGACCCTGGATGTACTCAGTTATAGGGGTGGAAACGACCTGGCGCGCGACACTGCGAAATATAAAATATATCTACGGTGAAATTCACAGCACGCATCGTCGCTGTTTATTTTCCCGGGTCCAATATTATTTCTGTGGTAACAGAGTTATTAAGCGAAGTGAAAAACCAGAGAAAAAAAGGGAAAAAAAAATTCAATTTGACTAATTGCGGTTTTTAAAAACAAAACTAAACGCTAATTAAAAATAAAAAAAAATTGAATATGGATGGAGTTTTGCATTCTTCAAAATTCACGGTTGTCACAGGCAACGAACCCTTCTCTCATTGTGTACAACCTGCAGTTTTTCCTTATCTCTAACTAAGAAAGCACAACACCGTGTGCTAAAATGGCCGCGAGCTCAGAGAGATTGATTAAAATTTCAAGTAGGACCGTGAAACCTTGTCAAAGTTCACATCGGGCGCGGAACTAAAGCACTCTACTTAATTGAAAGCTTGTTATCAATAGGAAGTGCTTCTTTGTTTTCCCAGTCGCGATACTGCTGGCGTCAAACATGTGCTAAATTTACAAGCGATAAGTTCATTGTAATGTGATTCTCTGGCTTCATTACATTTTTTAGTTTTAGTTGAAAAAATAAATGAAATAGTGTAGTTTCTCAATTTCTTTTAACAATAGAATTCAAATGGATAAATTTATAAGAACTGTACAAGCTGTTGAAGCATGAGGATCAGGAGTATCTTTATGCTCATGACTTGCCCATTCGCGTGGGTATATAATAATTCGTTTGGGATGAACCAAACCACATTAGAGGTTCGGGCAAACTGTGAAAGAAGATGGAATGAGAATCACGAGCAGTATAGTGGGACCTTTGGGGCGAATTTAAGACTGAGAAAGATGCAAGTATAAGAAAAGCGACATAAGAACGCGACGGATAACAAGGAAGAAGTATAAAAGGTAGGAACGTTCTTATGGAGTTTTTGCGCCTGTCGCTATGCTATATATATATACATATATGTTTTCGACTCACTCGTCGTTTCATTGCCAAACGTATCCAACCACGAATAGCATACGCATTTTAAAAACATCATGGCCGTTGCCGTTTTACGCTTTTGAGTCCTTTAGGTGAGGGAGAGCGAGAAAGAAAAGAAACGCAGTCAATGTGGGTGGTCTTGTGTGTTCCTTCTCACCTAATATTCTTCTTTCGACCATTCTTTTTCACATTAACTCACATGCACAGCTGCCAGTTTGTCCCCAAACATCACCATCTCAACCTTTCATCGCAGACACAAATGGTCATGATGAAAAAAAAGAAAAAGGAATACTATAAAAACTCACATTCAGACATATTCCAAGTTCTTTTATTCGATCTCCTTAAGATATGTTCATGAATCAATTAGATATTTAATGCGAACAAAAAATATGAGAATTTGAGTATATATTTGAATGGATAAACTCATATATCTCTCATATATTTTAGTATATTCTTTGTGTGTACATTTTTTGAACAATTTTGTACATATTGCCTTCAGACAATTCTTCTCTGAATCCCAGTACGACTGTACATCCGAGAGCTTTATCAAGTCCCCGAGGGACCGTTGTCGTCATTTCTCTCCCAATCCCCATATTCACCCACCTCAGTTTCATCCCTCTTACATTCATATATCGTCAGGTATATATCTATATATACACACACGTATGCCCATAGAACACCCGCGTAGCTGCTAGTACACGATTATTCGTTCACGGCTCACCGAATCCCGGCGGTATTTCGCATTTATAAACATTCTCCACGTTTCTATTCCCCTTGTCTTTAACTCCAACTGTAATCACATTTTGGTCCTGCTATTTCAACGTCGATTCAGACATCCGTGAAAATTAAATTAACGGCTTTGCGCAATTGTTGATTAATTAAGTTGAGAACACCATTCAGAGGAGACTCGTATCATCGTGTAGTCATTTAAGAGTATTTCGATATACATATATACTTCAAGTATCTACAATAATTTAATTTCAAGTTCAAACCACACAAAAACTGAATGCAAATGTTTTTACTGACATAAACCAAAATCGATTACCAGTACGATTATACTGCGGCGTATTTTATATCAATGTACACATGAATCGAATATTAAAAAAATTATATCAAGTTAATAGATCAGAGACATTGAAGTATGCTGATAGAAATCTATTATCTGTAACGAATTAGCAATGATTTATTATTGGATATTGTATGCGGGATGTGATAAGAATAAAAAAACAAACAAACAAAAAATAATGAATTACTTCATGGTTCTTGAACGGTAAGTATAAATATATATAAACTGTCGACGTTTTCATATGGGTTGCACCTGAAAAACCCGTTAGATAAGATCAACACGGCGCTACATGGCCACATATGTGATTCATTAACACTGGAAAGTATTACTACACTCTCACGTAAATGGCATAACTTGTAAACGTGTCTATATGCAATAATGGAATTGCATCTCGTAATCATGCACATGAACTATCGCTATATTTATGAAATACATATGTATTTTCATGATTTGATGTATGGCATATATTTGTATAAGCAATTGCTATGTGAAAAACCTCCGTACAGACCTATTCAATGATGTATTTGTAGCATGTTTCATATGTCCATTAACATTTGTGGATAAGTTATTATGTAAATTCTGAGCAATCGTATTTATCTATGCAATCAACTGACATGTTGGTCACGATTTTTTTTCATTTACGAAAAGTGACAGATGAAAATCAGTATTATTATGCATTTTACCGATAATAAGTTGCAATGATACAGCGCAAACGTAATATTAATTTTGTTCACTGTATTTGGCCGGTACTTTAAATTTGTAACTCAACCTCAATGGCTTTGTTGCCATTTTCTTCCATTTACAATCATCAGTAATACTTTCTGTCATTCCTGAGATTATCAGCTGATGAAATAGGAAAAAATAGCGTTAAAGATACTTCCGGCATCGATAATATCGTTTTTTTGTTTGTTTATATGTATGTGCAGTTAATTTGCATATCTATACGTATTTGTCTTGTCGATCAATGTTTTTTATGGAAATAATTTTAGCGTTCGCTTTTGCCGTTGAACCAGTCAGCTTTTCATTCCACGCGCACGGGCAAATTGCCATAGTACAGAAAGGGTTAACGAGGCTATTGCTGTGGTGCGAATCAACGACAAGCGGCTATACAGGATAAGGAAAAGGCATTGCACGCTGAACAAGATCGTCTTAAGATCGTGCTGGCAATTCTCACTAACGAGTTTTGTTGGGTAGGTAACGACTGCTTGAAAATTTAAATTACACGTTTATATACGATCGCACCGGATGGGAGACGTCACCAGATACCAAATATCAATATCGCAATTGAACGCAGTAAATGTTGAATTATAATTTTTTGATCGTTTATTACATACATTACTTGAATAGTTGAATCAATTCAATAAACTTTCGATGGACAGTCATCTTCTATGTACCTAACCTACAAATGGTGGCACTCTGGGAAAGTAGACTGCTTCAAAGCAACAATATGACTATCAAATACTTGAAACATTCGGAACAAGTTATATGAACGCGTGATTTCGTTACATTGTATGTGAATGCAGTTTGTCCTAATACCGAATATGTGACATCATGGAGACCGTGCACGTGAGCTCTCACATGTTACGTTCGCTCTTCACCAGCGCTTTATATTCCGCGTAAAGTTCTCACTCTTATTCTCTTTGTCGTTGGTACTACACACACACACACACACACACACACACACACACACACATGTATATACATACTCTCTGTTCCGCTTCACATGTGTATATGAATGTGTGACGGCAACAAACGCGTGAACTTTTACTGCCCGTCCAATATAACACACACAGCAGTTGCTGACCTGGGTTAACGCCCGACGCGAGACGCACAATGCAACATTGTTTTCAGGTACAGTTGGTTACGCGCCGCGTACTTTCGCCACTTGGCGTTATGCCCTGCCGGAACTCTGGATTGTTGAGGGACGAAACCGGCAAATGCTCGTAACTGGTTACACAGCATTATGTGCATCACATTATGAACTAAAAACCTGAAATTACATGAGATTTATATTCTGACTGATTTACAATTCAACATTGAACCATATGACGTACGTTTTATCTTTTGCAGCATGTGAATCTTATCGGAATTTTTCAGGTCGCTGATTTTAAACCTCAGTTCAGAATTACAAAGTTTACAATGTTGAATACACGTATTTATCTGCGTAGGTGGGAGGGAAGGGGCGACCAAGATATTAAAAAACACGTGTGTATATGAGTATGTATGTATATATTTTAAGAAAAAAGTGCTATTTTCTGTCGAGACCCATATTCAATCTACACCAAGATGTGATATTCATTTGGGCCCTCTATGCGCAAGGGTGCGACTTCTCAGAATAATGTTATGCGTCTCGCACGACCACACGTTTGGATTATAAAAGAATGGCCTCGGTTTGTATACACTCTCATAAAGAACAAGATGCAACGCACGCTTTCAACTGTGCAGGTTCAGACCTATGACACGTGCTCCCGAAAATGTCGTTGCAATATTTGATAGTATACTTTTACAGCACAAGTGATTTTGGTTCTGATAACTATGACAAGTACACGTGAGAAGTATTCATGAGTCGATGTAATTATTCGTTTGGAAATACATGATTAATCATGTTCAAGTGTATTTACTATAGAAAATTGAAGTCATGTAGACGATAATATGGTACGCATATTATCATGGAACTGTTGACTAGCATGACAGAATTGTCCCTGGCCTATATATTGCAGAAATTCATTCTGTCTCTCTGTCTCTCTCTCTCTCTCTATCCGTTGTTGCATAACCGTACTATCGATATATAGTGGAGCACCTAAGGTAAGATTTATTCTATGTACTTTTACGTAAGTCAGAACGGCGTGTTTGCAAAAGTACAACGCGCATGCATCAACTCATATGACGCATGATCGCTGATTATAAAAATGAAATATATCTCTTGTTTAGGAATTTTAGGCTGTTTTTCTACGTATATGTCATCGCTCAAGAATTCACAACCAGTCATAGGTTAAGATGGTGCGTGCGATACGAATAGGGAAGGTGTTTTTTTTTTCTCTGCCTCGTATTTCCCCTTGCGATAGAATTTGTATGACAAAAAATATCTACTATTGCTCAAATTTAATTCGACACGGATATTATATATTCGATTGAGTACCATACGAGATATGATGGTATTGATCGAGCATGAACGTCAGCTATTATCTCAAGAAGCTTGAATATATCTCCCTTACGACATAGAGCGCAGGGACGCTAACCCCGAGAACTAACCATCATGTTATAGTAATAATAGAACTCCGGGAAAAGGCGCGCACGAGAAGGGAACGACTTACCGTCGCGAGAAGTGGCTCGTAAATGATGAAAGCCACAGGGTTCATGTAGTATACATAAATATAATGCATGTATACATGTATACACATATACCCATATCCACCGATTGACTATTTATAATTCCAAGCGTGACATATCGGCTATTTGTTGTACGTTGTACGCACTACAAACGTTCTAAATTGCTGTTCAACATCGACCAATGTCGGCAATTAAGCGTGTCGACGCGAAAAGTTACATCTGTTTATACCATAAAATTCTCTTTTGAAGGGAAATTTCTTACAAATTTTCCTGTCATAATAGTGGAGGTCATCTTACATAAGTAGGTATGAAGATCATGCTAAAATTTACAGAAATATTTCGGATTTAAATGTTTCTTGGTACTGTAACATACGGTGGCGGTTTTAGCCCTCTCTAAACGTAGTTCCGGAGTTGGATCCAGCGGTTTGCCGCACTGGACAGAAGGTCAACGCACCGCGGCCAAGGACACATTCTAGCCCCACACACACACACATGCACACACACACGACAGGCGCACATGGCTATTCGGGCCCCACCATGCGCTGTTGGGGTCTGCTGACGTGCGCGCGTGCGCCAACTCAGGGCTCAAGAAAACGGCACCTAACACGTTCAATCTGCGAAATTCACTGCACGTTGATCCATACATCCCACAAGTGAACAATTCACCATCTACTTCTCGGAGCCATTGCCAGGATGTCACCTTCTCCAATCGATTTTTTTATTCTTACACTTATATCATTATAGTTTGTAGCGATTGTATACATTCTTTCACGATCTTGGAATATAGCTGTCCATAGAAAATTCACTAATATAATTTGATTTTTCAAGTAGTGCATGTTAGGAATATTCAAGCGACAAAAAACATATTTTTACAGAACAAATCTCATTGTGAGCAAGTTTTACGCAATGTCGTTAAAAAGAGACGTATATGCTTCAGAGAATTGAGAATCATGGATTCATGAATAATAGGTTGTCAGTAATTTTTCGGCATGATAAATGTTCAAAACATCCAGAAAATTTACTAAGTTGTACAGTAGTTGAGATGCGAAGCAACTTTTTCATTTAGTCTCCCATCATAGACTCCGAACCAGGTATGAAAAGATATAAAAGGAAAGAATAAAAGAGAGGTAATGATGGAAACGAAGAGGTGGGCGGGGAGAACGGAAGCATATAGAGAACCCTGACAAACTGCAAAGTATGAATAATGTATCGGATGAGGTTGCCGGCGAGTGAGAATATGATGCGAGAGACAGAATCGCGGTGGAAGATGAGAAAGATTGCAAACTCTGCGTAACGCCAGATAGCGGATAGATTGTGCCAAGTGGGGTGAAGAAACTAGAAGGGGAGAGAGCAGAAATGAAGAGAAAAGATGGCGCAGACACTGGGGAATGTAACAAACTACAGAATCAAAAGAAAATAAGGGTGAAGAATCATGCAAATGAAAGAAATAATTGCCAGAATGTCGGAACTCTAGTAGGTGCACCCAAACAGGTTCCATAATCTTTCAAAAAATTGGGATTAGGTTCAAACTTTCGATATAATATTAAAAAACAAATTTATATTTATCTTTGAAAAAATTTCAAAGTAGGTTATCAATCCCTTACACTAAGAAAATGCGATTGAATGTGTGATTTTGAAAAATAGAGGAACAAAGAACGCTATTTCCGGGTTTCACTCTTCCTTTTTAATACAAAATGGAGTCCACCTGATATACCCGAGAAATACGGTCCTGCGTTATAAAACTATCTCGATTTGAAGAATCATGAGAATTGTTATTGTTATGGTCGTCCGCTATATAACGACAAGGGAAATCTTGGAGACCATATAAAACAAAGAAATTATTCAGCAATCTATCAAACTAAAGAGGAGATATATTTTATTGGAAAGACTTAGGTAGGATCCAAGGATTCGAGATACGTTATATATACGTGATCCTCTTCTTCCCCACAATTTTCTATCCTACTTCTCCAACTTCTTTCGTCCCTCCTTCGTTGGGGCCTGTCCGAGGTAATTGCACCTTACCAAGGCCGACAGCTGATGCAGCAGTACCAGCAGCAGCAGCACCACCAACAACACACAGTTGTATACATCCACGTAGAGCGAGTCCATTTCCTGCTCTCTGTGTGGTTGAAGATAATCCACGTGCGTGAGCAGGTACGTGAAGTACCTCCTGCTCTATACCTGTCCAAGTCATGGAAGATCATATGTGTATGAGCATATACATGGCTCTTTCTCATCGTATGATGTGGAATCAAATGAGATAGTCAAGAGAATCAAATGCCGCGAATGAAGTGTTTAGATATACAGTGCAGTGCGCCACAAGTGCATTTTGGGAAATCGACTATTCAATGACGTTTGGGATCACGGCAGTTGGTGATCAAGCAGTATTGTGATGAAAAAACGATTCATTCGGCAAATGAAATACTACGTAAAAACCAAATTTCTCTCCGGACGATTGTTATGGTGGAACGAGAAAAATACAAACAAAAACACGCATACACATACATATATATGTGTATGGCTATCATCTGATGAATACGATGTAGTTGTGTAACGAGGATTACGTGATGTTCATAGCAATGGGGGAGATCACCGTCAAGATGTTAGTGTCCTCATTCACGTCCTTGTTTGCAATTGGAACACCTGACGATCGCGTCGAGAAAGGCAGGTATACAGGGAAGAGTGAAACAGGCCGCGGATGACAGGTGGTATAAAGGAACGAAAGATATGCATGTAAATGAGAATAATTCCATATAGTTGGTTGTGAATTCTTCATTGTATCAAATCGTCAATGACATATTTGAGCGGTTAAACGGGGTATTTTTATCACTTTTTTCGGTTGGATGAGGGTCGAAATGAGAATTTTCATTCCATAGAAAATTCATCCATTCAGAAAAAGTCACGAATGACGTAAGTCTAAGATGCTTCACATATTTTCACACTTCCATTTTTTTTATCATATTTTTATCTTTTTTTTTTTTTTTCTACCTGACTTCTCCCCAGAATTGTTCCTATACTATATACGCCCGCACGTTGACATTTTCAAATACCTTTGTCAAGCACCATCAATCCACATGCACACTCACTCATCTTATTCTTTGAATATAACTTTTACGTGACCCACGAACCGTTTATAATTCCTACATAAAATGTTCATCGTTCATCATGAAAATTCATCGTTTTTTCTTTCTTCTTTTATATATTCTGATTGGACGTGCATGGAGTAGGTGAAACATGAATACTATATGATATTATATGATGGATCCTCAGAGGACAATATACATATTAAGTTAATGTAATTGTCCCACAATTAAGTGGGACTACATCTCTCTTCATGCCATCCTATTTCAACAACAATCCTGCGTGCCAATTCAATTGTCATGTGTGTATGTGACCTAACAAATCGCTTTACTGTATATATAACATGACATAACTCTCGAAACTTTCTGAAACAAAGTTAACACAAAGCTATATAGTATATTGAACTAAAGAGAATTCCCATATCCATATATTTATATATGTTCATTGTCATGTCATTCCGCGTAGAGAACAGCTGAGATATTGCACTATCGAAGACGGAAATGAATATATCAAAAAGGAGCTTATATTGAGTAGAAAAAGTGGTAAAAAAGGAAGAAACTTGCGAAAAGTGTCCACCTTAAGGCATTTGTCTGTGACCTACATTTATTATATGGCAGGTGGCCACCGGACACAGATAAAAAATTATAAGAATTATCCACATGTAACTATTACACTACTTCGAAAATGGAATCATCTGTTAATTATTCTATTTATATTTATTGACAATGTGTTCTGGGGGAGGGAAGGTGAAAGCGTATATCAAAGAGGGTTTCTAAAATGTTCTGCAAATGAATACGTATCCGTATGAATTCTAATGAAACACACTTTAACAATATCTATCAACATTTCGGTTTTTCCTTTTTCTCCAATTATTTACATCAGGCAATTGTAAAAAAATTCTGCTATATTGTACCAATACTCACTGAGCATTGGGATCATTATTTGACCGGAAACTATTTCAATCTCCTACTTGAATGTATGAAAATGACGGCCGATTACGTTCAAAAATAGTTCTGAAGAATATCTCATATATGTTAGTGAGGAAAGGTCAACCACAAACAATATAACCATTTCGATATCTTCCCCGGATACAGTTTGTTGACCTTATTTCATACTATCATTGTATAGATAGATAGATTGATATAAAGATTGTGAGAGCTGTGATTAAACATGAATCATCAACAAAAGTTACAAATGGTTATCATTTACGCGATTGTTCATATCATACCGCACATATTTGCAGGGATTGCCATCGTATAAAGATTAGATTATCGTTCATTGGTAATGTGTGGTGTGAAAGTAATTAATATTTTTATGAGATAAAATTTTGTGCCAAAAAATTCTTGTTAAAAATGTGAATTGTCTAAAAATTGTGATGAATGACGTGTGTATCGTTTGCTTGATCTTTATCGCTTGTAATCCGGAAGGTTGAGCGCGGCCACTTCCGCTTGACCGGAAAACATCGATTACGTCGCACAAAGTGTGTTTAACATATTCTCGTACCATTCTGACAACGTGCGTGTAACCATACACTCATCGTTCTCGCGTTTCGCACACTGCCTATTTATCCATTCATATACATTCATGTATATGTATATGCACACATATTCATTTACGGTAATACTCTATCTTGTAAAAATGCCATCAATATAAATATTTATCAACACTATATTTTCACAATTATTTCATCGACTTCAAGGGGAAAACCCTTTTATGTTAATATGAATTGTAACTGTCACTCACGCTTTACGTTTCATGTTGACTACTTGGTTTTCATCAAAAATTGAACAGTACGTTGAATGGAGAATTAGTCCGAATTAAATGTTTCCTTGATTAATCTGTGATTGGAAAACTTATGGATTCGTTTCTCACAAGACGAAAGACGCGAGAAGACTGAACCACGTGGGGGCCGCATTAGTTTCTCGCCATCTACGGGGGAACGTCATTTATTTTTGTCTGAGACGTTATACCCCATGCATTGCCTCTGTATGATGGTGTGTGGTGCGAGCTTCTGCCGTGCCGGCATGTACCACCCTCATTGAAAGCACGCTTGCAACACGCGACCGAACAAAAATAATTATGGATGAAAAAAAAAAATTCAATGAAAAATATATTTACTGCAGAAGGATGAAAAAAAAAAAGAAAAAAAAAAAAACAAGAAGAAAAGGAAATCGCACAGACATAAACTTGGAAAATATTTACAGCTTTGGCTCAACTATGTATCGCGTACATGTAAATGTTTATGTTATTGTAACTTTTGCTTCGTGACACACTGTATATTCATGAAAACAAATTTTTTATTTATAATTTCGAAAGATTGACAGTTATATTTTGCTTACGAATGTGCTCTACTATATAAATATCGCTGCTTTATCATCAATTACAAGCCAATAGTTGTACCCACCTGGAACAAAAATATGAAGAAAAACAATTGTTAAAATTGAATACTGAATAATTAATGAAGATACATTGAAAGAATAATGATTCAAAAGTCATTTCCGTCTGATTAAATCTATTATGTGAAAGGTAATTAGTGTCTACTATGTGCACATTAGAATGATTAATTCCAATTTAGATAATGATGTTGTTGCATCCCGCATGATATAGTCCAAAAACAAGACAAGGAATTAAAAAAATGTGACAATATATATAATGACAGTTGTCACATTATCTCATTGATATATTTATCCTACATGTTGAAAATATGGTGCGATTGATGGTGATGAAGATATTCGTGGTGCGTCGCGACGTCGGAGAATTTACGAGAGGACATATAACACGGGCGTGCAAGCGTCGCGTGTCACGAGTGCAGGCCATCGTTCGCGATGTACAATGCGATAATAGCTTACGTCGCTCTCTGTGCACTGACCCACGGAGTGTAACGAGGGGGCCGCTCTCTCTCTCTCTCTCTCTTTCTCTCTCTTTCACTCGGTCTTTGATTCTCGAGTATGTAATACGCTCGCTTGTACTTGCCTATGTTGTTTGTGGCATACCCAGTGGAGACGTGTGCACAGTTACAAATAAAAAAGATGCAATGTTTAGAATGTATACTGCCAGTAAATATACGCATCATTGAATCCTCATAGAAGTGAACAATTTACAGTTTCATTGTTTATAACAAGTAAATAAAAAACAATAAATGAATAATTTTATTTGTTGGTAATAAGTACGTACGGGTGACTAAAATTTTTAAATAGTTAAATTATAATTAATGTGTAAATTTGATTATATCATTAATCAAGTAGATGCGGGTGAGCATGGAATGCTTTGAATGCTCTTAAAAATGCATCGTCTAATGTATAATTTTATAGCCTTCCTGTTTATATATACTTGAAAAATTGCATAAATGCGCGTGGATGTGTTGTAAAATAGCATTGAATTCTATACGAGACGCGCGCGCGCGCAAGCAACGGCACATACAAGACTTAAAGCCCTATGAATCGCAAAATAACTTGGCGTCATCGTTGTGAGGGCAAAGCAACACGATAAAACCGTACAATTTATTGCCGTCAAGGTTTCGTGTCGTAAATTGATATTTTGTTGCGCTATATGGTCAACCTTAATTTCTCGCGCTTTTCACATGTGGAAAAAAATAATAAAATGAATAAAATGAATGAGGATTTTTCTACCACGGCCGGTTTGTGTCACGCATATGCACCGATTCAGAGATAGTATTTTAATCATTTTGCTGATCTTGTACGTAATTGGATTTCAGTTGGTGTCTAACGCGAGAGAGAGTGAGGTAGGCTTGATATTTTGTATTGAAATATGGTTTTTCAGAAATACTCATATCAAATCTGTTCTATACAGGAGATACGATAAAAATTTATATTTCACAATCTATTATAGATTTATGTACTTGACTTGCAAGTGTGGAGGTTGTGATAACCAAATACGTCATTCCGACACGCAGGATTACTGTACGTAAACATTTTAGCGTCATCATAATATATTTTTCAATGTCGTTGGTCACGGAATAGAATGTCTCTCATGGCAATTCCTTTGTGTGTGACAACTGCATTCATCATTCTTTAAAAGTCCTTGTTCCCAATGACAGCAATGAATATTTACCACGTTCTTTAATGGTGAAGCACTTTGAACTATTTTTTTTTTTTTTATTATTATCACAGAAATTGACAATCGACAATTATTCGCTATGAAGACGCACAATGTCTAACATTAATTTCATATGAAAAAGCAGGAGAAAGCGATAAATATGGCACTGTGTGTAGCAACGACAAATAATGGGATGAAGAGTTTGTTAAATCAAAGGAAAACCCCCAAGGAAAAAAATTCGCAAATGCCGCTTTCATTCATTTTTGTTTCATTTTCATTCTCTCACCTCGCATCCACTAAAACGAGCACATAAATATGTAAATCTCAAGAAAATTTATCGAGATATTACAAGTCGTGTAGCAATAATTTTATGATAATTTTTATGTAGAAAACATATACCATGAATAAAAAAAAAAATTAATGACGGCGAGAGTATGTACTCCTCGACATTGTTAACCGCGAGACTTTATAGTGCAGCCAATGGGTATTCTTTCAGCTTTTATTTCATTTTCTTTTATTTCCTCTATGAATAAAAAGAACTCACCGGAATTTTCACCCAATTTAACGTTCCGCCGTCTACACTGTCATTTCAAATCGTTCGGATGTCACGAATTAAGTTCAGAAATGTCGGTAAGTAACATTTTCAACTATTCACTCGAAGATAAAAGTGAATTTTTGCGTTGATATTGTGGTAAGAAGCGAGTGCAACCGAATATAATCAAGTACGAAGCATTATTCATCAACATTCTGTTTTCTACTATTAATAATATTATATATCACACTACCATCATAGATTGTGGCACAACACGTTCTTTCTAAAGGAGCAAAATCAGTGAGAGTCTTTGTCCTTGATCTCATCTCACATGGAAAAAGAATTCTCTTTCTCTGTTGTTGTTTGTCCTCTCAGTTTTATATTTCTCCGAGCGATCAGAATTGTTGCGCCTTGTCAGTCGCATAACTTACGCAACAGCGAATAAAAAACAATGCATATAAAAATCATCGAACCATACACAGATTTTCGATACCATATATATTTATTGCGTTACACAATAAATATAATCTAATATGAAAATTTATGAAAACATGGATATTGCAAATAGAATGGTAGTACACAACATAAACTGCTAAATATTGACAAGTATATATGTATACACATTATATACCATATAGATACATCAAAACCGGAACTTCTTTGTCCACAATATTATCCTACTTTGGCAGTTGACGGGATATCAAGGTGGCTCCTGGCTATCCTTCTCTGCGCACTCCAGGTCACGCGATTTCTTAGCGTGCACCTGTATATATATATTATATATATTTATATCATCATCATCATCATCATCATCAGCATCGAACGCATGAGGTTTTAGGCCCGAGGTCGGAGGCACAACCACACGCATCCGTTGCGGACTTAGTAATTCCACGCCATAGACATGTACAATGCGTGCATAAACACATACAGAGCTAGTTTCAAATATATAAGCCAACAATTTGCATATATATATACTCGACTACTTTCTATCGCATACTGTTGTACAGTTTGAAGGAAATGAATTCGTAGAACTATTCTTCTGAATGATTTTCTAAGATACAATCTGTTGACAATTTTTTCTTTCTTTTATGAAGTTGAAATTTTATTGTTTATTTTTCCGTATTTTTGTCTTTCATCATTGTTCAGTATCTGTATGTTGATGACAAATACAATCTTTCAGTTAACATTGGCATGACTTATAGCCATTCAGAAGAAGTAGTCATCCGCCGGCACTTTTTTTCCAATGGTTTCTTCCGCGTCACATACAAGCGTATACACTTCATATGAAAAGAATAAATATACATATATGAACACGCATATGTGTATATATAAACTCACACTTGATGTGATGTGTATGGGCGCTTGCTTCAAAAAAGTTAAGTGGCACTGATCACTGGTGATGGCAATTATAATACACATAATATATGCATGGCGGATATATAGGTATATATGTACGTACATTGGCCTCGTGCGCACGTGACTATTCCTTCCGATCGGAAGTGCTTGCAGTGCGCAAGTCTCATTGTGAATAACGATAGAATTCTCATCTGTTATAACGGAACTTTATATAATCGTATGCATAGATAGCTACAGATAGGTCTGAATACAGCACTCATTGCTGAGATTATTCAAGATCAAAACGTACTTAATTATTTCTATGCAATTCTAGTGAGAATCTTCGAACGAATTGGTAAATGATGAAGCGGAATTCACGAACCTCTTACAAACATTTTAAGAGTTATATAAATTGGAGTTATGCTTGGAATAATTTTTCATTTTTCTCAATTGATCGCTCAACTGATGAGCCCATCATCAAAATCTTTAATACAGTATATAACAAAATATTTCATTAACTTCACAATTCGCCTTATCACTGTAAACAACCTGTGTAACAATTCATGATAAATCTCAGGTGCGTTTAGTTGAAGGAGATTGTACAGTTAATGTTGGAATACACGACCGGAATTCATCGAGGTGAAGTGGTGAGTGAGCTGAGAAAGGACTTGAGCTCTTCCCGTTTCTCGCTCTCGCTCATTCTCTTTCGCACATCATGGATCCGGGCGGGAACAGCCGTAATCTTCACACCGGAAGTTCGCACCCTACGCAAGAAGGGCGTGGTCCTTTTTGCTCACTGGCATCAGCGCATCCACCATTTAGGGAGAAGAGACTACATAAAAAAAAATATTGTCGAGGACTGTAATGACACTTATTAACAAAACGCATGACGATACACACTGATATAAAAATATACACCGCGTAAAATGTTTAACTTCCCTCCCTTTTTTCGAACATTTCCGTCATTCTCCTCCGAACTTCCGCTCTTTTTTCTTTCGTATTTTTCTTTTTTTAATCCCTTAATGACGCACAAGACAATGGCCGGAAAAATAACAAAAAATAAAATAATAAATATAATAAAATAAAATGAAATGTCATATAATGAGGTAGATAGAAAAATGATTGCGCGCTCGTGCCTGGATGACACCACCTGTAGTATACATGCTTATACATTTCTGTCAGTTGTTTTTATGTGTGTTCCATCGTGCGAGCCCAAACTCACGTCAATTATTACTGCGCGATGCGTATTATATACGTGCGCGTTGCTTCAAGCACCTGTTACTCAACACACACGCAAAAGGGTCAAGTGTTCATATATACTTGCTCACAAACTCGGCACAGACTTATTCACATAAATACACATATATCATCTCGGTCATTGCCAATTGTGTGTGTGTGTGTTTTTTTTTTCTTTCTCTTTTTTTTTTCATATTTCATTATAGCTTACAATAAGCTTGCGTATATCACAAACTCTCACATCTATATTACTAGATATGTATACGACCGATTACACAGAGCAATATTTAAAGTTATTGTGGTAATTACTGATATTACTTTATATAAAACAAAGATGAAGAAAAATGCATGTGATATGTTGGTGGATCACTGTGGCATTTTGAAAAATTTTAGTTGCTGAAAATCGTGACACCGGGCGCGCATATGTACCATCTGGCGTGATATTGCCAGATGCCTGAGCCTTTGGTACACGCCGTGCAAATCGATGGAATAAAGAAGGTTATAAAGTAAGAATGGGTGGAGAGTAAGCCAGAGAGTGAGGAAAGTAAATCAGCTCTGTACACGTACACATAATGTCCCAGAATTACTATGGCATTCCTGTTAATGAAACGTGGCTGGAACTTAATTTGAATCAAGCAGTCTTTTTTACTACGGTCATCAAGTAGGCTGCTAATTTTTTAGTTTAAAACACTTATCGATAGTCACTACCATTACACCTATCTGAATAGCTCTGTGAGTTTAATTTTTTTCCATGTACACAATATTTGAAAGGAAAGACATTTAAAATCCAGAAATAATTACTTGTTTCCTATTTAAATTGTATAGCAGAAATATTAACAATAAATGAGGACGTTCCGAGTACACATTATCTCTGTAATGCCTATGGGATTATACCGTTTTCTCGTGAATGTAAGTATACAGGAAAAAAAGAGGGAAACAGAATGATTTTATTTAAAAATTTCATGTATTCTGTTCAATCACTTCAACGATTCAAGAGTTTTCACGATTATGGAGAGTCGTAGATATAAAAGTCTTTAGGTAATTTTCGAGCCAGAAATGAAATGACAAAAGGAGGATATATAACATGGGGGACAAAAAAATGTTCGCCTTTATCGCGCCCCAGGAGTGGCGAAGTTGTACACAGAAGAAAGAATACTCGATGAGGCTCGCGCATTCATATTTTCATATATATACACTGGTGCATGTATGTGTGCATTTACACTTACTTTGTGCTTCAATCATCATGTGAACGTTTATTCGACGGGGGAAGTCGCTGACGCGCGACAAATTCGAATGAGCGCGTGTAGAGTGCATTGTGGGAGTTAATAAAGAAAGATGGATAACAATGAATAAAGAATATTGCATATATATAAATATATTTATTTGCATTCACTTTTGTTAGTCAATTTTATTTCTCATCGGATTGGATATAATTTTATAAATGTGTTTGAAATTGTCGTGACTATTTTCGTTTTCCACCCTAAACAAAGTTATGACCCAAAGTCGATTTTTACGTGAGAGAAGAAAAAAAAAATAGAAAAAAAAAAGGAAACGGGTGAAAAGGTCGAAAAGGGACGCGTGACATCTCGCTCGTTCCCATCTCACTTCCGCAATCCCCCTGGTCGTCGTGTCGCGAAGTAGTCTGGCACACTGTGAAGGGTGTGCACAATATATCGTGTATATACATATATATATATTGCGCGTCTTCCGCACCGTTCGTCTCCCTATTCGCCGTCCTGGTGGCTGCTGACTCGCCCTCTTCTCGTTTTACTCTGCGCAACAGCCTCAGCATGCATCCCTTCGGAACGAGGCTCCACCCTTGCCACAATACCATCCTCGCAGCGGTCGATACGTCTACCAACCTTCGAAATATATATATGTTTGTGTGCATATATAGTCTTCTCTTGTGTTCTCACTTCCTCTTTTCCATTTTTTCTTCCAACTCCTCTCTCTCTCTTGGAATAAACTATTTTCCCTTTTTTTTCCTCAATTTAATTTGCCAATGCACTCCCGCCCCTGTTCCAATAATCATTTTATTCCTCACTTTGCATAGAAGAGGGACCGGAAAAAATTTCAATCTTAATTTATAGCAGCTATAATTTTCGTAAAAAAAAAAAGTTTTTTGCTTCTATCCATCCCGTTATTTGCGTGACAGGAGAGGTGAAATTCCGAGTGATGCAAGGTCACGGTATTCATATATATTTCAGTCAACGGATAGAAGAAAGCTGATAAAGTTTCATATTGCAAGTCAGATGGCCACAAACTACAGTCTTTGAGAACGAGAAAGAGAAACAGAGAGAGAAAATTCATGGCACGCGGGAAAATAGTAGGAAAAAATGAGTTCTCACGCAGTGGTAGAACCGGTATGACAACTCATATAACTCATACACAAACATACAACATATATATATACATATTTTATGTCAAACACGTCATCATAAAATTTCAGCGAATATTTTTTTTCTTGTCACCCTGCTGATACTACTGAATTAATTGCTTTGTATCGTGATAGCGAGAACAATTATCCAACACTCAAATACTCGTCTCCAATCATACTTCTATACATATACACATTTTTATATTCCTATACATATAAAAAGACACATGCACACAGCAATTAGCTGTTCCAATTTTCTTATACTGGACGCGCATGAGTGCGTGCGTGCTTGACTGGTAGACGCAGGAAGCCGTCGGTTTAGATAAAATCGACGTGAGTTCATACACCCATGTTTTCGTACCCTCTTCATAAACATTATTCATATACATAGGTAGGTTTATACACCATCGTCACCTCTATCTCGTTAATATAGTTATACTACTGCTTGCAATTGTTCTACCTATACTCCCCTTAACTTGTTATATACACCCCATAAAACGTACCCCACTCGCAATAACCAACACCCATTCCTCTCTTACTCAGTGCACACACGGATATATATAGTGAAATGTGGTGATTTGGATGCTTATACAGTTTCGCTAAGTGTTAAATTATTTCGGAAAATATCTCAATATATACTTCAAGTAGTGTTTTCGTGCAGCATTTAACACTATTTCATTATCCATAATCGATAACATACTGATGATAGAACTATTTCAACATAAATTCTATCTGCAAGATATAATTGCGTGAGCAGCCGTTGTCAATAATTACCACCAAGTGTTTACCCAATGTGATTTGGGCGGGGATTCAATACTGTGATGTGAACAAGCCCATGTATGTATATACCACTATACAGACATATACATAAAAGATTGCGATCACTACTGCCAATTAATTGTTCAATTCATCATCATTCGATAACATGAATCGATTTTTATATTCACAAAATATGAGATTACGATTCTTACTTCATGCATGAATTAATAATATTTCATTAATATGGATAAATGTTGTGATGAACTCGTTTTGAATTGTATCTCGATTTAATTAATTGAAAAATGCTAAATACTATGCACGAGTTAATTTTTTAATTTACCCGTTGTTCATGCACACACATACCATAACGATATTTTATATTATATATATCGGCAACAGTAGTGACGAGAAAATTATTCATACAAACGTCACGCAAGATTTTGGACCTTCCTCGTGTGTGTGTGTGCATAAACACTTATGTTATTCGTACTTATGTATATATATGTAACTCATGCGTATAGAGCTTGAGGTCGCACAACACACTCTCGCGCCATTCCAATTAACATCGTTTCTCGCCTGACAAAGGAAACACCGCCACGAACGAGAATGCAGCGGAATAGAAGCCCTGATGGTGTCGTTGTAAAGGTATTGTATGGAATATACCTTTGCTGATTTTTTTCCCGGTGTCCTTCAGGTCGTCACGAGGTGGCGCTATAGTCGTTGATATATATTTATACATGTACTGTATAGTGTATATGTATGTGCAAATATATATAGTGGTTTGAAATAGGGTGATGTTATATTGAGCTTCGAAGACCGCCGGTGGGCTTCAAAGGGAACGACAAATTGAATATTAGCGCCACCGAGAGCCCTCTCAGCTTTTATTCTGGTAGCGTTTCCTGCTTTTTCTTTTTTTTTCTCCCTCAAAAAAAAGAAGGAAAAAAATATAATATCATTTCTGCTATGCAGACATCGACGATGACGGCGACGACGTGTGGTCGCCGCCTTTAAGAATGTCACAGCTGTGAGTGCGTGAGTGAATATCGATTGAACAGACTTCAGAAAACCTTTTTTCGTCCCGCGATTTGTTTGACAATGTTTCAAGTAAATGCAAAAAAAAAAAAACCTCAAAAGCAACGAAAATATGTGGTAGCAGTGATGGCTATGGAGACTTCTCTTAACTCACGTAACTAGACAGCTGCCACAGCAATATTTTCAATAGTTATAATAGACAAATGTTAATGCCATCACTGATGCAAATTTTGTTTCAGTGTACTTGATGTTTCTCAGTGCACTCAATTTTCCCACACGACCATTTATTTTCTACCATCATATGTCATGCTATGTATCAAACGCATATCCATATAGTGAACTACTGATCTCAACGCCAACATTATGACATATGAATCCAATACATTATTAATTTTTTCATCATGGTTGGTGTATCGAATATTTGTATATGAAACGTTTGATTGACATGACGCATAAAAACTATTTGAGATATACATCAAATACAATTCCATACGAAACAGCTGCTTCCTGCCATAAAAAATATGGCTAAATTGAATCGTGTTTCATTTTGTTACACGTTTAATTATATATAGCAAACAAGCTGGATGCAATTTATTCAACAAGTTCTCAAGATGTAACTCTGTGGAATTAGCAAATGTAATCGATGGCCTTTACGATTTCAAAGACGCACGCCCAAATACATGTATATATACATGTACGCTGCAGCTGTCGAGCAGGAAAAGGACTCTAAGCTTAAATAATAAAACATGAGTCTATAAATAAGAAAAAGAGTTGCAGCCAAAAAAAAAAAAGCCAAGTCAAAGTCATGATGAACAAAAAAGTAAATAGAAATATTAAAAGACAGAATTTTCATTTGGCAATGAAACAGTTTCGATTCATCATAATTAGGTGCAAAAGCTGTAGACAATTAAATTTGTTTTCACCCCGCTCATTCACTTGCTATTTCTTTTGATCATATCAAACTGTATGGTGGATACAGCGTGATGTAGTATTGATGGTGATTATTTAAAGTTAGAGCACAATGAGGCTGGTAACATTGACAACGACAAGGAAATAATTATGAAAAATAGTTGAAAAATAATTAATGACTACATATACAGGTTAAAATATGATTATAGCTAAGAAAAGTCGTATGATCAGAGTGAATCAAGATCCATTATGGGACATACAAGGTAAATTCACAGTAGCCATGGGACGTGCTGATAAAGTTGAAGGGAGATTTATTGGGGTAAGACCTCAAATTGGCCCTTTTGGGAATCCTAATCGGGCAGGCGGGATCTAAATTATTCGATTGGAATCTTCAATTACTACCATTATTCGTACATACATACATACCATACATTTGAAATCGAACACAAAACTATTCCATCCGCAGCAAAAACAATAACCACATTGAATCTGACGATTAAACCAACAAGAACAATTGTGTAAAATACGTCCACTAAATGGTTCTATTGGACTTAATTAACATTAAATAAATGATATTAGACTTCTTCAACTCTATTATAAGACTCTCTCTTCGTTTTTTGTTTCATTATCTTAATTATCATGATCAAAAACCCAATAATCCAAGTCGCGTGTTGTAAATCTGCCGCGACGAGTTTCTAGATCGTGTATCTCATACATATAAAAATGAATCAAGGGGATTGTCGTTGTGGGGAATCGTCCATAAGGGGCGCTTCAATAAAAAGAGGGGGAAGAAATGACGCAGAAGGGGGGGCACAAGGCAAGCGCACGTGGCCATCACCCCTATGCACAAAATCTTCGTTGGTCCAAACGGGATTTTGTGTTGTTGCTGCTGCTGCTGCTGCTACTACTGCTGCTGCTGCATAATATACATATATACCAACGACACATGGCGAGGAAAGATAAAACCTCGGGCGCGTGTCATGGATGAATAAGAGCGACGAATCGTGATGGCGACACAAGGGACCGAGACATGATGAAAGAGGGAGAGAAACAGAGAGTGGAGTGAACACACATACGGGGCACACGCGGCTCTTTCTGTCCAGGGTGCAAGAGAACCCCCGCATCACTTTCTATATATGAATATTGTAATAATAACGCGACGCGACTATTTATTCTATAGGCTTTATATACTTCATTATTGCTGAGTTATGTGTGAAAATAAAACCACAATCGGGTCATAATGAATTAATGACAACAATAGTTATCGTTAAAAAACGAATATTTTCATTTGAAAATGTGCAGAAGAAAATGTATGACCACATAGTACTGCTTTTGTAACGATATTTCTGTGTTGTTGAGATCAGATAACTATGCCTGTGCAACGTTATAGCTGTAATAGTTATCGCACGTACTGCTGCATGTAAAAATCTATGCAAAGGTGATGACGACAAGTTAGAATATGCAAATCGCCACGAGATTATGCAATATCTTCTGTCTTCCACTTCCAAGTCACCCTACAAAGTGCAGTGGTAGACGATTGAAGGAGCATTGACGAGCCATATGGAGCTGTAGGGTGTCTTTTTTTTTTGCCGGTTCGAATCCTCCACTATATATGCAACCACTATGATTTGTATCCCCTTGGGAACCCGCTTCAGTGCTCCCTGACCACGTCTGTATTGTCGGGGATATCACTACCCGAGCACTTGGTGTAAAGAGAACATGTGAGAATTTTATGTGTACGCGATTTTTATCTGCCCATTATCAATTCACGTCTGATTCCAATCAAATTTTTCACTGTGATAATTTTCACAGATGGAAAAGATTTTTTTGTATTAAGGCGGAAAAAAAAAAACACATGTTCCATATAGAAAAAGCACCGAAGCTATCACTGAGTATCGTCACTATCGTACGAAACAATCACCATTTTCATTCTGATTTTTTTTTTTGCTCTGGCATAAGAGTAGACATAACGACGGCTGCATCGTGAATTTTTAAGTATATTACTCCGTCTTATACCATCGCGTTCCATCGTGCGCGCCACGTCGCAATATAATACTCAACTCGACGTGCGGCTACACACCGATACTCAGCAGAGGCAGGTGATCGCAAAAGTTACGGGCGACCTCGAGAAGTCACACCCCGAGGCCACAGAAGTACGAAGTATACGCAGTCTATATATGTAAAGCAAAAATGTATTCACAGATGCGCGGATACACTGGTGATGAGAAACACCCATCGAGCAATGTGTATGTGTTTTTCGCTTTTGTATATATATACACATATAAATAGGTTTATACATATGTACCGAGAATTTAGTCTGTATAAAGGGTATAAAGGGGTGTGCGGATTGTATGTAGGGTAGATTTTGCATGCATTGGAGATTAAGGAGGGTTGGAGATCGACCCACTGTATGAGTGTAGATTTTTCGATACCTCCTGGAGAGGCATGTGCGCAAGCGTTTCGAATATGCAAACATGAATTATTCAATATATATATATATATAACGTTGTGCCTAAAAGGGAAGAGGGTAGCGGTAGATCACAGTGGAATCGCGACGAAGGATCATTTCGCCACGGGGTTTCGCTAATTTAATGACCATCCTTTGATTGCCTATGCACGAACTTGGACTAAAGAGGACTTGGAAGAAAAAAATAATTGTCAGAACAATTCTTGTCAAGCCACGATTTTTTTTTTATTAGCACCATTCAGACTTTCATTTGCCGGTGTTATTCCATTTCCAGGGTAATCTTACCATCACTTCCTAATTAGAGTCAATCGTCAAACATTGCAGGTGTACACATAATAATGGTCAATCCTCTTTCGTTACCAGAATCATGAGAAATTTTGATTGTTCAAAAGATTTTGAGATGATTCATTCTATTTGAAATCTCCAAAAAATATTCATCATCAATTCAATCTTATTATGATTTTCTATTGCAATATCACTTCCAACCCCCTAACTTGATACATATATACAGCCGAACGATGCTGCATCGTCATCACCATGATCATCATCTCACATACACACACATTCATACAGTCCCTAGTTTTACTGGCGATGCACGTGCCCTCCATATTTTCCATCGTTCTCTCTCTTCCTTTTGCGTTTGCAGGCTCCATCTGACCAACCAAAATTATCAAACCCTTTGAGAGTCGAGTGGAACGCACCGGTGGAAGGTCTGGAACCAGAGAACCGCACGAGAATGGAACGTGCGTAGCATTACAAAGACGCGCATGTACAAACACGCTCACACACACAAACGTTCCAGTGGACTTGGGCTATGAGTCATACTTCGGTCCCCACTATTGTGGACCCCCATCGTCTCCATCGCCATCGCCATTCTTTCACCACTAATTCGGGGATCCCGCTTCAGACCGCGATTGAACGTGGCTTGGATCGAAAAATTTTGAAAGAAGTAATAATACCAATTGATGCATCAACCATCATTGGCAGCACCAACATGACTAAATATGTTACATAAAATTATTGTTCATTCAAGAGTACATCATTTCCCGTGAAGGATCACTGTTTGAGAAAAGAGGGACACGTCAAGACCCTTGACCCTATGTAAATGGTACTACTCGATGAAGCATTTGCAGGTCAGTAGAATCATTTTCCAACAGAATAATATTCGGGAGTCTACAGTTGTTGGTTCGATAGATGATTTCGTGCGCAAGCCAGTCATATGCATACCCATGCCTGCGATTCAATATTGCAATAAACTTAGTGTCGACGTAGAATTATCGTAAACTTGTCAGTCGAGTTAAAGCCCCATGCGTGGAATCCACTTCAGGTTCTTCTTCCTGTAATGTATAACACACACGCAACACAGACACCCAGGATGTATGACATGGAATCGTAAGACAAGTAATTATCTACAGTATATTTCTTTGATAATGTATTGAACGTGTGTATGCGATGGTACGGAATGAGGAAGCATATAAAACCAGTGTCGATAAAATATGGTTCAGTAACAGCCTTACATTAACCGAGTGTCACGCCAATAAGATCGAGTATATTCGTTCTCGTCCCTGTCAACAACTTGCACTTTGCTAACTACATTGCATTATATACTTATCACCCGGCCTCCCAACAAAGTCTGATATCTGCATTTGAAATCAAGCACTCTATGTGCGAATATTCAACGGACTTTTGAACGAAGACTTTCTGAGTTATAGTGAAGCTATCGTGAATGATGGGAGTTGAGATATGTACGTTGCTTACCACGGCACACTTTGAATCGATCAGTTGTTTCGGTACTAGCGGATTTGAGGAAACAACTTGCAATAATGCAATTGTACAATATATTCATTGTTGTGAAAGTTCTGATAAAACTCGTGTATTTATAGAAGGAAGTTCATATTATACGGTCATTACGCGAAATAAAAATATTGATCTGATATGTGAAGGGCATCATCGTTGCCCATCGGTCAAACGCAATTAATGTATCCTACATCTGTTCCCGCATCCTACGGGCTGTCGGATGATGGCGTGGACACCGGTGTTCAGGGATCCATGGCCTTTCGCCGTAGGCGGTTGATATAAAACGACGAGGGCTCGTAGGGATGCGAGAACCATCAACGTACTCAATTTTCTACAGTACGATCGATATCTACGTGCATGTACTGTTACCTATACACAAATATTAGTTGGTTGGGAGCGCTCGGTCGATCCCCTATGTATCCTAGTGCGAGGAAAGTAGTTTTTCGATGAACTTTGATGCAACAGAGTGAGACAGAATGAGCGAGTGAGAGGGTGGGAGAGCGGAAGGGAGTCTATACGGAATCGAGGGATAATGACGAGGGTGGTCGATATTGAATTGTGGACTGACCAATCTGTCAGTGGAGTTTCTGATGGCACTTTGCCTAGTGAAAATTGGCAGATGTCTAGCTAACTAAATCAGTAACAGGGTTAGGAATCGCAAAAGAGGAATGAAAAACACCAAATGGTTGAGGGTTTATTTGAATTCATAGTGCATTATAGGAGGTAGTGTACCTAATTAGTACACATTGCTTGAGTGTGGTTTGAGGTTTTGCTTTAATTCAGGGATTCGGATCTATGGTTAGGAAGCTATTTACAGAAGCTATATGAATAGTTGCTGTGTATATGAACGGGATCAGAAACTGGGGCGTTGATGTTGGGTGAGGACCAGTTTGCAAGGTGTTCGAAGTACCAGGTGTTGTGAATTCAGATACAACGTGATCCTACATGCTGTTTTCGTTCACGTTCGAATCGATTTGTATTAAATATTTCCCATTATATGACACGTGCAGATTCAGAAAGTAGCAATTAGTGATTATATATATTCACCAAGTGAAAATCCACAGCAAGCAAAATTGCGTTACTTCGATATCCATGTGGTGTTCGTTTATATGGTCATCGTGACCTGTACACACTCAGATTCACTGATATTGGCAATCAGTTCATAGTAGTTCAAGAGCACATATATGAATTCAAGTATAATATCATCCAAGAAAAACTGGTTTTGAATTGAAACAACGATAAATATTCGCTGATTTAATGAATTGCTCGAAGGCAAACGCATATAAGTTCTGCTTTGACTTTCACAAATCAGGCACGAGAAGTGTAGATATTACTCCAATTATCTCAAGCGATATATTCAAGAGACACTTCAGCCATATCTTTTGTTGTTTTGTAGACAAAGACAAGTTTGGAATAAGTAAATGAGCCAAGATCGACAGAAACTGAGAACAGAAAAAAGAAAACAGGAAGAGGGTGGTTGGAGGATCATCTCGCAAGAGTGGACGCTACTGCCTCCGGCGAAAAAGTGGATTCGTGATAAGTATACAGGGAACGAATGGAAAAAAAAGGAAAGAAAAAACAGGGCGGAAGGTGAAAGGGTCGACGAGAAGGGAAGCCCGAAAGAAAGGGATGAAGAAGAACGAAAGAATAAAGGAGAAGAGGGAAGAATGGCGTGCACCCTCATCTATTTCCCATAATAGCCCTTCGTTCATAGTGTCCTGGTACATTCGTACATCCTGCTCAGAAATGAGAAAATATCAGCTCTCTCGACATTCCACTAGAGCTAATATATCTTGTATTGATTTATATAAATACCAACTGATGATGGGGAAAAAAAAAAAATGTGGAGAATATCAGTTTAAAGATTAATAGTCGTACAAATTGTAATTACATTTTTAACAATTTTAACATTCCAATTATCATGACTTTCGATAACAATTTTATTCTCTCATTCTTGTGATCAATTTTATCTTTTTTTCCTCTCCGTCAGTTCAGTCTACCTTTCTCATTCTCTACACCTTCTATATACGTTTCGTGATCAATGATGTTCTCGTGACTAAAATACATTAAGACAGACAGAGAAAGAGAGAACGGGATTCCACGCCCTCTTCCTTTACGTTTTTTTTTTCTCTTCAATCCAGGGGACATTGTCCGCATAAGGGAAACGATGGAGAGGCATGAGCATAGGATCACAGTGAGAGAACATATTGAGGAAGAAGGGAGTTAAAAACTTGATGGAATTTTCGTAGCGTCCAATTCTAATAAGGAAACATCACACACAAACAAACAAACAGACACAGATGCATATACACATAAACTTCGGATGGAAACAAAAGTTACGCGTTCGATCGACCGTCGTATTAATTGTCTTCACTGATGCCTAATTGAAGACCAATTACGGTATATCGGGATTGGTCACGGCAGTGGTATCTTTTTGCCTTGGGACTCTTGGCAAGACATCACCGTGAACAGGAGAGCGTGCATCATCAGCAGTGGTAACAGCAGTAGAAGCAGTTTAATAGTCGTTAGCTTGAGACTTCGACTCTCTCACGATCAGTTGGGTCGTGGCGAACTGAACGACAACGAGGAATTAGAGATAAAATGAGAACAATAAGACACAAAGTTGGCATATAAAGAAGTAGCCGAGAAGAATTTTGTAACGACCTGTACGGTCCATCGAAGTAGTCGTATATCGATTGGTCGTGTCCAGACTCCAGAGACTAGGGTAGTCAGGGGTGTATTCTTTTTTTCGTTCTCACTCGCTTCCTCACTCTACTCTTTACCCCTCAAGCTTTTTATCCCTTACATGTATGAAGGTTTATACATATACCTTTCTCTTTTCAGGGGGCTACTATGAGCCGAGTGAAATGCAGAGGGGAAAAGGAGGTTAAGCCTTCGAGAACTGTCTGGTAATTCTTCAGTCACGATCGCAATAGATTTAACGTCAATAGTTATATATATATTTTTTTTTTGCCTCTGAAAAATAATTGCGCTGATACCTGTGGAAAGGAATAAATTAAAGTAACAAATAGCGCGAGGCAATAAAAAAAATGAAGGCAGGAAAAGAAGTAGAATTATATGATAGCGGTGTAGTAATATTGGTGGAAACAGTTTTACGGTTTCTTAATGGTACGATAATGATGTTGAAGCACCAAACTACCCAGTTCCAACTCGCATTCTTTTTTACTTGAGTGAATAAAAAAATGTATACAGAAGAGCGAGTGAAAGAGACGAAGTAGAGTGAGATGAGAAAATATGAAGGAGAAGTGGTGATACAGTAAAAGACGCGATGGAGAGTTAGAGAGGTCCTGGGAAAACTTGAAGATTCGCTATTGCACTGTTAGAAATGTTGTGCGAATAAAAAATGGTTGTGTGATAGCAGGGATATAAAGCATTGGGCAAAGAGAAGAACAAGTATATATATATATATATATATATATACGTATATGAAAGAGAATAACAGGAGCAAAAGTATAATATTAAAAGAGGCAGGTGGGACGCATGAGCGATTTTTAAACTTCAGATTGCCGTCGTTTATTCCTCTTTTGGCCAAAAGTCAACTCTCTTATCCCTGCATAATATTTCTGTTGGCTTTCTTCTCAAAATTTTATTCTTTCTTCGTCAGCACATTCTCACTCGAACTCGCATCGTATGCATTTTTGTGCGTATTATTATATTCATTCTCGTCACAACGTCCATATGTTTCTCTACTTATGTGTCAACTTATCAACTTTGAATTATTTAGAAATGTTTCTGAGTATACATCAACTTATATGTATTATTGCCCATTATGTTTATGACCTCATCGATTGCAGATAGTCAACTCACTCGAACAATTCTGCGAGTCTCGCACGCTCGATTTGACGTACCACACAACTTCCACATCCGGTCGATTTGTCGTGTCGAGCAGGCGCTCACGCGTCTCCAATGAATACCGAACCCATATATCTGTACATAATATTATGTATCGCTTGTAAAACCGAAATATGTATATGTGTGTATATATATATATATATATTCCTATGAATTTGTGGCATACTGAGAAATTTTTGACAATTAATTTTCGAGTGGGGAAAAATGAAAACTACAAATGATATGCAATACATCTTCCTTGTATATACATATTGAAATCCAAACCGCTAGAATATATCAAAGTGTGTTGGACGATCCAACACGTTTGATATAGTAAAAAGTGATAAAATATGGAGGAGAAAGAATGAATGTGGTGGTATAGGCGTGGCGACGCGTGACGGAATCATTAAATCATAATCAGACGGGGCAGCCAAAAGACCATGACAGTAGCACGAAACCCGCGGCGAACGGCTGTGCAATTAATAATTGCATTTTCCCCAGCGTATTTCACACAGCAGTTCTCTTCTCTCGGCAGTCATACTCATCTGCATCACATGCACATATGCGCACGCCTCTGAGTATACATATATAAATATATATATTACATGTATGTATATGATGTCAAGTCAACTCTTCACTATTTTATTCCGTCCTTTCCATATATATATATATATATCATACGTGCTAACACGGTTACAAGTTTATATACAGCTGTAGAGTAATTCAACATCCAGCATTATATTTCTTGCGTTATCTCAGTCGCGCCATTCCAATTAGATTCATATAATGGCTATCAGGTTTGTAAATTAAATGACAAACATTCATTGCATACTCTAAGTAATTCCATCTCACAGAGTTGTCTATTGTATGAATATAGGATGGACCCATTTAAATTAGCTATGCAAAGATGAACGCTCGAAATATTGTATGTATATAAAAATTCTATCAGTAATGTCAGTTTGATTCCAATGTGTTTGTTTAGTGATAGAGCTATCTTAAAAATGGTGTAGCGTGAGAAATTCAAGTTCAAGTACATTGAAACAAGATTTATAATAACAATAAAAACGGAATTAATTTACGCGATGTTTTCCGATATTTTTATTTTGAAGTTAGTTAGCCAGAGAACGTGATCAAGCCAAACAGAAACAGAGTGAAGACGCAGGTGGAGAGTGAGAGGAAGGGAGGGTGAAAAAAGAGGATGACTAAAGAAGGATCCTCAGTGGACCAAGCAACTCGACAAACTGTATAGAGTCCCGCGGGATCGACATCCGAGACCCCTCTTTTATACACTTTGGGCCGTCCAACCGACACGGCCGCTCCCTACTTCGATGCCGAATCCTTTTTGCAATTAGCAAAACCGGACGAACGGGTTTGCCCGGCTGGGGCATTCCACAAATTCTGGGGGCCCGCGCGCGAAATCGAGCAAATCGATATACATATATATATATATATATATATGGGAAGCATCAGGGATAGAGGATAGAAGGGAGAGATAGAGTGGGAAGCGCAATGGGAAAGAGACAAGAGTAGTTGGAATGACGAAGAAAGGAAAACAAAGAGAAAGAGACCTTAGGTGTAGCAAAAGTGAGGATATAAACATGGTGCGTAAAAGGACATTGTCTAATTTTCATTCGCCAAATCCGAGACTACTCAATTTCGAATTATAGTGTGTGCTGTTGAAGTAGTTCTATCACCAATTCAAAAATTGAGTGTGAATATTATTTTCATTGGAGATATAAGACAAATTATCTCGGCGTATTTACAAATTATAATAAACATGCGTTCCGTATTTACATATAGAACTAAAGCGGTTTTTCACTCTATCCATTCACATATAATACTTTCCCGCTTGATTTTCATAGAGTAATCCCAGTCATTCAACAGCATTTACGGAATAATTAAGTGATCAGATTTTAGTTGGGTGGCACACGCTGCTGAAGGGAAGAAATAAAACGATGGAATCGTGTGCGCAAACTCACATACACCCAAGGCCAGATAATGAGGCATGTTAATTAGCCGGCGACTTGGGGGGTCGTTGTGCCACCCTTTAAACTGCTCACAGTAACTGTGCAAATGCTATTCATTATTGCTCTACTCTACAGTGTAGTGCAACTGGACGACAAGAAGCTTAGACATCACTGCCAACAGCCAAATGTAATTTGATACACATATGCATATCATACATATATAGATATAGAGTATGATATCTGAATACGTGCAATCGTCAGATTGAAAATTGATACTCAATATTTGTTCCATTATTGTAAAATAATTCACGTTGTAATTGAAGCCTGATGTTACATAAATATTTTCAATTAATCATAATGTTGAAATATTTTTATCCAGTGATGATTTATAAATGCAATTTATTTCAGAGTAAAAAAAGACTTGTGTTAAACAAAAGGAGAATGATGAAACAGTAGAACAATGATGAATGACGCGTAATAACAAATTGTTGTGGTTGTGATTTTTGTTATTGGAAAAAGAATGATTTTGCGTTGCGAGACAAATTTCGGGGAAGGCTCGTGACCTCGAGCGACCCTCTATACATCACTGTAGCTACTCCCGCTGCTGTTGCTACTATGGGGTCTCAGTCTAAACACATAATAACCCGAGTGCAATTTGTACTGTTCTCTATACTTGATTGACTATAGGGTGTCACCTCGACAGACAATAATAGTCTTTTAACGAAAGATTATTATCGGTGGAGATACAATTGTATGGAAAAACGGAGAACAAAGTTTAGAGATTAATATATTAATTCAGCTGGGTATAATTCAAACAGTGGCATGAAAAAAAAACCATTTCTGGCTCACATATTTTAGATGTGATTCAGAGAAATACAGCGAAAAGGTGATGATTTTAATTTGATAATTGAAAACATACACAGTGATAGAGAAATTTTTTGGATACACTGCTATGCATCTATGAGATCCAAATGTTTTTAGCACTCAATATTCCCACGCAAAATGTCAATATTTTTTGCACCGGCTTTCATACAAAATCTCCATTCATACATAGAAATATTGTGACGTGAAAATAATACATAAGGAAATGCAGATAGAAATAAAGTAATGGTGAATTTTACAATGAACTCTTATGACATTTAACATCGTGCGGTTGTCGATTGCCGTTGGCGAGAGTGAAACGAGAACAAGACAAGATAGAGATAATAGAGTGGACTGAGAAGGCGAGGCCGGGGGTTAATTGGATCGGGAGATTTCAGGTCGCACGGAGGAGAGAGTATATATATAATACAGGTCGCCGTGACTATCTTGTGCAGCATGGAGCGCGCCATTCCTTGTCTGGCCTAGAAGTCCCCAACACACTAGGCCTTTGCTATAGATATATACATTTATACCCAACGTGTGGGTTCAATGATGACGCGCATGCCCATCAGACTTCTCTATACTCCCTCTATTCACTTCATCTTCATCCTTTGAAAACTCCAAAGGCAAAATATTTTGAAGAATTTAAAATACCTCGCCGAAAATGAAAGTAGTTGCGACTTCCATCAAACCCATATGTCATAAATGTGGAATTCTCTGGATGGTTAATTGATATTTCATCGAATTTGTTGAGATAATTTTAAGCTGATTTATCCTGTAGATTCAAAACATTTTCTAACATCAACAACCAAAAATGAATTATGAATGAAGAATGAAATAAGCGAAGTGTCATGTGGACATATCCAGTTTGTGAATGCGATTGTATACTGCTGAGAGTCAACAATTACCTTGGTGTATGCGTATATATATATATATATAGTGAAGTGAAGAGAGTTACGTTGTCGTTTGCGAAAGCATGTGTACCATGTGCATGTGGTACGGAGCCACGACATTCCAGTAAGATTATGCAGCTGACTCGACTCTCGCTGCCGGGGCCACATTGAGAATTACGATGTGTAGTAATATATGTATATGTTAGTAATAAGATGCACTTGTAATGAAAATAAAGAAGCGAAAAACAGCAACGAGATGTCATTCGTAACCTAGTTTATCACCGCGTCCAATCATAAAAATTATAAATAACTTCCTCAATTTGGACTAATTAATGTCAACCATTTTTCTTTTCCACAATAGAAACTTGCGATAAAGATGGATAAATTGCACAATGGTTTTTATATAAATCTTTTTTGCCTAAATTATGAATAATGTCTATCGTAATACGATATAGAGCACAAGTTTAACAACAGAGGTGGTGTTAGCGGTGGTGATTGCGGCATTTCTTCATACTTTTCACAGTAGCCGTTGTATCCACGCCAATTCAATTTCACCCAGCCTAATACTTAATACCCAGTTTAAAAGCCTCACAGTAATTTAATAATACATACCAAGTTTATTTGCCATGCAATTCATCGAAGAAGAAGAAAGCGAAAAAAAAAAATACATAATCATCAACTAAATTCCACGATAAAGTCAGTATGTAATTATTTGGTGAATGTATGATTTAACGTCATGAGGTCAATGGTATAAATATATGAATAAATCATTGATGTACATATATTGAAATAATGTTTACTCTTTACGATGACTGTACTTTACGACACAGTCGTCACGTCTTTAATGTGAAAGAAGCTGTGTTGCGAAAATATGCTGTTGCAAAATGTACCGCGAATAAGCAAGACTAGGCCTAGGTTGGTGCTGACTGTGTACATTTTCTTTCTATGTTTTTTTTCTTTATGTATGTACGTATATATATATATATATGTTTGGGTGGGGGTATATAAATGCAATTGTATGTAATGCTAGAGTGCTGACCAACTAGTGTTTCCACGCGAGGCCACCATCACCTTCACCATCGCACATCGCGTCGACTTTTGTTGCGCCATTCTATATTTTATCCTTGCTCTCACTCGCACGTAAATATTAATCTTGGTTTCAAAATTCAAAAAATTTGTGAAGAATGAGAAGAGTAAGAGTAAAAGTAAAAGTAAACCATAGAGAGAAAGATGAAGAATAGACAAGCGATAAAATTCATTTGTTGGATAAATCGAGCGGACACACTGCAATAGTCCAATCGCCTCTGAGCAAAACACCATGGTCTCTCAAACATCAACACAAACAAATATAGTGTTCAAACCTCGTTCACTATAGCTTTCGATGCATTTTTCTATTTCGTTTTACCAATTATTGTTTTGTTAAATGTTCTTTGCATTGGTGTGTAACTTTCATGATATATTTCAAGTAAAGAAACACATTGTTCAACGAAAATTCTGTATTTAGTTATTTCTATTCGAATTTTCATCCAATATAATGATTTTCCCGATACAGCGTTTTATCGTGTGTATCTGTACGCATATGAATTCTTCTTGCCATTCGTGCAAACATGTATATACTACCGATACATGGATCGACAGCTGCGATCAATGTAAGAAAATAAGCAGACTTCATCGATCCATCGCGATTCCGAAGTAGCAAAAGCGACACGACGTTCCAAAACTTCTTCGCTCGGATATATATGAATGTATATACGGTGTAGCTATCCAGTCATGTTGCAGCTGCTTGCAGCTGATGCGATTATCCCCCTGTATAGGTAACATATATACATGTATATGTACATACAACATATAATACATGTGCGTGCGTCTTTTCCAATTATCCACCGCACCTCTGTATGAAAAATGACTACAAACACTTGCAATTAACATCATGAACCAAGACATTCACTAATTATCACATTATACAATCTGTGAATCCTTATTTTCACCTTTTTATTTTCAATCCTTTTTTTTTTTTTTTTTATTCCTACTCACTTCAATCTCATCTCAGTGACTTTAATGCAGCATAATAAAAATTTTTTGCAAAACGGATATGTCTATTCCAGAGAGACACAACTAATAAATAATCTGATCAACTTGCTAACGAGCAATTTTGATATTTAACGCAAAATGAGAAATATGATTATAATTCGAAAGATAAAATGCAAATTAAATTTGCCAGAAAAGTAGTCCTCATCGTCGATACATATCTGATAGTAATTTAATAATACCAGTTGTCAAATTGATGCCCTACTCTTGAACTTCTTGTACGAATATTCAATCGAAAATATATTGAATTTTACCCACAAATAAATACTTTAAATAAGAATTTAGAACAAATATTATTTTGGTTATGTCACTGCAATCACTTGTACCAGGTACAACAGTTGACCACTATAATATTATCATCATTATTATTATCATATATTTGAGAACACGTTGCAGAATATATCATGAGCACGTGCGGAATTTGCATATATTAATAATTGTCCTTATTCAAGTTTGGCTGGTGGACATAAAAAAAAAATGCGGTAGCAAAAAAAATATGTAGAACTTGTTGCTCAGGACCAGGCAGATTCATCCAAGACCCGTTTCGCTAGTTTTACGTATGTTCACTAGCAATAATTATATATCGTCTTTCTGACTATCATAATATGCCGAGGGATAGAGTAGTACCGGGTATTCGCCTAGCTAGTCACGTAAAATCTACCATACGGTATTGATCCAACTGGCCTCGTATATACGTTTATAGGGACGCATATACACAGGGGCATTGCATTTGAGCTGACACGTTTTCGCGGCGTCGGTCCGTATACACCGGAAATTGACAAATCGCCGGCAGGCCCCAACTGTATGTATCCCCCTGCACCCTCTCAGCATTCTCCATTCGACTCTCTCTCTCTCTCTCTCTCTCCCTCCCTCTCTCTCTCGTTTACGAATTATTTTTTTTTCTCGTTCATTTTTTTCCCTTCCTCTTCTATATTTTTTTTCTCCCTGGCGACATTTTTACCTGCACGGTTCGTCGTCGCTCAGGCGCGAAAAAATCATTTCCCGTACGCGAAAGCAAAGAGAATGAAAACAAAAACACTATAAATAAATAATAGAAATGAATGACGCAATTCAAAGCGGCGTTTTAGTAACTGCGGTGAATATAAATATACATAATTTCGCTCATAAGCTTGTCCGTGAAATTATTCTGTCAAAACGCGCGCATTCAATTCAATTAAATGTATATATAAGTATTTTTAAATGATCTTCGTCATATATGACATCAACGATCGAGTGTATCTTATAAAGTTATATTTCATACTCATACGTATGTATCTATTTAAGTGAAGTTGCTTTCTAAAATGGTGTTGCATTGCAACATCGACTCTCCGTCGCCATCAAGTTGTGCATGTATTCATATACATACGTACAGACTCACACGGTTATGTATGTTTTACAAGAGAAAAACGTCCCTTCCTTTCTCTTATACTCGTACAAACATATATGCATTTTTTATATATCCACCCCTGCATCATTTAAATGCCGGCCGCACTTCCGCCTCCACATTTATAGTCACAATATATATATATATATAAATAGGCATTATATACAATTGGCTCGGGATCGCAGAGTCGAGAGTTCTATACATGTGTAATATTGCACCTTTTGTATTTTGTTCCTGCACCACATTTCTATCTTATACACCCTGGTGCCATATCGTCTGCCAGTTTTATTTATCTTTGCTTTTTCTTATCATGCAAATTTATAGTTAAAGCCAACACGCATTATTTATCCTTAATGCTTGGTGCCTAAGTGTATATATATATCGTTAAACATATCAGTATATATGTATAATTTTATATATGTACAGTGGAAATTCTCGCATAGTATGTTTTTACTGTTATCTATTCTCTCTAGTGTGTCTCATTCAAGAAATGCAAATTTTCATTCAAGTAGTTTATGTATATGGTGAACAGCATAAAACCGTGTCTCATTATCTTCACTAAACGCCTGACTAACGTCCATTCTTCATTGCTTATATTTTTTTTTTTTCATCACTGTTTCGGATGCAACAATCAAAAAAAGAAAAAAAAAATAATAAATAAATAAATAAATAATAATCTTGTGGAGATAGAGGAATCAGCGAATGACACGACGGTGGTTAAAATAATCGAGTAGTCAGTACGGCAAAATGTCAAACGTACACAACACATTCTGAAGATCATTTTTATTTCAATCCATACATCTGATATGTGTGCGAAATAAATGTGAAAATGACGATTGACAAGTATATACTCACGATGAACGCAAGCAATATACAAACAACCTTTACCTCCTCCACTCTCGTGGACCAGAGCTTCTCCACCTCCGTCTTCACCACCTTCTCATTCCATTCGCCTTGTTAACTCTTGAATCATTTCATTCACGAATTTCACTTTCACGGCCACGGCCACGCCAACGACTTTGCTTCTGTCTCGACATTACATATTGCTTGTAGGTATAGAATAATTCGATGAGAATATTTGTGCCCGTGTATGTATCTTCTACGGCCTACGATTCATCCCGGAAAAATAATAGCATAAACCCTTATGAATATGACCTTCCAGCTCCCGATATTCCATTCCGACGATAAAGCATAATAACAATAATTGAAGTGTATGAACCGCTGATTCCCTATCATTCCGACTATAGAAATATTATTGAGCTACATCATACCGGAAATTGCATATTTCCATCGCAAAAGAAAATATGAATGGAGAAATATACACAAACGTGAATATTATACAACAACAATCCTTTCTTCGCGCTTCCGTCTATTACCAACAAAAGATACGAGTAATTGTCTTCATCATATTCAACGGAAATTTATTTATACTCTTTTCACTCATGCGTCTCAATCGGAATGATTAAATCTCAATATACTACAAATAACACGGAGTATTGTAGATCACTGCTCTCCACGGGTTTTAAGTGCTTTTCGTCGTTGATGAAAAAAAAAATATATATATATATTTACATATCTCACCCAGGATAAGTGGCGAAAAAAAAGAAATTGCGTTGTATCTGGCAGGAGACTGAACTAGAAGGAGAGAGTGAGAGAGAGAGAGAGAGAGTGAAAAAAGCGAAAAGAAATAGAAAATTCAACGGTGGTCGTTTCCACGACTCCCGACGCCCTCGAAAGCTCGGAACATTGGCTCTTCGCGTCAGGCGCACAAACATCGAGCCCTGCCTCTACAATGTCCATCTCTCTTTCGCGTCCGCCACTATTGCTCTCCCCTTCGTCCCTCAACTCAGCCACCCTCTATATTTATCTTCGTCTCTCTCAGCCCTCCCTTGATGCTCAAACTAGCGCGGCCTCCCTATGAGCGCGAGCGCGGATGTACAACAGGGAGGAACGAGAAAGTGCAAGCATCGAAGCGCAAGCGTGTGTGTAGGTGCACACGCGACAAGGCAACTGCACGCATCCGTGTACCATCCGTCGCATAACTAAGCGGTGCAACGACCTCGTCCGCCGATCTGTCGTGAAACATTTAACCGTCCAACATTTGTCCATCTTTTTATCACATATGTTATATGAATCATGTATTTGAATGAATATGTACCATTTAAATATTGACAGAGGAGTTATCTTAGCCTTTGTTGTTCACTGCGACAAGAACACAATCATTGTTCAAGAGGTTTTCAACACGTGTAGAAAATTTTAATTCATCAATATTATGGTGGAAAATGTATCACAATATAATGTTGTAGATATGGATGTCAATAGGAGAAAATTGATTGGAAAAAATAAGAAGAACGATAGTCAGAGTACAAGAAACAGATTGATTGATTGATTGCGACAAAATTTGAAAAATAGGGTCACATTTTCTATAGTGCAAAGAGTGAAGAAGAATTTGATGATTCTATTACTCTCGGTTGGTAATTGTTCGCGACGCTCACATCCTAACTACACCCCACTATTTATTCGTATACTCCCAATGTGAATAATTAAAATATATAATTTCCCAAAGAATACCAATTATATTTCGCGTATTTTGTGATATTCACATACTAACTCCAAACTTAACGATTTCCACTGCATGAATTGACATTGTGTCCCTGTATTTGTATCTCACTCTCACCTGTCGGAGCTTTCAGAGCTGTCGTATCGATCGGCGCATCGCTTTTTGCCGCAGGGTCCGACTAGAGTGTCTTCTGCCATCCTGATCTGTCCCTTGAAGGGACTACCGAGCCTGGCAACAACGTCGCCACCTTGCTTGTGCTGATGTATCTCGTTCATGGTCTCCGGTATCGCGGAAACTGCAACTGCCGCCGCCGCTGCATCTACCACCACAGTATTCATTGAATTAAGTGTATTCGTCGTCGCCTTCATTATCATTGATTCTTTATCGAGAATATTGCCATCAACAATTCCACTTTTATTCGATTCATCACCATATTCCATCAACATACTGCAGTTCTCCATTTTCATACATCTCTCCAACATTATATTCCGCGTACATCCAATATCATCTATCAATTTGTCTCCACCACATTCGGATGAGGTAGAAGATGATGATAATAATATTAATGATGACGATGATGACGATGATGATGATGATGGCGGTGATACTGGTAGTAATATATTGGCTTTAATATTAATGCTCATAACATCAGTCGTCGGAACAACATTTTTTAAAGTGTTCAATTTATTTCCACGTACAACATTAAGGTGTTCCTCATCGTTATCCTCATCGTCCTCATCCTCATCTTCATCATCACAATCGCCGTCGCACTCCTCACTCGCTGCTCCAACACACCTCACTAATTCACTCGTGTTATTATTAATAATATTATTATTATTATTGTTATTATGATTATTATGATGATGATGATTATTATTATTATTGATATTACGATATTCACTAGCACTAACACTGTTATTTGATCGTTGTGTGGTATCGTATAAATGCTTATGATCATTGTTACGATAAATAACGGATGACGTAGAATGATGTTCCACCACGCGGTTTTTGTGTCGTTCACGCGGCACGCGACTATCGTCACACAGGTCGGTGGCCGCGGCTTCCTCCGCGGACCGCCCGTCTGCCATTTTGATCAGGGCCCTAAATAAACGCACGCACACTATATTTTTTCAATTTCTTTTTCAAATTTATTTTATTATTTATTATTATCTCCTCGTGCTGGTTTGCTCACGTTCTGCCAGATTAAAATTCCACTTATTTCATTGATCGGTGAATTTAATTGTTGAAATGTTGGATTTCAATTTCTCATCATTTCCCCATTTTTCGTATTTTCTTTTTGCTCACGTTCATTCACATATAATATTCCGGTTATCCAATTAATAATTTGAGTTATTGAATTGTTGGATCTCGCTATATTTTTGTTTTAATATTTTGATATTTTTTTCTTTATTTTTCTGTCGCGACACACAACACTGTGTGGTGTACACACCGAGGGCCGCGCCACTAGCACACTCGATGTGTTTCCTCGCGACGACGCGCTCTTGTGCCCCTAGTGTCTTCACTACCACTCGCATACAGGGATAGACAGAGAGAAAATGATAGACAAGGTGAGACACAGAGCTCTCCTATACTCACTCCCATATATATACGCTTATATCTTTCTCATTTGCTCTTCTTATTCGCTCGCGCCAACCCGGTTTTACGTTTTATTACCGTCACGTTTTTCTTCTTACTCTAACTCTGCATTGAATTCCACTCTATCTTTCTTTATACGTGATACACAATTACACAATACACATACATACACTGTTGGTCGTGCTCATTCGCCGAGACACAGCACGGCTGCTCCCACCACGAAAGCCTGCGCGCGACTCCGGAGCAGTGATGCCAGAATGATGATTCTGGCAACAAGCAACATGAGTGGAGGGGGTGCCGCACACAAGCACAACCCGTGTTGGTGTGAGCCCCGCACTTCGGCTCATGGTTCGGTTAATAGAAAAAGGCAGAAATACTATCCATATCTCTGTTCTTATCGAACTTGGCCGAAGATGAACGAAGCTATGTCAGGTACATCTACCTGAGGATATGTGCGAACCCTTAAATTCAATTTCATGATTTCAGGTTAAAATAGAATATGAGTATTGAGATGGAAATAATGTTTCCACAGAATTTTCATTTATTCGTCCTTACGAAAGATTCATATATCCATATGTATATAAAATAAAAAATTGCATTGGGAAAATATGTAGATAATGTAAAAGGCCTATACGATGATGCCACGTGTAGGCAAGTGTGGTCCGAGTTCATATAATTGCTGCTGGACTTGTTAAACTATTCGCTCTGTTGGCACAATGGTACTGTGCTTGCAAGCGATCTGGTGAATTGCGAGTTCAAGTCACCTCAAAGTCCTATTTTTTTTTTATTTTCATAATTTGCAAATTTTTCTACATGGAATATAACAAAAATCCAGACATTATTTTTTCAAAGTGCGGATTATTTTCCACAATTTTTCCAATGCCTTGATATAGATTTCGAGGTAGTCAACATCTCACGAGTTTCGAATTTCCAACACGAATACTGTGAATTTAGTACACTCAAAAATTGTATGTATGTATATTAATAAAAATAGTGCTCTTCCACACCACCTTTGAGGTTTCACCAATGGCGCGTTAGATTTTTTGAAAGTGGACCTTCGCCTAGAGCGCTATTTTACCACATCAAACGAAATATTTTGACTATTTCAGGATGTTAAGGACAATAATGACAGGCATTTCTGCACAGTTTACAGTTGTTTCACAATGTGAGACTCGAAGGCAAAGATTGAGTTTGCAATAAATGTTAAAAGCTGATATATGCACAAGAAGTGTTGAAATATCTTGGTTGCACCCCGTCATTAATGGATATATAAATATTGGGAAATGGTGTAATTAGGGTTCTCTTTCAAGAATATGTATGGGACTGGGGAATCCCCAAACTTTTTATTGTACCAAAATGTTGAAAGTTGTACAAAACTACATCATATAGTTACGCAATTGCATAACAGGGTTTGTACACAATTTCGAAGGGAATATATTGAGAAAAAACTATTAGTCATGGATAAATCCGGCATTTGTTTCACCATGCTAATTCCACAAATATTTTTGCATGCACAAATAATTATAGTCATCGAAAAGCATGCAGACGTCCTCTATTAAAATCTGTTGTTTAATGTGGTACAATATGACTTTATGCAGAGATTCATTGGAGAAACTCAACGCGCCATTGGTGGAAGATCACAACTTGCAATTTATTTTTTATTGACGATTAATATTAATATTTCGATATACCTATACTTCTAATATTTATTTCATTCTATTATATTTCGATTATGTCGAAAGCATTCCTGAAATTATGAAAAAAAAAAAAAACGAAACAACAAAACACAGTGGTATGGGGTGACTCGACTCGCAAGCTCGCAAACACGCTTTCAATGTGCTAATAGAGCGATTAGTGTGATGAGCCCAGCAGCAATTATATGAACTCGGACCACACTTGCCTACACGCGGCATTGTCGTATAGGTCTCTTACATAATTTGAATATTTTTTCAATGTAATTTTTGGGTTCGATCATAATTTTATTCAGTTTGATTATTGATTTCGAGAACGTTCGTCCCTTTGATTGCCTGACATCGTTCTATTTAGGAACTAGCTATATTCAGTGTACTAAATTCACAGTATTCGTGGTGGAAATTCGAAACTTGTAAGCTGTTGACTAACTCAAAATCTATATCAAGGCATTGAAAAAATTGTGGAAAATAATCCGCACTTTGAAAAAATAATGTCTGGATTTTTGTTATATTCCATGTAGAAAAATTTGCAAATTATGAAAATAAAAAAAAATAGGAATTTGAGGTGACTTGAACTCGCAATTCATCAGATCGCTTGCAAGCACAGTACCATTGTGCCAATAGAGCGAATAGTTTGACAAGTCCAGCAGCAATTATATGAACTCGGACCACACTTGCCTACACGTGGCATCATCGTATAGGCCTTTTACATTATCTACATATTTTCCCAATGCAATTTTTTATTTTATATACATAGGGATATATGAATCTTTCATAAGGACGAATAAATGAAAATTCTGTGGAAACATTATTTCCATCTCAATACTCATATTCTATTTTAACCTGAAATCATGAAATTGAATTTAAGGGTTCGCATATACCCTCAGGTAGATGTACCGACATAGCTTCGTTCATTTTCGGCCAAGTTCGGTAAGAACAGAGATATGGATAGTATTTCTGCCTTTTTCTATTGACCGAACCATGAGCCGAAGTGCGGGGCTTACACCAACACGGTTTGTGCTTGTGTGCGGCACCCCCTCCACTCATGTTGCTTGTTGCCAGAATCATCATTCTGGCATCACTGCTCCGGAGTCAGGGCTGCGCCACTGGCGCATTCTCTCCCAACACGAGTATTGCCAGACAGTGAGCGAAAATTTACGATTATACACGAGTGAGCACGAATGAAAGTTGTTAAGGGTGATTTACAATGAGTATTTGGAATGACAAATTTACCCATCAGAGGGCTGAATGGAAAATTGATGAGTTCCGAAGCGCGAAATTCAAGCATGCTTCTTTGAAGTTTCGTTTATCAACGGGTGGCTGATGTAATTCTCTCAAATCAATCACAGTAATTGTCAGATAATTGTCATGAGTCTTCTCCTCATTCAAAAGTAATGAAGCTCAATTCTTTTTTGTGAAGAAAATTGGTACAGCGCGATTCGGAGTAACCAATCGAATGGGTGGGTATTCTTTCAATATAGTCTCATGGAAATCACAGTGACTGTCTGGTAACAACATCACGACAACATCATGATCAAATTGTATGATTAAAATGAGATGAAGGAAAGAATTTGTTTTTTTTTTCATATGCTCTAATGATCGTTTGATTGGATAAGTTATTAGAATCATTTTTTATTCACGCGTAGAGGTGAATTTTTTTCATCAAATTGATATACATGAAGACGTCAGTGATGTAAATTCCTGCTAGAGGGTTTCTGCATTATCGACACGTTTCTCTACCTTATAGAGAACAGTATCGACGTGTGTTATGGTAGAACACTGCGGTATCATTCATGACGCGTAGATATTGAACTAGTAGATTCCCGTGGTTAGATTTCTTTTACTCCACATCACGTACTGATAACAAAATTTTCGTTATCATCCGGAATTCGACCTTAGATTATCCTTACTTCTTCGAAATTCCTGAAATCAAAAAACATGGTCTCAGCATGCCACGAATATTTTTTGTATTCGATACGAGCCACATAGTATGGAAAATAGTGGCACTAAAAATTTTTAGATGATTTAGAATTTTTTTGTTGAATTTATTCGTGATTTTCGGGATTCAACTTCAAACATTCCATTCAAGGACACGTCACCATTTCTCCATTCAACGATTCAGCTTCCAAATTTTGCCTACAATATAAAAAAGATTTCAATTGAAAAATGTCTTTGTCATATAATTGATTGAACACCAAAGACAAGTCATATCAGAAATAATAAATTCTATGCAAAACTTATATATATATAGGTGCATCGGTAGTTGCGAGGTCGTAATGTTGCGCAAAAGCATTCGACAACGAGGTGAGTGACCCAGCATTCGCTGTTGCCACGCCGACGTTCCTGTGACGTCATGGGACGAACTCAGGTTTATGGGTGACCTACATTCCAAGAATAGAAACCGACCTACCCTCCTTCCAGCCATGGCCGTCGCTCGGGTCGACTAAATTCGCTCCTCTGTCACTGTGCGAATTCCCCTTCTGCTGTGTTGCTTCTATTGCTATATATTACCAACAGTGCTTCACATCATTTCCCTATTCACATCAGTATAGTATATATCAATATATAAACATTTATGGAAACATATTTACGAATGAGAGATGGTCAGTAGTAGACACATAAATTATCTTTCACTTCTTATATAAAATTGACAAAAAAAAAGCATTCCCGAGAGATTGAATAATATGTATAACGCAAATAAACGAAAATTCACGAGAAATAACAAATTTGTTTCTCATTATTCACTGCAGATTTTTTTTTCAAATGTAATGGTTTTATTGTTGATTATACAGTAATTACGCAAATTACTGTATGAAATGTCTTTATCAATAAAACAAATAAGTGTTGTATTAGTTACAAGATCGTTGCAATTGATATTACATATTTGCATATATGACAGCGGATGTAATGAAATCCTTTGTTTCAGGAATCTCCATGACATAATCGATCAATGGTTCGTCAGTAAACCGGTCAGAACAAACCAACGGGGGTGCTACGAACTCACGACCTACTTTGCTATACCTTGATGAAATCATGCTCCAACGTCATTGCCCGGGCAAATCTGGGTCGAACAAACGCCAGGCTTCACATCAGGAGACAGGATACTTTATCGAAAAAATCTAATGGCTAAATTTAATCATATGTATGCGTCTTCAAAAATATCTATTGACAAATATTTGTATATGTGTTGCGAAAATTTTTTTTTTTGTATTGCATTCAGTCAGTTGTTAGGAGTATTGACCAACCAATCTGAGTATGTGCCTCCAAAATAATCCTCCAAATAGATTGTTCGAGAATTAACAAGGATGAAGTGTACATAGTGTAATATTTTTTGTTTCTCTCTCCCGAAACTTGAAAATATCAAAAATCATCGTTTAAAGTAACAATCGTTCTCTCTTGTCATGAAAGCGTCAATAAATAGTTTCTGCTTCCTGCAGAAAACACCACATCGAATGAATGTAAGGCAAACAAAAAAAAAACAAAAAGAAAAAAAAAAATAACGAGCGCACTGTGTGGATGAGACAAACTGTTGTACAAAGAGGCCAAGGAGAATGGTAAAAGAAAATCCATGAAGGTTTTCGGGCGTCGGACGAAAGTCGAACGGTTAGCAGATCTCATGAATGGCCGCGTAATGTGAATGAAGCTCCAGTGACCTAGTTTTGCAGCCACCCCTTCGATACGGCCTTTCCTTCACACTCGCCCTCTTCCATCCACCTCCTCTGGCCATTCGATGTGTATACTTCCCGCTTTTTGCCAACTTCTCTTGCCCCAACCATTCTCAAACACCGCCCAAGCCCTGATGCAGGCATATTGCGTCAGTGACAGGTTATTGACTGTGCACCATACGTCTCTCTTCACTACACTTCCATAAGAATATTAATCTGCACTATCGACACATAATACAACACTTCCGAACAAAGTTCACATCATTTATAGCAACTGAAGTGTTTTTCTCAGCATCCATATCACTCAATTAATATATTATAACCAAAGAGGATCCGAGAAAAAGGTCATATCTTAAATGTTATTTCATCAGAACGGTTACCAGAGTGAATTGATGTTAATTGCAAAAAACGAAAAAGCTCAAAGTAAAAATTATGAATGAAAAAAATGTCGGTGCATCATACAAATCAATGAGAGAAAGAAGTTGCTCTCCAATATATATATATATATAATCGATCATAATCATGTTACGCCGAAATGTACATATCACAATTTTGAAAATGAAATAGTAAAAAAAAAAAAGGAGAAGATAACAATCGCCATCATCGAGTTTCGCAGATGCGAAGCAATTAAGTAAAAATAGGTGGTAGCGACCCACTTTTGAAAATTCATCCCCGACCTATCAAGAATATATATATATATATATTCTACTGCACTACCATCATCACCCTCTCTCCCAACCGTTCATATATTTTGCCGTTCCATGGCGATTTGAACGTGGTTTGCGTGTGCATCGTTGAAGCTCGGAATGACGTCATAGAGCGCCGGGCATCGAACCCCCGGTCGTGGGGTGCATCGACCTGAAACCCCAGTTGCCTGCCTAGGCGTCCCGGCCTCACATCATTCCTCTCTTGCGCTCTCTCTCTCTCTCTCTCACTCACTTGTCCCGTTTGAGGATCTGTGCCGAGGACACTGGGCTAGTGACTGAGGATAAGAATGAGTGGGGGATAAAATGTATATATATATAATGGTATAAAAATTTATTCACGTTGCGTTAGTGTTTAACATGCATTGTTATCATTGTTTATTATTAGAAATTGTTGAGTCACAATTGAATCATTATATTTGGAATGTTTAATTTCGAATCATGCATCAAATTCGTATTGCCTACGTCCATATTAATTTTCATCTAATGTAACTGCGATCCATTACTATTTATCGATACTGTTGATAAAAAATGTAACCATCTTGTGTATTCATACCTAGTTTTCACCATAATGAGTCGATGGTCGAAAGTAAAGTCGTGAAAGGAGTCGCGAGGTTTCGGGGGAGAAAAACTAGATGAAAGAGGGTAGAGTGATAGTTAGAATAATATATCTATATTTTCCTTTTGTGATATTTTTGGAAGCGCTGAATCAATCCAATGATGCAGTCACGTATGAGAAAAAATATGACGTATATTGCAGGATTAAACTATATATCAAATATGCTTAGTGAATTAATTATGATGAATGATAATTAATTTAGTTTTCCAATTTTAATCATTGTCATCACAATATATCAAACACATCACGGAAATAACGTGAAAACGCTGGTTTAAGGTCATGATATTGAATAATCGATCACTTGTTAATCAAGTTTGTATTTATATGACCTCTAACATTTTGCGCAATTGTGAAGACATTATTTCATATTCTACGAGTTGTACTATTCATCATTCCTTATTTATATTTGATTTCCTAATATACTGTGTTGTTGCATTTTTTATAAAATATCAATGTCCATGGCATCAAATTATAGAATCGTGTTGACATGTCAAAATTCGAATCATCTCTCCTGAATGATACCAATACACTGTGAATATTTCTATAAATAAATAAACTATCAAGTGAGACTTCATAATTCATTGATAAAAATATTATTGAAGAAAAAATCTAGATAGGTGCATGAAAAAAATCACAAAAATATTAGATACATATCCTCAATCTCCGATTTTATAATTTGGAATGTCGAGGGGTCCGCAATATGTATATATGCACATAGAAAAAAGCAAAAGCTTTGGGTGTCAGGACTAAGTGCGCGAAGGTCCACGTGCTGTGGCGCGCGCGGGACAATCAATGCAGTGACGTCATGAGGCAATGGACCAATCGGCTGTTGGCTCCATTCAACCCACCAACCTCGGTCTCCTCTCTTCGCAGTGGTAACACACTGAGTTCCGTCAGACTTTGTTCGACTGCAGTTCTGTCTCGACCACTGAATCGCGCGGGCAGCAGCACAAGAAGCAGCTTTCGGAGTCTCATCATTAATTCGTGACGGCAGTATTCATATCATTGCTAGAATTTTTTAATTCTAATTTGATACAATGAATTATGGTTGTAAAGTGTTCAATCGAGTTATCAAGTTTTCATGGAAGGCATCGCGACATTTTTCTTCAATACATTATTTCCATTGAATTATAAAAAAAAAAAAACATTTTCGATGAAATTTAAATGGTACGATCAAATATTTTTGTTCTTTTACGTTGGTCCAATGTGAAATTTAATTGTTTTGCATTTGCGGTCTTCGGAGTGTGAATTTCGCTGATAAAAGTAAGTAAAGGTGAATACTGAACAAGCAAACTTTCGCCCTCTCTTATTATCAATGACAAACCTTCCTGTTTATATGAATGTATGATTTTGATTTACCTTTGCGTGTTCAACATGATTTCATTGTCAAATCAGTATTTCAATCGTGCTCCAATTTGTTTGGTCTTTCACTAGTATACAAACCACGTGCTTCTCTATCCAGCCCAAATACTCGCCCACGTTCATATTCAGCCCACGCAATATATCCACATCCCGGCAGACAAGAATCCGCCCACGTTGAAGGGAATTTGTGCAGCTGATATAACGAAGCATCCGTCTATAGTACACAGATGCGCTTTCGAGACGAAACCAAATCTCTTATATTTTTTCTGCGTCTTATGAACGTCAATCTGTAAAAAAAATAAATATAAACTCAATTCATCTATTCAGAGATGTCTCGAAGAATTCACTACTTCAATTATACACTTCAACCCTCAAATTTGTAAATTTATTCGACAGTTTCATTTTTTTTAATTGTAAAATTTTATTATCATATGACAAATGAGAGAAGTTAAATTTTGCAGTGGACATTTCGCCCAGTTAATTAGGTCAGAATATGGTTAAAATTCTTCCCACGACCTCGGAGCCCAGTTTAATATACCCCTCCACGTCTCTAGAATGCACGTCATGTTGGGGGAGGTGGTGACGTCAGCCAAATGCGAGCACTCGATTGGCCAGTCGAGTGTTCGTCGCTCTGACGTCACGGTAGTGTTTTGTTCCTCATTCTCATACAAATCTATTTTAACGTGCTGTTTTTCTCTCCTGAATATCCATATATATCACAAACTTCGTATGTACGAGCTATATAATATACCAATACAATACCGTCCTGTCCGCCTGAGAGTGCATCCGAGTTCAAAGCTCCAGTTCCCCAAGGCTGCACGAGGTGCGAGGTCGCTCTGTACTATTCCCCATAGACAAATTTTCATTTTACAATCATCAGTTCTATTTTTGTAACCTTTCTCCATTTATCACTAAAAATTGAACAACATTCAGCTCCAGTAATTTCTATCTTTTTAAAAAGCAGTACAAAGATTTTCGAATAGAAATATAAATTACTTATGATCAACAATGAATTGATACCAAGTGAAATTTAGGGAAAACAAATATTTATTGTTATGCTGATTATTTAAATAGCACAATTTGTTTAAAGAAAAAATCAATGAGTTTCCCTCTAATCATATCCTAAATTAAACGAATGAATAGTAATTTCATGCACATTCCGTGGTACACATCCATGGTGTCGTCCTTAACTCCTGCATCTTCAATATGGAGAATGACGTGTTGTCAATCCATAAATAGAGTCCCATTGAGAAAGACCGCCAATGGGGAATAGAGAACGCAACATGACCCGGTGACCTGCATTCGCGTCATTCACAATCCACCGTCCTCCATCGACTCTTCCACCCGCGCAACTCACGCCAACCCCTCGCGTCGCGCTTCTCACATCTATCACTATATACTGTCGCACTGTCTCGACACAAGGACGAGGCACATATATCCACACGCATACAGAACAAAAATATGTGATCAAAATATTTTACATTCAAGGATTCAATTTATAATAACACAAAATATAACAACAACAGAAGTTACCAATGCCGCCAATAATAAAAATAATTTCAACAATCTAATCATACGAGGCGATCGTTCAGTGCTCCTATGTAAATAAATCACACCCACATTCAACATTCTATAACGTTTGCGAATGGGAAAAAAAAATTATTAGAGTTTGGATTACTTTTTTCATCATCTCATATTTCTATGAATTGAATTGCGTTAATGCAAATGAGGTTTGAGGGATTAGATGACGGAAAAGGGTTCGATTGGTTTGCGAAAGGCAAAATGGAGGTGTGTGTTGACCATGGTAGTGGTGTACCGGAGTTGCCAGGCAACCCCAACCTGGGTCAATGGAGAACGTGCGCTCATGAAGGGGAACTGGGTCGACCTTCGAGATTACGTTCTCCCAAGCGTCATTCCTCCCTTTAATAATTTCACTCACGCTTCAATATCACATATATACATTATGTGTGTCATATGTTTCTTCAATATTTGACTATCCTACAATCTTATTAAACATTGCAAATTTGTACTAACTCCAAACAATGACATTGATATGAATAATAATTCGCAATGGATGAAAGTGGAGCATTGCGAATTTTTAGTCTTTGAATTAATTGATCATGAAGTCATGGTCAATTGTTATGACGCTACACATTGTTACAGGTATTCAATGTTCCGGAATAGAAAATAAAACAAGCAAAAGCTGAATGTACTAAATAACGTGGCCTTGGCGGCGCATCACCATATCCATATTCCTCGCTCACAGACCTCAATATCTATTTATAGAATTGATATAATATATTTATTTCTTCAGATATACCACCCCTGTGAACTCATCTGGGTTATTCATAAACACATAAGAATCATCAACAATTGTATCTTCATATTCTCCAATTAATTTACAAAATTAAGATAACTATATTATTTTTATCGATTTGTAATTAATCCAAATAAATCAATTAATTAATTTATTGAGTTCTTGATGATTTTTGCTTTGGACATTGATGCAACAAATTGATGTTAAACAGTTTGAAAAACACTGAATGACATTAGAGAAACATAAAAAGTCGATGTGCAGAAAGTCGTTAACCTCATGCTCCTCTCAAGCCTTCTATATATCGCAGATGGAAGCTGGAGTTCACTGGCCTCGCGCTTGCGCACCGTTCTCTGACGTCACTGGAGGCTTGACGTCATCGAACCACCCTCTACAGTGTCCTCCTCAATACCTACCACTCTCATTTATACATTTCAACCATACTAACACATATCGATCCTCATACTTGAGAGAAATTTTTTAACTGAAAATAATATGGAATATTCTTTTCTTTCTACGTCATTTTCAATTACTGTAAAATTTTATTTGAAAAATTTATATTCAAATAGTTAATTTACTCAACGAGTTTGTTGTTGAATGAGTTCAATTTAACAGTCGATAACTGCAGTGTGAATATACTTCGGAGCTGGTAACGATACCTAAGGTAATAGAGTGTAGGGAAGATACAGGCGAGGGTGATAGTACCTGACATTACACAAGGTAATGGTAACGCAGACATTGCGCTTGGAAAGGTAATATATTTTACGACAGAACTCGATAGCTGATGCATTATTGATAACACCACAGTGTTTTTAGTTTCAATGTTTCATCTACAATAATTGATCTCGAACGTACTTATGCATTTCTGTCATGTCTTTGTAATTTGAGATTTTAACCAAAGATCTTATCGACGCACCTCAGTACACCGTACATATTTCCCTAGATTATGTATGCATGATACAGCTCATTTTCATACACACTCATTGCATATATTCTCACCCGTAGATTCCGACTTTATTCATCATTCTTCATATGACAATTTGATAAACTCTTTCTTTGTCATTTCAGTGAATTTACAAATTTAAAAGGTCACTATGAAAATTCAATTTGGTTACCGACCTTTACTTTGTATACAATCAATTACTTCATCGCTATGTGTATGTATGAATAATAACGACAGGATAAAAATGAATTAAAAGTTAATTCAGACTTTATGAATTGAAAATACAGAACAATGGGCATTGATGAACTGATTGAAAAATATAAATTGAAACATAAATCGATAAATAAATTATGAATGTGACAAAATCACGGTGGCAATATAGAATCGTGCTACGCCAATGAAATATGCATGGCTTCTTTTTGAGGAGTGGGCAGTTGGGATTAATCCATTTTACTGTTCGAAGATTTAAACGGCTTCCCATGCAACTCTATACCATATGTTATTTGGACTGTAGAGCGTTTTTAAACCTTCTACGAGTATAATATACTTATGTTCCAGTTGATAAAAAAGAAGAAATTAACCCAGAGTAATTTCATTTTACTATTATCAGTGCTGTGTATTACATAAATCGATTCGCAGAACAGAAGCATTGTAAATGTTCATAGTTGACATGATTTTTTTATCGATTATAAAAACATCAATTTCATGCACTATTTAATTTAATCATTTCAGCCATAATTAATCAATTATTTTCAAGTTTTTTTTTTTTTTTTTTCACGATCACAGATGAATACTGACAAATTCCTGTGAATGCATTCCACGAAAAGAAGAAATGGATCCTACTCAGAAGTAATGAAGAAGAAGAAGCCGCACCTGAAAAGTCCACCGACGGGGAATATGTTAAAATACAATAGGCAAGCCGTCTTATGTTTCTGTCTTATTTCATTGTACAATTGCGATATGAAATATGACATAAACTTAAGGTGGTTCCCTATATAATCATCATAACAATAATCTTATCCAGGACGAAAGGTACGCTGAACATTATGAAATTTGTAATATCAAATGTGAAAATGAATACAATTTCATTTATATTTAATGTAAGAATCAGATGGATGAAAAATAAATGGATGAAAAATAGATGAATGTGTATTGAGTAGTGAAGGATGAAGTTGTGTCAGGCAAAAGTTATGCCAATGCAAACGTATATAAGCAACGAGGTGAGAGACGAGACGAAGTGACGGAAGAGAATGACGAAGCCGATGCGGGGGGTTGCCTAAGCCGAATCCTAAAAAGTGTCGTGGAGCTTACTCGGGTAGCATTACCCCGGTTATGGTGGAAGAAAACACACGCTCTACAGGAGACGGATATGCCCTGTCGTCTCCCACATATTCTCATTTTTTTACTCCTCATTTGTATTATTATTCTGGGGGTATAGTGCTCACCTTCTACCCTTGTTTGATCCGATTCACGCACGCACAAGAAAGAATTATTTTCACCACAAGTCACGATATTGGCTACGATGGCACATTCAATAACCCCGAGTTTTCTTTCGCTGCAACTATGTACACTTTATATTATATTTATTCAGATTTGGTTTGATTTCATGTAACACTGAAGAGAAGAGTAGAACTACAAGAAAAAGGACAAAATGAATACAGAAAATTCCACTTTGTTTAAATATTACTCGATATACAAAGAGGAAGCATACTCGATGTCGTGTCACTCGATTTATTTCAGCGAAGATGATACGATAATCAGATAGAAATGGCACAAACATTAGATATTCAAAATTTATCAATATACTTCATGGAATTTTTCTATTGATTCGAGAAGGATTGTTTCATAGTGGTGTCTGTACTAAAAGAAAACGGGAACCTACGATCGATGAATAATAATTGAAAATACGAGAAAAAACTTTTGTTCAATTTTTTGGGAAAATAATTTTATTAAATTAAAATTATAAAATCTTCAATTTGTGTCAAGGAGTTATTGGCTTATATCCTATTATACGTCACGCTAGTGGGGTTAATAATTTGAATCTACTATATGTAGTGTTGAGCCTTATTGCTTTTTATAATACACTCTTGTATCGTGTCCTCACATTTTTAAGGGTTCACCTGTGTCATGTACAGACAACGATATAAACACTGATGATTCCAAAATCCCATCAGCGAATACAGAATTACGTAAGTGTCACTGCTTCTCTACCTGCATGAAAGCAGTGAAGATGTGTATAAAAATTTCATACAAATTTATATTGTATTAAAATTATACGAAATTTCTCAACATGAAATTTGAATACATAAGATGATATTCGATAAATGAATTGACCAATAACTGGGCAATTGTCGATATAATTTAGCTGAACGAAGGAATTATAAGGAATCTAACGATGAGAGTATCAAATATTTGTATTTATATCGGTATAAAATGGTGGTATTGCAGTGTACATAATTATTCATTATGCCCTTATTTCTTAAGATACACGTGTCTTGTATTGCTGGTATCGTCCCCCTATTGGTGCGCACGACAGCAAAGCATTATTCTATTGGTCAATGGATTAGTTTACCACGTGGGGTGGCAGTATATAACTGAGGGTAAAGTGTCAAACTAACCACAGTTGTCGTAGGAAACTTGTGAGCTTTATATTATTGTGACAAATTGAATTACTATACTCCATTATATTTGTGCAGTGTGAATAGAAGAGAAGAAAATGAATTTGGAATTAACATTTTCAATGAAGAGATGAATAAATAAATAAATAAATTTTGAAGAATAAATTCACAGTCGAATCAAAATAAAACGATTTTCAAATACTTCAATATAGTGGATAAGGACGTGAAACTTTTCAAAATCACCAGTGTGATATGCACTTGATTGCAACTCGTACTCTCATTTATTTATCATCCAACCTACATTATAAGTTTTATCACAGTTAATTGATCGAAATATATGTGGTAAACGAAAAACTAAAAAAAAGTTTCTGCACGTTTCACTATCCATCTGCTACCAATATCGAACGCATATACGTCACCATACATTTACACCAACATGACGAGGACAGTGGGCTAAGGTAATAGTATTCTACACCCCCACATATTCTAAGATCGAATTCTATGAATTTTCCATAAGTATGAGACGGCCCGCTTGGACTCAATAGCACCTCCAGATGTTCATTCCCGAAGGTTTTTACCTTACTGTATGATGAACATTCAATGTTCAACTACCGATGACACCAATATACCCCCAGGTAATATCGCCAGGTGGTAGTAGACTGTGCTATAGTAGGTCGATGTAAATTATCAATAATATAGGAGTAAATTATTTTTGTCAAAGCTCATGAATACTATAATGTTCTCCACGGCCTCATATATCGTGAAGTAAAGTTATGTATCCGTATGAACATGTATGATGAGTGAGGAAAATATGAGCCTTAATGCAGCTGCTGGCCACTGCACAAGATTAGACATAAGACTCTTGTGCGTGTGACAGCGGCTATGATGGGGCTTCTTTCTTACATCAATTTAATAATATATTTGTGAAAATTACGGTACAAATACTAATGGCGAAGTGGAGAAGAAAGAAATTCAGGAACAATCACCAGGAAACCAAAAGTGAAGGAGATATGAGAAGACCTATCGCATTGCAACCCATCAACATGCGCATCAGTTTCAGACATTTGATACTTCCACATATCAACATTTGATTGATAATCGACGATTCGGAAGTGGAAGAATAATTGCGGATATTATTATTTTCGTGGTTCAAATTATTTATCGGAAGGCTTCAGAATACATTTTCATTTTTATTATATAAAAGAGGCCAACGTGCAAAACCGCCGAGTTAACTGTACCCATTCCTGACTAGTAGGCAATAATTGTCAATCAATTGATAAAGTACATCGTACATCGTACTTTCGTTGGGAACCATGAGTCATTACTATAGATCTACAATCGACATTAAATAAAGCCAGTTGATACATCGAAACCGTCGTTACACACTTTTTATCATCATTATTCCAAATATTCATGAGAATATACATTATTCTCGTTGTAATTTCATAAAATAAATGGATTTTTTCAATTAAAATATTCCTCACCGATTTATGTTGCACCACTGTTTTCTGAAAAAAAAAAGAAACAAAAAACAAATAAATGAATGCACGAGCAGATATGCGACTACGATTAATGCAAGAGAATGATAGTGATGGAAATTTATCGTAAGGTATGAAAACATGTTATTAGGAGAATGTAAATAAAAATAAAGACAAAAATAAATAAAAAGACACCTGACTGATTGCGTATGGAAAGTTAGTCACAAAGCAATCCCCGTCAAGTGAAGTCGCTACCGAAGCAGGACGTAAAAAAAAAGGTAGGGATGCATGACATTATATTTGATATCCATTGAAATTTTCATTATTTTGTTTTTTATTTAGAACTATTGTACAAAATATTTTCCATTTCTTTTTTTTCAAACAATATAACGTAATATCTTAGGTACACATATACATCGAGGTTTACATGAAAAAGTAACAGTGACACGACAGTGAGGAAGAATGCCATTTATTTATCTATAAATATATTTTTTTTTCGTTTTCACAAACATTTATTTATGTACTCGGCTTCCGTTTTCTTCTTTAAGTAATGATCAATACGAAAATATATTCGTGTACGTCCGGAATGTTTGAGATATTCCCTTCTATTCTTACGCCTTACGCGATATGTATACTAGTTTCACCACCATAAACCAAAAGAGAAATTCATTTTGTATCTGAGACTCTTATGTACTTTTTTTTTCGTTTATTCTATTATTCACTTCTCAACTCTAAATTTTTGCGATCACAGTCTTTGTCGCTAATATTTTTGTACCAGACCCTCAACTTCCGTCGCGGAAATGCATGAGTAAACACTGAAATAACAATTATGGTGCTGATGCATCATCGGCATTCATTTTCATTGCGAAACAATGTATGGGCTTGCAGTCTGTACCGTCGCCAAGACATAGAACTGTTTCGCCATCGCGTAAATCATGTTTTCCAATTATTTCTGGCGTGGAATATGTCAATCCGCAACTCTCTATACCACCACTTCCACCGCTGTTTGCTGCGATGTACGTAAACAAAGTTCGTCAATTCATAAAATCAGGGTTTTTTCATAACAATAAAAGGCATATCAATATCTTTTCGCAACACCTACCCATTCGTTTACTGTTTAATCGTCTTTGACAAATAATTGTCCTCAATAATGTCAATGCTCTGCCATTTAATAACTCTGGCTCGACCCGCATGCTTTGTTTCAAATAATAAATGGCACCTGTATTATTCCCCTTTGCATGAAGTAGTGCTCCGTATAAAAAATTAGATAAAGGCTGGGAGGGGAGAAAATGAAACGATGAAAAGAATATTGAACTAGAATGCCAAAAAATCAGCATTTGCAGATACGTTCAACTATTTTAATATATATATGTACCCTATACCATGTATATATATATACAATTTCATTACCTCCACTGGGTTAATACGTAAAGCTTCTTTCGCTGTTCTCAATGCGTCATCAATAAGACCGACTTTTTGACCAATGGACGCAATACTGATCAACGGAACATCTTTAAATCTATTTGGTACAGTATTTAAAGCCAATTGAAGACAATCCAATGCATTCCTTGGCTTTCCTACGACACGCCAATGCAAAGATGCCAACATTGAAAGCACCCATGGCGCGGCGACCTTCTAAAAATTGAAACAATTTCTTGTCTGTTAATTAATCATATATCAGTAGGAATACTGCCATATCTCTTACCGATTTCGTAGCAGTGAGAATTCTCTGACCAATTTCGGCCAGTTCAGCGTCTTTTACTAAATTAGCAAGAAAATATGTCAAACTTCGATCGGGTATATTACTTGAAGCCGTCGCTTTGATCAAAGACATGGGGATGAATTTAGTATCATAAGTCTCTGGTGATTGACATGTCGGTGGATACCACGGTAATGTGTGCTCTTTCCCTGGTTCCATTCGGATGAGCTCATTCACGAAAATCTCTGTTCTAAATTTTGAGAGTAAGTTAGAAAAAATTGATAACAATAAAAATAAGTTTGACATCTAAATTATTCAAATTTATTCGAATGAATCGATGGATTACTTACGCAAAACCTTTATTTTCCGGCGGTAAGTGAACGGGAACATATTGCTTCGAATCAGATAGAAGCAACGTTTGTTTATCACAATCGGCTGAATCAGGCCAATTTTTACTTTCAAAGTCCCCTTTGCTTTTTTTTATTTCGAAATTATGATATTTTGGTTTAGTAGTTGGTTCCATGAAAACCGTAAGAAATTCTGGATTGTGTTCATTCAAATTATTCACGGTGTCTTTCAAACGGTCAGTCTTCGTTGCTAAATCGATAAAGATTCGAATCAATTCGCATTCAGTTAATCTATTATATAGATTTATTATCAATTAATTGCTTACTCAATAAAACTTTGGAATTTGTCATACGATCATTAATTTTCTCAACTTGATTTTCGACATTCTTCAATTGTTCTAAACTAGCACCAATATCAATTAATAAATTATGTGCGAATATTTGATTGTCACTAACAATTTGGCATGACAACACGGCGTCGTCACCATCGCGTTGCATACACGTTTGACCGCGTGTCGCTAAAAATGGTCCCAAACGTTGTGCACGAAATATCGTGAATGGCGTTTTCATTCGTTCACACAAAATTTTTTCCTCCAGTTTCAACCATTCGGCATAATCGCTTTGTTGAGCGTGCAAGTCAGCAACAATATCATCTAATCTCCTTGAAAATGACATTAAATAAATGAGCGCTGACCAGTATGCCGCTGAATATTTTCCATCAGTTCTTCTCTCGCCTACTCACTTGTGCAAAGCTGTCAACGCTTCTGTAACACTCTGACAACACATTATAACAAATTTCGCTTGTCTCGCTTGCTCCATTGTGGGTGTCAACCTCAAAGAATTATCATAACACGCGACCGATCGATTAAAATCACCCAAAATAGCATAAACATGGCCCAATGCAAGATGTTGATGACTTTGGTTTGGTGCATAATCTATCGCAGCATGAAGAACAATAGCTGCTTCAGCGGAATATTTTGCAGCGTGCAGAATGCCACCAGTTGTCAACAATGGTATATCACGAAATTCCCTTCAAGATGGCAATTTTTGTTTGGTTTTTCGCTCGTCATTTTCATTCGATATTTATAGTAGAAAAATTTCATTAAAAGACATGAGAAAAGAAGAAAGAAATGACTCTCACCTTGGTGCTGTTACAATAGCTCGTCGTGCACATTCGAGTGCATTATAGGCATCACCCCTTACTCGCCAATAAATTGCAGCAAGATTGAAATGTAACCACGATGTGCTATTTCGTTGCAATCCATGGGCGATTTGATGACCAAATTTATTTAAATCAGTTCCAGGTGGCAAATATTTAATTAAACCTTTTTCTTGATGTTGCGTTAAATTTTTCCGATTCCGCATTGCCTGCAAATAAATTATGTTTCAACAGTTAGAGAAATGTCCACTTGTTTCATTGTCATAGTTTATTTCCATTGATTCGAAAATAAACACTCACACTGAGATGTTCGAAAGTGTACATGCTGAAGTCTAATGGAAAAGTTTTCTTGCAATCTGGTACCTTTTTCTTTTCATCATTTGAAATACCATCGAGCAAATAATCTTTTTGTCTGCAATCATGGGAAAAACTAACATTAGTTACAACGAACAGGTCAGTATTTAGGTGAAAAAGCGATTTATGAATTTATAAAAATATGAAAGTAAACACCCACGTAACACCTTTCCTATAACTACCATCTGTAGCTACACTCGCATAAAAATCAAAATCTTCTAGTAATTTTCTACTGGAAATGCATTCGGGATTTGATGATTGTAACCAAGATTCCAAATCTCCAATCGAATTTAACACGGCAATTTGACTGTCGAGCGCAACTTTCCTTGCCATTATTTCTTGATGCAATGTTTCGACTACAATCATTCTTTTTTCTTGCTCCAGGAATGCTGGTAGATCATACGGTCGTTTTATTTGGAATACCGAATCCAACTGTGAAATGAATAATAAGAATCATCAAATGCAGTTTAATTAATCGAGAAACGATGTAAAAATTATTTCACTTTTGTTTCGATCAGTGAAATATTATTGTTTACACTCTAACCTGTGGTTGTATTCTACCATTTTCAGTGACGACCCAATGTGTTGTTGCTGATATACCAAGTATTGCCTCAAAAAACATGAGAAATATTCTGCAAGATCGTATTTTCTCCATCGTAATTTCCTTCCTTATCAATTTTTCGTCATTAACTGTTTGTTTAAATAATTTACACGAATGTTTCATTTATTTATCTCCCAAGAACATCTGAGTTTCTTATCATTTTCACAAATAATACAATAATGTGATATATTTATGCATTTATTGATGTATATTTGGTCGGATTATCGTCAGACAAAGAGAGTAATCTACGGAAAATCGCGCGAAAACAGTGAAAGTCGTCAATACTACTCACTGCTACTCACTAGCGAATTGCTAGGAAACTGTGTACAACTGTGTATGGCTTTTACAGGTGTATGATGTGAATGCGATGAATAACCGTTTACACCTTGTTGTACATACAGTTCGATATTCGAGGTTACTAGGAATATATTCAACAGAGACCATCCAATGATGTTTGCGAATAACAGTTGTGCAAATGTAGTAACCATAACTGTTGATTCACAATTTCGTCGATGCTAATGTGTCACCTAACCTTAATACCGTACGTATAACAACTCTATTGGTTGGGGGAATGAGCGCGCAAGATATTGATATTCAAATTTCATTAATGTGGATTAAAGACTATATATTGATTGCAAAGAATGAAAATATTTATGTTCCGAAAGAATAATCATAAATATTGTGTAACATTCCTCCGTTAATTCATGAAGAATGTCGTTCTTGCCATATGAGTTCATGAAGCGGTGACAGCGGTGCACTCGTTGCACTAACTACAGAAATAATTTGGCAGGATGACCAATGAGAATCCTTCAAAAGGCACTAATGTCATTTTATTAGACGAATATAATAATGCGCGCCCAAAAATCTCATTTTCAATATTAATAGTATTGTTTGAAAGAATAGAGCTTTTGATATTAATTGAAGAAATTGAGCATATCAAAACGTTAGAGGATAATTATTAATAGTCAAGAATGACGCATACAGTAATTATTTTCCGAATAAACGTCTTGTTTGGAATATAATTCACTTACACGCATATTCGAAGACGTTATATCAAAGATGTATTGATAAAAATAATCGCACAACAAATGATAAAATCGACCGATCAATTATATTTTATTGTTTTTTTAAATCGCAGGCGTAAATGTTCCAGGCCCGAGGGTATGACTATATAAAGACACATTACCATAGCGCGCAAGCGTCAGTGTCTATCCAACAAACGGAAATATTACAGTGAAAACACACGTATCCATATCTTTTTGCTTTTTGCGAGTAGAAACTATCAGGAAATAATTACGAGTATTCTCATTAATAACGAAGCGAGAAAGTATAAAGTGAAAAGAGAGGACCAAATATTCAGTACAACCACACGAAAATGAGTCTCATAAGGCAAAACTTCCATTCAGATTGCGAGGATGCGATGAATAAGCAAATCAATATGGAATTACATGCTAGTTATGTTTACATGTCAATGGTATGTTCCGAAGCCTGCTGTTGCATAAACACGCAGTTCAAATTTATTATTTTATCATTTTATATTCCAAATATATCAACCAGTTATTGTGGTTCATTTTTCAAATTCCTTTTTCAGGCATATTATTTTGAAAAGAATGATGTGGCTCTACCAGGATTTCACAATTATTTCAAAAAAGCATCGGATGAAGAACGTGGACATGCAATGAAATTCATGAATTACCAAAATAAACGGGGTGGTTGCATTGCTTTGACTGATATTAAGGCACCGGAACGTGATAATTGGGGTTCGGCACAAGAAGCAATGGTCGCTGCATTGGAGCTGGAAAAATTAGTCAACACGGTATGTTTTTTAGTAATAATTATCTCATAATTTTTTATAAATCAAGAAAAACTTTATATTTATAATTCAATCTAGATTAATATATATTCCTCAATAATTTTTCTATGTTAAGGAATTGATACTTAATATGAACAGTAAAGTTATACAGTGGGGGTGTAACTCAGTGGTAGAGTGCTCGCTTCGCATGCGAGAAGTCCTGGGTTCAAATCCCAGCTCCTCCAATATCTTTTTTTTTTTTTTTTTCATCTACAATTAATTTTTTGTTTTTCCTGACAGAAAAACATACTATTATATATTTATATTAATTTCAGAGTTTATTGCGTTTGCACGCAATTGCTTCAACACACAATGACCCAAATTTCGTGGACTTCTTGGAAACTGAATTCCTACAAGAGCAAGTGGATTCAATGAAAGAAATTGGTGATCATGTGACGAATCTTAAGAGAGTTGGTGAAGGTCTTGGCGTATATATCTATGACAAAGAGTTCAGGGAATAAATTGTCTATGATTGAAGAAAACGTATACGAATATATCATGTTAATATTAAACAAAATGTCTTACTAGATATTTCATTAACGTAATTATGATACGTGCAATCGTATACATTGCATGCTTCAGACGATTGCGTTTATCTGTGTACTCAACATAATATTCCATATCAAGTCAATCGAAAAAACAAATGAGATTAGGTCTGAACCAGGCCCACAATTGCAACCCTGATCAATCAATTGAATTAATGAAAAAAAAATTGTGTAAACCTTTTTTTCATACTGATCAATAAAATTCCACTGCATTTAAAGAACAATTGAATTTTTATTAATAGAACCTGAATAATAATTCAATATTATTTTCACCGAAAAAAAAGGTCATGTTGTAAACTCAACTAACCTAATTGAATATAATTATTGAAAATTTCATTTGCCAATGAATGAATGAACAATGATTTCTTCAATCAAGAAATCATATCCAAAATTGAAGATATTTATCCAACGCCGTTGTTGTGGTGTAACCCTTCAAGAGAACAGTAACGATACCATACCGTCAAAAAATCCAGCACATTGCGATGGCAAACCGAAAAAGTGGCCTTCAGGCAACAAGATCCAATATAATTTTCATCCAGAAACGGAAAATGCTCTCAACCAGCAGATAAACGTTGAATTTGCGGCATTTTACGTTTATTTATCCATGGTTCCTTCAAAATTACTCATTACATCAATATATACGATTCTCTATATTACTATCCTGTATTGAAATAAATATTCCCTGTTTATCAGGCAGCATATTTTGGTCGCGTTGATGTGGCATTACCTGGATGCGAATCTTTTTTTATACAAATGCATGAGGAAGAACGTGAACATGCTCTACAATTTTTGAATTATGTCACAATGCGTGGGGGAATTGTCAAACTTTATCCCATTCATACACCTGTTGATCAAGATTGGAAATGTCCTCATCACGCATTCAAAGTATATAGCAATAAAAAATTCGAATAACCAAACAATTAATCACTTATAGTACAAATCATATATAAATGTTAACTATTTGAAAATTTTTTCAGACTGCTCTTGAACTTGAAATTTCTGTATCAAATAAACTTGAAACTGTAACTTCGATTGCAGAAAAACATGGTGATACGAGTACAAGTGAATTCATTCAAGGGAAATTCCTGATCCATCAAATGAAGAGCATAAGTGAATTAGCTAAGTTTACCACAGTTCTCTCCGGTATTGGTGACGAAGGTCTGTCGCGTTTCATATTTGACAATGATTTAAAACCTGGAAAATTACAACGCTAATCACTTCTGTGCTATAGCTTATCCACGAGACTGATTAATGTCTTATCTTGTTTACTTGCGTTTTAGTAAACATTTGTCATGATAAAAAATAATGCGTATTATAAACTTAAAATCATTTAATCCAGTATTCCGTTCATCGGCAAGGTCACATTGGCCCCGCATGGAATATTCTCATGACCGTTGTGCGCATGTACCATTTCAAAAGGTGCACAGCCATTTTGAAATAAATGACTGTATCCAGTGGAGAAACCGATTACTACGCGCTGAAAAAGTGGTGTTCGCTGATAGGTTGTTCTTCTGATGCGGAGGTACTCTCCACGTATCAGCTATAGGATCTACTCACTGCCTAGTTACATCGATGTGATTCGGTCATTATCACTACGATTTTACTCTTGTGGCAACTCTGACTTTATATTTCAATGTATTTTCATGGTTGGCAACACTAGTGCTTCATAACTGCTAAATTCGTTAATTTTTGGCGTTGTTCATGTATATGCAGAAAGAAATTGACGTTGCTGTTTTATTTTGAAATAAAATTATGACAATAATATATGTAATCTTGACCGAATCTAATTAATTCATTAATATTTCAATAATGGAGAAAGGAAAAACCGAATTCCTCAAGACCTCTGGTATGTATCATTGATAAAAAATGTGTTTGCTTCAAATAAATGTAACCTCGTAGCATCTAATTTATTGTTGTTACTACTTCACGCATTCATTCAATTACATTATTATTGTACATGTTGTGTTCGTTCATAATTGCGCCTTTTTTTACTTGTTCTGTAATTTTTCACATTCATACACTAATGTTTTGAAGTCAGTGCGCATCCTTAATACTATGCTACATCACTAACTAATGAAAAATCACCAATATAATTTCATTTTTCTCAAGTTTCTATACGTTATGAGCTCATCTGAGTCTGCAACATAATATCTTATTACAGATAAATGTATACAGGCAAACAAATTTTCAGGAACATCAAATAGAATATTCTTGGTTGAATTGTAATTCATTCTTAAAGTGTTTTGCCACAGTAGCGATATGCATCTGCATCTTGAATTTTTGATACCATTTTTCTTAATCATGTTGTTCATTGCTCATCTATCTATTTAATGATTGTATAATACAATATCATGTATAGATGCAATATATATTAATATTAATATTATAGATTCATATGAAATCAACGCCACATCATCCACAGTAAGCGATCCACATCCTATCATGTTCGCAAAAGGACATAAAAATCGAAAACCAAAATGTGATCAGAATATGTCACGAAACTCTGACAGTTTTGGTTCAACCATTTTAGCAGGCAGTGGCCGTTGCCTCTCTCAAAAATCATCGGAAAGCTCATTCTATAGTGCCGAATCAACAATTGTCACGAAAAAATTACCAACAACTGATTGCGATGAGAACAGTACTCCTGCCACTGAGGATTCATCGAAAAATGTCACGGGTTCCTCAAAAGAAATTGAAAGTTCATCAGTTGCGTCTTGTTCATTGAATAATGCATCAAACGATAATATCGAAATAAAACTTTCGGCATCGACACCGGTTTCAATGACATCTATACAATCAGATGTTGATTTGAACAAGGCACAGAATTTATTCAAATCAAAAAATTCACATAATCGTGATGCAAATTATAACGTTGATGGTGCATCAAACACATCCTACGCCATATGTGAAGAGGAGAATTTGCATTTTCTATTAGGCAATGATTCAACGACACAATACTCGGAAATCCCACAATTCGTGAAGAAGTTCATCGCATTGTCCAAAGATGCAGACAGTAAAACTTCTAAAGAAATCTCGCGGCGGCTCACGACTTCGTTTCACCAAGACCCTCAAGAATTTGCCAATCGATTAATTACAATAATTGAAGAACCTGATACAAATTATGAGTTGGAGAAGTCGGCCGTTAGTGTTAATAAAATGGTATCAGCATATTTAAAATTGTGTAAATATGTTGAAGAGGAATCAATGCCGTCAATGTACGATATTTCGTCTGCTCATCATGAATCATTTCAAATCGCATACAGTGGCCAGGTGCGGAACATTGTAGATAATCACTTGTCGCATGAAACACCACCCAATTCGGGTATGACTCAAAGAAGATTCGGCCCAAAGATTAGTCCAATGAATCACAAGAAAAATGCAGCGAAGACTCTGAGCTCTCCATTATATGTTTCTACCTTAACCCGAGCTACTGCCCCAACAAAAACACCAACAACATCGGCAAGTCCAGGATCAACACCAGGTTCGGCACGTCATCACAATGATTCATCATTTACATTTTGGGAAAGAAAATGTAAAGTGTCACCATACGGGAAACGTGATTGTACTACGCCAGACATTACAGATGAAGAAAAATTACGACTTGCAAAAGCCGAAAAACAATTACGTATATTGCAAGCTGCGGACTCACCGAACTTGTCCCCAATAAAGACACAAATAAATGTGTATAATATTCATTGTGACATGCAAAAATCGTCCAGTGAGTGCGAGACTTCCCCCACTCCTCATTCAAAATACAATATGGATACCAGTTCGAATATGCAATCAAGTTATAATGAAAAGGACATGATGGAAAGTATTATGTATGAATTCGCTGAAAAACGCAAACGTTGTTTCGAAACAGAAAGAACAATACGTCAAATTGACGCCGAATCATCAGCATATTCAAATTCGCCACAAGCATCTGAAAACGAGGAATCCGAAAAAATTCTCGGATTTCTGAATGCATTGAGGAATTGTACAAATTATCAAAAAATTTCAGGACGTGATGAAAATAAATCGTCATTCAGACGTCACAATGATTCAGAAATTGACAGTAAATCATTATTGTATACTCGACGCAAACATAGAAATAAATCTAAAGAATTTTCGAATAACCCACCGCATAACTTGGCAGGAGTTCAGGATAATCAGCACCTCAATATAACATTAAGAAAACCAACAAACGCAGCAACTTCGCGTGCGAAATCACCGACTGTCAAAACGTCGCGAATTAGTTTGTCCGGAAAAGGAGTAAAATCTGATAAGCCAATTTCTTATATTAAGTCACCGGCTTCATCGTCACGCCGGATTGCCTCAGCGCACTTGGTAGCAAGATCTATTTCACCGATTGATGGGCAGACTGCTCGTGGAGCCTCTAAATCTGCATCCATAATACAAATCCCGAAGACTCCGTCTTCATTAAAACCATCAGTCCGAACTCCACGTGCAAAGTCACCGAATTTAAAAACATATCCGCCAATTAGCTCGAAGAATCGTCCGTTCTGCAAAACGCCGGAGTCATCTGCAAAAAAGTCTTCAGTATCACATACACAACTTGTATTAAATACAGTAGGCACATCGAAATCAGACAATTGTAAAAAATCTCAGTTATCAACCACCGACAAAGGTTTTACATTAAAATATTTGAATTCTACGTCACGTTTGCCATCTGTAAATAATAGAAAATGTTCGACAGCAATGAAATCACAACGAGAAAATAAATACTGTATACCCACAGTTTCAGTGACGAGCGCCACACCTGAATCAAGTGGCTATAAAAAATCGCAACATTCAAGAATGTTGGCTGAAAAAAATATCGATACCCCCACGACACTGAGTAGAGGTCGTAATGTAACAGGGAAATTTTTCAATACACCTGGTAAAACACCACAACCGAAAATAAGACCAAAACCAACGACTTTCTTTTCAGTTGTTGACGGTGAGAGAAAACCACTCCTGAAATCACAAATGTTGACTAAATACTATAATCCCGGTGAAGTGAAAAGCCCGGTCGCCGAATATGTTAACGGTACTGATTCAACTTTGTTACGAAATGTTCGCGGAAAAAAAAATGAATATTTATTGACACCGAAAAAGAAGAATAGAGGGCCCGATCAATTGAAATTCAAACTTGCTGCGAAAAAAAATCCTGAAAAAAAATCTCCAAAGAATCGAATTTTTGATTGCGAGGTAAATGTGAATCCATTAATTCTCCGATTATCATTTTATCCACTCTTGATTGATATATGAAATTGTATTGCGTTATTATGTTTTTTTTTTTTTTTTTGTGCTAAACAGGTTGAATCTATTAGCGACGTAAACGATGAAAATGTGAACCATAATGGATGTAATCTTCCAAAAGTGTCCTATCAAATGCCTACTGCTGTACATGAGGTACGTTTATTGAGATTAATTTCCCGGTTGTTCCAATTTGAGCTTCTATGATTAAACTAATCAATGTTGGCTCTTCTTGTTCAGATTCACGCCAATCACAATTCTCCACGTGGTGCCCGTGCAAAATTATTAATGGAAGCAAAAGATAGTCGTGTGGTTATTCAACATGCTGGTGAGTTGAGATGAAAAAAAAACAATAATGAATGTAAAGGCACGAATAATCCAAACAGATAAATCCATTTACCTGTTCGTTAAATAATAAAAAATTTATGACGCATAATGACAATTTATTGCATTAGGTCGTGCAATACCACACATACGGACCGTGGAGCCTCTTGATATGTCTATCCACGTCGCAAAATCGGCGGAAAAGAAGAAATTTGTACTTCGATCTAGAGATGTTCATCAAAAATTTTAGGCTATGGGTAGAAAATAAAAAGGGGGAAATATATAAAAGCCTGTAAATATTTATGGCATAATTATTTTTTTTTAATTCTTCGCGATGTTTATTCTTGTTTAAAGATTGTTTATATCAGTAATACATTCTCATTAATCATATATAAGATAAATTTTTTTTATCTCAAGTTCCAATGCAATGTAATTTAAATGAACTTGAAGAAGCAAATAAAAGGTCTTTGAGGGAAAAATCCCAGTTTCATCAATGTTTACCGCAAACAAGCGTGTATACAATACACACCATACTTCATTTCATTCGTCTCTCGTTTCATCCATTGTAAATACTCGAATCGTCATTTTCACGACAAAACAACGCAAAGTCGCGTCGCAATAATGAATAAAAATGCAAACCGCACAATGAAAGAAAATAATTCAACAAAAGTTTGTTATCCATGCCATGATTCAAAGAAGAAAAATTGGATAATTAATTACATCACCTGATTTGAAGCATTTTCATACTCAGAATTATAATAATAAATCATATAGCGAATCGGTTTATGGAAAAAAGGAACAGGACAAAAACAAGATCTAAATATTCATTCATCAATGACAGTCAGTTTCTTTCATATAAATTAAAGTTTTCCGAAAGTTCGGGAACCTTGATAATCGTTTTGTTCCAATAATCAATTGATTACTCATGATAACATTCGTCTACGTTTGCACACGGTGCGCCATGAATTGCATCTATGGCGTGTGAACAATAGCACACGCTCCTGAAAATACAAATATTTTCCAATGCCGACCAATCATCTGCTCTGAATTAACGTTATCGTGTGTTGCGCATGACACGTAACACCAAATTGCACACGCCAAGACCTCTACACACTACTCCACACGGTGGAATGTGGCGGGGAACGATCAATAAATTTCAAGCGGCGGTCACAAACCGGCACACAACTTCTCCAACAATCTACCAAGCAACACTTCGTCAAGAGAATACCAAGCGTTAGTAAAGATGCCAGGACCCTGCTGCGATAAATGCAAAGGTGAGTACTTACGCCCTTTCTCATTTAATTGACGAAAAATATAAATTTCATTGTACGTGTATATTCACATTTGATATGCTTCATTGGAGAAGGCATTATGAACCAACCATTAGTGTGCATTGTATATTGTGACATCGACTTAATTTTTATCAGACACTTTAGTAATTTGTAATGTCAATTGTATAATTTATCTCGAATTATTGATCTGTAAATAATTCTCAATTGTCTCGTCTTGATATTGATAAATATGATAATGCGAAATTTTGTTATATATGTATGTTGTATATAAGTGTTTGGAATTTATAATTATTATGGTTGATCTGAATAGTTGGGACACATCCGTCGACTTTTGTCTCAAATTTTTTTCTCGCATCGAGAATTGTCTCCAAGAATTAGTAGCATGTCAATATATAATCGGAATTTAATATCAGTTTCCTTGAATCGGTCGATTATCACGCCAATCGATTCGGTGTCCTGATTATAATTTACTGTCGGATAGCGTGCATGCAAACCAATGATGAAGATTCTCAGGGAATATCATTCAGAACATCAAAATAAAAACAAATGCAATTAGGGTATCCCGGCATTAATTTACGCCCTTTTCAAATTGTTGTTTCATTTCAGATGCATGCAAAGGAGGATGCAAATGCGGTGACAACTGCAAATGCTGCGACTCTGGTTGTGGTGGTAAATAATTTCTTCATATCATTATAAAATTACTAGTATTAGTTAATCAATTTTGATAAAGTACGACACATGTGTTAAACACCTCAAAACTCCGTCCGACATTCCGGAGCTGTGTATTCCAATGTTATTTAATGAGTCGAAATGGAAGTTGAACTTCCAAGTATGCATACCTATATCATACCATTACGTTTTTTCTTACACGTCGCGGTTCATCGACCGACATGGAATGATCTAATGAACGTTGAGAACAATCTCCTGTTGTAGTCAAAGTGCAGCATCATGCAGCCTGAATTAAGTTACGGGACTATCAATCATATCATACATTCAAATGTCGATCAAGCATGATAAAACAATTTTTCCCTTCTAGTCAATACATTACTGACATTTTATTTTTACCATGATCGATTATTTTTTTGCAGATAAATGCACCTGCGAATCTGGTGGTAAATGTACCTGCAAGTCTTGCTGCTGCAAGTAATATATCCACCACAGTATTATTCAACATTCTATATTGTCCAATGATTCCTGTTAGAACATAAATTGAAGCCTTGTAATTCAAAACTCATTATGAGGGCAATGAAAATTGATGAATTTGAGTGTAAATTATATTTTAAGCTCATATAAACCTCATAATGAACAATGTAACCTTCATAATTCACAATTATTATGTGCGATAAAATTAAATCTATTTATGAAGCTGTTATTCTTTCGCAATAAAATAATAAACTCTTTTGGAAATTAATACACGTCTCACGTTATTTTCTATTTTTAGATTCCTATTAATTTTAATGTTCCAATGATTCCTTTCCTTCATTCGAAATCAAACAAACAAGTCACCATTCGATAACATGTATTTAATGACACTGAATCATATGTTCATTATCTCTACTGATATCGTTGGATAGTTCACCGGTAATGTTTCTACTGTCGATAAACCTGTTTATTTCATCATCCAAGACCGACGCCTTGGTCAAAAAATAATTTAAATCATTGTCCCTTGCTATGATTGGTCAGCCATTGTTTTTCTTGCTATCGAATCGTCTGTAGCGGTCCATAATTCCCAAGCACTCGAACTACATCGGGTAAAAGAATTCTGATAGTATATAATCGATACCATCGCAAGGTGTCTGAAAAATACAGTGCATCATGTGGAATTGAAATGAATTCAGTTACGGGGACCATGGTACAGAGCGTATACGAAACTCCTCAAGTTTCCATAAATCACTGCACATGGACACAACTATTTCTGTACATCATTATATTTATACAAAGGTGAAATGTATAAACTACACTCTCATACAAATATATCATTTTCCATGAACCCATATATCTATGAAATGATGTTATGATCATTCGTGGCAGCGAGTATTGTCATATTCGCTAACGGTTATATTAATTTTGTTTATTACAGTTGGAAACATGGTGTTATTGCCAATTAGCGAACTTTAACAATCACTGGCCGGATACATTGTTGTTCATTACATGTATAGGTAACATATACTCAACCTAATGGAATTCTCGGTGAGGAAGGCATAAATTATTAGATAGGTCTTGTGCAATATTATGAACAGGGGGTGCAGGGTACGGAAATGAGTTTGGCTTTACTACATTAAGGTCTGTGCTACGCTACTCATTTTTCATTGCTTCTTCTTTTTCGTCGTATTTTTTACATGGCAGTCTCGTGTGAAATATGATACAATATATGTGCAATGTTGGATGCACAATGGTAGAATTAATGTTAGGAGAATAGTTGGTGAAAATTAATTTCTATTATGCGATGGTATTTGCATTGCAAAAAATCGGGTGTCTTCTTGATTTTATTTATTTTTTCTACATTCCCAGTTCATTTCATCTCAAATAACAGAAGTATAATATCCTGGGATATACATACTCATGAATATCTCGAACAAAAAAGTCCACGTGACAAATATTTTTAATTAGAGTTGAGCAATTATCTGTCATTCAATCCTGCACTTTTTTCTCATTTATGCGCATAATATGGATATGACATTCCACTTCTAATATATTTTATCACTTATATTCATGGAATAATCAGTGCCAGCCAAATGATATAATAACGTTCATTCTGATTTTTCTATTAAAATTTGTAGCTTTTTCTCACACGAATGTGCAATTCAATTATATCAACAGTTCAATTCATGTTGTACGTACTCAGTTCTAACCAATGAATAGCTATTGATTTTGAACTGAGAAATATAATGTTGCATTTATACGTTTCGGTGCAGAAAATTATTCTCGCGGTAATTGCTATATCTCTTATCGGCATGTATATCGTTATTACAGTTGCGTGCGTGTATTATACTCGAATTATAATAAATACCATTTACGTTTTCACATTCATAAAGCTTTTTATAATGTCTTCGGGAAAACATTATCAATTAATGTTAATTCTCCACGCGTGAGAACATTAACTTTTGGCTTATTGATATTGACGATAATTTCCACGTTATGAAATCTGGAAATCTTATCCCTGGATATGAACATGAATTCCTCTCGTCACAACAATATTATAAGATTCTAATTTACCTGTTGTCAATTGCAAGGCTGTATTGTGAGCGAATGGTAGAATGTTGAGTCATCCACCGGGGAAGAAAAATAAAATTGAAATAAATTCACATCCTTGGCATCATTCGATGCACTGAAGTGAAATGCAGAAGTTAGATTGACGTCTGTGGGAGATAGAAATTTATTTGGATCAGCATGATACATATATTTCATGTATGGATCTATTACACAATGACATAACATGAGATGGATAGCTGAACTTATGGGGAGGAGTGATAAAACATGCATTGCCTTGTGCTCATTGAAAAATTTGCTCTGAATCATCGATATATTTTATTCATCGAAAATGATATGAAGAAATTGACATTGGATGATTTTTCCCTTTTTCTATCTTCTTTCCTTTGTTCAGGAATATGGGTTTTCAATTAGGAGTGTTTATTGGGAAGTGAATTTCGAAGTTAATGTATGGGTTTGAACTGGACACCCCCGACTGACTGCGACCAACGTATATCACAGGTTGCACCATCCTTTATTTGGATATGGAAGGAAGTTGGCGTCGATCCAACGATGTCGACGCCTATGCCTTAATAGCCACTTTCACACACGTACAGTAACAATCAAATTTTCACAAGTTTCCAACAGACTTCTCAAAGATAACGAGTTCGAAGCACGCAATGGCGTCACAATAATGTTAACGGAGCATATAGCTAAGGCCTTTTATCTGGCACATTTCACAAAGCACTCAGATTTCACGATCTTGTTTTTTTTTTTTGGCTTTTAGAATCTTGCTTCGTTTTGTTCAATATGTTTGGGTAACAGAAGCACAGATTGTATTGGGAAACGAAATTTCTTCTTCATTGATTTGATCAATATCTTCGAGAACATTTCGGAATTAATCCACGGTAGTGGAGAGATTGTGAAAGTTTTTGACATGATTGATTTCATTATCAAGTTATTTGCGATTAGTGCCTCATATTTGAATCCCACATTACATGTATTATCGCTGTTGGGAATTTATCGATTTGTCAAATATTTCGGCATGTTGCCAAAGATTTAAATCGATTATCCACGCGTAACTTTCATCGGTATGTATACACGTCCACTTTAATTTTAATTCCAATTTCCGGTTGAAAACATTTAATAATGATAGATTTTTCAATTTACGGTATTTCTTTCTTTTTTTTTGTTCATTTGCATGATTTTTGTAGTTTTCAACTTCAGGGGAAAATTTTCACGTAACATTACTGCTCCTCGCTTGATATCACATGTGTGAATGTGGGCGAATTCATCATAACATATATTATCCTCGTTTTCGCATTGACACTCGGAAAAAATATCGCATAAATTTAGCAATATTTTACTCACGAAGAAACTGAAAAAAAAATTGAATAAATAAATTTTGACAGCAATTTATTTATATTGTGTTCGTGGATTGGAATCAATAATTCTCCTAGTTTTCATTCCACCACTTCTGAAATTGTGACTTAATTAGCTTCATTTATTTATTTTTCGTTGACGTTTAACATCAGCTATTTGCTCCGAAGTGTCATTAATGAATTACCGTGGAGATGACCCACTTCTGTGATAATCCATGTCACGTTTCATTCTGCATAGAAGAACAAATATACAACCTCCCTGTAGTCTACTGTGTCGTATCGACCGGCGTCAATATACTAACAATTTCTTATGTTTCTCTTATATGTTTATGATGAAAATTACGATTTTTTTCACCCATTCATTCATTTCTTTATTCATTCGACCGGAACCCAGTGAAGAAGAATGTTCTTCAAAAAATAAAAGTTTACATTCAATATTGATTATATATAAGTTCGCGACATACAAATATTTGACATTGGAATTCCACATCTAGCAGAGTGCCTGCAATATATTGAATGAAGAATTGTTCGGAACGCGATGAAATTTTAAACGGGACGTATTGAAATTGAGTTGACATCTCCGCGTCTGAGAATCAATTTATGCATCCTTATATACATCAGTCAGATTGGATGAAAAAAATTTTATACGGTTCAATGGATGTTTTGTATGAGTTAAGAAATTCATATACGAAATGAACGGATATAAATTTTTGAAAATGGGAAAAAGAAATCATAATAAAAAATATCATTTAAAATGGCAGTATATGTATGCGCATCTATTTTTGGAATAATTACCCGATAATTGTGATTAAAACCAGAATGTGTAACTACGGATGAAACGGGTTATAAGCATATCATTGATTTTGTGGTTTCGATGAACACGAAGTTTTCCCAAGAGATTCATTACAGCCGGCCTCCGCAGTTGTATTATTCTCCAATGAAGTTATAGAATCGTCGTTATAGAGCCTCTTAATTTTTCGACATATACATAACAGAGCAAAAATGAAATTCATGTGAAACTTTTATGAATTGAAGTAAATGGTCGTGAGACATGATTTATTATCGTAAGGTGCATAAAGTAGCGAACATTGTATCGTAAATCTAATGCATAGTAAGCAGAGATGGTTGCAGATAATCGCCCCTAGAGCTTGAGGATATCCCAAGGGAATTGAAGACGTTGGATCGTGCAAGCAGTCGACAGAGGCGACAGGTTGATCGCATTAAATTATATACCTTAAATTATGATTATCGTACACTCCAATGCTATCAAAACCTTCGGGGAAGTTAACATTACATACATATATGAAAATATCCATCTACATATGCTTTTCAATGCCAACTTCACATTGTCGTTCCCTCATTTATTTTAAGTTCGAATGCACCAAGTCCTTTGCTTATCGTACGAAAGTGGGTGAACTATATTTAGAGACTAAAAGAAAACGAGTCGTGGTTGTTTTCGGTGGCGTGGTTTGAACATAAATGACGCATTTCCGGGATGACCTTAAAGACGATAGCACGATGCAATTTTGACTATATTGTTTGTTCAATAAACGTTTCCTTTTAATTTATTGGAGTGCGGTGGTGGTTTGAATTATTGATATAGATTTAATGTCGCGTCTACTTCAGACAAACGGGTCAATATTGCTGATATTTTAGTTTTCCGGCTGGATTGTCTATAATAATTCTTATACAAATATTATGTGTCATCAGGTAATTCGCCTCGCAGATATATAGTGAATGAAAGAATGAAATATATTTTCCACATGCCCATTCACTTCAATAAATAAATAAATGTAGATGCAGAATTACAGTTGTATTGATTGTGATAATTCACATGACCATTCGTATAAAAAAAAATCATAGTTTTATTTTTTATTTTTAGAACATTTTGTACTCAAACCCAATGAGAGAAGTTATTTTTTTTCACTTTCTTTATTTTTGCATGGCTCTGACACATTGAGAAGGTGGAATTTGTACGGAAAAAAATTATACACGTATATATATGTGGCAACAGAAAAATGTTATGGATCAAATGTGTGTCTCATCGAGCAAGGGATTTTTCTTAGTTGCATGACATTTGGTTCGTCCATTGGTCGTATGTAATATTACCATTGATATTTTCTTGCTATCCAATATTGTTCTATCAAGATTGTTTATTGAACTGTGATGATCACCATCTTTGATGCGTTGATCGCGTTGAACATTATCATTCTCATCATCCTTTGAATTGTCCATGTGATATCTTTGACAATTAATACTCTATCAAAATCGGTATTTAGAATATTTTTTATTTACTACAAAACATATATATATATATATATGAATCCTCACGTTGAAGAACACGAATCGACTACAGTCTCGAACGTACTTGTAAGTTATTCACGTCAATGTTTTAGCAGTATATAGGGTATTCATGGATTTCTGCAATAACAATCATAATCTTGATAAAGTTGTTCATTATATCAGAGAACTAGTACATTGTTTGGTTTGGGGCGTTTTAAAATAGCTTCAGCATGTTACGAAAAATCTTTTGATAAAACTATTTCTAAAACTACTGATAAAAATTTTTCTCATTTTCACGCTCCATATTGAAATTTAACATAATATAGTGGGTAGAATTAACGCGAGTCGAATGAGGGTGTTCTTTCACGTAATGGCTCATATGTTTTATTATAAAATTTTACTCACTTGACACTTCGATTTCGTCCGCGTGCTATTTGCGAACTCCGATAAGAACCACAACGATATATGGTCGTCTCTTTCATGCTGCTCTGATCATCTCTATTGAAATGGTTAACCATGGGCGTACAACACAGCGTTTCCATGAATGCACTGCGATATTTGGCGCTCATTACGTTGTATAGAATAGGATTGATAGCGGTGCTGATGTAGTACAAACAACCACCAAGAAAATATAGCCACTCATTCACGTCGCTAAATGACCTCGTATGGTCGTAAACATAAAGCAAACGCTGTGCATGAAAGGGCGCCCAGCAGATGAAGAACGTTATCACTACTGCGCCTGTAAAACAAATTATTTTTTATTTTTTATCAGAAACTCTCGGTAATTCCGAATAACTGATCATTTTTTCAAACTAAAGGAGATAGTAGTACAGCCTGCAGTGTTTTAATTATGGAGCTTGTGACAACTATATACATTCAAACAGAGCCAGGAGTTTACGAACGTTGTCTGTAATTCAATAGCGAATTTCGATGTGTAGAATAGTATGATACAAAAGTCTTAATACTTACTCAGCATTCGTATAATTGCTTTCCGCGATTGTGCCTGTCTAGTTTCACCATGAACAGTACCTTCGATGCTTTGTCCCAGCGTTGTATTTTGTATACGTAGACCCATGCGTATGTAGAGCACCATTATTAACATCAAAGGAACGAGGAAGAATATCAAGCAACTCAACTCATACAGTGGAAAGCTGGGCATATTATGTAATAGCATAGCGCAGAAAGCCGATTCTTCGGAATTACGTCCGCTTCCTGTGAACTCACAATAGTCACATGATGACCTGAATAGTGGTCACATAACACAATGCAACATTTTTTTTATTGTTTGAGGATTTTTTTTTTTCGGTCATACGGAAGAAATATTGAAGGGAAAAAAATCTGGTTTGTCTGAAGCATGCGACGCGATCGCTTGGAAGATTGAATAATACTCCAGTTTCAAGGGCAACGTAAATTGGTGCAGTACGATGCAATGTATGAGTATACATAGATAGATATAGAATAGTGATTCTTTATATATATACAGAATAATGCACACGACATCGATAAAGTAGTATGGAAAACCTGTGACACGATTCATGATGGTATGTTCAGGGGCGAGAAAATGATTGCTATTTCGTTGAAGCAGATAGCATATTATCACATTCACGCTCAATCGAAAAAACTTTGTTGGAAAATATGCTATGCCATTCAATTTATTTTCAAGCATCTACATATACCCCCAGTTGTGAAAAAAAAATTTGTCATTATTCCATTTTCTAGAGATTTCGAATACAAACCCTGTATGTGGAACTACTCACAGCCATATCGAGATTTCAATTCAGAATAATATGGTGGCATGATAAATTACAATAAAATATTCGGGATTTCGACGGAGCACGATTTATCGTTCAAGAATATTCAATGCCTACGTTCTAACCGAAAATGTCTGATGAAATTTTGGACCAACAGTTTCTTCACACAATCATAAATTCGCAATATTTTTTGGGCTCGCGAAGTAGAACATGCCAATACTGAATTTGATTGGCAACTGATATATTGGATATGTAAAATTGTGATTAAGATGATTGATATCCTTACCAGGTGGATATTCGACGTAATTTACTGTGGTATAAGTGGCAAAAGGCAGTGCAGCGATCATCGCCAGTAACCAAGCGGTGAAGATAAAGCGCAATGGTCGTTTGAGGCCGCTCATTGTATAAAGATGAAGTGGATGACAAATGGCCAAATATCTCTCCATCGAAAAAGCCACGATTGTTAATACTGATACATAAGAAGACCTGAAACCAAAAATTCTGGAGTCAGTATAGTAATAATACAATATAAATAATATGACATTGAAAAACATTGTCAACATAAATTTTATTTCTACAGATTAAAATAGTCGTATTAAGAAATAAAAATAAACGACTACCCACGATTAATTCTGAATGGCCAAGTCATTACAAACTTACGTTTCAGAGACGTAAGCTCGTATTTTACACAAAACCCAACCCAATTCCCATGGGTATTGTTGCCAAAAGACCCTCAGCTCGAAGGGTAATCCTGCAACACCAAGAGAATGAAAAATATCCGGGCACACAGAGAATATGGCGGTATACATAAATATACGCATGGACATTACGCGAAGGACACTGTGAAAACAAATGGAAGAGGTCATATGCGACCGGAGTTTGAATTAAATAGATGTTCAACAACAGAGTAAATTAAATTACAAGCATGTCATCGATTTCTTTTTTCTCCAATTATTTAGTTTATTGTTTTATTTCTCATTTTCTAATCTTATTAGTGACATAAAATGAATACTGACAGAGCGAAATAAATTCAGCTGGATAAATTAATTTAATATAAAATTTGCATTAATTCCAATTGGAATGTAGCCCAACCGCTTGCAACTTCATACATGCCTAGGTCATTCGTGGCGGTCGTATAATATCTTTTCAAAGTTTCTTGTATCGATTACGTACACACACACACACACACACACACACACACACACAGTTTCCTCTTGGCTTTGCTCGACATCCCGCAGGCATATCAGCTCTTCCTCAACACCCAAAAGATCCTTTGCAATATGTAAACTACATTGAACCGTTGAGTAGACTCCAAGAGAATTGTGAATAATATCTTAATATCGATAAAACCACACAGCATGTTACTGACACTCGAAAACTTATTGAGAGACAGTAACAGACTATCTTCTATTTGACCCTAATACAATGGAAATAAAAAACATTACATTGTCACAAATGAGAGGGTGTAAGGAGAGATGAAAAAAAAAAAAGATGAATGGAAGTGGAAAATGTAATATAAATTTTTTCTTCGAATAAATAGTGGTGAGATAATTCTTTTTATCTTCATGTAGATCGTAAAAAATAATATTATAAGTAAAAATGAATGAAGAAATAAATTAAATCGCATGTTATGTGCTGTTAATGGAGCAGGACGATAAGAACTGGGAGATGATATACAGACACGAAATTGAGCGCATTAAAAAAAGCATTCAGTTGAGAATACTGGTGTGTGCGTTACACATGCCTGAAATTTATTGGATGTCGCGAACTAAAATTGCCACGCGGCCGCCGAAAATAAAACGGGATCGCCACGTGTGTCAGTCCCGTCCCATTTTACTCGTGGTGGTATTCTAAAGTTAAATTATCTTTCATCCCATCCATTTTTTACCACTCACGGAATATCCTTGAATTAATATAATTGAAATATGAAAGTTATGTTGCATATTAATCACGATGAAGTTATATGAGGTTTGCTTCATTATTATCATCACTATAGCCCAGCAAAAAAAAATTATTCACCTTTTTTCAAACATAGCAACTGGAGCATTTCAGAACAACTGTAATATTGTACGTTTTCAGAACGAATATATATTTGTGCCGAAAATTCAACACGAGACTGAATTCCCAGCTCTGTTGGGATTGGAAAGCGATGGGTGAACTCATGGAAAAATTTTTCTCAAAAGGCGCTGCGGCGCGTGATAAATCTCTCGGCAGTTGTGAAAATTCAGGGGAATAGTTGGATGGTGTACATTCATGTTATTGGGGGCTCTTGTGAGGACGTTGAAATAATATTTTCGGAATGAGGATATACCAACATATCTCATCACGCATGTCATCGTTGAAGAATTCTCCGCAATAAACTGAGTATATATTATCATTACATTTATTACGGATATAATAATTATGGTATTATAGGGAGCAGAGGGGGAAACACAGATGGGCAGAATAAACAGCGTCCCTTGTGATACTATTTTATTTCTTCCAGCATTTTATTTGGAATTAATCAGCGGAATTGTCCATCAAATTGCATACTGAAGTGTTGTGTTCAGGAGTATACACCACCTAATACAATGATTTGAAATTGAATGGATCCAACATTGTGGTGTACTTGTTATAATAATGAAACGTGATTGATTCAGATCAGACGGGAATAGACAGAGAAATGAGTCTTTGTAGGGATAGGGTCGAGACACTTTTGTGAATTCGCTGCGTGATAATGAATGGTGGTTGTTGAGGAAACAAATCAAAATCTGATTGTGTGCAACCCTAAGTTGAAATTGAATCTTGAGGGCGGGATGGTCTATATTAGGTCACATGAAATGATGATAGATCGCATCACATGGTGGATATTCAAGAGCAGGAAACCAATACATGAATGAAATTGAAGCTTCTGTGGAATTTCTAGCAACGGCATGATCACGAAACCACCCACGAACATTTTCCGTGTTCAAGTGATTTCATCTAAAAATTAAAAAATTGATTGAATCTGTGTTGATCAATTATCTCAAAATGGGAATCGACACAGATCTGAATATTTTTCACCGGAATAAATTTAATTAATTCGACATCGAATCTTTTCCGTATTCATTATATCATCTCACCCTTGTTGCGTTAAATTCTATTCCCTGCCGAATTTTTTTGATAAATTTGTATTCATCAATAATGGACGAAGTGAGATGATAGGGAGAGGAGAAATATTCGACGTCAATGCCTTTTATATCGGGTATCAGTTTTGATACAATATTCTGGTCTTCCCATGTTGGTTGTTCAAAATCATTCATCGATTGATTGTAGTTGAGTTCTACATTTTTCAGAGGTTGATAAAGTAATAGGCGGGAAGAGAAGAGGTAAGCTGCATGAAAAGCTATACAATGTGACGGGTATTGATATAAACTATTTGTCCAGTGAAATCCCGGTCAACAAAGGGATCAGTGCCATCTGGTGATTGTTAATCATTGGATGAAAGACGAGGCAAGTGGATGTAGTGACCCTAAACAATATATAATGTAGATTTTCCTCGTGATGATTAATCGCCTCACCACCATCGATATACTGTGTCGGGCACAGGAGTTGATATGTATATGTATGCTTTAAATGTCCACGTTCATCTTCTTTGAGTTTTATTCATATTAGCAATAGTAATTATTAATTACGCCCGATTAATTGTATTCATCATTTTACAATTAGACCTCAAGTCTTACAGTTAATTATAAGATATTATTATGTTGAAGAAAATAATGAAGTAGAAACGTAATTAAATAAGAACTTCATATTTAATAACTTCCGATTACTTAATGTACCAAATAGTTACCAATTGAATTTTAATTTCATGTAATTGCGATTTGTGGAAACGAAGTGATTTCAATTGTAAACTCAAATACCACGTGCAATTAAATTTGAGATTAACGACAATATGTCCGGTTCAACAATTTTTAATCATGCACTTGGGATATATAGCCAGTTCATTTCTATAACGTGTAGAATCCCGCGCTTGAAATTTGCCCTGATATTTTCATAGTTGAATATAACAGGGAAATAATGATAGAATGTAGAAAAATGCTTTGCCAATCATAAACGCTTCCACATGAGGTTGAAATATGTTGTGGCCACCACTAATTAGTCATTCTACAAATGCACTTTGAAAGTGGTCGGTCATGTTGCCCATGCAAATTCTATTGAGAGAGGGTGATTGCATTTGACTATAGGTATAAATTGGAATGGAAGCCATGTTAATTCCGTCATTGACTGCAGTTGCAATCTGTATGACCACTCTCGATACACAATATAATAAGAATAAACGAATTATTGATTACAGCCGCATGTTTCATTCAGAAAAAGCTTAAGAAAAGAACATAGTCCAATAAAAAATATTCGCTGTCTTTCGTTCCGGCATGTGGCTCAACTGACGGTTTAACCGTTGACATTTTGTTCGATGGAAGCATTAGATAAAAATGAATCAATTTTTTTTCTCTCATCATATGTTCCAAAAAGTATGAGACTTGGGGTCGTAACGATGGAAGCCATGAAAAAAGTTTGTTCGAAAGTATAAGACTTGATTCACTGGGAATATGAGACAAGTATTGGGTAATATTTGAATCATTTAGAAGTATCATAAAGTGAGTGAAGGAAACATGTCAGAAATTTATTCCTGAAGATATGAGAAAAGCCTTTCCTACATAAAAATGGTGTTGGAAATACACGAAAATAAAAATATTAATATTCATCAGGGATGAAGTGAATAATGACATTTTCAGGTACTATCACGACGTTGGATAAATATCATAATAAAGAATAAAAATCAGACAAAAGTTTTTAAACGAAATAAATCACGAGAAAGTGTGACAACCACAGGGATTGTCCACTTCAAACTATGTCGTATTTGTTAACTTTACTAATTGAAGTTGACTTTTTGAAAAATTTTTACATTCGAGTAGAGTAATCAACAATCATCTTGCAATTGAAAATTGTATTTACACATCTGCTCTCACTCTCTCGACACAAATGTTTCACCGCTGACATAATGAATTGCTTATAGCAAAGTTATCAACAGATAGTACACAGCCTTGTTTCTATTATACTTTGGTTGCGATTATAAGTTTATTTTGTTCATTAATTAATTCATGGAAACCCGAGGGCTCATTATAATTTTGTAGCGAGTGGAAAACAAATTTAAGCATCTCATAACGATTTTAATCATATTCTTAGAAGTTTGCTTCATATTTTCGAAAGTAGTTGAAACGAAGTGAGAGAAATGTGTGTATATACACCATCTTTATCTCAACATGGTAGCATTTGGAGAATAATAAAGATAAGGAGGTGTGAGTCGGTGGTAATAGAAGGGTGAAATGGTATGGTGAATGTTGGATTTTCGTGAAAGTAGAGAGGAAATAAAAATAAACTAATAAGTAACTGAATGTCAAATAGAAAAACATAATCATTATGTTTGTGTCAAATAGTTTCATCACTCGACGGACAATTTGATAAATACATTTCTTAAACTAATAATATAGTATATTTTTTCATTTAGTTATGGAAAATTGTACTTCACCGGAAGTTGTGCATGATATCATTCGAATTTTCGTTTTCTCTTTCTTTCTCAAGTTTTATCAAGCATGAATTCTTTATTATGCTTCGTCCATATTGATGTTGTGGGAAAGTTTTACTGCTAAAGTTGGGCCAACATTTTCGTCCCCAGAACTGGTGAGTGGCGAACGTTTAACTATTATTAATCACTATTAAGAGAAAAAGAAACGAAAGTAAAGAATTTTACGGTTTAATCCTCCGTCGAGGACTGTCGTTATGGTTGTTAGTCAGTAGTAATGGACCGTGCGTGGTCAGCCTAGCGAAAAAGAGAAGAGTATCGCGGTGGAAGCAAACTCAGCAGTATGATTCTATTCTCAAGGGAAAATTCAGGCGAATTCGCTATGTCCCGACTAATATTCATTTGCACATGTTCAATTTCACAGACTTCATTCCATCACTAAATAATAGTTTACATACATACGTTTACAATTTGAATATACTCACCAAGCACAAGTAGCATGAGATCAGATACAGCTAGACTGAATAAATAATAATTAGTTGCCGTTTGCATTATTGGATTTCGTAAAATCACCCAACACGTAACAACATTTCCGAATATTCCCATAATGAATATTATGACATAAACAATTGTTATTGGTAATAGAACAGTCAATGGCAAATGTTTTGATCCTAACTGGAATTGTAAATATTCTTCTTCACTATAATCCATAAAATCCGACATATTATCATGATCAAATGGAAATGTTGAACCCTCCATTGTTACATTGAATAAAAGGGACGGTTTTGATTGATGCATCTTCATCACGACACAATTAGTTCAATTGATCGTTGCACTCAAATTGTAATTGCCCACATTACAATGTCCATTTAAATTCAATTCGTCCTGTGGATATAACTCAATTGACTGGTTTCCCAAATATTTCCATTTCATCGTTAAATAAATAGCACACATCGCATTCCATTGTGATGAAAAGAAAAAGAGGGAACAAAACAAAGTTTATCTCACAAATTTATGTGTAAAATTATTTACAACAATTTGTGTTTTTCGGTACCGACAGATTCATATAAGCGTAACTGGAAGAACATGCGGCTCGCCGAGCCGCGAACGAGTGAGACTAGTGGCACTGTGGCGAATAATATTCCTATATCAAACCACGCGCGCGTTTCACACAGTACGCAGGGCGACCCTCAACATTCACCCTCATCCACACTATCCTGGCATTATCTCTGGCCATAAACATGACATATACAACAACAACATAGTTGATACTTTCCCCTATACTTTTATTCACCATTCACTAATCAAATGACATGAATGATATATTTACACGCTTTGGAACTATAACGTTGCGTGATAAATATCTGTTGAATAAAGCATTGAAATTATTCACGCCAATGCACAGTGTATATGTTTACGTCTAAACTGAATATCAATAAGACATGGATGTAATGTTGATATGAGATATTATAATGATTTCAATAACTTATCGGACATTTTTATTATTCTCATAATTTTCTCATGTATATTCATGTATATTCTTTCATTGTCGTGAATAATCACCGTTCGATTTTGAGCCACCCACCCATCATTAAGATATGAATTGAATTTAAATATACTGACGCTAACCAAAAGCACAATGAATTATTAACAATTGTTCGAAATAATCTAACGTTATTATTAACCAAGATGATATCACATATTGATATTAGAATACTCGTGATGTCATTGAAGTATATGATCATAATACATAATACACAACGTATTATATATGTACGCCTGGCTTTTAATAATTATAACTTCTAAAACAAAAGTTCCCAAACTCATGTGTTGTGAAAATGTTGCGAATTTTCTGTTGGTTGCAAATATGTTGTCAACTCTGAGATTCAATGACAAAGAATACGGGTCCACAATGAGTGAATTTTGGTTGCACACTAGAATGCGCGAGGGCACAATATTTCAAGAGTCAGTTTAACCACATCATACTCCAACGCGACCCCAGAGATAAAATCATACCTCATATTCATGCAATATATACATGCACACATAGAAGATCACCATTCACTATTAAGTCGCATGTAACTCGAAATGAACTATTTTCATTCAATTCACGTTGACATGTTTATATGAAAGAATATTTTACTTCGGTTTACCATACGAATTATTGTCATTGAAGAAAAAAAGTTTAACCAAAGCTTCTAAATGCAGAACTGACTTTCCAATACCTATCATTTTTTCATCATGAATTTTATTGTGCTGCTATCTATTTGGGTTACTCTTCAATTAAATAAATTTAAATGCCGGTGAACACTGCATTAGCTGATGCATTGTTCTCTATCGCTTAGCTGTTACGTTCGCCTTTATTCTCGCTTTCAGTTTGTGTCTCTGCGAATAGTAGAACGCGTCATTAAACCTTTTGGTTGAGTTACATATAATCAGAGCGAAGAGGGTGAATGTGGAGAATGTAAAGTAACGTGGAAATAGCTTTTCCTTGGAAGTGAAATTGCCCATTAATTGCTCCGCTGTTTACTCATATTTTATTTCATCCTTTCATGTATATATCATATATTCCTCACGATATTCTGAGAAATAATTGACAGTCAGTAGATACATCAGAATTATAAAATGTCTTCGTCAATTTCATTCGTATCAATGACTGATAAAAACTCTTCGACTTCTTCAGATAGTTCGCGACTGTTCGTATTATTTAATTGATTATCCGAATTTTCTGAGGATAAATCCGGATCTATTATTGATACCACTGATTCAATTCTTTCAACTGTATCACCTCCAATTGAATGTGCTTCGTTTGAATGACTAGAACCTTTAGAGACAATTTCATTATCAGATATTGATTTCTCACCGGACAATTCAATATTCCAAATTTGATCAACGAGTTTTAAATCCTTCTCTCCAACATCTCCAGATATTGTTACACCTTTATTATGTAGTTCGGCTGATTGGATTTCTTTAATTTTCTCACTGGCAAATACATCCGACTGTGTCACGTTATAATCTTTTGAAATTTCGACCATCTCAGGCTCAGTTTGTAGAATTGCTTCTGACATCTTAATCTGCAGCAATCTAATATCTTCTGCATTCGAGTGTTCATTTGAGATTTCATTCTCCGAGATACGCTCGGTAACTGTGGAAATGGTCTCATCATCCTCTATGATCGTGTCATTAAAGGTAATTTTAAGAATAGCCAAATCTTTTTCAATGGTTTTACGACCAATCTCTCTTGAATAATTATTGCCAATAATCGGTGGTCGATTTAGCCGATACAAGTGATATTTGAGTACTTCATACGAATGTACATTGACATTCTCGTAATATTCATGGGATGCTTCATATTGAGGTTGAAATGGAAATAGAATCATTAATATTGCACCAATGAGAAAAATTGATGTGAATAGCTGTTAATAAAGAGCGAGTTGATAGTGACAATTGTGCAAAGCTAACGCATATACGTTGATATTATATAAAATAATTTACCCGTGTTGGTAATCCGAATCCAGCAAGTCGCGATATAGAAGCGGAAAGTACGAGCAAGGACAGTTGTGAGAGTAGCCCAGTGAAATACCAGATTAAATGGATGAGACCGGCAACTAATTGTATGAGAGTCACGTTTCCCATTCTCGATAATCCGGAGGGTTAGTGTGTAGTAACATCTTCCAGATAAGGCGAATATACGCCACAATACAATATTGAGGTTACATACTGCAACAAAAAAAAAAGGAACGAACCCGAAAAAAAATTGATTACTCCCTGTACAGAAGTTACAACTTTATCGATCACTTTTTGTTTCAAATAGTTGAAATAATGTGGTTCTTCCATTTTCTTCCTAATATCAGCCCACTCAATGGTCTACGAAATCTACATAAATACATGGCATCACACGAGAAAAATAATAAGGATAGAGCCTGTTATCCAGGCTTGCTTGTTTATTGCACCAATATATATATTACAGTGACGTGACCTAGTCATGCTTCTCGCTGCGTGCGGTTAGAAATTTACCTGACACGCAATTCATATGTAACTTTAATCATAAAGCTCATTTAATTCTGAACAAAACCTCAGCTGTTACTCAGGTAGAAAACATAACCTTTATAACATTTCAGTTGACCGATGTAGGTCAATTTCATTGTCTCCCTAACTCTTAATTGCTGATGAATTTAATTGGAACCGTACGATAAACATTATCATTTCTCAATTTGAAGAACAAATTATTTGAATAAAGTATGCTACGTGAATCTTTTCCTCTCGCATAAGCAGATACAACTTGATCTAGAATTCTTTTGAGACTGTTTTCAACCCTTAGTGGTTTCTCTATTCACGCTACAACAGGGTTCATGAATTCTAAACAAAAAACTTTTCTATGCAACGAGTAGAAACAAATTTCATTGAAGTTCCGCGGTGCAAGCAGTGCGAACTATCGTTTTAATTGGATTCTTTTACTCGGCCGCGACATTGCCGTTCTCTTTCTTTGTATTTCTCACTCTCACCTTACTTTCTAAAGGGATATAATTTCCCGGAATATTTAGTAAAAATTATAATCCGAACATGTGCACAATCAGGGAATATTCACATTACAGTTTTCAACATCATAACAGAAATTAATGCTCAATTACTATTTCATTCAATATCTTTTTTTCCACTTACGCGAATTCGTTTTGATAAAAAACATCAATAACGTTTATTCAGTGCCTCTATATTGCCAATCGCCGCATATACATTCTCATCGTGCCATTAATTCAATGACACGAATGGTCAGGTTTATCAGGATAGCATTTACTCGACGATATTGCAAGCATTTGTTGATAGAAATATATGCCCATCACGATTTTTATTATTATTCCCTTTTATTTCATGAACAACGAGAAAATATTTGGAATATCCCCTGGATGGCAGATCACATCTCTGCAACATATCTTTTTTTTTCTCTGTTCCATTATAGTCAATCGTGGTAAATGCGTTCATTGATGAAATGTTATGTGATACAATCACTAATTCATTGTGAATAGCACACAAACTTTTTCCTTTTAATCACCTCTGATTCAATTAGAGACTTCAAACGGTGAATGATAAATCATGATTTGATCAACGAATTACTGAAAATTCTTGTACTTTGAAATGACTGCAGGTCGCAATGATGCAGTTTTATTATTAACTATCTATGAACTATTGTAATGGGTTATTGATGTATGTCACTCACCTTTTTACGATGGGGATCCGAATTTTCACGAATATATTGACGTGGTCTCATATACGTTGTGCAAAGAGCGTTCGAAAATTTCCGCGTGTTTGACAATCATATTGCTCAGGTGTTTATTCAAATTATTTACAATGATAATTACTAATCAACATTCTCAATTTGATAAAAAAATATATACATGTACATAAATGTATATATCAATTGGACAAATTATCATATCGATAATTTTTCACTATTTACAATTGAAAAAATAAATTTTTTCCCCTTTTTCTTTTACCATTTTGGTATAACAATAAAATTTCATTGATTAGACGGAGCTACAGGCCGTTGAAAGCGATTCCACAATTCCATTTTTCGATACAGTTTTCTGCATGCTCTGTTGTTGAAGAACTGCTGGACGGTTGCATTTCAACAGACTCCTGCTCGTCCAATTTTCATTCATTACACACTCTCTACTCGCAAGATCAGTAGAAGATTTTATTTCATGATCATGTTCACGTCGCGTTGATCCGAATTTGAATATTTCCTTCGCATGATCGATGGTATTTCTATATGAAAAAACATTTTTTTTACCAAAATATAGCAAGCGATGTGAAATAAAATGGGCAACATTTATTGTTATGATATTGAAAATAATCTGTTATACCTGACAGCATATCTCAAATTGCCTCTATGTTGCACTCGTTCAAATTCAATTCCACGCGGCTGCTCCACTCTAATAAATCTCTGGTTTCTCTGCGTTTTTTTACAACACATTGTCTCTTTAAATGCATCACGATATCTCGAACTCATGAGATTGTAGAGAATTGGATTGACACTGGTACTAAAGTAATAAAGTAAACCACTTAAGATATAAAGCCACTCATTGAGATCGGGATAATAGTCTGCCTCTTGGCCATAAACATAAAGTAAACGTTGTGCATGGAATGGTGCCCAACAGAAAAAAAACATCACGACCACAGCACCTGTGAAAGCAAATACTATTATATAATTATCTGAGAAAATTTTATCTCTCCACCATCGATTATTCTCAAATAAGATTACAATACAGTGGAACCTTTTAACCATTCACATTTTTATCGTTCCCCTTCAAAGAAACGTGAAAATAACAGCGTAGCATCTGTCAAATTGCCCGAGAGCCCCGAGTCGGCCGAGTTAAAGAGGCTTCACTGTATCAAAACAGGAAAAATAAAAACATACTTAACATTCGAATAATGCTTTTTCTCGATTGAACACGTCGTGATCTCCAATGTGCTGACGATTGATTCATCGGATTTACAGGTTCCCTCGCGCTATTTCGTATTTCCAATGCCATTCTCGTATAAACGGCCAAAATAATAACCATTGGAATAAGAAAAAATACGACACTGCTTGCTTCGTAAAGGGGAAAATTTGGCATGTCTGGTGATAGCATTGCACAGATTGCTGATTCCATTGAGTCTCTGCCAGAATCTAAAACATAAAGTGAAAAAAAAAACAAACAAACAAATAAATAACATATAAAGGAAAGTGAATATTGGCATGATAGTTAATGAATTTATTTTTCACGTACCCGGTGGATATTCGACATAATTAACAGTCGTATATAATGCAAATGGCAATGCTGAAATAATTGCAATAGACCATGCACCAAGCATAATTATAATTGGTCTTTTCACACCGCCCATAGTATGAGTACGGAGTGGATGGCATATTGCCAAATAACGTTCCATTGAAAATGCCACAATTGTCAGTACTGATACGTAAGACGACCTGTAAGAATAATCAAACAGTAATTTAATGTCGAAAATAAATTGAATCAAATTTTTCTGTTCTAATTACTGTACATACATTTCAGAAACATAGGCTCTGATTTTGCATAGTGGAACACCGAGTACCCATGGATACTGCTGCCATATACTGTAGAGTTCATTTGGCAATCCTGAAACCATTTCGATATACAATAAATACCGTTTATGAGATTTTGTATTCGAGTCATAATTTCCATAAATAACTTTACTGGTAAATTTAGAGCAATAATTGGAGTAAGAGAGAGTGCATTATGTTCTATTCAGAGGGCACTTCATCCATCAAGCAATACTAAGCTAGCGAGGACTTTACTGCTCGCGTATTTCTTGGATAAACAATATCAAGAAGATTCCCCGACAGCTAAACGTATAACAAGAACACCTGGGCACATTTATCAGATAAATTTCATTTCGAATAAATCAATCAATTGTATATGTCGGAATAGAGTAACAAAATGATGTCTTTATTGTTTTCATATCAAGTCCATACAGATGACAGTGATTTCTATTGTGCAATTGTGAGGTATGGTTTAATGAGAAATAGTATACGTGGTAGAGCCGAATAACTACACTAAAAATAGTATCAGGGTATGTGATAATCTATTGAGTGACTCAAATTATCAAGAGATAGTATGAATAATTAGTTTGTACTAAGTTGATATGAATATCTCGATCCCTTTATACACATTCTGTGATTTTATTTTTCCGAGAATGTTATCGCTATACCTGTCTGATGAATTGAGATAAAAGACATCTCTGTGTTATCTCGCGGCGCAGAAAATTCGTGAACATAATCTGTCTTTGTAATTATAATTTAAGAACTTTCAGAATAAAATTGGTCCAATTGATTTCAATCAACAAGTGTAATGGACAAGCCATTTTTACTATCATGTAATTCTTGGTGAAAAATTCAATCTGAAACGCTACTGTAAAATTTAAGGGAAAATATGTGTTTTTTCGTTTTCCAACCATTTCATTATTAAATTTTTCTTTCATTGTGACAAATTATTATCGAGTAAATTTTCACATCATTACAATTTAAACTAGGTGAATGGATGAAGACAACTTACCGAGGGTGAGTAGAATGAGGTCGGATATAGCCAAACTAAAGAGGTAATAATTGGTGGACGTATGCATGTTTGAGTTCTTAATAATGACAATGCATGTCGCGACATTTCCAACAACTCCACTTATAAATATTGTTACGTATGCCAAGGTTAGTGGTATCACGAGTTTTGGAGGCAGATGTTTTGGTCCAAGTATTCGATTTAAATACTCAGCTTCAGTCAAATTCTCATGATTGAGCGCATACCAAAATGTCTCAAAGTCATTCTCGTCATCCGTTATTGTATCCATGTTTTATAGAAACAATTCAAGTATTTATTATTCTTTTTTATTGCCCTTTTCTTCTCACCGCTGCAAAAAACTTTCTACTGAACATCAAGTCTTCCTTTCCTTGAGAAAATAATTAATTGATTTTGGGGTCAAATAATGAGTAAAAATTGTAAATATTGTTTCAATTTGGTGAAATAGAAATAATTCGTTTTTATGCCATCTGAAAATGCTGTCGGCATTGATTGACTACCGTTCAATATGTTCGAGTTTCGCAGCCCTTGCAAACTTTTCATTTGAACTCGTGCTTATGCATGAAGTGTAATTGAATTTCAAAATGTATCCAATGTGAATGCCAATATAAGTACATTCGGAATGACGGCTCCGTGTGATATTGACTCGTTGATTATTGAAATTCAATATGAAAACTCAACAAGTTTTCATTTGCAATTGAAACCAACCAAAGTCTTCTCTTTCAATCCATATACAGCTCAAGACATTTCCCATTAAATTGAGAATGGATGTAAAGGAAAAATGTATAAAACACTCTCCAATTACTTTCAATTGTCCCACACACTTTGACGACACTTTTCGCTGAAATTTCATCAGCACAACGTGGCCCAATGCACTATATTTTCGTATTCAATTAAGAGTACTATCATGAAGAGATCAAAAATGAAATAAAAACGTCATTCAGGCTCGTATAATTATGAGTATCGCAACGGGATCGCGTAGAATACTGTCGCCCCTCTAGTATCTCTCATACTATAGGATCTATTCTGTTCAGTACCTCGCACTGATTACGACGATCACACATATATATATATATATATATATATACAAATGTATATATACACTTATATGATAGTCGTAAATAAGAATGAGTCATAATTCGTTCAGAAGTACAATGCGTATGAATCAAAACACAAGTTAACGAGTTTTGGTTTATGAATTGTCTTGAGAATTTTAATCTACAGGTTCATGTGGGCTTCGACCGTGAGCATATATATGAAACAATATGAGACAATAAAAAATGGAGAATTAAATTTACATAGGCGAATTCTGATGGTGTTTTTTTTATTTATCTATTTTAATACTTTTCCACATCTCTTTAACTTTCGCCCGGGAGGGTGATTAGATGAAGAAATCTATGTTAACACTGACACGAATTTAGAAGTGAGTAATATATGACTGACCGAGCAATTTGGGTAGGAAAGTGGGGAAAAAAATGGGATAAATGGGAAAAAATGCTGAACCCGCGTATCAGAAGTGAAGGTTTTCGGTGGTCCCATCTGGCATTTTATAATGTTCCACAAAATTTTCATAACATATTATAACAAAAATGAAATAATAAAATGATTCATGACTTTATTCTCAACGGATAAGACAGACGATAAAAGAAATTCAATTTCACGCTGATTAATAGATAGTGAAAAAAATTGTTTTTCACAACTTACCATACAGTGTTGCATATTTGTGAAACGTCAAATATGTATAATAAATGACAACGTCGAAGTAATTTGTTATTATTGATACAATCTCATGAAGTTTCAATTACGATATGGTACGATAAAAGAGATGTGACTGTTATCATATCAGACTGCAATTGAAATTTCACAATGTGCGTGTGTACAACCATTTAATTAAAATTAATATGAAATATTCGATTGCGTATGGGTGAATGTGTGTTACATGTGTGTTGATATTTGCTTACATATTTTTACCGTTGTCATTGAAACAATGCTATATATCATTTTTATCACAGCGACTATGACGACGCTTTGAAGCCAACGTTGGATTTCTATGCAAACTAAGGAACATCACAGATAATTATACAAACACAACATCATGCAGCGGATACCCGAGAAACTTAGACGTTTCATGACAATTACTTTTTCACATCATCTTCACAAGAAAGATATTTTTTTTCCTTACACTACATGCACAGGTTTTATGTTTTGAGAATTGAAAAAACAAACGAATTTACTACAAAGTAGTAATAAGTTTATATTACTGCTCATAATTCTCGGATAGAAGTACATCTATCTTAATCAAATAAAATAACTTACTCGACATCAACGAAGAGTATAATGACGATGAAATAAAGTATATTTGCGAGTATGCGCTCTATATTGAAACATAAAAGAGGAGTCGGAAATGTGTTTCAGTTATAGTGAGTACACAAGTAGAGGCAGTGAGAGAGCATAGCGATCAAATATTCAATGTGCTTCTACATTTCCATCTTATTCAAAATAAGGAATGGCTATACTATCTGGGAAACGACTTGGTAAATGCCGTACATCATCGCAGTACTGACAAATTTTATTTATTCATACGTTATATAAACAAGAGTGTATGGATATTTTGTCTACATATTATCGAGCGCGAATATTTATCTGAATTCCGCATGCAGCATTCTACCCAAATTGCGATGATATCATGCCGTTCCCAATCTAACACTCGCACACACCTACCTCCTGAATTGCAAAAGAAAAAGGGGATGCTAACTATCAATCGATTCTTGATATTATTCCTTGTTTCTAACATACCCATGGTTCGGTATCCAGTGGAAAATAAGGCACTGGATGACACACAAAAATTCTCACTCCTTTTCTTGTACATGACGAGCCATTCATCTTCTCGTTTATATAACAATGAGACATGAATAATAGCCGTCGGTTTTTTTCGCATTTTAACAAACCATAAATATCACCAATTTATTTGACAGCATTGAAATATGAATAGGTGATAATAATAATAATAAAAAAGCGATATTACGGTAGAGTAAATACACTCATAAACAAATACTAGAGGGGAAAGACTGTTTATGTACACTTTCATAACAAAACAACCCAAGAAAATTCTTGTATATGTGAAATCTTTTTTTTTTTTTGTCATTTTATCCGACCAAATTAATAACAACCATTTTCGATTTGTCATTTGAACAAAAATACTACCATGACTAATTTGTTACGAGTGTATTTTTGTTCGAAAATAGTTGATAGCTCTTTGAGGTCCAATATCGGACGCACAAATGAGTTACGTGAAATATGAAGGGAATAAAAAAAGTATTGCACCACAGGGAGTTCATCGCAAACATCCCGAAAATTCACAATTGCGATGTAATTCCAATGACCTCAATACCACTAGCAAAATGTTTTGTTGGGAAAATGAATTGGGAATTATACTTTACGTGAAGAAGTATTTTTATCCTCTGTTTACTATGCCTTCCCTGTATTTTCCATTTCCAACAACGCTATTTACCAAATGTCCACGCAGATGTTTACGCACGGGCAAACAGGAGTAAAAAATAGGATCGACGTACGTGATTCCATCATTATTTCGGACTTTTTGGGGATGCCCTACAACGTGACTGTAATGTCTATAGAATTTGCATGGCCATGGAAAGGAATGAAAAAGGTCGGAGGCAAACAAAAGTTGAGTGCGAAATCGTTGACCTGAACAAATGAGTAAATCTCTAAAAGGTCATTGATCTGTCTAGACTATAAATATAAATATTACTTTTTTTTCATCGTCTGAATTGGGTATTCCAGCGGCATGCATATTCATTGAATGAAAGACGAAATAAATGATTCAAAAATATGCAGAACTTTTGAAAATATTTTATTTTGCCATGAAAAGACTTTTCTTCATTTATAAAATGTACCAAATTGGATTATGAAATATTTGTCTAATCTGAGGTATCAATAGGACAATATTGGGTATATACAGAATATGCCAGCACACTCCCCGCACACTCCAGATAGTATCATAATATAGTAGCTGAATTAATTTCACGTTGAAACCTTCAGTGTGAAGCTCTCAACAGGAATTCAATTAATTTCATCCCGATGATTCGGAACTGGAACTTTCATCATCGAGTGCAGTGCACTGATTGGGATTACGATTTGTATTCACAAAAATCTCATCGTCGTCATCATCGCCTACACCATCAAGCAATTCATCTTTGTTGTGAAAACCATTTGGCCACACGTTTTGGGATCGATAAAATTTTATATGATCCTATAAAATGAAAAAAAAAAAACACATGAAGTTTTGGTCATAGTCGAACATAAGTTGAGTTTTCCTTCAATTCAATCATTTGTTTGTTCATTAATGTATTCTTACTTTTGTGAGAATTTTCACAATTTCGGCTTTGACTTTATCGCCCTCGGCGATTGGCTCAACGAGTACGTAATTTCCTTGTTTAACCCATATATTTCGACGAAATTTAACCGGCATCGAAGCGAGATATTGCTCACCAAAACTGTCAATCACCTCGTGAAGGTTATTGCCTCGTGAGTCCACAACCTGAACGACAGTTTGCAATTCTGTCGGTAAACTCATGTCCCCTTGTACTTCTTTCGTCACATGCTTCCGTTTTGTTGCCTTCGACATTGCGATCTAAAAATCCGACAATCATCTGAATTACCATATTTATATTTTCACGTATATCGCAAATGTTGCACATCGAATTGAAGGCAATGATTTAGAATAAACTCATAACGTTGAAGATTTGAATAAATTTTCAAAACATTCAATGTGATTTGGAATTTGATGAATCAATTCTCATTTCTCCAATTGTTTCCAATTTACGTTTTCTCATTTGATTTGAATGCCACGGTCCTAAAGAACCACCCGATTTCTCCAATGCCTTCCACACATCGACGCTCTCTCCAGCTGATATTCCATATCCATTCTCCAATCCATGTGGATTCGAAGGTGTTTTACAATCAGCACTTGCTTCTTTACGTAAAACAGTGTCAACCTCAACTGAGGCAAAGAATGCCACAGACATTGGTAAATCTTTGATTCCTAATCGTAAGGAACAGAATGATCTTGTTAACAAATTAGTTACGTGCATTGCAAGCGCAGCATTGTATTTAAATCGCGATGGCACGATATAACGAATTTCATCGTGGAATGAAAGACAAAAACGCGCATTATCACGCATCAGCCATCTCATTGATACCAGCATCAAATGTAAAAAATCGACTGCGCCACTTTGTACAACCCAATTTATTTTTGTCGGTAAATATTTATCTTTGGTTTCATCATCAACTTCCATTGCCCGACTTAAACGCGAATTTAAAAATGGTGTTTTTGGATGTCGACGCCCAGCAATGTATTCAAGCTGATTAAACATGGCGGATTCTGAGCCGCCACACCACTCTCCCGCATCAAACATTTCAACTACACTTTCACCATGAGCTTGCGCGACTTTCTTAGCTTCATATCCTGAATACTCACGGTCCTCCACATCTTCGTTAATGTATTCCGATTTGATGCGAAAAATTTTTTTACCCTTAGTAATGCTAAACATTTTTTTTGATTTCGTTGATGCCTCAGAATCAGTCATTTCCGGATTGAATTGTTTCAATAGACGTTCGGCAAATTTTTGTCCAGCGCCATAAATTCTTGCATAATTGATAACTTTAGCGTGATCACGCGATATACCCACAGCCTTAGCAGTAACACTGTGCATATCAGTGCCTTTGGATTTTGTACCGATTAATGTCATCCAACCGAAAGGTGTTGCGCCATGCATACCTGCACAATAAGCATCTCCTATGAGCGATGCAATCCACAGCTCCTGACTATCTACATCAGCACCAACAATATTATAACCCAATGGTGCTTGTACCATTGCACGTAGTTCTGAGCCCACACGCTCAATATGCGCATTTGATGCAGTCATCCACGTTGCCTCTGTCGCTCGTCTTGTCAAAGTTCCACTCACAACCACTTGAGGAACAATCGCACCGTAACCTCCAGTACGTCCACTACGTCGCACTGCAGACGGTAAACTATCTTCATTCAACCAAATAACCATCTGTGACATTATTCTGTCACGATTATTTCGCCAATATGACATCATCCGTGCAATTTTTAACACTTCTGTAGCACTCGAATCGAAACCAGCCAACACATTTTCCGCAAATTTATTCAAAAAATCTTTAGCCAGTGGATTACCGACATTCAACTTACTCCCATCTTTATGAGGTAATTTGAAAAACCAACAGCAATTATCAATATCAACGTCACACCATACGCCGCTTCCATTATAAAATGTGACCGGTTGATTTTTCTTTATATATTTTTTATCACGCCAAAACTCAGTTTTATGTAAATCTTTTTGAACTTCCGCTTGTAAAGTTGACATCGCTATACTCGTGTCAGTGTTTATTTTGCCTGCGTTCGGAAGAGGACATTGTGCTAAAAGTTGTTTCAATGGCAATTGTCTGTCAACATTGACGTCGTTAGTATGTGGCACAAGGAAACCCCAACCGTACTCTTTGATATGATGCAAAGGATAATTTTCCCATGTAAGATTCAAAAGTTTTGGTACGACTTTCATTGCTGTACTGATATTTTGCGGACCTGGTAACCAATTCTCATCATTCTCTTTCATACATAACTTCCTGTACCACGCTGGATAGCCTGGCATATGTGGTAATTTGAGTGGAAGTGCATATTTCAATGCTTCCAAATGCGAAAATTCTTTTTCCAATGGATCAGGCTCATCCTCACCATCCGTTAAATATTTTTCAAAATCTGATTGTTCTTTCACATCTGTTTTCGTCTTATCATCCACCATTGCCAATTGTTGCTTCGTCATTTTTTTCATTTTAATTGATTGCGTACTCCAATCTTGATCCCACATCCATAAATCATCCTTGTATTTATCATCATGCATCAATTTACACACTTCATCAGCGCGTTTGGCAAGAGTACACTTAGCCTCGTAATTCAAATCCTCGAATGTTGATTCAGATGCCTCAATATACCGTTGCCAATTGGTATTAACGGGCAAATAAGCTGTACCGAGTTCAAGCATTCCAGCAAATGTCACCGGATGTGGGAATCGCTCGTCAAAGAGGGGAATTAGTTTCTGCATTATTTCATGAGTTGCAATAACATCTGTGGCGCAATAATTCATTAAATCGTTGAATTGATAACGAACATCTGCGAAACTACCTTCAACAAAGACGTCCCTTCGCGATTTCTCATGCACTTTACCGCAATACAATTTGTAAACATCAACCAAATTATTCATCGATGTGAATTGAAGCCAATCATCATCAATTGGCTTATTTTTAAGACCCAACATTTGAGCTCGTTGGTAACTGTTCATTCCACTGATACAAATGTGTAATGACATCGTATCGATAAAACGAGTGCCGGTGCAATTGAGCCAATATTGTTCTTTAATTCGTGCACGATCATAAGAAACGTTATGTCCAACAATAATCTTAGGCTTTTTTTGGTGGTCATTCAATTTTTTACCAAATTCCATCTGTGTACTTTCAATCGGTACAAGTAAATCAGGTGTAAATGAACGGCTCTCAATTGGAATACTGGTTCCATCTATTAGAGACTTCGAGACCCAGCCATACCACGCATCGTTCGTGACTGCAGTAGCAAGTGTTGGGCATGGCCCCTCTTTTACGCATACTTCTACGTCGAATACAATTCCATTCTCCAACGGATAATCAACTCGCTCAGCCTTTTCATTTGCATATCTATTTGTGAAACGAAAATAGAGAGAAAATTAAACCGTGAATGCATACAAAATATTTGATAAGATGCATGTCAATAATGATTGATAGATTTTGAAAAAAATTACCTCGTCCATCCTTCTTGAAAGATCCATTTTTTCGGCATTGGTGGAATACCTCTGATCATACGTTCAACAATATGTTTGTAAGGTTCCGTTTGGGCTTTAGCGATATTGTAAAAGTGTTCTTCCAAACTATTACCCTCGAATGGCGGTAAATCAATGTCTATATCAGGTATTGGAACGATATCATTGATGTTCATTCCGAATGCATCAAGTTCTCGTTTCAACGAAAGGATTCTATCACTTGATACGTATGGTTTATCATCAGATTTACCAAATACTTGATAATGCAATTTTTTCGAAAGCATTTGCATATTTAATTCGTTAAATCTAGTCTCATTGGCATTTGTTTTATCTTCAGTACTTTCATTGATATTATCATTGTCATTATTATTATCATTATTATCATTATTATTATTATTATCATTATTATTATTATTAACGGGTTCGAGACGATTTATTCTCGACAATGCTGTCTCGGTGTTGTGATTGAACGGGGAAGCAGATAGCGATTGTATTGCATTCGAAATCACATTGGGTTTATCATTTCTTATCATTTTTTTATGATTTATTGGTGCGTCCGAAAATTCAGAGGTTCCATCATCTCTCCACAATGTAATGTCATCCAAATTTTCAAATTTAAATGTCTTGTCGTTTTTGTCTGTATCATTTCTCGACTTTACTTTGTTGACGTAGGTTTTTTCGGCAGTACCAAGACCAATTTCATCAGCGAAATCTACTGAATTCGTCGCAGAGTTTGAGGTTATGTCACTACTATTTACATTTGCTCTAGTTCTTTTCTTCACAATTATTTTTTTCTTCGAGACATGTTTCATTGAATTCAAATTTAAATTCTTGGCTTGATTCAAATGCGATGAGCATTTATGCCTTATGCAAATAATAATTAAATCCGTTGTTTTTGGCATTTTCATGCGGCTGTATTATTGTCAAACAAATCCACGAGGGATGCAATCAACACACGTGACAAAAGAAATATAAATATTTGGAGATATACAGTATAATCAAGAATATACTGCAACAACTCACCTTTTACACCGTTAGTATTATTGAGTAGAAAGTAGGTTATTGCAACATAAAGATTATCAAGACAATCAATATAAATGACGTTTACACATGTGAATAACAGGCTTTCAAAGAATAAATGGAAGAATGACGAGACTAACACGTGTTTTGGAGCGCCTTTTTACATTTCTCTCTTTCAGCAGGGTTACCACACCAGCAGTGACGAAGAGTTACCAAGAATGCAATAGAGAGATAGAAATTACAGTTTCCCATGTATCGCCCAATAGATTTCAAGATAATAGTTCATTGGCTGGAACTCCATGGTTGATAATGGATATTTCACGGCGCCAATCTTTGAGTGCTATTCTAATGTAATAGTAATAACACTAATTCCATTTACAGTGGAACAATTATTCGGTATAATATTGAAATTAATTTGATAAAAGAACTGAATCAATTGTTATATCATAATTTTTTTTTCAGTGCAATGGAATTTTTATTACAATTATGTATATGAATTGAGCCTCAACAATAATATTCAAATTCGTTGATTATTTTGGATCATTTTCCAATACCAGAGAATCTGCTCTCTCGTTCGTCGAGCCGTTTGTATTTTTCGGTTTAAAAAAAAAATAACTAAACGTACTTGTAAATGAATATTAGCATTGTAAATTTGCGGTTGAATATCTCAATTTATCTGCGAACCTATTCCATAATCGACTATGAGTAGATATATGCTCGATCAATATGTGTTTATTTAACGAAAGACAAAGATTATCAAGAATATTTCACATAACTATTAATTTCACATTATATAGTGTCGAAATTCTTTTATTATTTCATGGGCAATCAGGATTTGGTGTGACAAGTCTTAATCTTCCGTAATAATGTAACTTCGATCTTATGATGTCATCAGCAGTTCTACTAATAATATCCTGATATTCACTAGTCCATGGCATCGATGGAATTAATTCGAATGCATCATCATTTTCCTTCATCCTTTTCTTTGCATCTAATGTCTGTTTATCGATGAAACTTCGGCGGCCATTACCCGTGCTTTTGCTATCAACAGAACCTCTGGCATTACCAGTTGTATCACCCGAGGTTCGTCTGTTGTCATCGGCAGCTACAACCCCTCTTACTTCTCTTTCGTTATCATCAGATGCATTTCTGCTTACATTTCTCCCCTTATCATTAGCTGCGTCTCTGCTTACTTTTCTTCCGTTATCATTAGCTGCATCCCCGCTCACCCTTCTTGCATTTTCACCAGTTTCATTCTTCGCTGTTCGTCTTCTATAATCACCAGTTGGATCCCCTAATATTTCACTACTTCCATCATCAGTTGCATCTCTGGATACTTGTCTGCTTTCATCAGCAATTACATCCCCGAGTCTTTCATTTCGACGACTTTGATATTCATTTCGAACTCTTTCACCAACGCCAATACCATCATCATCATTAATGTCTTTTGACTGCCGCGATACCCGCTTTGGGTTCACAGGTCTCAATGGCAGATTGGTACCTGGAGGTCCACTACGACGTTTAGTTTTACTACGGCTAGAGCCGTTTGATGCAAAAACACTGGAAACTTTCAGACGTCTCCCAGGTATTTCATGGCCGTTGAGATATGGTGGTTTCGGACGTTCGCGACATTTCATTTCTTCACGCGGTTTTATCGGACTGCGATCAGCCCTGTAGCCAGCTGATAGCACCAAATCGTCATAATCAACCCATGAATAATCATCTGTGAAAAGTTGTCTATCACAATTATAATTTATATATTCGAGTAAATAATTTTTTTTCTCTAATTCATTCCAATATCAATCTTTATCTTTACCTATGTGACCAAAATCAGTTTGATAAGTTGATCTCAAACGGTCTTCGTTGATACGTCGGAGAATATCAGCTGGTGGCAGTGGAGTAATTGACTCTACGTTCAATGGAAGATCACACTTGTCATCAATCTACAAAATCAGACTGAGGTTATATGTGAATTCAAATATTAAAATTAGGTCGTTGTCCTTGTTTACAGTTCTTCGGCAATTCCTCATCTCGATTGAGTTCCCTCTTGGAACAACAGGCGTCGAGGAAACGTCGATTGGATATAGCTTTGGTTCAACAAGATAACCCATGGGCCCCAGACGACTCCATTCGTATGAATTCATTTCCACTTTTCCCGCATATCTCATGGGGGCATTCAGATCCGGTTTCACACCACATCCGCATAAAACATCACCATACAGAGTATGAGGATCGGAAACTTCAAAATAAGTCATTAGACAATCGATTTAAGTGATTTTTTTCCTTCGCATCAGTGACTGATATGTTTTCAAAATTTTAGTGGTCGAATATTTAAGAATATCGTTTTGTTCATATCTCAGATGGAATTCACTTGAAAATTTATTTGAATATTTCAATAATTTAAAATCTGCTAGGTAATATATTATCTAAATTAATTTTAAATAAAATACGAGAAAATGGCAATTGGAGAAAAATAAATGAAGGTGAGACATGAATGTGTGTGTATGTGGAAATAGTAATTCAAAAAACTACCAACATTCATAGACCAAATGCATGAATAATCGAGTGATGATTGCTGTAAGCCAGCATTAACGTGAATATCGTTTGATTCATGGGGCGTGTGTGGCCCGTTTAGCCACCTTGTTTTGAAATATCTCCTAGACGTATACACGATGTCATCATTGATAAATTATTTTATATTGTATACGTTTGAAGTAATACCGCTGAGTTATGGAACGTTGAATCAATTATCTAATCGTCAGGAAGTAAATTGTGATGAAAATGAGAACATTTTTTGTGAATTGCCGAGAGATTGGAAAAAAAAATCAAAGAACGTGCAATACAGATGGTGTCGCTCTAAAGATATCGCTGTCGTTCAACACCACCGGGAATAGAATGACGACGTCATTGCAATCCTCCATATACACAATGAGAGATGAACGCAGACGAGTGGACGGCAATAATTGTGGTGTCGTTGTTCTCGTCAATCAACAGTTGATAATATGATGGTAGAATAATTTTCGAGGTCATTATGACTGTGAAATCAACAATAGGTTTTGCTAGCTCCCCAAATAACCAGAACTTTGTGGATGAGGAACATTTTTTATTCATAAGAATATAAGAATAACATTTTTATCTTTCAGATCATTAAAATTTTCATGATTTACGATCATCTAGAATAAAGTTCTATTTCGATATTTCGGGAAAATGTATGTAATCATCGGATGTAAAATATAATGGAGACGTGGAGAAAAAAAAGAGCGAAATTTAATCCAAAAGCAAACCCTGTGACTAATCAAAAAGGGAAAAAGCAACTTTGATGTTGAGGCGACCACAGTCACTACGAACATGTTAGTTACTTTACTTCTTGTCTAATCCGTTCCGGGTATCGGCTATAAATGTAACGATGACTATCTGCATCAAGTGAGACGCGCAGACCAGGGCAAACGACCACTGTTCTTCAGATTTATCCACACAATGTAGTAATAAAATAAATTCGAACACAAATTCCAGTGACAGTGGTTTTGTGGGTTGAATTAATTTGAAGGATGTTGATTTGAAAGAAAGCGAGAAACAAATTGAGTAGAAAATGGAATTAATTCCGAGTGACTACGAATTTTCCATTGTATCTCACGTGTGTGTCATTATTTTCATTGGCCTGACTATTTCATACTTGATAATACGTCAGTCACTTGTGCTATTATTCACGAGATGATCCCACGAAAATAAGTGGAAAAATAACAAAAAACAAAATTTGACATACAAGCAATTTATCTTCGTTTGTTCGGTAGTAAGGAGAATTTTACTTTGATGTAAATCTTTTTTTCTTGTGATCAGAAATTTGCTTCGCATTAAATTGTCATACACAATGTCGTTGTCTTCATTCGCTAGAAGTAACATGAGACTGAGGTCGATGATTTTACAAGATTGACTAATGGAATTCTCAGAGATTAATCATGTTTCCATAAACCATATAGAGGATATGATGATTATTTTGCAGAAATTTTTGTTTCCAAGATCTCACAATAAAAGGTGTTGCTAGAGCACTTTGAATGATGAAAATTAATTGTCGATAATCCAGCAACGACCCATATCTGAAAAAAAAATTCTTTCAGTAAATTACATCAATCACTAAGGGAAATTATCAACAAATGGGCAGACGTCTCTTACTGAGACTAAACGGATTCAAAACCTTTATACCTACAGCACTTTTCCACTCTAATGAACCAGTAAGACATAATTGTCAATAGAAGAACACAAAAAAACTCTACATTGTCGCCGTCAAGCTTCTATTCGCAACGTGCTGGTTAAACACGACCAAACCTGATCTCTCTCTCTCTCTCCCTCTCTCACTCTCTCTCATCCTTACTCCCTCTCATTCGCTCTCACTTGTCCAAGTTGGAAGGACAGTAGTTTTAAAATAGGCCCCGGCACATGAGAAGTACACACGACGATGCCAATGTTAAAACGTTAAACGACTCGGCCACCGCTCTTTCTCTTCCTTGCGGCAGTCGTTGATCGTGGATCGTGCCCGCAGCAACCCTCTGCTTATTTTCGCACAGCTACATTCTCCACACATAATCGCCTCGACTTATTGATACACAATCGAATGATTTCAAATTTAATAAAAAGTGTCCATTGACAAAAATAAAAAGGAGAAAGTTGAGAAGAAGTATTATTTTTTGTTTTTCTGTCTTAAATTGTTCTGTCAGTGGTTGATTTTTGGCTTCAAAGTTTTTAGTTGTCACTATAACAATCTATAGTAATAAAATAGAAGTGGAAAATAGTGTGATCAACCGTAAGCCCTTTAAATACCAGTCATTAATTACTGAACTTGGCATGAACAACATTGAAGATCATTAACCGCTTAAATGTGTGACAGAAAATTATCGTGATGGTATTTCGAGTATATTATTGAGTGAACATTGGATATTGAGATCAATACCAAGTAAAAATTGCAATATTAAATATTGACTGTATGTATACGAGTATATTGGACTGTTGATTCAATAAATTGAATCTTTTATAACACCATCATACGTGATGGTATAAAGAAAGAGCTCATAGCAATTCTTGGCCGACTAATATCGTTTATTTTGGTAAGCCCCGCAATCGATCAGTTGATCGACTTCGCACAGCTCACGAAAGTGCTGGATGTTTATTTATCATCATTATACCGTTAAATCGATATTCACGTGGTGAGAAAAGAATTAATCTCTTCAAACGTGTATAAGTAGTTTAAGTTATACTGGTGTTCACAATCCACATAAAATCTTCAATTTGTGCATCTACAAACAACACTTGATATCATGAGGAATTTTTAAATTTCATTTCTATTTCATTTCAATCATTCCGCGGACAGGAAACAATAATTGTTAAGGTAGAAAATGAGACTTGTTTAATTGTGAAACAACGTGGGAATTAAATGCAAAGATACAGAAAAGTGACGAAATAATTATATCCTTATCAATAGTTCGAGTCGTAATTTAGTTATTGTCATAAAAATGTAAACTGCTGTGATATAAGAGAATAAAGTTAGTTGAATAAAATAACGTGCGTTAACGAATGTCTGGCGTCACGTGTACTACGCGTGAAGTACGTTTTGTGTCAACACCGTGGAAATCAACGCCCGAGCTTTCACCCATGGGAATTCAAACAACTGTCCAGTTCGTCGAGAAATACCACCATATTATCGGTGAGTTTGTATCAAAAATAAATTTCAAATAGTATACAATATCCAATATGAATAAAAATGGGAATCAACAAACAACAAATGGTGCACAGAGTGGAGAAAGAGAGAGAGAGAGGGCGAGTTTGATTAATTCCATAAGATTAATGTAAAAGAAAAGACAATATTTAAGCATCAATAAACTGTCAGAATTTATCAACACTCTTATAATATTCTGCACAGATTGGAACATTGTAATGAAAAAATAAGCGCGATAGTGCCAGGAATTATGACAGTTTTTCTTTCAACGTCGCCTCATTTTGAAATTGACAAATAGAAAATGTATATATTCTAGTTTTTAATAGTTGCAACATGGTCGACTATTAGTAAATAAAGTTTTTTCCACAAATATATATTTCATCTTCAATCATAATATTGATTATTATGACAATTATTAATGTTTCAATATTTCTATTGCCGAAATAATTTTGGTTTTCGTTAAAATTTATTACATTAAAACAAATGGCTAAGGCAATTTAATGAATTTATTCAAAATTCATCATATATTGTGTAGGTGTCAAATAATATATTTTTGCATGTAACATTTGTCCCTTCGAGCACGTAACAAAAAGCTAATAATACTTCTTTGTGAATCGATATATATATATATATATGATGTTACCGCTGCTGGGTGTAGTGGGTATGACTGACTGATACGTTTGAAAGGCAAATACAATGGAAAGCTCAATCGACAGTTTAAAACCGCGACGCGCACGCTAAGTAATCGGGGCGCGCGTGTATTTCAAGCCATTTCGTCACGGATTTTCCTGTTGAGCTCGAGTACACATCGAGCGAGACTGACGGCTGTACGATATATAATACATAGACCAGATCCATTTATATCAGTCCAATCAAATAAAAATAAAAATTTCTAGCTATCAGAACGAACAAAAATATAATTTTCTTTATTTTACTAATATCTCCCCTATCTACTTAATGAAGTTGAATCAATTGGATTATCAATGAACACACAATATTATTGAATGAATGAATTTTATGGATTGAAACAGCGTCGAATGCAAGCAAATTTTTTTCTCTCGAAAAATGATATTGGTTTTCTATTATATGGATTGTGGGACATTTCGAGAAAATACTGTGAAATTATACACAACACGGTTTGCGGATCATCGCGTCTCTCTTGTGCGCTGCCGCACGAGATCATGTACTGATCCATTTTCATGGATCAGTGCCAACTAATGCGATATGATTCACGTCTATGTATTGGTACAGCCACTCCGCATTTGCCCAATAAATAAATCCACACTTGCACGTTTGCACACACACACACACACACATATTTCAACTACTAACACGCACATGTGTGCGTGTCTCATGCGCATCAAACAGACGTTGCACCAACGAAAATTTCTCGAGTGACGTATTATATTAAGTTAACGCGTCACCGATGTGCTGCCACGAAATTTATAGTTATATACGTCTATAGTATGTAATGCCACATCAATACATTAAATAATATAATTTTTTGATAGTATTGAAGGACAATGAAATTCAGAAGATCAGTTCTCGTCTCAGAATTGTTTCTATAATTTTTCGATTATTTGTGCATATTTTTCGGATTCAGTACATTTAATTTAGTGGTTTCATAACACTCCTGATTGCAGACTTTGTCGGAATACTGGTTACAAACTTATTTTCGATGAATCCTGAAAAATTGCAAAACATAAGAAAAAAAAAACAACTAATTTTTTTCTCACATTTTATATTTTTCACCAAAATTTCATTCTTAACAATGGATTTGAGACAAATCTTTTGATAATAAAGTTTCAAATGAGTTTGTTTAAAATTCAATGAAAGTATATATGGACAATTGAACATAATTAATACTTTTTCAGCAGCAGGGTGAAACTTTTTATTCTCCATTAATGAATATGACTGTGCAAAACTGTTGCGACGCATGCCACCCTTGAATTACACAAACGTGTGAAACAGTCAATAACGCACAAATTCTATAAGTATTCTTACTTATATATTGAAGTTTTGAAAACGTCGCGTAAACGTTACCAATAATATAGTTCATACATCAGTGCGTCGCACACGTGAAACTCGTAAAATGAATATTTTCATATTTATAACACCAACAGAACAAAGTTTTCGTCTGACCAAATTTCAAGAGCCAATATTTATACGACTGATTGAAAAGAGTCATTTCTCCTCCCCAAAATTATTTGTACTGACAAAAAATGAAATAACGGAAAAATCATTGAATTGTGAATTCAAATAAACAATATGATTGTTCAGTTTTGAATTATTGGCACCTCTTTGTTTTCTGATCGTTATATAGTTCATAAGGAAAGGATATTTGGCAGCAGACTCGTTTTCGCGCAACTCGCTCCGAGCGAAAAAGATGGCGCGAGACCCCCAAACGGTTTGGCGTGCGCGCACCCATCATAGTCCATAAATAAGCATCGAATATATATATATATAAATATGTGTTGGTGCAGAGTGTTCCTAAATATTTACAATGATATAGCGATGTATTTTAATTTGTAACGATACGGTGATCATCAGACGATACATCGCGATTTATTATTAATGCCATATACCAATATAGATTAAGTATATAGGGTTGATATATACCTGCATTAGAACATATATCTCAGATGACTTTGTACGTTGTGTGTAAAGAGAAGCAACATAATATATAATTCGCAGCCAGTGCACTCGTGCGATGAAAGGCCAAAGGCCTTGGGGGAGGATCTCTTATTAGATCTTGGAACGAATTAGAATCTCAAGTGGGATGGATTATTCTCACACGGATTTTGCTATTATCTGTCACGTCGCTGTGTTAAAATAATTAATGCGATGCGGTTGAAATTATTTTCGTCTACTGCCTTCCAATTATTACATGATTTCGAATTTGTATAAATACACTACAGTATAATAAACATTTATTTAATTTTGAATGAGTGAAGTAATGTTGAAGATTTGAGATTGAAGTTATATAGTAAATTTATTGGACAGATAAGTGATCCTTGACTTTCATATAGATTAAAATTTGAACAACCGCGAAGACAAATTCTGCTTGCGGTCTGAGTCTTAAGGACAATAGTTTTTTTCAAGTTATCCATTGTTTCTTTCGCTGAAATTACTTAAACTTTAATGTACGGGATTATAAGCGTTCGCTGATCATTAAAATGGCGAAACAGCCGATATTGATTTGAAGATGGGAAATACATTTTCAATCACGGTACAATGTTATATAGGATGGGCGGAACAAATGAACAAATCAATCGAAGAGAAGGGCACCATTCAGAACATCATCATATTTCACAAAGTAACCAAATCAATTCATCAACACTATGTCAAACTCGCAAAGAGATAAATTCGATACATTATAGATTGTATACACGCAGTATTCGATCATCTAAAAAAAAAAAAAGAGATGATGACAAAAATAATTGAAGTGAAAATTTTGTTGGGAAAAGCGTGGAATTTGTGTTGCCATCTGGTGAGAATATAAGGAAAATGCATGTGCTTTATACCTTCGATCGACAGCGTCGGTCTTTTATATATTTGATAGTATAACCAGCAGCGGGGAGAAAGGATGTACATGCGTTCACATTATCATAAAACAATTATATACATATGTATCATAATCATGAGTAATTTCACTGAATAGTTTTACAAGGGCCAGATCAAAACATCGATTTTTCGTAACACACACACACACACACACATATATAAAGTGGCAAAATGCTTTGGCAACGACATTCGATAAACTACCAAGACGCAATAATACATGTATACCTGGCACAGATAAATGCAATGATGTTTATGATAAACAACTCTAAATATAAACTGAATTAAATATTTATAAAAAATTATGATAAACTGCATAGATGTGCCTTTATGATATTTATATTGTATCTCGCTTTTCTGCTTCATTTTTAAAAGTAAACTCTGTAAATATCAGTTCTGTTATTAATTTCTATTTTGCCACATTAGATTTGAAATGAATGAACGTATATGAATAAACTTTTGTGCCATGATCGGATATCGAACCCTATAAGCATTTGTTTGCCATTTCAATACGCTACTCACTGAGCAAAACCGAGCTCACCGAAAAAGCTGCAGTAAACGATACACCGTACGGTAGCGACACTCAGTGGCGATATAATTTTTTATTTCACTCCCACAACTTCGTACATCACAATCTTTGCACGCGCGAGTATTCTCCTCACGCTGAAATCATGTAGCGCGAAACAGAGGGGAGAAAATTGTGTATATAGTTCCACTCGTGCGCGGGGACCGAAAATTTTCGGCGCCGCACGACCGCACAACGTTGCGACCTTGCGGTATTTTCGCATCAACCAAAAATAAATTTCACGCAGTTTTATAACACATCCAACGGCCAGCGGCAACTGACGAGAGTGAAGTGGCTCACGCGTACGATAGCTACAACCAGACTGGTGGAAGAGAGAAAAGCCTTTATAGTTATGTCTGACGGATGTACACACAATGCAACACGTATATACACGAAAAAAATAAAAAATACTATTTCTATTAAATTGAGGATTTTGATTAAAAATTATTTGCCGTTTAGAGTAAAATAAATAACGATTTCCATTCGAATGATGAATCATAAATTTGTTTCGGGACAAAACATAATTTATGTCCCTGGTCAAATATATTTGTTTCAATACAAAATTGGAAAATTTCATTCTAATCACGTCTCAGCAACATATTATTTAAACTTGAATTAACACCGCGTTTTTTAAAATATTTTCATTCAGAGTGTACACTCCACATAATACTCAAATATGTACCTGTAGTATTGGCACCGTCTTCATTTGCCAAGGGATTAAAAGGAATTAAAGCATTCAATGTGTATGAGAAAATCCCATTCGTTTACTCTAATCTCAATATACACACGTGCCGGCATCGTCTTCCGCATTTAACACTCACTAATTCCCCAAACGTGTATATCTATATACATATACGTATATATATATATATATATGATATAAAGTGTATGTGTGCGAACGCGAGCGCTTTTGATCATGTGAGTTCTGATCGGAATCAACACAGGGGGTGGCCATCGTGGATATTTCTGGCGCAATTGTCCGTCGAAAAATAGACCAAGTTTCAAGTTGTACGAATTAAAAGCCACATCACTGGGACAATTCTGGTGACGAGAGTCTGTTCAGCCGCGTGCGTTTACGGCTCATTCCCGCGACCTCCTTCCATGTTAATTTTTTGTTGCCATTCGATTATTGTCGTACATTCAAATCATCCAATTTGCGCGGTATTTTTTCTCAAGATATATTTACGCTTGAAAAGAAGAAACATATATGAATATTCGAGGGATAGAAACACGTGGTTTCGCTGTTATACAAATATTCCAGTACTGTTGGTATTATATAGCTGTATTATCTATATATATATATACATAGGGTGTAGTCGTAACAGCCATTTATCCAATATTGCTACGTTTCGTAGAATTTTCATAGCTGTAAAGTGTTGCTGCTGTATGGACCCATTTGTAATGTCATTGACAATGAGAAATAATATTTTGATTGAATAACATCAGCCACAATTGCGTCATATAGAATTCACTACTTTGCATAATATATCTCATATACAAGAGCTCCTATGGAAGCAACCATTTCACCTCAATATCAATTTCCAAAACCATTATTGCACTTATCGCATTTCACATATTTATTGCATTCTCTGTATATTGAATATATATCAGCACTTCTGCCCCTTTCCTCAAATATTTCCAATGCTCGCTATTCATATTTTTCCCCATTACACAATTCTCTTTCACTATATTTGATAGATCTCATAGTCATATGACTTCCATACATTTGACGAGACAGCACCCACACCACATTGACAAAATCATTTTCATTACCAAACGTTTTGAAATGAAAAAACTAACGATAATATTCTGAATGAAAACCAGATATCTATTAAATATTCATCTCTGTATCTTGGTTTTATATACCTACATGTACATACTCACCGTAAAAAATTCAAACGTGACAGAGCAAAAAATTTATCATTGGATATTCTTTCCCCTGATTCTGTAGTAAATCCTTTAATTTCATGTGCTGTCACGAAAAAACGATTTATACAATGAAATATATTTGTTCTACGAGAAATCACGTATTTCACGTAAGTTCAACAATTCAATTTGGAAGCGACGATGAAGATCGTGGATCGACTGCTAAATTATAAATACAAAGACAAGGAGTAATTTTTATTCACAAATCAAGATTCACTTCATCTTGAGATTTATTTATATCCAAATTAATATATCAATTGCAGTGATAATGCCAGAGTTGATAGAAAGCTTAAACTTCTCACTGTGAGAATACTGCGTGATACAGCTTTTGTGTATTGATGAGGAAGTCCACCCCAATAATCAGCTTGGATTTGGAAAAAGGGCATAGGTTTATTTCCCTAGAGGATTTCTACTCTCACCAAAGACTCCTATCTGCGAAATGAAAATATCTTTGTGTTTTTTTTTTGTTTTTTGTTAATTTTTTTGTATCGCAAAAAATTTCGGGTACAATATTTATGCAGTGTTTTACGATTGATAAGGTCAAACGATTTCACATAGTAATTGTAAACAATACTCACGTAATCTGCTGGCTAAGAGCAGAAATTTGTATACATAATTTTCCATGAAATGTGTTTTTTGGCTCTGCTGGTTGGTGAGTTATTTAAAAAAGTTCTTGCAACGAACGTCAGACTGTATATACATGTACAGATGTACACACATATGCTTCGCAAGTTCGAAACACACTTTGTGATTCCCATAAACCACAAATTCATTTTAAACGTCATGCATATAAAATATTTCGCATATATTATCCACAAAATATTGTAACATTACGAAAACACTCAGACAATATGTAAACTGTTAAAGTATAAAACGAACACAAATGGAACAACATACAAAAATGATAACGAAAACAGGGAAAAAGATAATGAATAACTTTGTTATCACTGAACGAAAAAGAGGAAAGTACTTGGAAATTTTGCCCTGTAATAATATAAATAAAAGTGACATTGACCTTCAATGAATATTATAGTCACATAAAACTTCACATAAATGATTATGATGGCTCTGTCATAAATACTTTGGAGGGCATTCATGATTTTCCACGTTATATTTCATCTATAATTGCCATTAAAAAAATAACTATCACATTGGATGTTAAAAAAATTTTTTAACTCCCCATCATGAGAATGAATAAATACATAAAAAATTTATCACCCCAGTATAATGATGAGGAAGTTGATTAATCTCCCTTTTTTTTTCCATTACCTATATCTATTTCACTCTGTATATATCTATTGCTTCTCATGTACTCTAATAAACCGACGAGCTTACGCACAAGTTTCTCGTTAAGCACTTCAGCTACACCGAGAGACGCGTAATGTTCAGTTCGAAATAACTTTATGGACAATAGGGGGCTAGACGTTGATATATACACGCTCGGCATTTGATATTTTACTGTTGCACACGTCTGCCCAACTGCTACGTTTATATACATATATATATATATAGAGGTGTGATAACAACCATCTATTAAAAACTCCATGAAATTCTACAGGTAATATCTATGCTCTGGTATATAAACTATATACCAAACTACGTATATACTAAGATCAATGATTCCGTCTCTATTATTTCTTATAACAGTGTTCATTCAATCATAACTTATGCATATACAATACTGATGAGTGCATGTGGTATCTCGGTCACCCATTCAATTATTATTAAATTTAACATAATTGTCGGTTTTTCATTCAATTTTTCAAAATTATCAACATATCTCGGAGGATTAGAAGATATCCGAATCATTATGATTTAATGGAATGAAAATGTAGAAAAAAGTGAAATCGTGGACGATAAAAACAAATTATGAGACACGGAATCAAAAGGGTAGATAGATGGATACAAAAATTTTCTATGTTTAGCTCTGCGGCCATCGAGGTTCAAGTCGGGATATTTGTTGGGAGGATGGACGCCGTGTTGTCTGCCACTGTCCGAGACTTTTATCAGAGTGTCTACGTGAGGTTAAATGTTACGCCGAAAAATGTCACAAATTTTACGGGATATTGATTCTTCGTAGTTTTTACACATGTATTCTCCCTCGACAAAAACTCTCTAGATCAATGTCAATGAGTGCCTTGCAATTATCTAAAATTCAATATTTTTTCCCATTTTCGTTCTCATGAATGCGGCGAAATTCTGAAACAATGATCAATTTTTTCCAACAATTGTAGTTCAATTTTGTAGACCAAACCTATTCATTATTGAAGACCAATATTCAATAATAAAATTTATACCCTACATATAGTGTTTCCTATATACTGATTCAAATTAGAATAGAAAACAACGTAATAGATACATCAAGTTATTTTTAATGTATTAAGAATAACGATTTTATTTTTTTGATGTCAAGAACGTTGTGAATGAATATTATTCACGATTAACATAGTAACGAAACCAATTGAGTAATACACGCTCAAACGTATGTATTAACTACGTCATCAGTGACCCCAAGGGCTCAAGTTTACCATCTATATATACCGTATGGACGATTCCATTTGTGAACGAGCCTGATGAAATTTAGGCCGAGGCTTGGGTCGCGTGGCATTGCCAAAATAACACCAATATATATATATATATTTTTTCCGATTCACAAGCTTGTTCATTAATCAATTACTCCATCCCTCTTCCTCTCTCTCTCTCTCTCCCTCTAAAAATATATATGTATTTACATAAATAAGTATATTTATTTATTACACCATTATCTGCGAAACTTAATTTTTTTTGTGGACATTCGCGACCATAAATATATATGATTACTTACATAACTTCATTATCTGTAACATCTCTGTTTAGTTTATATCCATAATCGACTATAAATGCATCCATGATAATTAACATTGAGTGTTTACCTGATGTATAATCCAACAAAACTTTTAATGATAAAAAAGAGCTTGATTTGCAAATCATCTACTATTATATATTGCATACTTTATATTGCGTACCCTATATATGTGCAAACTGAAACAACACTAGTGAATGCATCATCAATATTAATTGTACAATTACCTGAAATCATTGTGTTACCAAGACACAAATGTGGGAATCAGCACAGATATATCAAAATCGCATGATCGTGTTGTCTCTTCAGAAATATTCTGCCATGATGAAAATTAGCTGCAAGACTTTTTTCACCATATTTATGATATCCGAAAACTGTTCAATTGTATCACTCACTGATTGATAGTGGATTTTTCCTATCATTGCCGCCAACATTCATCAATTCAGCATCTCCACTTCTCGTGATATAAATTCTTCGTCATTGCGGATGAGCTCGAAGTGTATGTAAAGAGCTAGGAAGAACGAGAAAGAGAAGCAATACAGCGTTGTTATGGATGATGACGAAGAAGACGAAACGACAACGACTATAGTAGTGGACCAGGGAAACTAAAAGCGGGATGAGGAATGAGAGGCGGTATCGAAACACTTTTAGACACACAGCGTCCACGTCGTCGCGACGCCCTGAGAGCAGTAGTCACGTACCTTGGGCAGCCTCCACCTTGCCGGTTCGCGAGAGTTGCAATTGGACTGGAAACGTATTTTTTTAATTGGTTTATTCACCTATTATATCTCTCGAAGGAATAAATTTTCATCTATTCACCATTGTATGTTCTGCAAAATACACCGGTGAAAAAAGAAAGAGAAGAAATCCGATGGGATGACAAAGTTCCTTTGAAAAAAAAAAATATATAGAGAGTGTTTTGCTGCATTGTTCAAAATGGAATTTGAAGTGAGTTCAGTTTCACAATGTACATCGTGATTACTTTTGAAATGTCAAGTTGTTGCGCAAAATGGTTTATAGATATGTGGAATATAATTTGAAAATTCGAAGAATCCGGAAGCAATTGTTGAGTGATGAACAGGATAAAATGTGTACATAAATTTATACGTAGACATAAACATATATTTATATGTAAGCCAAATGCAATTTTGCAATGGTGAAGAAATTTAACGTGAACGTTGAAAATTCAACGCCAACATTTGTCGATGATACAATTCTAAATTAAACCAACCAAGTTGGTGGTAGTCGAGATAAAAATTTTCAATCTCCAGAATTGTCCCGTGTCTCTCTCTCGCACTCTCCCACTCTCTCCCTCTTTATCTTCGTCATACACCCACTTGACTACACGGGAATCGCTTCGATGATAGGATCGGTGCCCGATACCAAAATAGAAAATTGAGGAATCACTTTGCTTAGGTCCCTCCTGCCACATCTTCATTATCAACATTATCAACATTATCATCATCATCATCACCATCATCACCATCATCACCATCATCACCATCATCACCATCATCATTATCATCGCAACGTTCAACCAAACACAATTACATGTAAAAAATATAAGCCTCAGTATTATTTTCCCATTTTTACGGTATTATTCTGGCTACTTTGATGATACTGCAAGTGAAAAAACGCTTCGTATTATGTGGTGTGTTAAATAACGAAAGATGGATGTATAAAACGTTTTCGTGCTTAAACACCTGGTATGTCGACGACGGTGGCAACTGTAGGTTGATAATAATACTTGATAAATCGTCGTGCAATAAGGACCGCGAAAGTGGTGCGCGTGGCAAAGACAGAGAGGGACGCCGTCATGGCGGAGCGTCCCGGCAGCGGCGGAATCGGCGGCAAACGACGTTCGCGTCGCGACAGCAGCGACGCCATCGGCTCGCATCGTGGAACACCGGCGTCCTCAAAAGAACGAAGAACAAAGCGCTCAAGCAATCCTATCAAAGAACGATGGCTATTGACAAGAAAAACATGGCGTTATATGGCAGACGCTGGACGTCGACTTATACCCGATGGCGCCCACAATCGTCACGAGGATATACCAAAAATCGAACAATATTTTCAGGAAGTATGTCAAAAGGAGCCGAAATTTTTGCTCCTAAGAAAGTCATCGTATCCAGGTAGTTTGGGCTTCCGTACGCATCGCTATCGGCGATTGGTCAAGGGAGGAAGTTGTCGGACAAAAGCAAGCTCCGCTGATGAAGCTGATGATCCGTCGAGGACTCAAGGTCCAAATATGATTTGTATGGCAACATCGGGTGGACGTTTTGACGTATTTAAAACGAGAAAGGACTGGTTTGTATCGAGTGGTAGTACACCGACGACACCTGTGGCGCGTCGACGTGCTCCCCAAGAGGATTCTGAGGCGAAAGCACTAGCAGACATGTTACAAAAATATTTAAATATGAAGGGTGAAACGTCATCATCGTCATCGTGCAAAAAAACGGAAACCAAGACAGGGAATAGTAGTAGTACTGCCAGTAGTTTACCTCAATCATTTGATTATCAGAGTTTGATTGAAAAATTGCAGCAACATCTCAATTTAATAATGGCGGAAGGAAAACCGAATTCGTCATGTCTTAATTCACGTAATTCAACAAACTCTAATGATGATACATCGCCGATGCTCCCATATCGTGGTGATTATGTTCACAAATCACTCGTTGAAACATTAAATCGTCATTATGCCAAATCATCAAATCGTGAACATGTGATTTCTGGTATTTTAACCGACAGAAAACTCTTGGAAAAATTGTACTTTGATTTACGATGCACGAGGGGTTTTAGAGGACCGAGGGCAACTGGTGCTTATACATCACCACCACATTGGTGGGGTAGTCCACGAAGTCGATTGAATCAACCGAAAGAAAATCGCGATGGTGATTGGTTGCCATCGAGACGTGAAGTTATATCACCACCGCCATTAATTGCAGTTCAGGGACCGAGCACTGATCGTGGATTCGTCGATGCGGTTGTTCAAACAGATCCATTAAATAGAGAAGTGCACGAAGCACTTTTAATTGAGAGAGAAAAAGACGACAGCAGTCAGAGAGATAGTAGTGGCAAAAGCTCACGACGACGAAGCAGTGTTGATCATGATGATGTTTCACCGTCAGTTAGTGATACAATCAAAAGATATCTGAGAATGGCGAGAAAAAAGTCCATTGATTTAGACAAATCGGATCGATTCAATAGGGTTAATTATGATCGTAATTTGAGAAATATTAAAGCTAAAGGTGAAATTACTAAACTCAGTGACGATGATGGAAATAGTAGAGGCTGTCAAACTGATGACAATTGGATTTATACTTATCGCGAAACGACTTTGACGTCGTCCGAAGCGGCTGATAATTTTTCGGATGCCGATACGACATCGCCAATTAGTCGCAATGCCAGTTCAAGAAGCAGCATTGACGCTGGTCTTGGTTCTGAAGAACCACCAAGTACACCTAAACATCACCAATCTTTCCTATCCCAACTCCTGCACGGTTCCAATACCCACAAGGATAAACCTCATTCAGCACCTGGTTCCCCAGCTCTCACATCATCAAATTCTTCAGGTGGCGCCGCGATGCAGAAAAGCAAGTCGTCCAGCAGCGTTGTACATCATGGAAGCCGGCTGGTTGCCAAAAAAATATGGCGATCGAGGAGCAAAAGCACGTCTAGAACTAATCAACCGTCAGTTTGGACGCCACAGGTGACATAATGTTTTTCTCTTTTACTTTTGTAACTTAAATAAGTCAAGTGGATAAAAACGAAATTCTTTCTTATGGTGAAACATCAAAACTAATCAATCATTATGTTGCCATTAGACAGATTGTTTTTTAGACAGATAAGTTTTTACAATATTCATCTTACGTATTTATTTATTTTTAATGCTTTTTTTTTTTTGCACCGTGCCCTTGAAATATTTGACTTTGGGTAAACAAGCAGATAGATATTTTTGCTCGCCACAACTCTGCGCGAGAGAAAAAAGTCAATATCAATGGATATTTTTGTGCTATGAAATTTTTTTTCCCCCTGTGAGAAATTCAAATATCTATTTTCATGTTATTTTTTTGACGATAAAAATTTTATAGAAATAATTTTTGGTGAACAGCCTCGATATTGAGTATTTATGCTAGTTATGGTGTAATGTAGAATACGAGATGTATATATACGATAACCAATTTAGGGCTGCGGAATTTTCGCTGGCGCCGCCCGAAATAGTCACAAGCACTCGCTTGCACGTTTAAATTTCGCAGATCGCGCGCGAACATTATATATACCACTCACATACTGACATATTTTCTCACGTTTCCCGTCATATAGTTGCATCAAAAGTATTTTGGCGCATGTCACAAATATTCAACTGGTGCTCTGCATACACATAAAATGAAACTACAAATATTTATTCATAAAGTGAAATAATTTGATCCGTAATACAACGTACATACTCTTTTATTTTTTTATTCTTTCACTCTCGTATTGTTTCATTTAGTTTTTACGTGAGGCACGTGCACAAAATGCAGACAATATAAATCGATTGCGTTGACATGTACTCTGAATTTTTTCTCCATTTTTTTACACAAAGTGTTCAACACGCCAGTCACGAAGTTTGCGATCACGTCGCGCGTTCGCCCTTCTTGCACTCCGTCACACAAGACGTATACAATTCTATAACAATCGCTCATTTATACTTATTCCTTCATCATGAAAAATTTCCACTCTCCACGTCAATTATATCTATATGACAAATTTTCTCTCTATACATTTCCTGCTTCTATTAAATGAAAATAAAAGACTCTTGCGTGTGATATACGCATACAAAGATTTTATATTCACTATGAGTTTTGTGTATTGAAGGGTAAATGCACGTGGGCTGGCACAGGTGGGCGTCGGGTTACTCTCCAAGATATACCTCTACGTGCGTTATCTGAAGTTGAGAGAAAAGTCCTATGTCGAGTGGCCGTAGCGAAACTTCAAGCTCTCAATTTGGGTGTTCACATCAGACCACCAACAGGTAAATTCATATTATTCCCAAACTATCATCTGCTTTACCCGAAAACACGAAATTCATCTTGTATTTTTGAATGACATATTTATTTTCAGAGTCTCTCGCCAGTGGTTCAGTGAGTAACAAACCAAAACGGAGAGCTTATTTACTGAAGAGAAAGGCACTCACCACCGGTTTTTTTGATAACAAGAGCAAAGATGACAAGGATAAGGGTAAGTCATTGTTGAAAAACTTTGATAATATCCGTTATTAACATAAATTATTATTGGAATAATGTGCTGACTATTTCTACTGATACTATGAGCTTTCCCCTCCTCTTTCTTCTATCGCTCTATTCCTTGTTCTCCTCTCCCTTCTCCTCCAGCTCTCTCTCCCTCTTCGTCTCTCGGTCGATCTGTATTTTATTTCACAACATGTCAAATTATATTAAATTGACTCTATTCTAAGTTTATTGATCTCTACTGTAATGCAGGAATGAATCAATCAATACCATGCTGTTTTACAACAATAATAGTAATCACGACATTTCCTCAAGGAATAATCAAATACGCAAAATTCTCATTAATAGATCTATCTATTCCGGAAGTAAGACGAAAAAGTTAAATTATGCAGGTCGTTGACCTAGTCAATAGGTTCTTATGATTGAAGACTTCTCGGGGACGAATTATCTATTTATCATAGTATCTATCTTGTCCTCTTACGGAATACCCACGGGTTGTATGGCAGAGGGAAAGGTTGAGCTTATTTCCGTGCTGGCAGCGCCGAATCGGTCTCTACGTACACGACAAATCGCCCAGCACTGTAGTCCAGCAATAGCCACCAATGACTATTTATAAATGTCTATGGTGAGAAATAGCGATTGCACTCTCTATCTTCATCTCGTACAAATAATCTAAAAATATTACACAACACGTATATGAATTAATATATATCAAGTTATTTTAATTAATGCATACAATTAATTGCATTACATCAAAGTTCCATTCCAAATGGAGTCATTCCAGTTTCAAATAAAATCATTCAATCATTAAATATCTGTTTGTTTTCGATGTGCGTATTACTTGTGTGAAATAAAATTATTTTTTTAACATAGCTCTGCACTTGACTTTTCAATTGTTATCCTCAATTAATCGCCTCGGTACTAATTGTTTACTCATGTCGCAGTTCTGTTTATCAAACGCTCGCCGAACTCGTGCGATATCTATATTCACTAAAGTTAATTTCTTGGAAAAACGAACAATATACGAAAAACGATAAACACAAATACATTGATCGGTTATGAGGGATTTTCGTAGAATAAAATCGGTCAGAATGGTATGAGACATTATTTCTTTGTCTAAGTATAGCGACGGGGTGGTCGCAGTGGCGGTTGCATATTTCCGTATATACTGGGTTTATTTGCAGTCGACGTGCCCGGGTGCGCACCCTCCAATTCTATTTCTCATTTCTCCTCCCGTTATTTTATCTTTTTTTTCGTCTTTCTTCGCTTTTTTTTTTTATTTCACCTATCATTTTCGCGGTAGGGAAAATAATTTGCGTTGACACTGCACGTCAATCAAGAAGAAAGTAAAAAATATCATTCGGTAAGAGGTCACTCACGCCATTACACCTATAAGCGAATATAATTTGGATTAAACAAATATTTTTATTTCAAGATAAGATTATGATAAACACTGCTGAAATTCGAACCGGACAATATTCTTAAATTTATTTCAAAAGTATGTAAAGTGAAGTTGTTCTTTCTATCTCGTTCTTTCCAGCTTCTCAATTTTTTACATTTCCCTCTATACAATCATGACTCCGAACTTTTGAATTATCTCAGGCGCAAAATCTAATTTTGTTACACCCCAAATGAATAAATTCTTTTACGTCAGTTGATTCCAAATATATCTTCAGTAGGCCGCGAAGAGGGAGAGCAAGAGAGAAGGAGAGATAATTAAAAAAAAATGATCGTCCTCTTTGTCACTTTCCGCATGCCATCCAGTCACTCGTGCATGTCATATACAAAACGATGAACAAATACATATATAATAAACATCGAATAACACTCACGTGTCTTCAAATGGCCCACATCGTGTTCTATAATCGTACATGCGGTATAGCAAGAGACAACGGGACTTTGAGTACCACGAGCATTTTCCATTTCGAAGTCCGCTATATATATGTCCGAACGTTTATTCACACCGTACGTAGAAAAACCTAATGGCATGTCAACATCTGTAACACGTGAGTGGATGAGTAGAGAAAATTCATGTATGAAGAGCAAAAAAAATAAATTCAAGTGGGAATTTACGGTTTCCATCGATTGCGGAGAGAGAATTTCTTTTCGGTTATGGTTATTGGATAAATATTGAATGAAAAGTCACTTGACATATACTGGGCTTGTCCCCACAAAGTTGAACAACATATTGATGTTTTTGCAGTGATTTAAGTGCTTTGTAAAAGACAAATTTACGCTCTTCATTTTGCTGACGTTTTACAAAAAAAAATCCGTATAATAAATGAAATGACGCGCATGGTGACGAATCGAAATGAACAGCATTTTTTTGGAGTGAAAAAAAACATTCAATTATTCGAACTATGTGATCAACCTATAGTCTTGTCGTATTTTTTTTTTAACTCTCACATCACCAAATAAAATGATAATGGTATGATAAAAATAAAATTAATTAAAAATATTATTCAAGTGAAGAAGAAAAATATTGAATATGTATTAAACACGCAGAGCATCACAATTTTGTAGAAAAATATGATAATCTACAGTGAATGATGTAAAAATCTGTGTATTTTCGAATTCGGTAGAATCTGCTGGTGGTCTAGTATTCGGAATTCCAATATCTCAATGCTTGGAGAATGACCGCCTGGCGAGAATTGCCACGGGCGAGACTGCTGACGTCGGCTGCTTATCTAGAAGCAGCAGACACGGCAGCAGGACGAGTTTCACGAGCCTCATTGAACCGCCCACTACTGCCGCATCAAAAACTGATGAGGTGAGCATGACATTTTCGGTTCCATATCGCCCTAATAATATCAACCATCTATATTCTCCACGACTAATCGATAATCAATATTTGATGTCAAAATATTTTCTACGTTCTTATCGTGTTATTTTGCGTTCTCGTCTTGTTTCTTTGTTTTTTTTTTCTTTCGCCTTATGTATCCATTTTCCACTTATTTTGGCAATGTGTATTATTCGATGTAAATGCCTGAGGAATATAGCAACCGGATCGCTGGTGTGGAATTCCGCTTGGAGCAACGGCGGCATGTTGGTGGCAGAGAATTCTCTCATACCATTTTGGCGAGAATTCCCCTGACATTTTGGGGATGGAATAATTCACTCATGCACCCTCTGATGATGTTGATTTCACTATCAACGTAGAGGCACTCTACCCCGCATCAAATTATTAATTGAGCAAACCTATATGTATACACACAGTTGATTACAGCAATGCTATTCTCATCAGTGACAGACAATCTCATCAATAAGAAAATAAATGATAATGAAATTGTGAAAAGAATTGTTTTCTGTAAATAATTCCACAAACACAGATTGAAAATAACGTCTAAATGGAAATAAACCGCTAATAGGAAAATGATTTAATGCAATTTGAATTGACGTGGAAAAAAAAACGATACGAATAGGCATGGAGATATATACAGATGCGCGTGTATATATCGTCATTGAAGTGTTTGCCGGCGATAAATAAAGGACACCGTGATGCAGCAACTACGTCACTCGCCCGACAAACGGAGACAGTATGTTGGCGTTGTGACGTCATAAATCGTCTAAACTTAAAATAGAAACAGGGCCACGAGTGTGCTAATTTTATCTTTGGGATTAATTAAGATTGCACATTTTGCAAGAGTTCCTTTATTTTGAATGTTAAATACACACGCGGTTGAATATTTACATGACGCGTTGACGAAACAAATATATAAAAAATAAACAAAGAATTGATGCATTTCTTTAGTTTGAAATTTATACATCATACAAAATCAGTAACCGAATTTATTTAAAGCCGTTTTGAATTCGCAATTTTTTATTGAACTTGACAAGTAAATTTTTAGATATTGGACAATTTTGCAGGGGGGATCGTGTGAATCGTTATCATCAAAAGGTGGTGTAATGACCAATAGTGATTCGGGTATGCTGGAATTGAGTGATAGCGGTGGAGGTGGACCGCCTGGTGAATGGGACGCTGTGCCAGGAATCATTCGACAATGTATCAGACACCTCGAGCTCAACGGATTAAGAACTTTGGGGATTTTTCGAGTTTCACCATCAAAAAAGCGGGTTAGACAGGTAACACACCATTGAATTTCAATATATCCTTCATTCATCTTCATTCTACCCCAAAAATTCAACATCACTATTTGTCTAGTTCATTTTGTATTTGTAAGCATTGTTAATAATTCTGATGACTGATTGGTTTATATATTTTCCGTTCAAGTTGCGGGAAGACTTTGATTGTGGTCGAGAAACAAAAATTGGACCCGACCAATGCCCACACGATGTAGCGACGCTGATGAAAGAATATTTTCGTGATTTACCTGATCCACTTTTATGCAGAAATTTGTATCAAGCCTTCGTTCATACCCAAAGTTAGTGAACTTAAGAAAATTAGATATGGAAGGAGAATATTGGCATGAAATGAATTATTTATCAAGAATGGTATTTGTTTCACCAGAAATCCGTAATAGGCGACTGCAACAAGAGGCACTCCAACATCTTATTCAATTGCTGCCGACACCCAATCGTGAAACACTCTGGGTGTTATTAAATTTTCTAACAGAAATCGCTGCCAATAGTGAGGACTTGAAAACCGAAAATGGCGAATGGTTGACAGGCAATAAAATGGATTTAACGAATCTAGCAACGGTAACAAGACAATTTTATTCGTTCCTACCTATTCCAGTCGACAGTATTTATAAATAAAAATAGATGATGGCACTTAATAGACATTGGAAATAATGATCTATATCATTCAGTAATGAGTCACATTAAAGAATTTTATTAATATTCCTATATTCTAAGGTATTTGCACCCAACATTCTTCACTGTGTAAAACCTGGACAAACAAGATCGGAGGTGTCAGCCGAACGCGCTGAGGAAAGAATAGATGTGATAAACGTGGTACGCGCATTACTTGAACATTCAGCGAGTCTGTTTATGATACCGGCTGCTCTACTCGATGAACTTTATCTCCACATGATGGATACCCACCCATCAGAGCTCGACCTTGCACTGTCACGGCGAGCGGAAGAGTGAGTTTATTCGCTTCATTCGTCATCCCTCATAATTCATTGAATTTTATCAAAAGAATGAAATTATATAAAAACCAAAAAACATTGACGATTGAAAAAAAAAAATTAAACGTTGCAGGCAATGTGTAGATGAGGTTGACCCATGTAGCGAAGGTGAAACACTTTCAGTGGAAGAGAGTATTCTATCAACGGCACAAACCGCAAAAAAAGTCTGGTCCAGAGAACAATGTCTCCATCAAATGGCCGGTATTGGAGGTGATATTGGACCGAAACCGCGACGGCCAAAGAGACCGGGAAGTAGGAGAAAAGAAGAAGGAAGGAGTAACAGTGTTGACAGTGGATCGAGCGAAGATCCCACGGATCCAAGGCGACGTTCATCGCCTATGATTATTACTGCGAGTCTCACAATACCTATGTCTGGTCCATTTACTTTGAATCTCGACGATCCAGACATTCCTTACATTGAGGAGCAGCCTAAACAGCCATTAGCACCGCCACGGAGGCAAAGACAACGTTCCATTTCCGGATGCAGCGAGGGTGAGTAATTTCCAGGAAAAGTTTTAGAGAAATTTTTTTTTCACATATTGGAAAATCTACGACTCTTGATAAGAACCACATTCTCCCAGTTGAAAAATACATTCTTGTCTCGAATTCACCATTCTGATGTTATGGTTCACGCCAAAAAAGGCAAAATTAAAGTTTTTTGGAAAACTCTCGTTTAGTATCTTATAACGTGGATAGTTTGTGGTACTCTTATATAATCTGTGGACCTCTTGTTCATAGTCAAACTGTTTGAAATAAATTGAGTTATTTACTTTGTCTCTCTTACGAATTCAACTAGGTGGTAGGCATGGAAGTGACAGCGCAGTAGGTTCATCAGCAACACTCTCTGGTGATCAACCACCAAGTTCACCCCCCTCATGGGCATCTTCACCACCTGCAAGCCCCGACAGTGCTGTAACTGCGGTCTCCTATATTCCGGATCAACAGGCGGTTCTGCAGAGGGTTTCATTCACAACATCAAGCGAAATACGACAAATATCACGGTCAATCAGTCAGGAAGGATCTAAAGCAACAATTTCACCGACTTATACGCCCAGTATTATGAGCATTGGTGGCGCTGTCTTAAGGTAACATCATGAAATAATCTATTTTTTTGCATAAATAATGAATGCGAGCATGAATAATTTACATTCCAAATCAACAAATATTTTTCCATTCTAGATCTAAAACAGCTGATATTGAAAGGATGCTACATATTTCCCGGCCAGAGAATTCAAGTCAAACTCAGCCGAAAAATACAATGATCATGACTACGGCCACCACCACGACAATTAGTGACAATAAAAAATATACAAAACGAAGATACACAGATTCTAGACATCAAACGCGTCATATCCCTGATGCAGAGAGTCTAGTGGGAAAATCATCGACGACAGCAACAATATCACACAGCGTCACAGCAATATCGAATTCTCAGGGACAACGTGGCAATGTGAATATTGCGACAACGCCAGTGTGGAAACGGCGAGAATTAATTTCATCGGCACCCAAACAACGACAAAATTACTTCTGAAGTTTGATGGAAATTGTGCCGAAACTATTGGACCACGGAGTGTGGCATAATAATGTAACTCGTATAACCGTCGTTGCACTCCCGTGATAATTGAAGATGGAGAGAAAAGTGTATGGCGTATTTTTGGAAAATTAAGAATGGCAAAAAAATAGATACAACAATGCACAAGTTTATAATGCTGATAACGTCCTCATGTCTCCTCCGGGTGAGGAGACACACATGCCATGGTCAATTGACAAAGAGTGATTAATGTCTCCTTATATTATTAAGTTTTTAACGTGTAAAATTGAATAAAATGAATACATTAATTTTTCTACAAAATTGTAAAGACACTTTTTTTCATATATTTCTTTCTTTATAGAGATATCCTAAGACATTTCTACTTTATAAAGGGTTCACTCTACTTTCCCATACACTTCTTTGTCTTTTCTCCCAGTGCCTCAATATGCCCACTCTTACCACTATCTATCGACAAAATGACATTAATGAAATCACAATTGCACATGGAAATTTGATAAATAACGTTTCATGAATATTTTAATAAAAAATAAAACTAATGAATGCTAAATATCAGTGAATGTACTAATGAGACCTGCTCTAATAATTTTTCAATGATTAAAAAGAAATAGTAAGCAAGGTACCGACAGCCATTTACTAACATAATTGAGGTTTTCGACTGTTATATATATAAAAGGCAACATGTTCGATAGAGTTTATATAACAAAAAAGACAGAAAAACAATATTTTCGCAGCAATAAAATTATCATTCGAATAAGTTCAAATCGACAATACAAAAAAAAAGAGACAATAAAATTGTCGAACGTTGTTCGTGGATACAATATATAAAACGTATACAACTCGCAGACACGATTCATCAATTTCGAACGTAGTGTATACGTCTAAAATAATTATAATTTGATATTGAGAGAATCACTCAAAAATATATATAAATATCTTTATCTCTGTTGCCGTTTGACGGCTATAGCTGCCTATTGAAGGCTGGACGGATACAATTCGATTTTCGTACTTGGTTAAAAATTGCAATATTTTCTTTCGTTTCACACTTTATGACGTTCATACTCTTGCACTCTATTTATTTTTTCATTCACTTTCGTGATCAGGTCGCAAGATGAGATTCGAGCATCTGACGCATGTGAACAATTATGTAAAGAGAAAATGCACGAGAACGCTACATGTATATATTCTACAATCTCCTCTATCACAACGCAATTTGATTAGTTTCACATCTATGCACTTTAAGACAGGTTTCGAACATCTATCTGCACTATCCCCATTAAACTTCAGTAGAATGAGTTTGAATCCGCACTTTTTTCTGCGATCCGTTTCTCGATAATGTTGGACTGTGCGTCGAGAATCCTGGATTCTGTATCCCCAAAGGTTTTGGCTTTTTCAATGAGCTTCTTAGAGGTGAAGCGGCGCTTCCAACACTTCCAGATGTTGCTACTGAAGCCATTGAACCGTTCCCGGCAGCTCCACCATACGGTTTCCCACTCGCATCAGTCATTGATATGGTACCACCTGAAAAAAAAAAAAAAAAAAACCCATCATTAGAAACTAAATGGCGATAGAAACTTATTCGTATCATTACTGATATATACGTCAATGTCAATATGTCTGGCAATGAAATTAGAATAATAGAGAGAATTTGAAGCGTGTGGTGAAGGGTATGCGGCCCTTCATCATCTGTGTTGTGTACCAACATATAAATATCCTGGAATACATAAGGTGCCACTGACAGCTTCTCTAAGTGCCTAGCAAGCTTGCTCATTGTTTCAGGTGTGCACGATGTAAATTCATACAGACACTGCAATTTACCGAACGACCATGCATTGGGTTGGGGAGAACTGATGTACACTGTATTATATATCTGCCAAGCACTATCACTATTTCATATGTACAGCAGCCACCAAGTTACCTCTAAACTTCCATGATGCAATCTTGAAAAATTACAGTGTGGTTCACCATGATTCGTATAACAATTTATTTTCATTTTTGAAATACAAGTGATATTCAATTGGAATGTGAAAAGAAAATTTTTTCGAATGTCGGAGCGGGCATATATATACATTGATAAAAAATCATCATGTTATTCTACCGTTAGTTGGATGACGATGTTCCCGATAGCCAGGATTATTGATTGTCGTTGAACGCATATCAGGCATTTCCCGCAGCTTCGTCGGATCACCGCCTCGTCTTGCATAAATGCCCTCATAAATGGACGACACGAGAACACCGAAATTAAGAACGATGGCGGCCAACTAGAATAAAAATGAAACAAAAAACATATAACAATGGGAAAATGCAAATTGACAATGGCAATATTCAGGGGTAGTCCACTAGACATTAAGAGAAATGAAGAAAGAAGGAAAAATGTGAGGTTCGTGGGCGAGAATAAAGGAAATTACTTCTATCTTATTTTCTCGAGGTCCCATCAACCGCTATCTTTCCTCGTCATCTTACACACGGGCGAATACCACTTCAATCTCTTTTCTTCTGGGTTGAGGACATGCACTTCAACACTATGTATTACCCACAATTATAAATATAACTAGGTATGCCAATAGTGACTCAATTTTATGACCAAGTGATGGAAAATAACGATCGAAAAATTAGAGAATGAAGATTCACTCTGATGTAAAAGATCTTCACTGTCGTTGTATAGCATTCCAATAATTATTGCATTTAGACAATGGTTTAACTAAGATACAATGTTCCAACTCTATCTACAATCCCCATACCTTTACTGGCTTCTGTCTTTGTCTATTTTGTTCCATGCGCACTTCATCCTTCGCATCCTTCAACAAACTCCGAGACGATTTTTTTGCGTTCATGACAACACCGTACATTTCACCAATTCAATTAAATGATGTAACAAAAAAATGATAATTCTATCGCGAAATTTATCACGACATATCACATTCTACATTGAAAGACAAACTGCGATTGAATTAATTTTAATAGAAAATGCAAGCCCGAAGCGTGCCAATGTCTCAGTTGCACGTCCCCCATACCAACTAATCGGAATTATGTACTAAACGGTGCGACACCTGCAAATCACGGACATCCGCCAGTGTTCCCAGGTGTAACCAATGAAACTTTGTAAAAGCCTTGAAGAATAAATCCCAACCACTGGCAGCCAACATTTCATACTGATCCATTTGTTATTCTTTTTTTTTCCCCATCTTAAAGTTGAGTGCCAGGTATTTACGACCTTATATCTAGGCCTAACGAACGATCCACGCGCCGGATATTACGTAAACTTCCTTCTCTTTATAATGTGCCAGTATTCATTTAAAAAAAAAATAAATTATGCAACTAGTAACTTCAGTAATGCAATAAAGTTATTGAAGGTGGAAATAAACGAAAAAAAAAAAGAAGAAATAATGCAAAAACATAAATGCCACGTTTTATATACTTCTGATGATTAAAAACATTTTCTTTAGATGATATCTCAGTAATTGTGTGTTCACTCACCGTATTATCTTATAATTTGCACAAGTGTCAATTTATTTTCGCAAATGTAATAATAATTCAGTTTAAAATACGACTTGATAATCGGGAACATAATTTTCACGCACAGTTAATTCATTGTATATTCCAATTTTTATGATTCCGTTTCATTTGTCTGCTTAACACTCATTGAAGTGTTAAAATTAATTTTTATTGTAATGTAAAAAAAAACTGTAATGAGGCCACGCAAGCATAATGATAACAGTGTCCGGCAAGAAAGTTTTTAATCTTCACCTCATTATGGATCGTCCACTAATTGTCCAAGTTAAGTTGGCTTAATGAAAGAAAAAAAATTCCTTAGAGGAAGTGTGTCTCCCTCGCTCTCTCTCTCTCTCTCTCACTCTCTCTTTCCCAACATTATAGATTATATCCAGTTCATGAAGATATAATGAAACAGAAGATTGTATGAAAGAGCGGAAATCATCTGAATGACAAAAAAGCATTCAATATCCCTATACACAGACTACAGAAGTGTGCGAATTTGTCTCATAAAAATAAATTTTTAATTAATAAATTCGAAATAAGAATGCCCACTTATACTTATAATCAATGTAACCATCAAGTGATAAACAATGCCTTTATACGATAAGAAGAACATTTGGAATGTGTTTGTTAACTAATGGATAATAATAATTTTTTCTATATTTTTTTTCAAATGTACCTGCATATAGAAGGCTTCCCCGCGACTGATAACAAAGCTGTTCGCCCGGTCATCAGTTTGCAGTGCAAACAGGCTTGCGGCAACGATAGACAGACAAGCTGCAATAAAAAATTATGGTAAAAAGATTAAAATCTGACAAGTGTGAATACAAGTGTTAGTCCATTAAAAAATTAGGAATCATTTATCACTATGTATATATGCTTCCTATCAATTTTTGGTCAATGTTCGGAACATATTGTAATTAGCGATGTGATAGAAGGTCTGTACTGTATCCAGAATGATAAGATGATGGTAATAGGAGCGCGCACAAAATTACAAAGCAAGAGATAAAGCTGCGAGGAAATCCGAACACCTCACACTCAATTTACTACAAAGCATGTAGACGTATATTTGAGTCATTATCACGTTCTAGAATTGTCATTCGACTCGGTTTCTAAGAGGAACTACTGGATTTACTTACTGAATGTAACAACGAGAAATAAGGGATAGAATCACAAAAATAAAAGCTAATAAACAAATAACCTAGGAAACTATTGGCTTACCCAGGCGGAAGTAATGAGATATCTATCTTTCTAGTTATTCAATATTACAGTTTTCTACTAGAGGCTTACGGTAAAATAATATATATGCCACTAAGCCACTGGATGTAATTTTTTTCTCCTTTGCTCCCCTCCTATTTTATCCCCAATATGTGTACATCATCATTAATTATATTCGTATGATTGATACGTCAGATCATATTAAATTTACTCTTCACATTCTCGGAATAATATGCTAGAATAAACTCACGATTTTTTATCATTATTTTTTCTTCAACATGTCTAATTAATTGCAATACCAGAGATGACTCAGCGACTATATTAATTCAATCTCACGCGAATGATCCAATATGCTTGCGGAATCGTTTTCCGTCATTTTTCCTACGCACAATTCGCCTCTCCCAATGAATTTTCTTTGATCAATATATTTCGCACTTCAGACCTCGAATGTTTTTATTGTATACAGTTAAAAATTGAAGTGCATGTTTGATTAATATAGACTTACTTGCTAGTGTGCCAAGTGCCACCTTGCCAATCAAGGCTGTACTATATGATACAACTACACGTTTTGCTGAAGAGGCCATAGCTAACTGAAGAACAGCCAGTATCACAAGAATTGCTAGAAGGGCTGATGCACATGCGGCTGCTATCCCAGCGACCCATACTGCCACTGAAAATGACTCCAATCCATTAACCTATGTACTTTAATTATTCATTTCATTTCACCTCATAATACATGTGAAGTTAATATTGAAAATTTTAATTCGTGACACAGTGAACTCACAGACTGGTTGAAACCTCGAGACACCTTGACCACATCGTTCACGATTATATAGAAAAATCTTGCATTGTCGCCAAGGACTAAAGTATCCACGTTCCGCCGCTGTTCCAGCTGTAAGAACAAATATTTCATCATGAATATCACCGTTTGATTCTTCTTCATTTCCAGAATCAATTACAAAATTACACGCAATATCATACAAGTCAATTCATACACAGTTAAAATGTTTCCATAAAATTCCAGCCAGAGTTTGTATGAAAAACAGTCCTAATATTTTTTGTGCAAAATTCCAATTCCAATATTTGTTTCAAGATAAATAAATCTTTGCATCAAAATTACATTAATCTTCATGCTAGATTGGTTGAATTTTATTTTGTATTTCAATACATTTTCTTCAATCATTTTTCGGAATTTCCACTGAATTACACTTTCAATCGTGTTCATCAGTTATTATAGTGTTGAGGTGACGTAAATTTAAGTTCGTCTGTTGAGCTTTCAACCACCACTCATGTCTATATTTATGCGAGACATCAAGATTGTTTATAGTGGGGTGAATCCGACAAGTCAACCTAAATATAGACGAAACACAGTCCACACACGTATTTTATGGATACGCATTTTTTATTCATTAATTTATTTATTCATAGATTTTTTTCTCTTTTTAATTCAAATTTATTCGATTAGGAACTTGATGGAATAAAGCGTCTGAGGGATATCGGCTAAGCGAACATAGTTAGAACGATAATTGGGAAATAGCCGATCGATTGGTTCGTTCCCAATTACTTTCAATCAGATTCGCAGCAAGACAGTGATCCATTCGACCGCCAATACACGTCTCGCCACAAATCGAATTGTACTCGCTTGACGTCATCAGTAAAATGATACCGGAAAGGTATGAAAGGTGGCAGCATATGTCCACTATAAAATTGTGATTCCACGATAATTTATATTTTTTTCTCACGCTAACATTTTTCCAAGTGCAAAAGGAATCCCGACATTATATAATTCGCTGTTATTTTTCCCCCTTCGTTTTCTTCCGTGTTTCTTTCATTTTCGAGTTTCTCAAAGTACAGAGAAATATCACGAGAAAATCGCTATATCAGATTTCACGGACATTTTCAAGTGTAATGAATTAACACTATTTGTAGGAAAAATTCCTATGATATTCGAACAAATCAATCGAATTGTTATCGATAAAGAAATTGGATTACAAACAAAAGTGTAGAGCGTTATTTTTAAAGTTAAGTGAAAAAACTATAAATATATATATGAATTTGGGCGAGGAAAAGTTCAATTTGACAACGACACTTCGAAACTTGCTTGATAAATTTGTTCCAAAGGTTCATGATCATCATCAAAAGGCCAAGGCGGATATGAGAAAGATTCAAAGTATTTCAATGCGCTAATCACAATGCAATTGCACTATAACATCTCATTTTACCTTTGACTTGAATATAAATTGCCATATTTACGACTTCTATATACAGTATATCCAAACACTGCATAGTTATCGATAACGCTTTGCGCACTCGATCTATGTGTGTACACGTGCTATACATAATCTTGACGTACATTGCGAAGTATATATAATGAACAAACAAACGTTATGCAATCTAGATGGAATTACAGCGAGCAATGAGACTCAGGACGAAACTTCAACTGAGAGAGATTACGTTTATTCCCTTCCCGTCTGATTTTCCATTCAAGTTTTAATAGCACTCCAATGCCCGAGCGGCGTGGAATACCAATACGTACACAATTGTTAGAGTTCACTGTTAGTAATCTTTTTATGTTTGTATTGTTAAATTGTTTCTTATCGAGTATCGTTTGTGATTAATATTTATATACACGATTTTTTGCTGTACGAAAGGTCAATAAACTATATATATAATGTGAATTTGAATTGCCTTGTTAATGTTAAGTTATACTCACCATTATTATTTTGTTATATTTATGATAGCAAGTGTTCAAAGTAACGCCTAATTGGGTGATGGTATTTATTTATACATCAATATTCAATTCTTAAGCCGTTTATATTATGTATTATATATTGCAGTTCAAAAATACCTCTCTGTTCTTCTGCAATGCTATTGAACCGCACATAATTATGAATAAATAATATTGAGAAATTCATGAATTTTATTTATATTTTCAATCCATCGTCCTGTAATGAAATAACATACGAGAAGTATTCCACTATTTATCTTTCTCGCGGAAATTATTGATAAGCAACTGTCAAGTAATTTCATTTTCAAATAAATATTAGTTTGGAAAACATTGTACCGGCGATTGGAATTTATTGCGGACTATTTGTTTGATAGTAGAACTAACATAAGACCATTTTTCTTTTCTTATTAGGGAATCATAAATTATTATACACTAGTCATATTTTGTAGATAAATCAGAAGATAACAGAAACGACAAGACGAAGAACGTCATCATTGGTTTTACAGGTGTAATTGATGAAAAAAAAAAAAAAAAGAAAAAAAAAGTGAAACCTCTTCACGCTTTAAGTAACCAACTGCACAAATATGTCGACAACCTTTATATTCATCAGAATACCATGAATATTCGTTTAGATATTTAATTTTGTCATGCACGAGGAAAAGAAATACAGTATATATTTCGTATAAAAATTAACTACAACATTAACCGATAAACCATAATTTTCTTCACGGCTTGTCGTCAGCTAGTGAACCAATTTTTTCGTGATTCCCTTACAATCGTTCACCGCACTCTATCACGATTCTTTCTCTCAATATCATTGATCGACCACAAAAGTTGTGTACAATTCACCCTAATATACGAGTACCATTTTATATCAAGACTATAAGAGGAGATGGAAACATTTAACTTCACGTTATAACTCTGATAATTCTATATTCCATCGACATAATTGGAATCGAAATATAATATTTATTATTCTGTATTAATTCAAATTCGAGTTATGTAACATTAATTAATGATTGATATCTTTAATTTTATATGTTAAATTACACTAGCTAAAATCTCAAAATTAATGGCTGAAATCCGGAATTAAAATCGCATAACCAGTATATATGATTCTCATTCGCCGTCCTCTGCAATTTTCCTCCACACATTGCTTCTCAACATATTCATATATGATTACCAGTTTCATTAAATATCCCTAGGCTATCCATTCAACAAGACTGTTTACCCGGCACTTGAACCTTTAGCACGTAGAAATAACGTGAATTTTGTATGGTGCATGACCCAGATGCTTATAAACATATATCGCACAACTGTTGCGATATTAAAACATATCTCTATGTACAATGTAATATATAATGTGTCCCGTTTAGTAACGCTATGAATTGAACGCCAACATTGTACAAGTTACAATGGTATTCTATTATGATGGAAAATATTACGATCTACTGAATACTCGAAATTATTTACAAATGGTTAGTTGAATAAAAGAGACGGAAAGATAGAACAACTAACTTTGATTCAAATAACTAAACTGAAAATATGCGGTTTTCCAATGTTTATTAATGAAATAACATTAGACCAAGGTTATAGGAGTATAATACTACGCGATGAAAAAAAAATATATACATATATATATAACGTTTAATACTATACATACTGGTTTCAAAATAAATGAAAGTGAACGACAAGGTCTTTCATTAGATTATATGGGGGAAAGCAGATACTATAGACCTTTACATACTTGTATGTATTACGACATTCACATCTATTCATAGGTGGAGATATAAATTTTAAAATACTATACGATATACGATAGTAATCGAGTTGCGGCGGTAAATGAGTTTCTCTTCCTCACTCTCTCATTTAGGTATTTGAAAAGATAACATGAAACAATTTTATGACAATGAATGGAAAAAAAAAAGATTTCTAAAAAAAATATAATTTTATTTAAGTGACATAGTATTTTCACTACAAATAACTTGAATGACAACCATGAATTCTTAACTATAATTAAATTTGTTCATTATCAAACAGCTCTGTACGGAATTTAAAATAATTATTCGATTTGATTTTAAATTTGTATATGGAATTCGGAATTATTATTTCACTGCAAGTGCCGAGATCGCCAAATATCAAATTTATTAGGCCAGTGAGATTACATGTATATACCAGTGATATATATATATATATATATTGCTTCACTGCAACACATTTTCTTACTTTAACAACAACCGTTTTTGCATCTCAAACATTAACACAACTTCGATTTTATCATTTATTTTCCTATCGAGCGGAACAACTTTTTCTGATCCCATTTATATTAATGAATTTTGTCTGGGGCGTTACTTTGCATTTAAACGCAGACGGCCATAGAATATTATACGATCAAGTAATACGAGTAAAGTGAAGAAAAAATGTTAACTCATAAAAATTATTAGCATCTCTATTGGATTACATGGATAAAACTTCGACGAAGTGTTGCGTATTTCAATTCCATGTTACGTCACATTGATACATACAAAGATTCGTCATAACCACAAAATAATTAATTATTGTGTAGAAGAAGAATATGATTGATAAAACCGAGAGTGTATATATGTCCGAGTGTTCTGTGGGTGAATGCGAATTTTTGTGTGGCTTCGATACAAAAGTAAAGGCGGACAGAGTGGACGCTGAGGTGAGGCGAGTACTTCCGGTGGGTACCACCCGGAACACGAAGTCACTGGAGCGTATATATATGGTTCGTCACTGGATATACCTTATAAAATATACATTGCAGCAAAATAAACGCTTTCGAAAATTTTCACGAGGAAAAATTACGTGAAATACTTCTGTCGGATGTATACGAGAGTGTGAATAAAACAGAATGTGATATTTTTCAATACTATATTTCTTTTCCAAGGTAAGTGAGAGAAAATTAACTTCGAGAGACCGACCAATCCAATTTGTTAGAGTGTTCAAATACGGTAGCATTTATTTTTCCCCTCAGTGTGACTAATAGCCCATCACCTTCACCAAAGCAAACAAGACGAAAAAAATTGTGCAATAAACTGAACCGTTTTCCCATAGTTCCAGATTTTTTTATCATTTCTATTTATTTTTTCCTCTATCAGGTGGTGATGAGACATATTGAATTGTGTCTTCACGGTTCTTGTAAACATTCATTTATAAATAAATGATAGCAAAATGGATTTGTCGTGACCACGGTCTTCTTTCCATACTATTTGAATTTATGATTCCATCCCAGTAACCAAAAAAATCTGTATCTCATTTGGATAAAAATCCAATCGTGATACTGATCAAAATATTGATTAAACAATATACAAATTAAAATGATTTTCAATAGCACAATTACACTTTGTATATATAATAGAATGCAATAAATAAATATTAAACTGAAGATGATAGTCATTGGGATGAAAGATATACAATGAGTTGACTGGAGTCTGCAACACAAAGCGTTCTAACGATTATCTGTTCTAATGGACCTGATCTATGTTAAACACGCGCTGCTATTATCGACACGACATCCTGGGCTGGAGTGCCACACAATGACAGGCGAATACCGCATGACACCAAATTCATACGACACGCAAGACATTCTCTGTACCAAATTCTCAACAACGCTCGCATGCTATCACTCACATTAAATATTATGAAATCAAACTATATTTCCGACTTTGTGCTAATTCAAATAATAATAAAATAATAGTCTGTTATCACAACGATCACAAGCAATATGAGGACATCAGTGAATCATGTTTCACAATCATCCAACATCATGATTTCCTTTAATGTAATTGTCATTACTGGTAAATTGCGAGAAATAAAATTAATAATACGGAAAAAAAGCAAACAAAAAATGAGAACAATTCTTTCTCCGAAATATTTTAATATTTAAATTGTAATCATTCCTTCCACACATGCCGGATATCTATATACATAACTGCTATACAATTCGACGATGAGCAAAACGAATAGCACTCTGTTGTTATCGCACTGGCTAATTTTTTTCTGCTTCGAAGGGTTATTTTTTTTTTTTCCTTCTGAATTTTCTCACGAAACCGTGAGAGACACCGCGGCAACCAGAGAACTGCATTGCACTATACCACTCACGGTAGATTTATTTTCCGGGGTTAATGTTATTATTATCGGCAAGAGAAGATGTATCCACATAAATATTACTTACACAATAAATACACAACAGAAAAAAAATGAAATAAAATAAATACATAATAATGAACGGACATAATTTGAAATAAAATCGCAAGTAAAGTAAGCTCCATGTATTATAATTAATTCTTCTCGATTAATTAGATTAAATGAAATAATAATAATTATAATAATAAAATTTAATCCGTAAAGGAAGTGAATGTAAAAGGTGTATCTTTCGCCTCAGGAGAATCTCCAGATAGAATAACGAATGAGGAGTAACTGGGACAATTTAGAATGAGATAAAGAGTCGAGACGTAACGGCCACCGTTATACCCAGCACTACATAAGAGTATAGAGTGAGGCCACTTTAATTACTGATGGAACACGCGGAGGCGTTTGAAGACAAAGAGAAAAAAAATAAATAAATAAAACTCGATAGCGTGTCGTAATTGCCATCCCCTGCAAATTTATGGCAGGCGTATATATGAATTCGTTGTATCTGAACAGTCAAAAACATTGAGAGAAAGACAAAGTGATATTTATTATGACATTAATATTTGACGTTTAACTTACAAATACAAAGGAGGAAACAAACAAGCAAAAACATAAAAACTAAAGGCTGAACAAAAATTGATTTCAATCCGAAATATTTTATTATTCCAAATGCAAATTGATGATTTAATCCAAATCAATGTTCATTCTTGATGTGGATGTATGGAAACTTTTAATTTATCCTCATTTCAATATGTAAATTGCATTACATCAATAGTCGATTAACGTCATGGCATAAATGCAAGAACTCATATCAAGCATCGAAACACATATCTTCTCGGTTGGAGAATCTTGTTAAAGCTTATATGTATCAGCCGTCGCAATAATTATCCCGCACGGCTGCCGCCGTTGGAATATATACATATATACACTGCTCGCTACCTATTATTGACCCCGACGCGCTTTGCCAAGCACCTCATTCGCTCGTCCGTGTCAGAAAAGTGTCTGTGGGAAATTCACAGAAGAAACATACATTGAGTCTCGTCGAGTAATCACGATGAAAATTCTTCCGTAGAAAAATCTCTACCAGTTTTACACGCAGTCAATGAATGAAAAGGAGAAGTTACAAATTGTCGATAATAAAATCCAGTTAAATTATATAGTCGTCTAATTCCTATATTTATCAGCAGAATAATTTTTTTTTTCGCAGCGCTAGACACAATAAAATAAATAATACATTATTTCATCCCATCAATTATTTTTTTTTTTCCTTTCGTATCATTACATATATTAAAAAACAAAAGATTTTTTCTCTTTTTTCCCAATTTAAATACACACATTACACTTTTCCCTCTCACTGTGTATACTCATCAAAACAATAGTAATAATAATATGATATGACTATAGCATTCCATGCGATGGAAATAAGAATGCATACAAAACATCTCACGTACGACACAATCGTTGATTTGCATGATAGTATGCTTGTGCTACTTGCAGAATCCGTTATGGATGACCAAGGAGAACATACCGGTATAAACATTAGTCCCAAACTTGGATAATCAAAATTCGGTATGTAGTGTTTGAGTGCATGGTATTAGGTTCATATTAAATTAGAATACACATATATTTTCATAAATCTCTATTTGAACATAGGCGTTTACGTATAATTGCTGCAATTAATCATATTCACTTATGGAATTGTTTTGGTCAACGACCATTCACATTTATCACTGCTTTGAATTCATTGCTAAGAAAACTTATGCCTCAAAAGTCAAATTATCAACAACCATTTCATAAACAGCTTGACGAGGAAAGATCAAATTAAATCTATGATCTACAATAGTGGAGAAAAATTACACTCGCGAACTTCCACAAGATTATTAGGTGTCTTCTGCTCTTTCTCCTGGTCTGCTATGATATTTTTATTGCCGCAATTGAACCACCATTAATAATGATGATCGAGATGTGCCTATAACTCCTATTTTCCTTGGCTTCTGCCACAAATTATTTTTATCCGTTCCTTACGAATGTAGACACATTATGTATAGAACGGAACGCCAGGTGGTATAGAAGTATAGTGTTTATGAGATCAGCAACAAAGGGTGTAGGAGTATATATATATATACAGTTTGAGGCCTGTACTATTCTGTCTGTATTATAAAGTACTTGTTCGAGCTCAGTTACAACAGGTATATACATATAAATGAATATATATCTGTATTTCCAAAAGGCCATTCAACTCTTGTGGACTGAACAACAACGTCGTCGACTTGTGGCCCTGTGATGTATACATATAGCGGTACCTACTCGCCATCATACTATCTCTCTCCCTATCTCACTCACACTATCGCTCCCTCGCTGTTTTTCTTATATTTTGCCTGGTAAGCATATAAATGTGAATCAACACACACGATAATATATACGTATGGTTTTGAATAATTGGACACTCGTGAGATTGCCAATGTAAGTCGAGACTGCTGGTGGATTTTCGATCAGCCACAATTATTTGTTTGTTCTTTTCATTCCACAATACTTATATAACAGTTTTTTTTTTTTTCATATTGAATGGTTCAATTTGTCGGATTTTATACGAAAATTTTCCTGACGCAAGTTGAAAATAAGACAAACAATAACAGCGGAACGAAGTCGCGGCAATTTTTTTATATTGTCTCTCGCATGAATTTACAGTTGACACTTTATTATTATTTGTGTACAATGAAGCGCACGTCTTCATGGAAATTACTTTTTTTTTATCGCTTTTTTTTATTACGTTTCGTGTCATTGTTTTTTCTGCTTTTCCTTCTCCCGTCTTTGCAATTAGAGTATTCTATTATTCTGTCAGCGAGAACCCCGTTAATTGTAGATACATAACTGAATATCTCGTAGCACCTGATCGTTGTGTCAACATATAACTATATATATATATATATATATATGCTGATGAAATTAGAGCAGAAGAAAGACCAAACACTTGACTTATACCTGAGACAACACCTGCGTCAGTTGTCGCGTTCCTGTAGCTTTATAATCCGATATGTATATATATATATATATCGGCGATACTTATCAGTTGACAATTGAATAATCCCTTAAAAACGTATACATTGACATTGCAATATAATTATTGATGTGTTGATTACATCTCTTTACAAAGTGTCAAACACAGTAATGAAATTTTCGAATATTCTCTATCTCGATAAATTTGTTCTTTTTCACAGTGTTATTTTGTGTCTCAAGTGATGACACACACACACTTTGCATTCGATTTAAAAGTCGGGTCACGTGGGTGTGTGAAAGTGCCCGCGAATAAACGTAAATTTTTGTCCATCATGTCATCGAACTTCTCGCTCACTGAGAACGATGAATATATACAACTATAATAAAAAAACAAAATTTTCGTGTGTAAAATAGATCTAACAACGACAATGGAGTAGATACATTATTGTACTATGGAATTTTATAAAAGGAACGAATTAATAATAATAATAATAATAATAATAAATATATATGCATAAAAACAGTGAATAATTCGAATCTAGATCATGGATATTGTGAGGTATTTACCTAGTGAAATGACAGTAGAGACAGAATATTACATATGTATGAATATCTATGGAGCGATCCCACAGGGAATTGTAACATTGTGAACTATTACTGGGGAAAAATAATATAGCATCTCCAATGGGAAATAAGCGAAGACGATCGTGGTAGAGTCAGACGGGGAATGGCGTCCACTCGACGGGACTTTATGTACTATGTCCTTGAATAAAACGGAAGAAAAACGAGAATAAAGGAGACGACGCAGGAAACGCAAGGGAATTAATTGACACGAAGTAAATAACAAGAATGGGGTCACGCACAAAAGTTAAAAGTGGGTCATGCGTCAAGCAAACGCTTCCACCGAAACGGTTCTTAATACACCTTTGTCATGGGACTCTTGTTGATAAAAATCACCGGCTCAACGTATACATGTAAAAAATGAAATGTTGATATATAAAATGTGGAAGAGCAGTGAAATGGTGGCGAAATTCTCTTTGTCCCAGTGAAATGTAGTAACGAAGAGATACAACAAAAATATACTTTTTGTAACGCCCGCACGCGTATATATTTTTTTTTACGCCAAAATGCTTTGTCATTTTTTTTTTAAACCACACACACGTGGCAAATTTTGTCAAGAGGCGGTTTTTCATATACGCCAACTCGTTTGTTATCGTTTGTATGGCATTGTTTGTTGTAGTTTTATTTCCTCACCGATTTATTTGTAATGAAAAGAAAAAAATGTTTAGACCACATGCATTTTTCATGCATTTCTCAGCCATATTTCCGACGAATTTGAATTAGCCTTACTCATACCATGTATGCTGAATAAAATATTATTTTACGGTGGCACAAAATTATGTTAAAAATCTATGGGCCATGAATTGAATAAAAAATCCTGTTGTATGACAAATAAATAATACATTTAAAAAATTTCATTGAACAATAACTCACCGTCAGGATTGGTGAAGTATCCCCACATAGGAGTTGCGGTCGCGGCAGATTGGAGTACAACAGCTAAGACACCAAGTATAAGCGCGCCCATAGCGCCGCGAGCAGCCAGTGCACGTTGTTCGCCCCGACGTGAATCGCTCGCGGTTGTAGCGATCCCGCGCACACCTTGACGGTTGCCTGTATCCGCCATTCTTCATACCGTTGTCCCCAATTATTGTCTTTTTTACTTTTCCCCAATACACAAAATCCGCAGCTGTATGTTCTAAGTCCTAGAGCTAGGACGACAAACAGCCGTAATACTAGATACTTTTGATTCAAAATAAATACTGTCCAAATGAGAATTGTCGAATGGATGTATCGATGTGTAGGATGGAGCTTTCTCTTCACTTTGTCGTCGTCAATGCCCACTCCGAGCAATCTTCAATTGAGAGCCGTTCAACTCAATGACTATTCATAACGAAATAGTTTTTTCCTCTTTTTTCGTTCCATTATCCATAGCTCTCATCGTGCATTATCATGCACCGCCGCAGGTTGAACGACCATAAAATGGTATTATTATTCTATTTACAGTAATTCGCTACGTATATTCGCTTTAGAGTATCTATTCATGTGCGTTTTTGTGGGTGTACACTTCCAAGCATAAAAAATCGACTATCATCAATAAATTCAATGTCACAATAATTACTGCGCCCAAATTTTCTTTTTATTCTTACGGCCCACCTTTCTCCTTGTATTCCTACCACGATTATGTATATATACCATATACAACTCCACTTTATCGTCAGAAAAATATATTTTTGTCATCAATCCAAAAATCTATTCGCCACAACCAATATTGCAATATTCTTCTTCTTCATTTATTACATGTTTTTTTGGTTTTCACCCCTTCTTGAGCCTTTTCAAATATCATCGAGTGGCCTATCTTTTTCTTTCTCTCTCTCCCTCTCTCCTTCTCTCTATTTCAGGACGTTGGTTAAACCGGTTTTTGCAAGTCGTGAAGAAGTGCTAAAAATAATTTCTCCCGCTTCCTCTTGCCTCTTTGCCCGGTTTAAACACTCTCCTCTCGTCTTCTTATGCTCGCACGTATCTTCCGGGAGTTATTTCTTCCTTTCCCCTCTGTCCATCATTTTCTCTCAATATGTATAAATATTAACAATCCCTGTGTATCCAACACCCCATTACTTCTGATTAATTTCCTTTATTTCTTTCAAATTTCCCATTTACAGATAGAAAGCTGATGTTATGTTCATAGGTTCATTGAATTTACTTGCCAAGAATCCTCTTACCCATAGAGAAACAAGGTTAGTTAATAAACACAATTAATAACATCAATGAATGTTATTTATTAATTTTTTTTACGTGTTTGTTCTCCACATTCGCTCTCTCAACAACGGCAACACGTAAATATACTTTACAACTTTGTTGTATTCCATATCACGTCTATCATTGTCCATAACAATTTCATCTCTCACCTCCCTTCAATTTATCCTTCTTGTTATGACGACATTATCCACTGAATCGCATTGTTACTTTTTTTGCGCCTCCTCTTTCATATCCCACATGCGTGTTGCTCTTCCGTTTCCTTTCGTACTCATTAATCTTTATTTTTTTTTTTTCTGCACCGCTTTATCGCCAACGTTGTGATTCCACAGACAACATGTATTGCGTCTATGTAGGTCGTTCAGGTGAGGTTAATCCTCATACAGTGAGAGCATACTCACACGGTATGTATCGATGCTCCCTCTTTTCCTCTCTCTCTCTCACCCGCTCAGTATTCTCAACCATTTTCTACCTTCTCTTTCTTTTTCTTCCTCCGCCGCTATCGCCGCCACCACCACCGCCTCCTCCACCTCCAGCTGCCGCCGTCGCCGCTTCTCTAATATACATATAAACTGTAGTACAGGTATGTTGTTCAAATATGTACAGTGTATGTACCCGGCTTGTTATCGATTAGCATTTTTTCTTCTCTCCCATTTCAACGAACAACTACATAATTCACTTCGCTACATCCATTTGATATTTTTCCAATTATACTAATCACTAATTCATTCTTTGGTTTACACTGACAACACAGTTATCACATGAACAACAATATTACGCATTTATGTAAAACAAAAACCGAAAAACTAAATACGAGTTCTCATTAAAATCATTCACCAGATTATATATTTATATATAAATGAATTTGTTGGTCCGTAATTTATTGATTAACTCAACACGAGACACACCCGAGTAGTGGTTGATACGGCAACATTAATGGATACATATTCTCGTTAACACCCATGCAAACACGACCGACGTGTACGAATACGAGATTTAATTTACCAACTGGTACCAATTCGAAATTTTTCACCGCTACATATAATTCCCGCGTATATACCCAATCTCAATTTCGATCGTAGCTATATCTGACAGTCCTCTGAACAAATTCAATATACATACATGATATTGAACACCGAGAACAATGGTTTATACATGAAAATTTGAAAATACTTTGATAACGGCAAATAAATCGATATGTGATCAAGAGGAACAAAACACTCATTTATTACGTTTTCGTATTTTTGGCGACGTGAATTCACAGTCGTGATAGTGAATACGTGATGTTTGTACCTGCGCGTACACAGGAGCTGCTGCTACACACAGTACTGTATAAACGCGTGTTCCCGAGTCTGCGCGTTGCGCCGCACTGAAGACACCAAAGAGTAAAGAGAGCTTCTATTCTGTGTTGGCGGTGGTGGTGGTGGTGGTGGTGGTGGCAGAACATAACCAACGATCCAACTTGAAGCCACCGCTTGTGTGTGACTTTCTTCCTCGCACACACCTTTGGCCATATAATGCGACTCTTCGAGCGTAATAGTATTCTCTCGCATGACACAGAGTAGTCAAGCATGCCTGATGCCGTATTGGATATCTCGTCAATCGATTTTTATATTATAATACATAATATATACAATCATTTCTTTCTGACAAATTTTTTTTTATTACACTATTCTCTACGTTCTATGTTTTTTTTCACTCCAATTCTAGGTAAGTGAATAGGTCGTGGATACATCAATCACAAACATTCAATTTGGATTTGGAGCTGCAACTTTGGATCAAATTATAATTGAATGACCACATTCAGAGCCAATCCAGACCTCGAAAAAAAAATAACACTATGAAGCTCCATATTTGAAATATTCTCATTTATCTTCTTTCAATAGCAGAAATTAAAAATGAAACCTGAATGACATTAAAATGATTAAAATCCATGTCTCTGAACATATAACTATATGATAGACAGGAACAACATCGTATTTTTACCCACTTCTCCTTTTTGTTTCGGTTTTTTTTTCTTTTTGGATACTTTAGCTCCGAACATAACCTCACCCTTTTCCAACTCGAGCTGACATCGATTAAATACAACGTCATTGTGAGTTATACTATCCGTCATACTATTGGGGAAAAATATGTTTTAACCCAACATACGTACCTCATACATTCATACATCATCTGCATGCACACATAAAACGAATGAACAATAAAAATGTCTCCAGCCTACGCGGTCCGATACCCCGTCTGTCAAACTTCGCTAGTCAATGTGCATCGCAACGCCATCTTTGATGACGTCATGATCTACAGATCGATACGGTGTTGTTGTGGCGGGAGAAGGCAAAAAGATAAAAAAAGCCACAGAATTATGTGAGTGCATGTGAGTATGTACATGCAATCGACACATGTTGGATGAAGGAGACAGAACTGAGTGTGTACAAATGCTTTGATCGCTTGGTTGGGCTAAACACATACATGTAGGTACAATGTCATGTATTTAATAAAATCATATATATATAAACATAACTAGTGTGTGTCATGAATAGAAGTATGTATATAACCGAAGGATGCGGGACAATTTTACGACGACGTATATCTCAAGGTTACACGCGTCCTCTCCTCTCTCGCATAACCGTTCTTACGCAACAAATACCTCAGCGTCTTCTGGTTGCAAGAAACTCATATACGCAAGTGCAAACACGCATATGATGATGCATGTCGTATGAAACTATATCCGTATGATACACCGACGCCGAAGATGACAACGACAACGACGATTGCGTTGATAATGCGAAGAAATAAATAGGAACAAAATGTAAAATGGAATGGGGCGACTGTAAATGTTCTGCCTGCAAACAAGGAATGAAGTTATATCGTTGTGTTGCATTACTATGCGTTCGTTTATTTATTATTATTACTATTTTTCTGTTCGACACAAGAAGGCTATACAGTTCATTGTGAGATGGATAAGTTCAATACTTACATATACAACCATGATATCTCGAGATCGAATTCGAGACAATTTATAAACAAATAAGTTCAGTGTTTAATTGTTAACATATGTTTTAATTATATTGCGTTACATTTTATCATTCGTATATTCATGTGTTAATTCATTCGTTTACATATTTATTAGTCCCACCTTTTTACACACATGCTGTAGAATATTGTGGAAGAAGTAATCACGAGATTGGTGTTAAAAATTTTTCATTCCTAAATTCATGCCCATTTTCTTATCGTAACAATCCTTATCCGGATTGTTAACGAATTGCACGTTTTTTCTTTGTCCAATTTAAACGTACGTTAGCTTTTAAATGTGACGGTCTGCAGGCATCATTTGTCTTTTTTTTCCCACAAAACATAACGATGCAATGTAGCGTTCTTACGCCGACGACTCTGTGCTGGATTTCATTACGATTACATCTACCGTCGCGTATTCATATATCAGAAATTATAAGCAATATTAATAATAAGAAGTATAGATATCAAAGATGAGTAGTGGGCATAATTTATTGTTTCCAAATTATATCAAATTTTAATTCGATGTATCAATATCAAAAATCAGGAGTATTTCAATTCCCATTAATATTTCAGACTTGAATTCGAACGAAACATAAGATTCAAAACCATTCACTTCACATCGTTCCCGTGAATGCACGGACCGAGAGCCCATGTTTTCTCCCTCCTCCTATTTATATGATTTACACACATACATATCTACCTACTTGTCCGCGAACTTTGTATATAACGTAAATACTTTCTTGAGGGGGTATACCCACCTGACCAATATTCGATGACTTATTCTCCAAGGTGGCGAAGAAAACAATATTATAAGCACCAATCGATGTAGGTAAATATACACATATTGAGTGACTGAACTGAAAGGTCAGTTCGTTTCATCATCATTTCATATGTCTAAATTCGACCAAATACCAACAAATGAACATATATGAATCCAAACTAACAAAATACTGTCTTTGCTGTTCCAATAAGATAATTTTCTTCATGACCCCGCTATTTCACGCTAGTGCTAACAAATATGAAGTGATCGAACTAAAAATGAATTGCCTATAAATTACTACGTATATAAGTTATGTAGCAGGACATAGAGACATTTCTTTAATGCATGCAAGACCAATAATGTGTCTCACATATCACGATAATCCTGATGGTATCAAACATTCTCACCTAGAAGTTTCTCATTCTCTTCAACAAACATCGTCATAACCCCAATGATATCTTAATTACTGCAAAAATTCAGTTGCTTCTACGTATACTTTTCAGATGATCACAAACAATTATTCTTTTATCATATTTATTCCTCACTGACATGACCTAAATCCCATAAATTAATTAAACCATGTCCAATTAATGGGCTCTAACATTTGTCAATGTGATACACCATCCAATGGGATAGTGAATTGAATATATCTTTGTTTTGGACATTGATTATTATAATTGCTACTCCAGAATGTGAATATTCCGATCAATTAGAGAGGAAGGTTTATCGGAAAACTCACTCAATTATACTTGATGTATGACGTCTACTCGTGACATCAGATTATTTACGACACACACACACATAGTAACCACATGGAAGTTAACGTAAGTCGACGCCATGGGGTTAACGTGGTTAACCTCGGGCAATGTTGGGAAGTACAACCATCGAGAGATAAAGCAGGAGAGAGAGCGTGCTAGAAGACACGAAAGAGGTAGACAGAGAGGAAGACGAGATCGAGATTGTCTTGAGCTATGTACCCGTTGCAACATTAGCCCCAGGACAACTCTTTGCACGAATGAGCACACGCAAACTCTCCGACTTCCTTCTTTCATTTGTACGAACCTATTTTAAACTGGAGGTGAAATTCCATTCTCATCATTAGCATATAGAGTTTCTTTTCATTATAATCCGCATTCGTTAGGCGAATTACCAAAATAATCCGTTGAATAAATTACTTTGTTTAAGTAGTTTTACTTTGAGATTTGGACCTGGCTTTTACCCAAACTTTTATATCAAATTTAGTCTAGAATCTATAATTGATTGCAGGATATGATGACGTACGCTATGAGTGCTCTATATAATTGTAACTTAATCGGAGGTACATTAATATAGTATTGTCGATTATTATCACGATGAAGTGGCATTTCGAATTGTTGAATCACGAATTATACTTGTATAAATTTAATATCATGTGATATGAGTGAATGGGAGACGGAGACATAAATAAATACATTGGGTATAAGTGCGGTGTTAAAATCAGTTCGAATCATTTTTATATATATATTTTGTTTTTTGATGAGACAGTATGACACACGTGTACATCCACCTTTCGGATACAATGTATAATAACATTTATATTAGTACAATAAAGAATCATTTATTTATGTATATTACTCATAAATGACAGATGTATAGGTACGTGTTACGATAGATATCGGAGAGGTATATATTTTATAGAGTTTTTCACTTATATATTTTTTTTTTTTCATATCATTTTAATGCTCAAGCTTCTGTCACCATTGATACAATATATATTTCCATATTCCATATCTTTTAACAATACTTCATACTCATACTTCGTTTATTTATGTTATATCAATCGTACACATATACATACATATGTTTATACGCAATTTTTTTTTATTTATTACCTTTCTTCAAATATTTATATATGAGAAATAATAAATGATTCATGCATCCTATTTTAGGCCATACGATTGAAGCATTCGGTTCCAAGCTTATCGCCTGAATTTATTGACGAATCTCGAGGTAACTTTATTTTCTTCTCTCTTGTTCGCTCGTGACTCGGTTATTCACATTTCATCCTTTTCCTACCTTTTCCTTAACGAATATCCCGTTTTATTTTATCGTCTGTCTCTCTTTCAATAATTCAATATATACATTGAGAAAGAACAATTTGATTGGCGAAGTGGCTGGAAATAACTCCAATCAAAAAGCCACTCTCAATGCGTGTTTCAAAAATTTAACCACGAAATGCTTCAACTTTGATTCAATGTATTAATTGTGAACTTTAACTCTTGATTTGGATTCTTGTCTATCTCATTATTTACTATTAATAATATAGTAAATTCAGTAATTCGTTTTTTTTATTCCGGAGCACACATCAGAGTTTGAATTTTGGGGAGAATGTGGATACCGAGTAACGAGCAACAGCTGCGAAAAATTGGCGAAACACATCGATGACAAATTAGTAAATATATAGATCAAGAAATATTTATTTATTTTTCTACCATAGTTCACATTATTTTTTTTTTTAATTTAGTGTTGAAGAGCAATTTATCTCCGCTGTAAGTATAATGCATTGGATAATATATATTGTATCGCGATAAACGCGGAATTTTTAATCCGTGAAATATGCCGTATGGGAAAAATGATTTTCGTTGTGGATTAAATATATATATATAAGGGAATTGAATATACACACATAAAAATATTTGAATATAACGAGATAACATATGTCATTGAGCTCTTGCAATACACAATAAATGAATGGAAAGTGAAAAGATAATACAAACAAATTGATTCATATAAAAATTGAAATGAAAATTCATTACATCATGTAAATGATATATGGGGCTCATGAACAGAGTCTTCATCTCGTGATACATATTTTTCCTGTCAGTATGGTATTAGTGATGAATAAAGAGAATATTGAGGTTGAATAGGTGGGACGTATATAGGAGAGATTAAAGTGACGAACAAAAGGGAGACCGTGGAAATGGCAATAACGTCAACAGGATCAAACTTAAGAGATGGAAAATCGTGAGCTAGTATTATTCCCAGAATTTCATTACTTTTTGGTGAGACAAAATTGTGTAGGAGTGAATGAGCCTGAAGACTTCGTGAACGTACGCCGGAATGTGCCATTGAATGTTTAGCCCCATTTTTGGAAGAGGCCCATACGTTGACAGCGACAATTGGAACCCCATAAATTGCATCGACATGACGAACTGTAGCAGCAATCATTTGGCCGATGATCGCAGTTTCCATCACGTCGAATACAGCCACGTCTAAACACATATACGTACGGAGAACGTCTACTCGAGATTAGGGAAATCAAGATAAAACACTTTGTCATCATGACAAACATATAGTAAAAGAATTTTTAATCATTTCCATTGTTGATTGTTTGGTAGTGTTATTTATACCATTAAACATACTTCTCATTGTAAGCTGTTCTGATAATTACAGTGCAATCACCGAGGATACCATGATGATATCAATTATGAGGGAATATCTGAGTTAAATTGTATGTTATTTCAATTATTTTTGTACCGAACCGATAAATTTCTCAGTTCTGCAAGTGATAAGTGTGTTCACCGATACGAACAAAGAATGAAAACTGTCTAAATATACCAGCCCACAATAAGATATACGTTTGATTATCATGCAAATATTTAAAATATATTCTTTCTTGTTTTTAAGATTCCAAATATCACGAACAACTGATGCAAATATTCATTTTGGATGGATAAAAACTCACTTTTGTTGTGCTGCACGCATCAAATCCTCCAATGTGTGATCGGAATAGTCCGAGGTATCAACTGGAATTCCTTCCATTTCTGTAATAAGAGGATACGAACGATCAAATGATGGGATTTAAATGTTACATCATGATGATTTAATTATCAACTATATGGAAAATATAATTGATTAAATATCGACAAAATTTCCCATTTCTAATTCTAATAATTAACCCAGGTATCTTTCATGATGCGAGATGATGAAATTTATACGTGTGTAGTGTTTTTGGCATTTCCTCGTGTCGTTATTTTACACCCACGTGCAATAGTAGATGATCATCGCTTTATCTACAGCCAAGGCCTGACTTCAGATACTACAAACGAAGTAACTGGGACATGGGTTGAAAATGAAAGCATTATTATAATTGTCACGTACGTATACTCTAATAGAATAAATCCTAACGCGATGCTTCATTGGTGTTACAGTTGAATATATATATAGAAGATTGGGGAAAATATTTATGTCAGAAAAAAAAAAGATAACTTGAACCTTCAGTCATATTAATTCACGGATTAGGCTTTTCCACTACTATTCTTCCATAATCCGATTGTATTGTGACTTGCTGTCACAAACTTTTGTGTCGGCACTATACAAAAGAAAGTGCCGTGAATCTTATCAATGATCGGAGACATTACTTGTACACTATTATCTAAAATGAGGTTTTGAAGAAGAAAAATATAACAAAAAATGTTTGTCATTAATTTTAGCTTTTTGGACTATAATTCCCAATTAATATACTAATGAGAGTTTTTTTTTCCTGCGTTCCTATCAGATATATATATGTATATATCTGGCATGATATAGATTTTCTTTCGTGAATATAATGCTCAGCCACGTTTATTAATTTGGGGGGGTCCAGATCCTATAACAGTTTGTTTATGTCTCTGTGCAAATATCTCATAGTTTGTATGTACTATTCATACGGATAAGAGAACATCGTAATAGGCAGTCGTTGCTGTTCATTCGCTCATACATGAATGTATAGGAATACAATAATTCCATCTCGATGATTCATGAGAAATTGCGATACACATGTATGTTGACAGAATAAAATTGGGTGTAATACCTTCGACACACCTTGCAATACATGTTGCTTTTTTTCCCCCATATTTTCCGTTGAAGTAATTTACTTCGTATTGACGTGTATAGAAAAAGTATGCTCCAATCTGTATTGGAACATACTCATATGCAGGTATACGAAAAAATAGAAAATTTCACTTCCTGCGCGTGACATATTGAAGAAGATTGAGCGCCGTATAAGAAGAAAAGTCATAATTACGTTATCGTTCTCCACAGTACATTCATATATACCTATACATATGAAGATACAAGTAATTCGTCAATCTATATGACCATCTATATGACAATCTATATCCAATGTTGTATATGAAGGAAGAATCCGAAATATAACATCATAATTGATCTTTCTTCCTACTTCTTGATACTGTTTCGATATCGTTCAAATTCAGATATTCGACTGCGAAATATGAAATACCAAAAAAAAAAAAAAAAAACATAATAACTTCTAAATATTATTAATATATAAATTAATGGGAAATATGATGTATAGCCTACGTAATGTAATAGCCGAACCATAAGATGGATGAGTAAATTCTTAATGACAACTTTCCCCAATAATCAGACGAAATTGTTGACGGAAGGTGCGTTGGAGGGGTAAAAGTCAATATAGAGACCCTTCTTTTTCCAGGCATTATACAATATTGATGCTGAAGAATAACAAGCCGAAATTTGATAGTTCAATTGACATATTACAATGAGATGATGACCGTCATTTTTGATCGTCCCCTTTCTCATTCATGCGAATATTTCCGTAGGTTTCACAAAGGTCATACAAAAATTTGAAGACGACAAATAACCCCATCTACATGGTTATCCCTCAGCAAATTTGATATTATGCAAATAAAAGCTGAAACGTAGAAGCGTATGCAAAATAGAAATATATTCACCCCTTTGATCACCGTTGTTTATAAATTTGTATCAATGCCAAAACGGAAGATGATAATGAATATGTAATTGAATTGATCAAAACAGCAATTACTGAAAATGATAAATATATTCAGACTCACATATTTTTTGTATATTTAATGTTCAAAGAAATTTTGAATATGTAAAAATATTTGATATCTTCTATCATGGTATTAAGTATATGAATACTATTCCACAGTGAAATGTCGATTACTTTTTATAACCTGTTTTGTGATATTTTTTTCCACCATAATTTATTTTCAAATATCTCGATGAAATTTTTGTGAAGCCATGAATAAATTAACGCGATTAGAAATTTCATGTGATGGAACACGCAATTTCATTTCCATGAAAATAACGCTTTCGAGTTCACTTTGGATGCTTCAATATTGAGATTGAGAGGCGAAAAAAGAGGCTACAGTGAATAGTCATTGACAATTAAATTATCAAATATAAAAACCAGCCATTATCAAACTATAATGACACATTCTGACCAATCAATTCCTTGCACAGAATCTAACAAGCATGAGTTTTGATTGCATCAGGAAAAAAAAATAATAAAACATGGCAATTAAAAATAATTGGATTAAATTTACGTGATTGGTTTTTCGTTTCATATAAATAAATATGGAATCAAATGATAAGGTTCATGATGTAATTGTGATCTGTATCAGAAATCCAATGACGCATACCGTCACATCCAGTACATGTATATATATATTGATACGTACGTATTGTATCGTGTATATATAAGAATGCTCCGATTCGATTCGCGCGAGTTGTATAATCGGAAATGTCAACTCAATCAGGCTTTTCATATTCGATTCTGTACGGCCGGATGTCCACTTATACGATTCTAGCACTCAACGTCGCCACTACCGTACACTAATTGGCGGATCAATTTATTAATATTGCGCGCTGAAAATTTTTCAATGCAATTTAGTTTTAATGATAATCATTAGTGAATATATACGTCATGTATTGCCACCTCAAATGACATGTAAAAATAATATTTAGCTCTTACGAATTTTCGAATGATGACAGTGAAACAGAATAGAAATCGTGTAAGAGGAAAATACATTGATATAATGGACAAATGAAGAATATTCATATGAATTCTAGATATTTTTGTTAGGTAAACATTGTTGGCGTATTCGGATAAATTTATCTGGAAAATATAACCATCATGTCTTAATATAACGGAAAAGAACAAAGTTATTGATTGAAATTTAAAAATTTCTCGAGTCCTAGCGAATACTTTTCAATTCAATTCACCTATGCATATATCAAGGATTTGTAGTTAAATCAATTAATTTCAATGAATCAATATGGGAAGAAAAACGAAAATGAATGAATGATCAGACGTGCAAATAGAGAACGAAAAGTATATTGATGAAAAAAATATATTTACCATTAAAATTAGTCGACTCATCGTCTTCAAAGTATGGCCCAGCACTGCTTCTCTCCGCCAGGACACACAGTATGAAGAGAAGCCCAAGAATACCAAATTTCAATGCCATTTTCAATATTTTCGGGAAGAGTATTGTTTGATTGTGAAAAAATTGGAAATAGTTTTTCTCCCCTTTATTCAATTTTTCTACCCAAACTGTCAATATAGTATTAACCGATACAATTTCTTTATTGTAACACTAAAAATCTTGAATATTCTTCCTTTCCCTTTTCTCTCTATTTCTCTATTGTTCTTGTTGAGTATGCAGGAGTAAAAAGAATAAGTCGTTACTGCGTGATCGCACGGGGTGCAAGTGAGTCACTGTCGAGATGACGACCCTTATATAGACGAGAGAGGCGTGGCCACACCGTCCAAAGGATAAGGGGGTGAGCGAGCAGGGAGCAAAGAGCGGGGGCGGACGCCCCAGACGTGATGTCAGGGGAGGCTGCGGGGGTGTTATGGCATCTCTGCCTCTGTATATACATACTACTATTGTAGAGCCGGAGGGGATGTAGGACGAAGTGCGTGCTAAACAACTGCTGAACACCGCAAGATGCGGAGAATGATATACGTGATTTATATATATATCCATTTTACACCCCTCGTCTCTAACACCCCCAGCAACTGGTTGCAATGCAACTGGTCTCTTTCCACGAGACTTCTTGCATTCACGTTCTCATTCTCATTGTGAGTTCATTACACTCAAGTATTTGTATATTTCCCTTTCAATTCGACGTGCACAATTTTCCATGCATCAAAATATTCAAATGAAATTGATGTTACATTGTCATATTACAGCATTGTTTCACGTCACACATCAACATAATTTAAATATATGTATAGAAGAAATGAAAAGTATGGTGAAAGTATTAAAAAATATTAATTCATGTACATTGAAATTTTGTTCACAATATATATTCCAATTGCAGATGTCTAACTGCGATAGTCCTATCTACCAGCAGATAGCTGCGATGGCTTGTTTCACGAGAGAAAACAGGGTAATTTCAGATAAAAGAGAAATGGAGTGAAATTGACATGAAACATTCGGGATAATGAAGTAGACAGCCATGGGTGCAAACTTGAAATATTGTTTTTATTATTCGCTGTCAATTGTCCCACGATTGGACCATGTAGATGCATGTGGCATTGAAATGTCGACGCAGACTGTGAAATTATTTTCGACGTGAGATAGAGGTGGGGGTATACTGATATATCAAGTTGGAATCACACAATTGAAACCATCTCCCAGTTTTGCTGTTGAATCCTCCGATCGAAAACATTTCGTGTTGTATAAGATCATGCAACAAGTTGTCTTGAGGTCACACGACAAAATTCCAATATCTTCATTCAGTTTTATTGTTTTTTTTCCTCTTTGTCATTTCGTATAATAATGTGGAGTTTGAAACCTTATAAAAAAATTCTTTCATACCTCGAATTATATTCACAAATAAATTCATGTATATGTATAGAATTTCTGCAGAAGTATTGCATCATGTGGTTTGAGTGCATCGTGGAAACTAATTAACTGTGTTCCATGAGGGTGAATAGAAGGCTTCAGGAGTTTTAATAACATTTCGATTGGACAAGTCTAGTAGATGGCGATATCGAGACACTCTTCTCATACATATACCTTCTGCTTCGGACTTTAGATTCTGTCAGGGTGTCATTTTTTTTTTTTTATGTACATGTATGCGGGTGCAATAAAGACAACCAAGAATATACGATCAAGCTATTCCACGTTGTTTTCCAATATTTATTGACTCGCCATCATGAAAATTAAGTGACTATCTTTCATAAAACATTGGCGGCAATATTCTTTCAATCTTTTAATCATGAATATTCATGCCACGTGAATGAGAATAAAAAAATATATATAAAAAATACGTCAAGGTATTCTCTCCAAGCTAGCCTCATATTGTGGCTGAATAATCATAAGAATTGATTTACTGTGACGAATATGGAGATACTATCCCCCACGAATGAACTCGAATGAAATTTGATGACGCTACATAATTGGCATTCATGGAGGTACAATTTCTGGTTTCGTTAAAGTCCTCTGGGTACAATGAATCACAGCGAAACTAACTCATCATTATGAAGCATGGATCAATAAAATTTTAACCTTACAAATGAATTCTTGAATTCATTGTTCCATTGGAAAAATAAATATCGAATTAATTGAACTATCATTGTCCGCATCCATTTAGTTACAATTTCTTTGCGGCAACGTTCATATCATTATATATATATATAATAGTGTATATATATTATATATAGTCTATTCACAATTGTTTAGAGTGAAGCTAACATATCCAAAGTATCGCACTTCAGACTTGCTGAAAGAGTAACCTACTAATCAACTTTTTCCCTCTTCTCATTATATGTACACAAAAGATTCCATTAAATTGTACAGTAATAGACCCAGCATTTGTGCGAATTCAAGTTGCGACAAATTTTATACAAGATGGCAACTGTACATCAGAGAAAATGAATGGAAAGGACAATGAACTTGAATTTTCAACATCGATACTATGCTAAATGCGCTAAGTGTCAGAAAATCCACTCAGATAACCAGCACGGAACCAATCTTAAGTTGTCTAATGAAAGAACGTCGGGGGGATTGTTGGATACATTGAATAACGAGAATGACATTAGAAAAGTGAGAATATACTTGAAAAATTGTGGTTATGTTGTGTTTTTTTCCAAACCTGGCTAAGTTATACGCTACTTTAAAAAACTTATGGGAATTTTGGTCGCTTGAAAAAATTAAATTTTCATAGTTTTTATGTAAAGAAATGACATTTGTTTAACGAAAATATTTTTGGTTTGAACGAAAGCGAGTCGAGAAAAGTCGAATCCACAGTGAAATGTGGATTTTTAACACACTGTGCAGTTTTTATATTTATAGTTTCCATATTTCATGCAGAACTTTCAGATATTTCTACATTACATCCATATTTGATAGAATTTTTTGGAGAAAAATAATATGGCAATCTAAAATCTTCTTAATAATTCCAATTACACTGGTCGAATGATATAATAGTAATAATCTTCATAAGGATATCGATGCAGAAACGGAAGTGAATACCGAGAAAGAGTTTGATGAACATTGCTACTCGTATCAATCTCGACCTTCTGCAACGAACAAGTATGAAGTCGGGAGAATAAATCGAAAGCCATCAATAAATAACATTCGAGATGCGTCTCATCGATGTCAAAGCATCAATCTTAATGACGAAGCGGAATATCATATGCCGCGAGATGCTGATATCACAAGCCCACTTGAAAAACTTAAAGAACTCCAAAAGCAGAGAGCTTCAACCGACAATTATTACTCCCGAGAAATACAAAAAATTATTGGCAAATATTTCATGACCACTTACGATCCAAATAAAAATCGCAGGAGTAAAAATGCCGGACACAATAGAAGTATCAAAACTGCCGGAACTGAAGTATATTTTGTATACTTCATAATTGTATGGAGAGTCTGGTGTAACTTTCTTTAAAATAAGTGATGAAGCTATCCAAATTATTACTTCATGCAGCTGCTAGACTACATGTCTTCATCAAATTATTTCCGTAGTTCATACATAAAAATTGTCTGCTTAAGAATTTTTTTGCACACTCGTCCAAGTATATTTACAGTAAATTTATATAGAAGTGAACAAAAATCATCTTGTTCCCAGAACTAGACGCCAGACTCTCGTGACATTTGATTATCCAACATTGTGAAAGTGAAAAACAATGATGTGTGTCGATTCGGTAATTATTTCAGGAATTAGAACAGTGTGGGGTGATGACGACAATCATTCGATTGGATTGTGGATGTGTGCAGAGAACGCGGAAGCCAATTTATACTCCATCCATTGCTGACGCACGCAGGACTCATTATTATCATTGCGCTGATGGTGATACGGATACTATCAATTCCAGGAGTCCGTTTTCTTCTCCAACGCGTTCTCCAGAGAAGTCAATATTATTTGAACATCCACCAGGGAAAAGTCACATAGAGACAACTGCTGGGTCAACTATGCCTCATACAATACCAAACTTGAATGAAACTGACATGCAACACTCGACATTGAAGTTTGATAATGCAAAATCACTGAGAGATGCATTTCATCGGAGAAGTGCTTTGTAATGTATATTTATTCGTACAGATGGTAAATGAAACAATGTTCTAATAATATTGAGAATATTTAACAAAAAATCAATGTTTCTAAATACGAAATAATTGACATACGTCTATAGCAACCTTCACATTAAATATCATTATGACAGTACAAAATTTTATCGTTCCATTATTACAAGAAAATTATGCGTCAATAAAATTGTGTAAAATATTCATATCAAATCCGGGAAAAAATAATATATAAATATTTTGAATGATGGCAGTGGATACGACAATTTTTCGAATTGGCTTGACTTTTTTTAATGCAATAATTTATTACATTCTTTATCGAATCGTCGTGTTTTTTATCGTCGCTGCAAAAGATGTAACGGTAAAATCTGTGAATAGTATATTCAAATGTGAATACACAAAAAGATCAATTGGAACACCAAGTGTCGAGCCAACGTTGCCCGATGAGTCATGTTAATTATTTTCTCTTCTACTCTTCATTTTTACAACGATTATGTCTACACCAACGAATACTTTCGTAACGACCAATCACAATGACTTCACATGGCCTTATACACGACCATTGATGATCGTACCGAGTCAACCACCCCAAAACTCCGGCGCCAACAATTATCTTCCGCGGCCTAATGCTGATGAATGTGAATGCAATTTTCACAGCTACGATACCGATTCTATCAGGTGAAAACCATAAACAATATATGGGGCATTGTTAGTTGATAAAAATGAACAAATTAAATGGTGCTCAGGTATAAAGAACTGATGCGTCAGGAATCTCAACTTCGCAATGACATCGTAAGAATTAACCATGAAATGACTGTGCTGTCGAGAATGTTGGAAAGTTCCTGCAAGCCTGAAGAACAAACAATGAAGAGTGTATATCAAATGGCTCATGAAAAATCAGGTTTCTTTTATATCTCGAAAGTATTGTTACAATCAATGAAGAGTTTTGTTCACTAGTAGCTATTTATAGGTGAACCGATAACACAGTACCGGTCATTGATGGCAGCAGTAGATTTACCGAGTGAAAACCCTATGAAGCCTGTTATTAGAGAGCTCCAGAACGGTCATCGGAATCCAAATAGGTTTCGATATAGTGCAAAAGAAACACCACATATTGAGCCTATCGAACCAATTAATTTAACAAGAGGTAGGGTCATGAATAATTATGCGATTGAATAGTTTCAATTGACCGTTTATTTTTTTGTTCCAGTGCCTGAAATGTTTTTTTCATGGACCGCACCATTCCTGGCACGATCTGAGTATATGGATACTATCGGTAAACTTGGAATGAGTAATGGGAAAAATCAGAAGCAATATCTTGAACCAATTCCGTCATCGAGAAGACGATGGGGTAATCGGGATCCCTGAGTTTATACACATTGTTGAATCATATGAATAGTACATATGCGGAATACGGAAGTATTAATGACGCATGTGAAAACAAATGCCGGATATTGGTGTAGGAAAACAATTTTTTTGTCAACAAATTTGTAACCTAGTTCCCGTTCTTCAATTTCGGCCGTGCAGTTAACTCACTCAAGAAAAAATGGCAAAAAATTTGACAAATATATTTAAATCAGAATATAACACTCATTATACCAAAAAATTGAGAAATAAAACATCAATGTAAGGACTATATCGCATATATGATGCGACAATGAAAATAAATCACTGAGAAAAGAAAAATTTATTTATTGAATTCTAGATTGATTCCTCTTGACTGCTATGCTCAGAGTGCAGATCAAGAGGGTCATCAAATCCATTCACATCGTGCTGCTTCACAGACTTTGTGTCATCCGAAATCACAATTATTAATTGAAAGTTTCATTCTGGATAAATTTCGATCCACGTATCAGATCAGTTTCCAAAAACCATGTAACGAATGATATTCCCTCCTTTATAGTTATAATTTAGTGTTTCATATGTCACGGAAAAAAATAAAAAACTTGTTTTTTCAAGTAAAAAATCGATCGAGGTTACATGAAGATGCGAGACAAAAAAAGACAAAAGAACATGACAGTGAATTTTCGAGATATTTGAATGATTTGTATCGCAAGCCACATGAGAAGAAAGTTTCGGCACCACCATCAACAGCTAAACGAGGTGAAAAAGTAGTTCGTAACTTTTTATTATCATTTATATCACCCATGATATGGTCTGCTGATAGTATATCTCAATATTATTAAATCAAAACTTACTATCTTGCAATCGAATTCTAGTTTTTGGATACATGAGTCCACCCCTTCACCGAATCCTATCCTGTTATCAAGACACAATTGGTCGCACTGGTGCCGATTTAATATTTGACGAAGCAGAATAAATGTCAATTGCATAACGAAGGACACAAAAGAAATTGACGCTCGAACTAAACGATCTACGACGAATGATTAATTGAAGCAAGTTGGAGAAAACCCACAATCAATCATACTCGACAATGATTGAAATTGATGAAGAAACGCGAGACTTCTTGACAATCAATAAAAGAGACTTTGGTGAAAAAGAAATTGGGAGGAGCAAAAAATTTATTACCCCACCTAATTATACATCACCGTACAATATAATCAACGGTCCGTATCGTAAACATCTTCATCATCCCACTGATAATAGAAATTTCTCAGATGAAAAAGAAACTGAAGATGTATCGCCATATTTGAGGAAAGTATGGGAATCTCACAGAATGAACTCACGATTAACATATAAATTATTCATTCATATTGTTATTTCAGATACGCCAACGATACATTCATTTAGAAAATGTTTTGCCAAAAGAGATTTCATATAAAGACATAATTAAACACGAGGAAAAATCGTTGAAGTCAGTTTATCAACTGGATTACTCAAAGGATTTGGGTAAAATCAATCACAATTTGCAGAATTAGTATATCCACATGGGATGAAAATTTATTTTAGATGATCATCCGTTAAATGAGGGAAATCAAATTAACAAAAACGCTCACCAAGTATCTCTGCCGGACAATTGGCCAATCCCAGAGACAATTTATAGTAAATCCTACAGATATGTTAGACGTCAGGAAATATTTGGGAATCAAGTAATACATAATCGGGAGGTTGGAAAATCCGGAAACTTGATGCCGAATTTGAAGCAGAGGGAACTTCTGCACGTCAAGTTGGTTTTCTGTTTCGCTTCTCGTAGCGAGAACTGTTCAACTCCTCAAATCTATATCCATGTCCCTCATTTAGAACGGGCTACTCGGAATATGCGAGTGTTATCGGAGCTGCCGGTAATAAATTACTCAAAAAAAAATGCAGCAAATAATTCCAATGGTATGGAAATTGACCCTTATCCTAAAAACGATTCCGGCAATTGTAAATATAAAATTCCAGCATTATAATTAATTTCAACAAGAAATCCAAAGTTTATTGATATAAAACTATTGTGTTTTGTATTTATACATATAATGTAATTCACAACTATCGAAGATGAAAAACTGTTTTTGAATTGGTTATCACTGAAAATATTCTGATAATACATCTCATTAAATCGGTATAAAAAAAACTGAATAAAATCTTACACAACATTTTGTGCATTTTTTACACTCTCCTTATGCTAATTCATTCGGTTATATCAATTTACACAACTTTTGCACTTCACTTGTTCACACCCCAAAATTCCTCTATTTATATTTCGTATCGTTAGTTTCTTCTTCAAATCATATTTATATTTACAGTGTAATGTCATTCAACGATCAATTTTCATTTCTTCTATGTTCATTCATCCTGAAATTATTTTAATTGTTCAAACCATCCTCCCGACAATATGTCCGATAATTCTCAAATGGATAAAATATTTATAGTGCAGTTACTATTATTGTAAGTACTGTGGACAAAAATAATTGTGCGTATCCTCATCAATCGAGTTCAGAAATCGTAAACGATTCACGTAGAGAACCTGTAAGCCGAATGATGAACAAAGATATTCATGAAATTGGTGGCAGAACCTTTGGAAGCCTAATTTAAGCTAATTGTACTTCGGAGCTTCTATATTGAGGAATGACTATACATTATTCGTTACGTTGTGAGCACAAGGTCTTTCAATAATATAATTCATGTACAGACCAATATTATCAACAGAGATTCAATAAAGACTTTGAAATCTATTTGCATTCAATGATCCTTGCTACATATAAAAAATTAATACACATTTCTTTCCTCTCCACATTCTTGACAATTTGATAGGATTCGATGTACAATGTCCTCGAATATTAGATTATATTTACACGAATTTTGTCACCACGGCGTAGTTCCAGCAATCTCACATCACTGACGTGTGCCAACTATTTTATATTTGTTCATAACTGCATGAAACGTTATACTATTCAGCGTCCATCTGACGTTACTATTCCTCCATCCGTGATCATTTCGGGTAATGAAGCACCAGTGCCCTTCAACAATCAAATGATTATATTGAGAAAATGTCGAATTCGTTTTACTGATAATTTATTGGTTCTGCATAGTGGCACACCACCTACTCACCTCAATGATTATTGTCGATGTCATGTTATCAGTATTATGATGTTGAACATTCACATTTGATGTTGGTAATGAGATGGCGCGTATGGTGTTTGTACTAGTGGACGTCGTCATGTGTTGCGCTAACATATTTGCATTCGCTCTATCAGAGCGAAAATAAAAAAAATTTTTAACGGACCAAGAATAACAATTGCGAATATGAAGTCTGATATTTTCATTATCAAATTTGCACATACCTTCGCTTCTTAACTTGGCCCGAGTGAAATCTCCCACCTTCACCACGAATCCTGTTCATGGCATGTCGATGTCTAGATTCATGTAGATATTTCTGAAAGACAAAAAAGTTTATTACAAACCCCCTGAATTAAATGACTCGAGTAGAAACTGAAGATCAAATCGAATATTTATAACATACTGGTCTCTCTTTAGGTATTTTACCCTCGGCTTCGAGTTTCGCACGTGCTTGTCGTCGTTTCAAAATACGCCTATACTGTTTGGCATTAACATAAAGTGGCTCTTCTTCCAAAAATTCGGCATTAGGTAATGCTACTCTTTGGAATTGTGCTTGTCCACTATTCCCAGGCACCATCTATCCAATAAGAAAAGAAAAACAATGATTGATTAAGATCACTTGTTTAGACACACTATTTCTACATTCTACTTTAACCACCATTGCATGCATTTTATCTTACTAATTCGTGGTGATAAAAATAACAGATGAAGCGGATCTAGTCATCAAGTAATGAGAGAATTTCTATCCGAAAAATGACGAATAAATCATTCTTGATGATTGGACATTGCAATATATTTGGATATAGTTCTGTTGTCCCCTCTAGACTGCATAATGTATACATGAAATAAACGAATAAAATAGACAACGCAAATATAATAACCATAACAATATTGCCGGCTTGCGAGGCTGCAGGTGTAGGACTTGACATCGGTTGAACTGGCGCTGCTGTTGTTGCTGATGTAGCACCTTGTGATGTTGTACCCGCTATTTGCATCAAGTTTCCATTTATATTTATAACTGAAAAGTGAAGCAAAATTCAAGAAATGCTCTGCGCATTACTTCCAATACAATTTGATATCATTTTACTGACAATTACCTGTTGGCTGTGCCTGTTGAACCTGGCCATCTAATTGGACAGGCTGATAAATATAAGTTTGCCCATCAGGCGTTTGAATAATTTGTGGTGTTTGTGGCTGCTGAATAACTAACTGTTGCCCTGCACCAGCTAATGACGACACAGGAATAACTTGCATTTGACCATTTGGCGCTGCGACCTGTATCGCCTGCGGCAGCATCATAGCTTGACCACCCTGTCCCATCTGAACAACTTGCATTGTACCACCAGCTCCGCCAACCATAACGGCTTGTCCTTCCGCAAGCTGATCCATCTCAACTCTGTACAATCTAATAAGGAAATCATTCAAAAACAATGATGTATTAGTAACTATAGAGAGTAGACCATTTATTGTTCAAATTTCGTATAAATTCAGGTTATGAATTCACACATACAGTCGACGGAACAGTTAGATATTAGGGTGTAGGTCAACATGTTCAAATTATCCACGAGTATACGGCATCAAAGAACGACGTGGCACAAACCCCACACACACAGCTGTGCATCAAGACGTTTTGATTTTTTTTTTATACAAAAATATATTCCACCAAACAAACATTTTATTTGTACTTGGAGAAATCTTGGACCTCGATTTTTGCAGTTTTCACAGACTTCCATAGAGCTATGTCACATGAAGAAAATTATAGTGGACAATGTGAGACAAATGGACGCGCAGCAACTCGACGCGACCGTGCTTCCGAAATAAACGTAACCCCTGACAAACATGGCCGTTGATGGGCATTTTATATATTTGATTCGGATAAGTAATAAAAATACAAATGAAGATGATATAAATGAACACAAAGCACAAACGCCAACGTGATCACGATGCCCGCGCTTAACGTACAAGTGTTCGATAATTTGTGGACTTACATTGGATATTTTCGTGAGCACTTTCCCAATGATTGGTCGGCGAATTGAGGACCAATGGTCGACGATAGCGAAACCTCGGCCCTTGTGTATTGGTGGCACTGAAGGGGAGACCTGCCAGTACGAATGGCAGACTGATGCAAGACCGGTCGATGCCCCTCTGTGATGCATACCTATGGCCAATAGCATAACGCTCCTTCCTCCTTTCCCCCTTGCACCATTATTGTATCATACCTAACCATTGCCAAGCCTTGACTAACTGGCGCCACTGGCGTTTCCCGCATTTTTTTTCGAATTACAGGCATGCAGACATTCTGTTTTTGGTGATTATCAATAACATATAGGATGGGGTAGTGAGAAGTTGGAATTCTAATAGATTGCTCATAATTAAAGTTTTTCTGTCGGGTCACATTGGTTCTCAAGTTCGTTGATAATAAAAATTCATCGTAAGTGCTTCGAAAATTAGGACAATAGCGTTGAAAAAAATGTATTGAAAGACAATGTCTGACGATACAATAAAGGAAACTTCGTTATATTGCAAAATTTTTATTTTGTTTAAGATTTTATAGTAACTCATTTGATTCACATTTAGTAGGTTTTTACGCCGTCGTCCAGAGTTGATATTTGATTATTATTTATTAAACTCCCTCAATAGTAATAGTATTTTCCGATATGGGTTAACGAAGAGGATCCGTACATGTTTTCATGAGAGAATTATATTATGAAATATTGTAATATTATTCATAACTCTCATAAACTCTCATAAACAAGAATACGTCCTGGTATTATTTGACTGTAATATGCAGCAACATAACCTCTTTAATTGGTGAATGCAATAACATGGGAAGAGATTGATGCTAGAAAACGATAGTTAAATTTGTTAATGAGTAAAATGTATTCGTTAGATTTATGAAAATCTTCAAGTCAAAATTCAAAACGATTGGTTCCATGGTGTAACGGTTAGCACTCTGGACTCTGAATCCAGCGATCCGAGTTCAAATCTCGGTGGGACCTTCTTGTTAATTTTTTTCCCCATTTATTATTTCACTATACGCCCAAAAACTCACGATATTCTTATTCACATCCCTAAAATACTTTTTAAACTAAAAATCAACAGACGACCTCTTTCAATAGAACTTTGTAATAGTTGTGTGCCTCATATTTTGGAATTTTTTAGTCCATTATCAAGATGATTTCAAGTTCAATCCTTCATATTAGATGTTTCACGACTTTCCTGACAATTTCAATACCGAACTATTGTCAGGAGGCCTCAACGATTCCTGTGATTGACACCTATTATTGAATAATCATATTTTCATAGATTCCGTACATACATCGCTTTTTTTGCACCGCGACTGCTTCTAACATATAGTTATTTGGAGAATCAATTCGAATGGACTTTAGCTGAATTTCTATTGCCAGTGATATTCGAAGAACCTGAAAATGCATCAATCAAAAATCACAGCAAAACATGTATTACTAGCATAAAAAATGGAAATATTAAATTGAAAAGAGTGTCAGCTTGGGTTAATGCTGTACTCCGAAGAATTGACACATCAACAATAACAATTTTTCAGATGGCAGCACCTATAACGCGCCCGTGTGTGCCTGTGTATTCATTCTCCTTATGCTTTGCTATTATAATCTGCGACGTCGTGCGCACAGCCACTCTCGTTCATCACAATCACACACAATTTTACACTGATATTATTACTAAGTGAGAAGACTTTAGTAATTAAATGCCGAACTACGAATAAACCGGAGCCGGACAAAAATAGGTTCTACCAGACAACTTGGCCGATGGGAACACAATCAGATTTACTCAATTGCGGTCATTTGATCCACAACTCACAGTGTTATTTTCACTTAAATTATATTTGTTCCCTCTTTGATAAATGTAATAGTACAACATATGTAAATAAAAAAAAAGAACAATGGCATGCCATCATCAATCAATAGTGAAAAGAGACGATGTGATTGATAACATCAAACAGGGGACCACTCTTATCACTGCCGAGCCATTCACATTTCTATTGAGTGCTGCATACAGAAGAGAACGTTGTGATTATTGTTTCAAAAGGTATACGTATGAAACATTTAATTCTATTTATTATGGTATATACATCCAAGCTCATTTATGATATAGTTTTATATTTATTTGATTTTCTATGAAGCTGTAAAGTTTCGAGATGCTCTGGATGCCAATATGTTTATTACTGCAGTCGAAATTGCCAAAAATTATCTTGGATCATACATAAAATTGAATGTCCAAATATTAAAGCAGTTCATCCAAGAATAGTACCTGATGCAGCTAGAATGATGGCGCGAATAATTATCAAATTGAATAATGGTGGTGAAAATGAGCGCGGATTTTATACGGCGACCGAATATCGTTCGTTCAATGATTTGATGTCACGTAAGTTGAAGAAAATATTATAGTTGATACATACAAGAAATAATACATATTCAATGGAAATTGCGTATTTCATTTTTTTTTATTTTTCCCAGACGTTTCTGAGATAAAAAATGATATGAAAAAAATGGAACATTTTACATCTCTGTGCATGGTGTTACATGAATTTTTGCCAAAAGACATACTGCTGAATACTAAAGAATTATTAGAAATTTTTGGACGTATGACAATAAATTCCTTTCATATATTGGACGGGGATATGACTAGTATAGGTGTTGGAATTTATCTGGGACCATCGATTATAGATCATAGTTGTAAACCAAATGCTATTGCAATTTTTGACGGTACCACAATAATAATAAAAACACTGTGTGATTTACCAACTCTTGATTGGTCTAAGGTAGAATTCGATACCCTTCTTTGTAAACAATCGAGAACATTTCTTGTCAAATTATTTATATGCAGTTATGGTATTTCATTATTCACAGATTTATGTGACGTACATTGATATATTGAAAGACAATGAAGCTCGTCGAGCTGAACTTCGAAAATCATATTACTTCTGGTGTGAGTGTCAGCTATGTAACGATATTTCAGAAATAATGGGAATAGCTGCTGCGTGTCAGAATAGAAATTGTACGAATCCGTGTTTGCCAACGGATTCATTTTGCAGTAAATGTGGTGAGAAGTTCCCGGATGATTTCAAAGAGCGCTTCGACGCAGTTTGCGAATTATCTAATTATAATTTAGACAGAATGGAACACATAGCCTGTATCCTTATTCTCAAACTTATTTAACCGATTAATATCAAATTCAATATAATATTTAATTCTGGATATACATATTTCACAATATTTCTTTCATAAAATTAAAGATAGATTTGGATGTGTGTAAAATGAACTTGATCAAGCAAGAAGGTTTGTTGCATCCTTTCAACTTTCTTGTTGTTCGAATGCTCGAATCAGCATTGGCAGCAACAATAGAGATTGACCATTGGGAGGAAGCTGAAGTATATGCATCAGAACTTATTCCGCGATATATGTAAGTTTCATTTCTATCTATTTTCTCAGACTTATTTCTTTGTTAGTTATTGATTACACAGTGAAGCTATTCATTCATTCTAGCTATTTTCATGGAGAAATACACCCAGTGACCGGGCAGATGTATTATTCATGGGCGAAAATTTTGTCATTGTTAAATGAAGGAAAAAAAGCGCTGGAAATTATCACGAAGGCTGCACAAATAATCAAATTAGTATTCGGTGAAAACCATACGAAAATGAGGGATGAAGTGAAGCCATTATCGGATCAGTTGATGGCAGAGTACCATACACGGAAGAATAGTCATTGAGTTGTTATTTCTTTCGTGTTCGTTTCGTTTTCCTCTGAATTTTTGTTATAATTTGATAATTTACATGTGATTAAAGCGGTAAAGACATTTCGCATGTGTAATAAACAAGTATTTTTATTATACGAATCAAAGTAGGTTGGATCAACAATTAATTTTTTCTTATGTAAAAAAACTTGACTTTATTAGATGAAACTATCTTTCGTTACATTTAAACTTTAGATATATCTATACAGATATCCATTCATTCAAAACTAGGCAAGAAATATCTACAATAGAACAGTGCCTGAGTGAGTAAAATAAATCTCAGAATTACATTCTCTTACCAGTCTTTAAAAACTTGGAGATGAAACATTGATGGATAAAAAAAAATGAACTAATATAAAACCGGAATTTACTTAAATATTATTCGTTGAAGCATTCAACACGTTCCGCCAGTTTGCTGTTGGTACACCTCAATGGTGTCACCTTCCTCCATCTCCAACGCTAAAGGTGTATCCGTTTCGTTAATAGGCTGGCCATCAAATCTAAATCTCACTAATGATATTGCCAATTTCTGCAATGATTAAAAACACATCATGCGACTTAATTTAATCATATCAACTTTGATTTTTAATTGAAGTTGATACATAAACAAATGATTTACCTCACGGTCGCAGTATGCCTTCATAAGTTTCTGTAAGGGTGTGTGTTTCTTTATTTTGAATTGTACCACTGTACTGTCTTGTCCCAATACTTTGAGATTTATATGCTCTGATTCACTCTTTGGCTCCTGAATAATAACACAGTATACACAAAAAAATATGAAGATCGCACTTCAAACGTGACAAACTGCCGAATTTGAGGTTACAATTACTTACTTTCTTCTCGTCCGCCATGATTCCAACGATTAATTGATATTCGCTTCTTGTGAATGTATATTATCTGTCTATTCCACTATGCCACCGACTTTTTCACTAATAAATATCAGTAAATATTTTTTAATATAAATCCCGCTCTTTGTGTGCTATCAAAAACTCACACATCTCTCTCGCTTTGTTTTCAACAAGCTGCCGTGTTCGGGCATTTGAGGGTTACCTTATGGCGCATCTTCATAATAGCATTAGAGCGAGCGCGTCGTATGTCATTTTTTTTTAAGACGTTTGCTCAAAATATTCAATCTTTGATAAATCAAATAATATTGAATTTTCACATACCAGCTGTTGAGCACACTACTTTATTTTGTGTACACGTTTAAATATATTGACAGTATCAAATATAATCTATTCAACATTTGCTTGAAGATGCGCGGCTGTGGCCATTGATGAGAATTGGCAGTTGAATCCCAAACGTTCTTGATCAAATCTATGGCACATTGTTCCGAATTTACAGTACATCGTGATTGTGTACAGTATTATGAGTCAATTCGACCACCCTTACATATTATTTCCGTGGACTTTACAAACAACCCATAGTGATTAGCCGCTGCCAGTCAATACATCGGAAAGAACCAACCGTTGCATTAGTTGCAAAAATTTGAGATAAGTTTCTGTATGGTCGCGCGTTCAATTATTCTTTGATCCCGCAATGCAATATATCGAATTGATCAATGCATGTTTCAGTTGAAATCCCCTATTAGGTTGTATACAATATTTTTGCACATACTGTTTTATATCATAATATTCATTATATATAATATATGGACCTAAAGATATTGAATCAGAGCATATACACGTGTACATATGAACTGCAAAATTGCGAATTATTTGATTCGATCCATCGTCAGTACGAAGAGGGTGAATCGAAGGTATAATACACAGGTTTAATATAGGGGCGTAATTTTACCAAAATCAAAAATGAATGACAAATATTCCAAGTAAACGCGTTAAACCGTGTGACAAAAGGATATATACTATTGTTGCGCGCTGCCAGCTTTACGTCTTGTATATTATCTTAGAGAAGGGGTAAAACAGAGAAATGAATATAATAGTGAGGCTTGTCATTAAATCTCAGAATTCTCATTGGTGAGCTTGAATTGTGGTAAGTGGTGGTCGGTAAATTCAGTTCGTGATGAAAACTTACCATTATCGGTTCAAAAAATTGAATATCAATTTTTTGGACCTAAAAACATGATGCATTTTACACTATCATTCCTCAAGTAGATTATACTTGTCATAAGAATTATAACAATAATAATAGCGTTGTATATCGACGCGTATCATGGTATCAGTTCCATTTTTAATTTAGAATAGTTTTCTGGGAAATTGTAATTTTAACAAGCCCTGAGCAGGCCGATGTAGGTTAACGCTTGCGCAGTTGAAAATTGTGTGTGTACGTGCCGGGATTTCAAGTTCCCCCACATCAAGGGAAACTTGGGAGTGGGGATTAATCCATCCAGTGTGAATACACTATATAGCACAGCATAGTATAATACATTCTGTTCTCCAATCCTTCATCAGTTGATTAATCGCACTGTGCGGAAAGTTATATTGCGCAGGCTTTTCGACTTTGTTAGTATAAAAATGAGATTGGTGTTTGCTTTAATATTCGTGAGTATTTATGTGGCTTAATACATATGGAGTATGTTATTAGGTGTTCTGGAGGTGAATATTAATGCGAATATTTGACGTAATAAGTATAAGTGAAATACATCTATTTCGATGATGCCCAAGCGCAAAAATGTGTGTGACTTCAAAAGCACTGTACATTGTTGAATAGAAGTTATTATTTAATGGATGGTGATTTATTTTGAGCAGTTGTAAAGTTTTCATATTATTATTATTATAATAAAAATGGAAGTAATCGAAATTGAATTACTAAAAATATATACTGTCAATAAGTACCATCCATTTTGTTTATGCGAGAAATAGCATGGCTCGTTCTGAAAACATGTATCAGTCGCCCCTAACTTCGTGTACCATTGATGGATGCGCGGCGCGCATGTGTTCAGTTACACATTTACTTCTTCAGTTTACGTGCACTCATTAACATGATGTACCATCGTCAAATAATTGCATCTTGCATTTTTAATATTCATCTTTGTTAATTTAAATGTGGAATGTGTCAATTCGAATTTCTATTTAACAAGGTACTTATATGAGTGCAACAAGGAAATTGCCAATAAAGTCATTGTTTGACGATACATTTAAGGATTTCGACAAGAAATATTTTATTCGCTTCTAATATTTCCCATTCAAATGTTCGAATATCACTGTTTATAGATGTTTAATTGGTTTTTCTCTTCTCATTGCAGATATCAACTGAAACAATACAATGGTGAATAACAGTTCAGGGGGGCCCCCCCGTATTCAGGTCTTTCGACCGACTTATGAAGAATTCAAAGATTTTTCAAAATACATTGAGTATATGGAAAGCCAAGGTGCACATAAAGCCGGATTGGCGAAAGTTATACCACCATCCGAATGGGTACCTCGAAAAGGTGGCTATGATGTTGAGAAGATGGATCTTACAATACCGGCGCCCATTTGTCAAGTTGTGACAGGGAAGCAGGGACTCTATCAACAGATAAATATACAAAAAAAATCAATGACAATAAAGGAATATGAGAAGTTGGCGAACTCTGATAGATATGCAACACCACGACACTTCGATTATGAAGACTTGGAGAGGAAATACTGGAAAAATATAACATACATTGCACCGATTTATGGCGCTGATGTATCGGGGTCACTCACAGATCCAGATGTTAAAGAATGGAATATTAATCATTTGGGAACTATTTTGGACTATGTTAATCAAGATTATGGTATATCAATTGACGGTGTAAACACGGCGTATCTTTATTTCGGAATGTGGAAAACAACATTTGCATGGCATACAGAAGATATGGATCTGTATTCGATTAATTATTTGCATTTTGGTGCACCAAAAACCTGGTATGCCATACCACCAGAACACGGTCGAAGATTGGAACGACTCGCTAATGGTTTTTTCCCCGGCAGTTATCAAAGTTGTCAAGCATTCCTTCGACATAAAATGTCATTGATTTCACCACAGATACTTCGACAATATTCAATACCATGCAATAAGGTAAGAATTCTCCCCATAATTATCGCAATTTTATGTATTTAATTTCATTCTCGTTTATCATCATGATTTATATATATTGTCGTTTTTAGATTACGCAAGAAGCTGGCGAAATTATGATCACATTTCCATATGGGTACCATGCTGGATTCAATCATGGTTTCAATTGTGCCGAGTCTACAAATTTTGCTGCACCTCGTTGGGTCGAGTATGGAAAAAGAGCGACGCAATGTACATGTAGCAAAGACATGGTCAAAATATCAATGGAAACGTTTGTGAGACGATTCCAGCCTCAACGGTAAGCAATCAACTTAATTTGCAGATGCGTAAATTGAAATATTTGAAGGAAGAGTTTTTATCCAAATGAAACCACGATACAGATATGACTTGTGGCTGCGTGGCGAAGATGTCGGCCCTCATCCAGAGGATCCAAGACAAACAGCTGCACCGATGCCTTCCCAAATGGACCTCCTTTGTAGCAATGAAAGCGGCGAGTTGCCGGAAAGTTATTTGAATGCGCCTAAGAATAAAAGACATACAATTCATCGGAAAAAAACAATCGCTGGCACGAATCCCGATGTTAATGTGAACGAGTTGGTTGATAACGCCGATATTCCGGCAGATGTGAAAAAAGTTTTGCGCGATCTTGAACTGGAAGAGGATCCGCCTGACGAACAGCAATTGGAAGTACTTGAAGATATTTGGTTGAAAGCTGGTGAATTGGAAGTAGACGATGCTTCTATGTTTGATGATGGATATAATAGAAAGAAAAATAAAAAGCGAAAAAAGAAGACTGTGAGCTCGGGAGACAAAGAACGTGTCGGATTGAAAATAAAAAAACCTGTGAAAGCCAGTACATCAGCTTCAAATACGTCGACGAACTCGGATCTGAAGCCGAAATACCTGGATATTATTGGGAATGCTGTACCGTGTTTAGTCATACCGAAATTACCAGATTTTGATAATTTGAGTGAAAAAATATCTGAGAATGAATCGAAAAAAGACAATGTTTCATTAAAATGGCGAGAAGTTCCTCCATCCGAACACTCCGAGACATCGGATGAGCCTTCGAAGAAGAAAAAGAAACATCATAAAAATGGTGATCCAAAGAAGCCAAGGAAATCTCATACGTGTAAGAAGAAACTGAAATATATAAGTCCAGTTCCCATATTTAATCCATCCGAGCCATTGGACGTATCCGATGCAGCAGTACAGCGAAAATTGATGGCTATGCCGAGTCTGTCATCTCAAAAAACGCATATAAAGAATGAACCATCTGCCAGTTACGATTTGATCTCCGCCAGTATTTTCACCGAAGATACTGGACCAAACACAAGCTCATCTGAAACAATCAACACCAGTAACGATAACTCGATGAATAATGATACAGTCCAAATCAAAATCGAATCACATATAACTCCTGACACATCAGAAGCTGAAATATATATAAATTCAAATACTGCATCAAGATTACAATCCACTGCAGATCCAATAATGTCAACCGTGAAAATAAAACTCGAAGATGATACGGAAATTATAAACACCAACAACACTATCTTACTCCCTACTAATATGGTAGATTTATCGAATGAAATGAAACCATTAGCTTTTATGGAAAACGAGGGCGCTGCAACAGCCATAATTGCAAAACCAATGACGAGTTATTCTACAAATGATATTATAAAAGCGCCTCGATTTAGTGTTCTCAAAAAATCTGTGGACATACGAGGGTTGAGAGCCGCGGTGACGCACCAAGATAACGATACACTCAAAGCAGCTGATAGTCTTTTAGTGCTGCAACAAAAATCGAGAACGATACAAGATCCAGCGACGCCTGGGACAAGTGTAATGATTGTAAACACTCCCATATTTTCCCCAAATATAAATAATGATGTGTCTGCATTTTTAGATACGAAAGAGTGGCAGGAAAAAATAGAACGTTTAAAAGTTATAAATACATCAATTTGCCCAGAAATTAACGACCCATCACAATCAACATTGAACGTTTCGCAAAACAATACTTCTATCCAAACTATGAGCAGCGATGGAACATTGACAAATCAATTGTTGACTCAGACGCAACAATCTAGCCATGCAAATGGGCCAAAAGTAGTGACACAAAGATTATGGCAGTTGTACCCCGGCGACTTACAGTCATTACAATCAATATCTTCTAATGCACCTGGTACTGCTCAACTTGTTCCAAATTCATTGTTAATTGCTTCGTCGAATAAAAATGGGTGTACTTCTTCTAAATCTTATGCTTTTAATAAAAAAACAAGCGCCAGAATGTCGCTCAATTCTTCAACATTGACACCTGTAAATGGGGCTACATCGCTATTGAAAATAGCCCCGCGTCTAACAACAAATGGGTTAGAACAAACTATCATACCTCAACCACTATATCAAGTTCCGGCATCTTCACAGTTGGCAATACAAGGTTCAACAGACCTGGTAACAGTCAAATCACCGTCAAAATCTACAGCCAAACGAACACCTCGCAAAAAAGCCCCAACGAAACTTCCGCATGCTATCGTAGAGAATCGAAACGATGAAATCGTGAAATTGGTTGAGCCAAAAATGTGTTCGATTGCGACTCAAGTAAATAATCTACCAACAAAGATAGTGAACGAGAGTGATACGCCAGAAATAGTAGAGAAAAATATCAAGGATTTAGTCAGGGGCACAAATATTGATGCTAATTTGACGGAACTAATGAAATCAAATACCGCAACTGTCGTAGATAACAGTCCGGCGGCAATAAAAGCACAAATGGTGTCGGATGGAACAAATAAATACCTCACAATGTCATGTTCAACTGTGAAGAAACCAACACCAAGAAAAACGCCTCGAAAATCGAAGGCGCCTAAATGTAAGAAAGTATTATCGGTTGTGGAGGAAGATGATCGACCGCCGCCAGTTCTCAGTATAGAACAAACTTTTCCCGCTCCGACTTATAATATGACAAAAGCAACAGCACCACCATCGGGGAGTGGTTTCGCTGGACAGATAATACCTGGCCACATTTCTGAGATGTTACACCCAAACTGTCCGGAGGTTGAGAAATTAATGTCTTTCAATGACTATTGGAGTGGTCAAACATCACATTGTGCAATTTGTGCGGCCTTTGCAACATCAAAAAATATTGGAAATCGCCAAATGCCACCAGATTGGAAGTATTGTAAGCCCACAGTTTTACCTGAAAGCTCACCGATTTGGGTATCATCAACATTATTTGCTGCTAATTCCAAAGAACAGGGTTCAACAAAAGACAATGATAAGCTCTTGTGTTGTCGTGATTGCCATGTAACAGTCCACGCCTCATGCTACGGTATCACAGTATTACCCACTGATTTGTCCAATTGGGCATGTGACAAATGTAAAAGTGGAATGATTCATGTTGTAAGTATATTTTCCAACACTCAACGGGTCAGTCATATATGATTATTATGATTACAATTGTTCGGCATTTTTCTATTTTCGTTTCAGACATGTTGTTTATGTCCAATGCGTGGGGGTGCACTAAAACGAACGAGCGACAGTCGATGGGTTCACATGCTTTGTGCACTTCTAATCACGGGCGTCCTATTTAAAGATCCCGTGAATAAAGATCCGATAAATGTCCTTGGCATAAGGACGGATATGCTGAATAAACAATGTTGCTGCTGTGGACAAAATAATGGTGTTTGTTTGAGATGTAATCTCTGTGGTGTCTTTTTCCACCCATACTGTGGTCTTGTCGCCGGCGCGACATTCATTATACCCGCATACAATTCGCAAGAGCTCCAGGTATATACAACATTTAATCGATTTATTGTATTCATGTTAAATTCATCAGAAACCAAGTGAAAAATAACGAAACGTATGAAATATTGATGTGGTTATTGATTATGGATCTGAATATTACAGGTAACTTGTCACAGTCATTTCAATAGGAAGGAAAATTTTCCGATTGTTCGACAAGGTGAAACTGTTTGGGCGAAACATCGGAATAAACGTTTTTACAAAGCAATGGTAGAATCTATCGATACACGCTATTTCTATATGGTGACATTCAGTGATGATAGTTTCAGTGATGATCTCTATCCTTCCGATATAACTGTGAGTTCATTTTCAATATTATTTATATCAATAATAATTTAACATTTTTTGTAACGGTACTATACTTTACTCAACCGTATAATTTTTTTATAGAATTTTAGTGGACGAATTCCTGCTGTCGGTGCGGCTGTTAAAGTAAAGTGGACCGATGGTGAGATTTATGATGGGATTTTCGAAGGCACTAATCCTCTCGTCATGTACACGGTAAGAGGATACGCACTCATCAGTTTTCTTGTATCTTCTATGATGGATTTGCCTGGTATTTGAAATTCATATGTTTCGTTTGCTTTTTTTCTGCAGGTAATTTTTGATGATGGTTCACAACTTGCGGTGAAACGTAGCGAAATTTACGGTTTGCAAGAAGACCTACCGAAAAGAGTGCGTTCGCGCTTGGTGAGTTTAGCATTGAAATAAAAAAAAAGCAAAGTTCAAGCGAACCCGGAAAACTTGTTTTTTAAGCCAAAATACCCGTTATATCCTCATCCGCACTTTTTTTTTCTGTTTGTCGTTAACTAATTAATTTTTCCTTCTTATGTTGGTTCTTCCGCCCTGTTTACTTTACCAAAGTCCACTGCGACTGAAATGCAACATCGATATCACCTTTATGGCGTTGAAAGTGAACCCGTCTTACAACGGAAAGTCAAGCAGATAAAAAAAAAAAAGAAAGACGTAATTGAAAATTGAGAGTGTGATTTAGAGAGTGGAGATTCACACACGAATGATTTAATTAAATGCTGTAAATAATTGTAAGTTTTACATAAATATAACAAAAACATGAATATATAATAAGTATATCCACTGTGCGGTCCTGCAATGGGATTCATGTTTCAATAATTTGACTTTGGGCTTTGAATCGAGTTAGAACAAAATTTATATTTAAAATCTATTTAATTACATTTAAAACCGCTAAATTTCCATTTATTTCATCATAATAATCATCATACACATAGAACATATGTACACTGAAAAGTCTGCGATTACAAACTGGAATCGACACAAATTGTAGTTAATAATGAATGAAGAAACTCTATATCATCTCCGTTAAGGTTTCTGTATTATACATGTCTAATTAAGTGTCTGTTTGTTGACTAATGTACTGGATCACTGCGAGCACACGAGTTTATGCATCACAATTGAATTTACAGAGTTGGAAGCAGTACAGGAAAATTCATCATCTCAAACTTCGTAGATGCACTATTGTAAAAAAGAATCTAAGATAATTCCACTATTATGTACCATCATTGTCAAAAAAGAAACAAAATTAGAAAATTAATTGATAATTGTATTGTGACTGGATAATAACTATCCAAATTATCACGCTAATTCTAAATGTAAAGGATGAAACAGTAAATAATAGTCGAACACTGTGTTTTTGCGTATATATATTTATTGTATGGCAAAATACATTTATTCACTCATAAGTACATATTCCGGCCATCGTTAATGCATAAGTCAAAATAAATACAGGCTAATCTTTTTCGGCAAAGAAAAAAGTAATTATACAGATTAAAAGTTGGAAGTATGGTACTAAATTGCAATGAAGTATGTATGTATATTACACTCGTGTTAATCGAGTGGACATACTATCAAGTATCAGAGTGTAAGTATGTATATACCTTAGTATAAATATAAATATGAAGAAGGATCTAAGGTAGTTTGAGCCTTTAACGAGAGACGGGAGAAAAATCTCATTTTTTGATACGAAATTCCGCATACCAATATTAAGAAAAAAGATTCGTACCGTGATCCGAGGTGTTGTTTTTAATCACAATTGATTAATTCTTCTATTAATTTAATGATGATACTAGTGTACAAAATAACAATGTGCCCCTAATTCACCATTAAGATTCTCAGGATTCACAAATCATTTTTACTTATTGATTGAACAATAAGTAAAAATGATTTGTTTATTGTTCAATCAATAAGTAAAAATGATTTGTGAATCCTGAGAATCTTAATGGTAAATTAGGGGCACATTGTTATTTTGTACACTAGTATCATCATTAAATTAATATAAGAATTAATCAATCGTGATTAAAAACAAGATATTTACAGACTGTTGTGCCTACGTGATTGTTGCCTACATGTTGATCCAAGTATACGCCCCTACGCGCTTGAACTATCTTAAATACTCTACGTCTTATCCCCCGGGGGATAAATTCAAATCGTTTTGCGCACAAATGAGTATTTACATACCGGTGTTTTTACTTTCATCACGTAGCGACGTAGAGTATTTAAGATAGTTCAAGCGCGTAGGGGCGTATACTTGGATCAACATGTAGGCAACAATCACGTAGGCACAACAGTCTGTAAATATCTTGTTTTTAATCACAATTGATTAATTCTTCTATTAATTCAATGATGATACCCCGTGGGATAAATTTGAATCGTTTGGCGCAGAAATAAGTACTTACATCCCGATATTTTGAATGAACCAGCCAGGCCTCAACGAGTTGAAATCTTTACCCAACATTTAGTGACTAGATTATTCGCATTCGTGCATTATTTTTTCCTATTATACGCGAATCCGTGCCTGTTAACGAATTCGCGAAAGTACTGTCAATTGTTTATCGTCCGTCATTCATCGAAATTTTTTTCGTAAGTATCCATTTTAAATTGAAGGCTGTAAACAAATAAATACATATTAATGAAAATCTGCGTCAGTTACACGGCAAAACATGTGTTCTTTCGAACAAGTGTTGGCTCACTCTTAGAGGATATACAAAAGTCGTTGCCCGATCTTCCCCTAGGGTTGAATTGGCTATACATGTGTATTCGCCAAGGTCACTCCATTCTAGGGATTTTATCATCAAGCCACCATCTCGTAGGAATCCAATGCGTGCATCGTTTCTAAGATCCATTGCGCCATTATCACCTTCTATTTGCCAAAACGTTCGTGGTTTCGGATCTCCCGATACATCGCAAGGAAGAATTACGGTACTACCCTGAACGTTCAACAATGTTGGTTTGAATTTTGTGATAATCGGACTCTGAGCCATATTACAAGCTCCTTTACGCAATAATGGTCCGTCTGCAATTGAGACAGAAGTTAATACTCCAATCTCACGACTATTATCGCCGTAGAATGGCAGAGTTCGGAAAACAGACACGAGATAAATAAAAGTACCTAGTGTAATAATTGCCGATTTCTTCTCAAAGAAACGACCGGAAATAGCAACACAATGAATTGGTCCTACGTCCTCCTCTGACGCACAATTAATTATGTATTTTGATTCCACTTTTGCCATATTCTGCGTCTGTTTATTAAACGAACTGGAAGTTCGCATTCTACGCCTCAATTTATTGATCTAGAAATGAGAAATAATTTATCAGTAATTTTTTCTTCGTTAATGAGTTCTTTTCCAATATAATTTTTGATACTGACTTGTCTTTGGACGGCATTACCACGGATCCAATAAACTTCAGGCGCTGGTGCACCTGCTGCTTCGCATTTCAATTCATACGACTGACTGAAAAGTTGAGAAACAAAGTTGCGTAATCATTTGTACTTTTAAATCATAACTTGTAATAATAGTTGGGATTCAACAATCATTTTAACTTACCCACTCATGAGTAAATAAGATCCCTGAGACATAGTCACATTCACCCATTCTTTACTCTGCAAGTGAAAAAAAAAATTGTTACACTGATAAAACAAGGACACACAACAATCTTATTCCGACGCGATATATTTCGTGCAAGTTATAATCTAAGTGTAGGTGATTAGGCATTTATAACTTTAATGTCACTTTTATCTGAATTTCCATGGTGATAAGTAATTTTTTTGCTCATATTCAAAACGTGAAAGTAAATACAAACCTTCCGGTAACTCGGGTGAAGAAGTTCGTCAGAATAATCATCCAACCAATTTACATCTTCCAAGTCAGAATCCATCAGATCTTCATTTGATATTTCTGATTGTAATGAATCTTGAGATCCTAGATAATTTCCACTGACTGTTTGCATCATAAGCAATATGCTGATTGAATACAACTCACGACTAATACGATACAGTTGCATCTGAAAAGTAGTGAAATAATGCATATTATATTAGTTTTCCCAAATAATCGGACACCTATGTAATTTGATGTAGAATCAATCACTCAAAGTCAACATTGAATAATATTTAATAACTACGCATATATGAGGGCGAACATGTCTGACCAATTGTAATTCTACTACTTGAGAATGTTAAGCCGAACATCGATAGCTGATTGAGTCAATACGGAGCGTGACATTGCTTAACGAATAAAGCAAATGGAAAAAGAGAGAACAAAGTTCACAGATGGTTCGAGATATTGAAGAGGAATGATGACGATAATGCGAGGGGGTTTTCTCTAAAAGAATCATGATGGTAATAATTCTGGTCAGAAGGTTTCAATCGCCCCGACGACTGTGGCAGACAGTGTCATTCCCCATCCCGCTTAATTGGTGTCTTATGTCACAAGGCAAAGAATTTTTTTTTTAAATGCAGTTGCTACGCAGCGCACGACTGACATACATAACATATAGATATAGAAAGAAAATGTACAAAAAAATAATAAAGAAAATTTTGTCCAATAATTTATTTGTATTAAGCCATTCCTCAAAGATTTATTCGATAAACGTTCATTACAATTATTGTGTAGGACAAGTATAATTGTATGAAATTGGATATTGAATATCGAATAAGAAATATTTCAAATGACGTGTGGACACTAAGCAGTACCATAGTATCTTATCATGTCATGATGATCTAGCAAAGTCTTGAAGTTAATTGGCGAGGTGATTGTGGTTTCACGGTGTTGTACAAAGTCTTGTTATTTTTGATGGCACGTGAATGTAATCGATAATGGGGAGATTTAATTGAATGCAACACATTGACTGGGAACAGTGGAACAGGAATATATGATTCGACTGAGGTCCAAATTGGAAGTAATTTCCTTAAAGACAGTCACGGTAAGAGGAATATACATGTGCCTCTACCTCTTTCTCGACGTCAGATAAAACCTCATTTTCCTCCCGACATTAGTTACTTGTACCAATTTACCTTCCTTTTTCCTCGTTATATTGTGTTTCTTATAATACGAAAGGCGAAAATGTCTGATTAGTAGCTTCGATAGAATTGGTATTATATACATCCTCAATAGAATAATTTGAGGAATTGACACATTAGGAAAAGGAGTTTTTTGTGAAACATCACACAGTCTAAATTTATTTCCAGCGAAACTTCTTACTGAGTCAACCTTGAAACATTACACGAATGGAAAACCAAAACCAATGAATAGTGAATACATGAAATCTAGAAGAAGAGGAATAAAGTGACAAAAAACGTTTGTGAATGGTAACTGCACAGAGAGACTTTATGACAAATTAATTGAAATACTAACAAAAATTCAAATTGGTACGTGCACACCTGTTTCGCACTCACTCGTCTCCACCAGTACAATTTGTGTATTCCGACATGTGCAATTACTTTGTGCAAACATAATATTCCAGTAATGAATATTACGCGAATTCCAAGTGTTGCGCACTATATTGCATGTAAAGTCGCCCCTCCTTCTTACATATGCATGCTTACATATATTTTTAATTTAGGTTCAGTTTTACATTGGATCCCCCTCCCCTCAGTTAAACTTGGCGCGTATAAATTAGGCATGGCATTAAATTCCATGGAGTATATGTGTGTGCTCATCTATGCATAAACAGCCGCGTCATATCGAACACGCTAATCCAATGTGTGTGCCATCAAGATGATGCAATATGGTGACATTCAGTGGAACTGCGGTAATAGTAGGTAATGAGTATCGTGTCACTCGGAAAGATGATGTAAATCGCGCAGTATCTTGCGCGTCGCCGCAGCGTATATCGTCACGTTCTACTCAATTGATATTAGGTCGAGAAAAAAAAATAGTGTGAATTGACAAAAACGGAATCCGATGTGAGTTGTCAATAAAATATACGATAAAATAGGATATATGACTTCATCTGATGAGAATTTTCGGAATTATCATTAAATATCCTACATACAAATTTGGAAATTTTGATAACGCAAAAATATAAGTTAATTTGTAAATGTCGGGCAAAATTATTAAACCAAAGAGAGAATATGTAAAATTTTGAGAAATAGTATTTGAATAACTCACTTGAGTATAAATACATAAATTTTCTTTGAAGAGTAGAAAATTCACTCACTTGTATAAATATTCACAAACTGCAAAAAATGAGGAAAACGCACGAGTGAAAGGACGTGCTATCATTGATGACTGGTTTCAAAATGTGTTATGTCATTGGCTAAAATTCCGGACCTATTCAGAAAATCATGGCTTCAAGAATTAAATATACATCACATCTTTATGTCGAAGTGTGTCATGATTCTTCCATGAATTTTCAATTGTTGAAAATAAATTCTTTGATTTTATACAGTTTTAGTTCCATATAGTAGAGTGTAATACTGAATAGAATCGTTTTTAGCTGATGATATTCAACTTGAAGGATCACATTCAGATGAACAGTGACACCCAACTGGTGACATCACTTTCATCTTACCGTTTGGGAACCTAATGATCCAAAAATTATTTGAACCAATAACTCAATGATGAAAAAAAAAAAAAAAACTCTCAACTTTCGATATATTTTGCTAGTTACCTCGAATATCACGTTAATTCCTATTTTCGATTATTGCTACTTCATGATTCCATCGGTATGTTTCTATCATGAGAGCAGATTAAGAAGTGGGGCAATTGTGCACGTGCGCCGCACAAAACTGAGAATGGTGGATTCATTATATTACAATTATTATTGCGCGGTAAATCAACAATTCTTAATTTTTGTTATCAATATAATTAATTCGATGTCATATAAGAGTGCAAATGAGTGCAAATGGAGTGACAGTCTATGAATATATAATAAAATTAAATAATGCGCATGCTCCGAATGTGTAAATAGTGCGCTTATAATATAATTATGCCCTTTAATAACTGCAGGACAATAAATGATATATATGCGTGGGTGAACGCGAGAGTTCGACATGTACTAGTCGTACGAGTATGAACCAGTTTCATCGAGAGAATAACCAGTGTACCTTTGCCACTACCCTGACAAAGATTGATCTAATTCCACGATATTTGAACTTTTAACTTTTGCGGTCATTGTTTCTAACTCTTGTCAAATCTCATCAGATGAACTAGTCACTCTCATTGATGACCGATAGTGTTTCATGCAAGCACACTCCGTGACTATTTGAAAGTGAAGCAGAGAAAATTATTGTGGTATTTTATCATATATACTACTTCGAATCAATCGGCTTTGATACAATCACAAAATAGTTCATCAACGAAAAAAATAGAAAAAAAAAAAAAAGGAAATATGAATAATGTCGGACAGAAATAAAATGTTTTCATCCATTCAAAAGTTACCTATCACCGTTCATGATGGAACTTCCGCATTATCCCTATATAGCGCCAAAACTTTGGTAATTGAAAAATTTCTGATTCTTCATAAAGAGGGATTAGAAATAAATACTTCCATATAACTACAGCCACTTATACATGTTTCATATTCAATGTTGCCCGCCAAATAAGATAATTTACACTGACCTTAGTTTTGTTTTAATCTGGATTTCTGCAATAATAAAATAATTGGAATTAAGACCAAAATTCTGCGTGGTAACAGGAATGTGGCGTTTAATGTTTTTTTTTATATCTCTGTTTCAAATGTCTTGTGAATGGAAATATCACATTAATTTTCGATATCGATGAGTGTGATGAAGTGTCTTAACAAGAACTGGTGATGTGCCTTGTGTCGTCGGCACATTTATACGTTTCAAAATCGTCGCTACTCTTCTGCGCTCGATTGGCTGATTTGAGAGTGACCGTTGACGAGGTGGGGGGGAGCGAGGATCTATTGTCGACCAATAAATGAACGTGATCCACATCATGTTGGTTGAAACCAACATGCGTATAAGAGTATCGTCACCTTCTTGGTGATGCTAGCATCCAACATCAACGGTACCTACACTCACTCTTCGCACCCCATCTTTTATTGAACGCTTGCAAACGCATTCAGCACTGTAGCACCTGAGTATAACATCGTTACGCATTGCATTCCTATAACACCACACGACTTTTTTGAATCTTCAATTGTTTTTTCCAACAAACAAAATCCGATAGTAATTTGGGTGCTATTTTTCGTTTTTGTATATTCTCAAACTGTCCCATTAAAATTCTGAGAAATTATTGGAAATATTGATTTGTCCAAGAGTTTTGTTCAAGAGGAACATCCACAGAAAAAGTTTAGAATGGTTGAATGTGACCTTTTGTTCTGAAAATGTCATTTTTACATTACGTTCTTATAGTCGGTGAATTCGGCTGTTCCAGATATAACGGTTAACCGTAACGTGGATTATAATTTGTCATTTGAAGGGGATATTTTTTATCATGAGTTATGACAGAACTAGGGACATTTTTTGGAGGGCCGCCTACTTCGGAGCCTATCTTCAAAATATTACACTACCCGGCCGAAATGTGATCATCGTAATTGATTTCATATATACATTTTCCTCAGAATATTTTCAAATGAAATTTAGACGAATTTGTCGTCAAGAAACAACGAAATACGTGAAACGTCATTCATTATCCTACCTCCAAACCATTTTATTAGTAAGCATTCTACACGTTTAATTCCATAGGTTAATACTCTGATGTCTTTCCTGGAACAATAAATTCAAGTGATTCTACATCAAGACGGGCACAGAATCATCCCTGAGATGAGTTATAACTCGGGTTCAAAATTTGACATTCCAACTGTTAATGGTCGTTCAAGAGATATTACTCATCTGAATCGCCCCTCATTCAATAAAAAGAAATTAACTATAAAGCATCAGACACAAGTATTAAATTTCATTATCTTGATCTCTTTTTTTTTCTCATAGTTCATCAATGACGTATGTTCATACCTAAGAATTGTATGAGAATAATACCGAGGGAAGATGATTAACAATTAACTTGTCTGTCGCGCCTGGTGCGATAGTTCCACAAGAAAAAATAAGAGAGGAGAACTCCTGTGGCGATACTAATTCTTGAAATTAATTGATTACAGGGTGGTGCGATAAGAAACGACGCGGCAACCCCCCAGACTTCGTTCCCCTTTTTTCATACATACACACTCGGCGATTGAAATTTGGTTCATTTTTTCATTAGTTCTCAAATGGAAAGTTCCACGAAATGGCTTGAATTATCAATGTGAGAAAACGTTACAAAAAATATTATCACGCAAATTTTGTCGAAGGAAAAAAATTACTTTTTTCCTACCGTTTATCATTCTATAACTTTGTAAAGTAAGTACGAGAACAAATTTTTTCAAAAAATTGAACAGGCTTGCAAAAGACGACCAGAGATTACTCAAATTTCATCATCGTTTCCGCAAAATTTTTCTTTCCAGATTTAATGTCATGACATTTTGAAAAGTTAAGTCAAAGTTTGAGTCTACACACTTATTATTCTTTTGTGGTCGAAAACAAAATTATAAAAATCAACTATTTTTGGTAGCTCTAGATGTCAAACCTTTTCAACAAACAGGTATTGTATATAGGGCCGTATGACCAATATAGTAAATGGTATTGTAACATGAACGGGAAATGCGCCATTTCCACAGTACTGTGTTATAAGAATTGATCCTCTGGTATATTTCCATATTGGATTCACAGCTATAATCTTTGGATGTTATGGCATTCAATTTGTTTATCGATATACACTTGAATGAGGGATATGCATAATCGATATCACCGCTATATCATTTGAATCGTGAACCGCCTTACACGCACCATCATGACCAAAGATTTATAGTCGTAGCCTCGCCCCTCGTTTGTGGAGAAGCAAGTCAGAACATGCTTCGTAGATGACGTGTTCGCCAGGGGTTTGTGTGGTCTTCCACGTAACCTTCGTTGGTTACCCAAGCCAAATGAGAGGTACGTGAGCATGATGCCACGAGGGAAATGAGAGAGATACACCGACTGCGACGCGGTGAAGTTCAACATAGAACATATAGTCATTCAATGGAAGCTTCTCTACTCAGCTAACAATTTATCTTTTTTTTTGTCTTCTTCCTTTTCTTTTCGGTGAAATGCTATTTCTTACAGCCCACATCGTGATTTACTAATGCCAGATATATGTACAGAAATGTGTATAAATATAGGAAAAAGTGAGTCTCATGACCGAAAACATTCCAACGTCTGTTTCTCAGAAAGACATTCAAAGTCTACTGCATTCATTCAATTGTTGACGAGCCCCCGTCTGCCGATCATTTTCTTGGAACAAGGGGATATAGATGAAACGAATCAGGCGAGGGTAACGGAACTCCGTAGCCGGTATCCGATACTAGAAGAATAGCCACACGAAAGGTGCCCAGATCATTAAAACTATGCCGTGACATGAAGGGTAGGGGAACGGAGTGTCGCAAGATTTCAATCTTTCATATTAGTTTGGGAGATCTGTGTCCTTCTCCGAATAATTCCTCACCACACTATGCTTATACACTGATTGGAACACCATGATGCAAGATGATTATCTTATATCATCATCCACATGTGATATTATTCGTTTTCAGAATATGAAAATAATCGGAACATTGAACTTGATGGTAATATACATGACACAGTCCGGGGAATAGGAGCCAATGAAATACGTCACGTATCCATGATGGTTGTGCAATATGATGAATATATCAATGAGCAACTTGTTTGACGTCAATTTCGTGAAATTTCCATTCTCTAGCCTCTTTCAGTCTCTCACATACAACATCAAGATTAATTCATTCTCTCCTTCGCCGTGGACTTCCCTCCGTGTCTCTCCCGCTCCCCTTATTACTCCCACCATCACTAACTCTCTCACTCCCGCTCTCCTTCCGTCCCACGTTTTCTCCCATTCCACATGCTCGATGACGTTGAAATAAATTGCAAATTGCCATGGAGGATGAGTGATAAATCAGGATAGCATATACACAGGACACCCAGAGAGATAATTCAATTTTGCAACATTATCATTAGAAAGCCTCTCATGATTAAAGGTCCTATTGGCAGAAATAATATATCGTGAAGCACTCTTAATTATAATTTTTCTTTTATGAACATTATAAATGAATAAAGGTGATTATATGCATCATTTGGATATTATGGTTCATAAAAGAACAACAGCAGCGTTATGTTGGATAAAATATATATTGTATTATGACCGTATCTGAAAATGAAGGAAATTCGTAACTGACGTATTAAGATGACAATTCAACAAATTAAATACTGCGTATAACCAGTTTGGATTCGCATCTGAATGAATGTTGTATAATAACTGTGCACCATGAGAATCCAGACCAGAAATGAGACCCCTTACTGTTTTCAATAATCTACTGATCGAACGATATAAAAATGGGGCGGAATGACTTGATATAAGTTCTAATTCATGTCCATTACATGAACGTCTCAATGATAGCAAAGGAATAAAGATGTATGAGAGGGAGAAAAAATTACCTGCGGTTGCTGACAAAAAATTCTAAATAAATGACGGAATACATCGCTTTGGAAACCATCATTAAATTATTTTTTCTGTGTAACAACCGATATATTGACGCCAAATAATTCTTTTAGTGATAGTTGTTATCGTCGCGGAACAGGTAAACCCAGTCAATTTGTCCAGATAATCTCTCACTGTAATGATTCGTCTTGAAACATTTGATCCTGAGTAATTCCACCCGTAGGACATTCGTTCAGTGTTGATTTACCTGGAACAGAGTTGAAATTCATAGCACGTCGTGTGTGTACATCTGTATTAATAAATGTTCCATACATATTGAAGATAGAAACGTGTATTCACTGTTCAAAAAAATGATAGGATGGAAGTGTGGGCGCGTTGTTAATTAATGAAAATAAATTGAGCTTCATTTGTAACTATTGTTAGTTGAATCGCCAATGGTGCTATTGAAATTGGTGTAAAGTGGAAGTAATGCATCGCCGCTGGTTTCCAATTGTTTTTTGTATTATGAATACAGTGCCTCCTTTGCGTGATAACTCCCTCGGTAATATTTTTTCCCTTCTGTGAGCGAGTGAGTGCGTGCGAGAGAATGTTCGTTGGCTCTCTCTATTCTACACGTCTGGAGTTGCACCTCTCTAACATTCCAAAAAGTCTCAGTCAAATAAGTTAGGGACGGAATACTGTATTCAGAATCACGGCCCGGGTATTTCACAGTATGATAACCATATATTCCTCAAAAAATAAATAATCCGTGCATAACGTGTTGGGAGTTGTAAAACGTGAACGTAATCAGAATTTGGCTGGTGATCGCACGGAAATGGTACCTCATACTAGGATTCAAATGAGTCGAAGGCATATATATCGCAAATGTCACTTATGCAGACATGTGGTGGTGTCGCAAGTGTACAGTGTAGTTTCCTGAAAAATACCTCGTGTCAAGAAGGCAATAGTGCAAATTTGAATGTCCCATCGCGAGAATATATATCTGGCGATACTTTCCCATGACTCGCACAAATTTGGATATATTAGACCAAGGATATCAGTACCAAGTGTATCTTGTCCATTGTATACAACATATGGCATTGCAAATTCTTAGTACAGCTGTACATCTATACGGATTGGACGATGAATTGACGGAATCGTAGAAACGCACCAGCGTCAGTCTTCTTCACATATTTTGGAAACTTGTTGGATTTTCGATAATCGCGAAAGGTGTTACACTAATCGGAGAAAATCGTATGGTTTTGGGCTATAATTACAGTTGTGCTAACCCTGCATTGAAGCAGAAAACATATCACACTTCCATACGCGAATGATATGAGTAAAAACAGATTATAAGTTATTCATTCAAAGGTCAATTCATCGATCAGTATGTCGGAACGAATTGTTCGGGATTACTTGTTTGAGGAGTGAATGACACGGACCCACACATAGTTTAACACGGACATTCATGTTCTATTGATACAATATTTCTACGAAGATACATACGGCGACTCGGAAGCCCAGAATTAATTGATTCAGATCCGATTCCATTCATCATAACATTTGCAGTATGAATTATTTAATATATATATATATATATATATATTCGTATATGCATACAACACGTATTATTATTATGGTTCTGTTTCGGATTATACGTAGAGAAATATCGCCGTTTCTTTCTTGCCATTATCACAGTGTAGTGCTGTAAAGTGACAAAAAATAAGGGTCGACTAATGACCCTGGTTCAACACAACCGGCCGAGCAATGGTTGACAAAGGTCGACTTGAGCAATCAGTCGACCTACTGATCGACCCTATTTTATAGGTACCCGTATGATCAATGAAACTGGGCTCAGACAATTTCCATACGACCGTTTAGTAATACGTTTTAGTCACGTGCAGATTAAAAGTTAGTGGTTAATTACTCATATGAATAATCCATGGACGCAGAATGAATAGGGAAAACATATGTAAGTGAAATAATAAATGCAAGTAAAATATTATTATCACGAAATGATTAAGATTTTTATTATTTCGCATTGCCTCACACTTTTTGAACCACGAAAATATTTTTGCTCTGACGCTCCCTAAACCACTGTGAATATGAAGATTATACGTCGTCTTGCAATTCATGCCTGATTTTATTAGGCATTATTTTTAGATGAATAATGTAAAACAAATTCTATTTCGCGTTACTTCAGTAGCGACAAGTGCTACTAAATTTTATATTGATTTATACTTATTAGTGGTCAATATTATCGTTTTTTTTCGGCACACCGTCGACATCGAATATAAAGATATACCATATCAACAAGTTTTTACTATTACCGGTAGCTGCTCGAATAGTTCATTCCGATGCGCAAAAATATAAGTGTTATCGCTAAATTTGAAGGATTTACATACATTTACATGAGGTTATGGGGGGCTGCTTTCGTGACTAATTTCCCATAAATGAAGTACAGACAATCTTTCAAAATTGTTGACAACAGTTTCATTACGTGTGGATAAGTTAATTTTATCAATAGTGGATTACTCATATGAGTTTCTTTACATACATTCACTAGACAGAGCCCTTGAATCTGTGACGCTACTTAATCTATACAGGAAGCGTATATTATGGTTGGGTCGACTGATGGGTCGACAGATTGCACATGTCGACGTTCGACCACGGTCGATGACTTTACGGTCGGCATACGGGTCGATTGAGTTCCTTGAAGGCGATAATTTGCATTTATATATATTTCAATTTCGAATCTGCCATAAACTGCATTATAACTCAAATAGGGATTCTCCTTTTTTTCATGGATATAATAGCACTGTTGAACTAGATATAAATAACTGATTAAATGTTTGAGTATGACATAATTGATTGTTTAAAGACAATAACAGTCAGTAACACTGCAGTACATATTTCATTCTCGAACTGGGCCGTGTAAAAATCTATAATGACGACGTCGGTGAATGGAATATAGTAGCTACGCTCACGGAGAAATTTAATTTAGAGAGGATAGTACCAGATAGTATTGTAGGACTAATAATACAAGATAGAATTCCAACTCAGTAGTATATTTATAACCAGCGGATAAATAACTGAATAGTTCCGATGATCACGTCATGGGAAGACGTTATTACTTCAATTGAAAAAATCGGTCGTAAAAAATAGTTGTGCAATATTTGATTGGGTATTGTTGAGAGTTTGGCATATTTTTGGAATATAAAAACCAACTGAATTGCTCTTGAAGTAAACTGTTTTTCGTGGAGTCAATGACATATAGCTTCGAGGTTAGATGGTGAAAATGAATCACTCTGACGAAGGGAAGATAAAGCAGTGTTTATCGAAAGTAAAACAAGATGTGGACATTATTATGACATTCATGTTTATTCAAGCCTAATATATTTACCGTTTATCCTCGACACCCATGTCCCCTCATCATTTGTTATAAGTAAATTTTCTTTTCAGTATCAAAATCCGGAGGTAACTAGACGAGATGTCACGAGTGTTTTAAAAGAGTATAAAGGGTTGCAGCACGCCAGCGATCGTTTCGGTAAATATTTCACTTGCATATTATGATCTTTATCACAATTGCAATCTGCTATATGCGTGGATTCAATGTTTAATATTATATTGGTTTACAACAGTTTTCAACGATGGAACGTGCCAAGACTTGTTCAATTTGCAAGGAACGATACCAGTTAATTATAAAGGTTGGTCTTCATTCATCTATCTTCATGTATTATATTATATAGTTTTTAAACAACAATATTTATTATCAATCAACAATTTATTTTGAATCTTAGGCAATGTATATAACATTCCAATTTGCATATGGTTGATGGATACACATCCGAATAATGCACCAATGTGTTTTGTAAAACCAACAGCAGATATGACCATTAAAGTTAGCATGTACGTCGATCATAATGGCAAAATATATTTACCATATTTACATGATTGGGTGCCTGTAAGTGAAGATATACGAATGCTGTTATATCATTATATCATGTCATACTGTAATAACAATTGTGATTCATTTCCACTAGCATTCTTCGGATCTATTGAGCTTGATACAAATTATGATATTGACTTTTGGTGATAATCCACCAGTATTTGCAAAGAGATATCCAAATACTCAAACAACCACAACTCCATATCCGTCACAACGTGAGTGATGGAACAAATTGGAATACTATTCTTCAAGTCTTATGAACATAAAGAACAATACAATTTTCTATTTTAACAGCGTTCATGCCGGTACCGGGCGCAGCATCGAATCCCATCGACTGTACATTTCCACCTTATCCTCAAAATTCACAATATAGCGGTGCAAATACTCCATATCAACCGTATCCATCCGCGGGTGGGTCTGGATTCGGTGGTGGTTATCCTGGTTATCCGCCAATGGGTGGAATGCCGCCAAATTACCCGCCCCAAGCTTATCCCAATTCATTCCCGACACCATATCCTCCAGCAAAGCAGCCGGTAATTACTAAGAATTTTTTTCATGAATAGCTATAGATATAACGAGAAAACTGTATCAATTAATACTTCGGTTTTATTTTTCAAGTCGCCACCAATGCCAGCAATGAACAGCGGTAATTCCGACACAATTACTGAGGAGCACATACGAGCATCATTAGTATCAGCCGTGGGTGATAAACTTCGTCGACGATTGTGTGAACAATTTTCACAGCTGCAAGCTGAGCTTGAGACATTGCACCGGACGCAACAAGAATTGATGAATGGATCGTCACGATTGAAGGAATTATTCACCAAACTTCAGAAGGAGAAACAGGAATTGGATAAGAACATAAATATTCTTCAAGACAAAGAGAGTGAATTAGAAAAAGAAATTGAAAAATTGTCAGACAATCAATCTATTGATGTTGATGAAGCTGTGACAACCATAGCGCCATTATATAAACAGTGAGTTTTTATTTATGATCAATCGAAGGATATGAGAGTAGTAGGTGAAATCAACTTTTCCCTCAAATATTCATTGTACTTTTAGAATGTTGAATGCTTTCGCCGAAGAGGCTGCCACAGAGGATGCAATTTATTATTTGGGTGAGGGTCTCCGACAAGGTTCTATAGATCTCGATGTATTTCTTAAGAATGTGAGACAGCTATCACGGAGACAATTCATGCTGAGGGCGTTGATGCTGCGTTGTAGACAGAAGGCTGGAATGGTTGGTTGATTTACACCGTAAATTTTCTTTGAGACTAACCCGCTGCAGTTACTCGATCGATTACATGCTATTTTATTATTGAAAATGTATTTAGCTACAAAAGAAGGTATCTATTGTAATTAAAAATATATATGTTATAAACAATGTACGCATTCAATAAATAATAACCAATGAGACACACCGATAATAATAAATTTTATGTTTCAAATATATCGGATTGATGGAATAGTGGTTGATTTATTTGTTTTCTATATAATATGGAATGTTGATATTGACATATTGTATGTAAAAATCCGCGAGTTGATGATGAAATTAGATTGAACGGAGTATCTGCAAGAAAAAAAATCCAACAAACATTATTTCGGAAGACTGCAAAACTGGAAAATAATTATTCAGGTAATGGCTTACCTATACATAAATTCCAACCCACAGCATCAAAAATAGCACGCCAAAACCAGAAAATAGCGCCGCTACAAGAGATACAAGCAATTCTTTGAATATATCCCTTGTAAACTTCGTACTAGTAACTTCGTACACGAAAAACCAGGCGGTGAAAAAGATTCCAATTCCAAGAAGTACGAGAGCTAGTACCGGAAACACCGCTGGATTAATTGGAGATACATATCTACTCATAGATTCAATTTCAATCTGAAATTAATGATAAATAGATTAAATATTTATTCCGCAACAATCAAAATGCATTGTGAAACACATTGAGGGTAAGTATACGTGAACCGGTGTCGCCTTCATTCATAATAATATTTCAATATTTAAACAATTTGGAAATAGTCTGCACAACATCAGATTATCGCTATTTTTTCATTCTCAACTTTTTATATAATTCCGTACCATTTTTATTAATTATATTTTGACGTGGCCAAGTATACCGTGTTTTAACTATAATCTGATACTAGAGTAGTACTGAAAAGGTTTGCCAGAAGTACAAAAGACAAATCATGGCGCCATCTGTAGAAAAACAATTACCACCCACCATAGACAGACAGCTCAATCAACTTGATCATTGCGATTGATTAGTTCTGGATATAATAATTAGTTCTATAACGCCAATATTAGATTCTTATTTTGAAATAATAACGATATTTCTGACAATATCGCCGGTGAAAATCATTATCGGAATATATCAGCTCTATCAACACTCCATAATTGCACGTTTGTGGAACTGTAGGAACTGTAGGAGACAATTCGCTCTCTCCAGAACTGTATAGCGCGCAAGTGCTCAAAATTTTGTCGCTTGCCCAATCTCCACACTCATAACACATCCATGGCTATATCCATTGGTCGAAAGCGTCGAGAAACCTGAGGAACAATGTTACCAATTTCTAGGTATCACGACGAAACAAATTCTGTCGATAAGACAGATGGTGAAGTTCATAGAATTTTCACTCAACTAATAGTAGCGCAAGGTTATATTGTTTTGACTGGAAATAAAATGTACGTCTTCTCTCTCTCTCTCAGATATTAAATGCATTTCCAGTCCGAGAACCTCACAGCGAGAGAAAGTGAGATAAAAACGGGAGTAGTTGATTCATATATACGATTGTATTGACATCATTGAAAAATTACGACAAAAAAATGCGCATAAATAGTTTATATTAGATATTATTCCTTTTGACAGATTTTTTATAACGGCCAATATATTTTTGGCTTAGTAGCCTCACTATGGGGTGCTGTTGCAGTTTATTTAAAAAGGACAATGGCCCACAGGTATGAAAAATACATTTTTGTGACATGAGGGATGCGCATTATTTTGATATGGAATTATATAAAAAAAAGTAAAACTCAATTAATAGGATAGAACTGCGATTAGTTGATCTGGTGAAACGTTTATTTTTCATTAGAGAAAAAAAAATTATTCATCTATGTCAAAAGATTATTATTATTATGGAGCTATGGCTTGTTTCGGGATGTTTCTGCAGCCACATTGTTCAGATTATTTTTTGTTCTTTTTTTTTCTCATGAAAAAACAATATGTCGGAAAATATTTAGTTTTTGGAGCGATATTGAGAGTAGAAATTGATGGCCCACAGGTTGGCCTTTCGCACTGAGTACTGATTTTTCTTTTTTTTCCATTTACTTATATTTTTACATGATATGCTATCATTGATAATCTTTATAATTGAGGATATGACATTCGGTATGGAGTCACTTGATATACCTCAATGTCGTTTACGTGAAATACTTGCGTATTGTGCGCTCAAAGTTCATGTCATATCTCAATTTCTGTTATAACTGAATGCTACAATTTGGAAATATGCCAACTTTGTTATGTTCCACAATAAACATGAGTCACGTGCAATAAGTATTACCAGTATTGGTAATAGCTAGGTGGATGAAAATAATGAATGACTATAAGGAACGTTTACCCTTAGAGATATTCACAAAGCATGCGAGGTCTTATGGATAATTCTGATGCTTTTGATTCTATGTTATTACAGATATTTGAATTGTCTTTTTTTGTTTGTTTGACTGTAGGGTGGTGAAGTTAATGAAAGGACTCATCTGTTAGTTGATCCAGTCAGTAATAATACAAATATACCACGAGTCCATAGGTGGGAGAGACAATATTTTATTCATTCATTCATACAATATCTATATTTATTCATAACAGAAATCTCTCTATGGAGTAAGAAATAGTAAAAGTTTTCCTGCATTTCAGTGATGACTATGTTAATCAATATGCAAGCTCCGTACCAAAGAAGACAGACGAGCAAAGTGCACTGAATCGAATATTGCACGAAACAGCAGCGTAAGTAATCATACCAACTGAGTTTACCTATCACACGTATCCGGAACATAGAATCATTTGATAATATGTTTATCTCATTTCAGTAATGTCATTGATGTTGGTGCATTGGATTCACATAATTTAGAACAGCATGAATATATGGATCGTTCGAGAGCGTATTCAAAGAGAATCGAATCGGGCGAAGTGAAAGTACCACAAACGACGAGTTGTCTACTCAATGATGTTCCGGCCCCCGAGAAAATATTGGCTGCCGATCCTATTACTGCTGAAGATCAGGAACTTGTGAGAAATTACGAAATATATAGTTCCGAATGATATTCAATCGAAATTTGATTTGAGAGTAATATCTCTTGTGGTTCCAGATAAAAACTATGCTGAAAAAAGCCGTTGCCGCATTGAACGATGTAAAAGTTGAGCACAAAGAAGACCTGGTAGTTCCGTTTCTTTCGTGATTGCCAATGATACGGCAGAGGGAGAAATCTCATAATTTTGGAGTGACGTGTGATTTTCCGTTCCCTTTCCTGTACGCTAATTGTATTTATTCGAAATTCCTTCAGCATCTTTCGTAGTTCAATTCACTCCAATCGACTTGGATTAAATCTCCTGGTTTTTTTTCAAGATAAATTATCGAAAATTGAATAGTAGAGTTTAAAATTGTACTCGCATCATGTATAAACAGTGGTAATGTATAAAAGATAATCAGATTAATTAAAGTCGAGGTTTTTACGCGAAACCAAATTAATTTTACTAGCATATTTACAGTTATAAGCTCATATAGAAGTAATATGTTCAACTGTTTATATAAATTATATAAACTATAAAAGTGAGATGTGTATACACTAAATTTATATAATACGCTTGTAATATAAATCACTTGTCATCAACATAAATTATTTCTCTTCTTTCGTATACCTCCTTCCATTGAATAAACAAAAACTCGAGATATGAACACATATCTGTGTGGGGTATTTTGCCACAAATTAAGATGCAACTTTGCCTGATGCAGCGAATTCATTTATTAACATTCATCCGAATTCTCGTCGTTTATATAACAAATGGAAGATCCCTACGTTTTTCCAACTCTATGTGTTCAAATAACTAAGTATTAGCAAAGTATTTTTTTTTTATTTTCTGTCTTTTTGTTTATTTTTTTTACTTACAGTATTGTTCTCAACATACATATACTCACGCATGCGCTATGACGATTTTGTGGGTTGGCGCAGATATTTTATACTATTGCCCCACATAATCAAATATATATATGTACGTATAGCTTTGTGCTGTCAATGAATGTTTGTAGTGGTGTATAGTAGGGTAAACATTACGCTCATCGTCTTGCCAGAACTTGATAAACAAACGTAGCAAAAAAATTGAGTGAAAGTGATAAATATACTGACCAATTTCATTTTAGATTTCAATCTATCCGTATTTCTCGAAATTTCTGAAATATTCTCTGTACGGATAGTTTTGCATCATTGCGATTCAGGTTGAGATTCACTAGATGGAACAAGAATATTCTGGAATACAGATTCTAGAAATTTTCTCATTCAGGTTCATGCATACAAGAAGTTGCGCCGAAAACTTGAGGAACCCTCGAGCTCCTTTGTTAACAATCATTGTTTGTCAGTGAGAATTTATAGATGTTGATTAATTTGTATTTTGGTTTTTCTCCTTCACATCTGCGACGTCCTTAAGTGTAAGAGGTTATATTATACATCTGTATATATATTCATAATCAAACTGTTTGATTATACTCTGTATCAAAGCATCAAACCCACAGCGACATTCGGAATTATAACCTATGTGTTTGAATATCTCATATTGATCAGTATATGTTCGATTGAAAAATATAAGACGTTGTGACATCCATGATGGCAATGCCAACACCATTTCAAGTAATTAATCCTACGGTTCAGAATACAATGGGTGGTGCCCATCTTCATACACCACAGTCAATATTTCAACACATGATGGGACAACAGAATACATCACATGGACCAGGATCATGGGCTCAAATACCGCAAGTACCGCCTATGTGTATACCCTGGAGTGTACCAAGTCTGCAACAACCACATATCGTAAAATTCACTGGTGAAAATAAAGTTTGTCCAAGCGATCCGGTAATGCATCAAAAGAGAAAGTTGGACGTCACCGATGTTACAACCATGTAAGAATCAATATTATTCATGCATTATTTTTCAATATGAATTATTGCACGAGAAAGAATATAAGTGTTTTGTTCTAACGCAGGAGACCAACTAAGCAGTTTATTTCGGAAGAAAAAATGGCTGCTCACTTCAGTGACATGCATATAAGTTCTAATTACAGTTCTACGCCCGTTTTATCTACGTCACAGAGTAACTACCGTGAATTTTCCACAACCAGCCATGTAGATATGAATCTGAATACAAATTCTGGAGACCTAGAAGATGGTAAGAGTATGCATCCGAGGCTTGTCATTTCAGAAGAACTCAAACGTCTTCAACGAGAGCCTTTACTTCCAGCATCTTTACTATCTAAGTTGTAAGTATTGGTGATGGGTGATAAACTCAAATAACGATTCGATGAGCTTGGAAGAACATTTTTTTTTCAGAGAGCGACCATCAATGGCTCTTGTGCTCTGGGAACCTCCCAGCAAACATCTCAGGATGTTTCCAAACCGAACAGAACGACAACCAGAAATTCCACGTACTGACTCTGATGGCGATAACGATAGCAATAATAACAATAGTAACAACAACAATGTGCAAATTTCAGATTTGAATCAACCAGGATATGGCACAAATGATACAGAACTTGAACCTATGGACCTTTGAGTTTAAGAACAGCTGTGAGAACAGATGACGACAAGATAGGGTTGAGACAATGTGTGTCGAAGATCAATCTTGACTCATTCAAAATTTGTATAAAATGCGCTCCTCATGTCACGTTGCATCATTTACAATCTTTGAAAAAACTATTCGCCAGGCGCCTCATCATTCAATACTCATTATCATTCCTGAAAGTGTATAACAGATTGGATTCGGATGATATGAGAGTGATACAGCGCATAAATATATTTTGATCTTGTATCGTGTGAATTTCATACTAATTATGCTGAAAGGAGTAAAATAAGTTTTTGCACATGTATATAGACATGTATAATTTTTCATTAAAAAATTCAATGAATTTATACACTATATTTATATTTTCTCTGTCTGGTTATTATTTGGTAATTTTTGTATTATTTGGGGTCGCGTCCTTTTTGTTTAACTGTGCATACTCAATCATTTGTAATTAGGACCGTACTTTGGCTAGTATCATCTAATTTCTTGTTTTCGGTCGTGTCTCGAGAACTCATCTCCAACAATTTGGCGAAGTTGAGACTCCTAATGTCTTGCATAGTGAAGAATATTTCGAATTCGCGTTCTAATGTTTGCTTGATTTCAATCGACATCATTGAATCCATTCCAAGCTCCGATAATGCGGTCTGATGGCTGATTGCTTTCAAATCTCTGATACTCATGATATTGAGAACAGTATCAACGATGCTGAGAGATCCCGATCCGCCTGCTTTCTTTTCTGCGACAACCATACTTGCGACAATTGGTTCATTTTGTGTGAGGAAACCATTGAGCTCTTCAAGACATGATGAAATTTTTTGTTGTAAAGTACCACCAATAACGAGTTCTTTATTGTTTTCCTGCATATCAGCAACTAATCCAACGTCTCCGACAGCTCCCCATTGAACAGCCAGACCATGAAATCCTTCGGCAACACGCTTCTCACAAATTCTTTCCATAACTGAATTGGACATGCCGTAGTTAGTTTGTCCTGCATTGCCACGACCGCAGGAGACCGACGAAAATACAACAAAATGCCGAAGGTTTGGGCAAAATTTCCTAGATAGTTCATCAGTGACTTTCGTACTCCAGGCTTTGGGTTTGAACGACTCTTCAAATTGTTCAGGCGTTTGATTTTCCCACAATCCATCCCTGAGCACTACTGCTAGATTAAAAATTGCATCGACTGGTGCGAGATTGGTTGCTGCTTTCAGAATTTCCGAACAGTCGTCTCGATTCGCAGCATCTTTTCCAGAAATGACTACTACACGTGCTCCATAGCCTCGCCACACTGCCAATCGCATACGTTGGTATCCATTCTTCACACGTGATCTTGATGTTAGAATGAGATTTCGAGCCCCGCGTAAGACTAACCAATCTGCTAACTCCAGACCGAAGCCACCCAGACCTCCAAAAATAACGTAACTGCGATTTCGTAAGCAAGAATATCGCGGTAATGCTGCGATACTAATATCGTCCAGATTTTTTTCATCCGAAACATTGATAATTACTTTTCCAATGTGTTTACCTGCGGCAATATAACGGAACGCTGCTTCCAGTTGATTCTTAGAGAATACTGTCCTAGAGAGTGGCTTTATCGAGCCGTCATCCAAACCTTTTTGGAGGAGTGCTTTCAACTGAACTTTCCGCTCTGACGGCGCATCGAATAAATTGTCTAATAGTATTCCATGAAAACTTATTCCTTTGAGAAATGCTATCATGCCTATTTGGCTGTCATTTGCCATATCGAATTTTCCAATCTCCAGAAATTTACCACCGATAGCAAGACAACGAATTGATGCCTGGAGTTTCTCATCAGCCAATGAATTCAACACAATGTCAACACCGCGTCCACTCGTTTGCTCGAGGATAAGCTGTTCAAAACTCGTGTCACGAGAATTTCCAATGTGACTATCAGGGATTTGTGGGAATGTTTCTCTGATAAATTGTCGCTTGTCAAGTGTTCCAACAGTAGTGAATACTTCGCAGCCTTCATTGAGTGCTAAGATAATGGCGGCTTGACCAACACCACCTGTTCCCGCGTGAATAAGAACTTTATCACCTTTTTTCATATTTCCGCTGAGATACAGAGCGTAATAGGATGTTGCATAGACACACGGAACTGTTGCGGCATCCTCTAGTGTCCAATTGTCCGGAACATTCCACAAAAAACCACGATCAATTACAGCTTGATTAGCGAGCGCGTGAGATGAAATGAGACCCATGACTCTACGTCCAGCCGCATCAAAGCCGCAGTATTCAAAACCGAGAATGCATTCTTCTTGTGCCCTGGTTTTTGCAGCGGTTTCCGCTGCAAGTTTACCACTGGCTAACATTATATCCTTAAAGTTAATCGCTGAATAAATGATACGAACAAGATCTGAGTGTGTAAATCCCGGCTTTATAGGACCTTCGAACCACTGGAACGAACTTAAATCACCGCGCACCAATTGATTTGCCCAAGCATGAGCACTTGGCCGTGGAGCTGCTGGCGAAAGTGGTAAATGTCGATAGGATCCCCATATACCGTTGGATCTTAAGACATTGAGCGCAAGATCCAGTTTGAGTTGATTGGAATACAGAGGAGAGGATAGAGAAAAGTTCGGAGCTTTTTCATCTTGTATTAGAAAGCCCCGCACCACTTCACCACCCGGTTCTTTTCTCAAACAGTTAACTAAACCCAATACACCGTTTTCAAATTGTTTTTCACCAGTCACGACAATTCGGGTATTTCTACCAGGCTCATCTTCAATGGCTATCTTCAATGCAGATTGTAATGCATCGAGCCATGCAAAACTGTCGTTATTTACTTTAACTAACATCGTATTTTGTGGTATTGTCTCTTGTTTTCTTAATAACACGAACATTGACTTGTTCACAATCTTCTCAAAAATTATAATCAAGTTATGTTCTTCCGCCGACGTTATTGAATGATTGACAATATCAGATTCAAGCGTCAGTATAAACCCACCACGTCCTATGGCAGGTAGAAATCTTCTTACCAATTCTTTCCTTTCGAGTTTTAACAAATTGTGACCGCACAAAAGGAGCGCGTTTACATCAGGTGCAAGCTTCCTTGGATCTAAGACACTGATATGTTGTGAGAAACTACCTTCTTCGAACGTATCGTCGCTAGCCAGGATGCTCACATCAGCTTGAATAAGAGGAAGATTATTCAGAGTTTCCAAAATTATGGGAGACATGACATCTTTCGTTGAATCTTTATGCCCTTCAACGATTTCAAACGTCTTTACTTTCATTGTCATATGATTTTCCAATGCTATATGTACTGCTACATGCACGGCTTCAGTTAAAGACATCGCAGCGTGATCACGATGCGCTATGAATTTGTACGACTCTAAAACTGGTTCGCCTGCGTGTTTCCTACGAGGAATCGCGCCCGCTTGGAGACCTCGAATTTCGACGCCACCAGCCATGATCAAATTCAATGTTTTGTCGTTGTACACGGAAAATTCTATAAGAAAGAAAAATTATATAGTTACTGTGGCAACGTTATTAACCAGCAAAAGATACAAATTTGATTTGATTCGCAAACCTTTAGTGTCACTGGACATTGCACGAACCCGTTCAACATGCGTTTTCACATCTATAACAAGCCTTTGAATTCCAGTAGGAACACGAAGAGCTCGAGAATCTATCCCAAGAATCTGCATTTGTAGCATATTGTCCATGAAAGCGACCCAATTATTAGACCAAGCTATTGTGCCTTTGGTACCATCGGTTGTAGCACTTTTGATTCCTTTAAATAGACCTTCATAATAGTAACCTCGGAGTCTGAGTTCTTTATAAAAGTCTTTGGCTGACATTTCTTCCTTTTCGTTATTTTCCGGTATTGATGGATTCATTTTTTCCATAGACGGGTTCCGTGTGGAATGAACATGACCTGTAACCACAGCTGCACCTCCCTCGACTACCTCAAAACTACCTGTACCTTTTTGAATCGTTACTGTGAGCTCAACAATACCTTCCTTAGGCAGCGTCGTTGCACGACGAAATTTGACATCTTCAAAGACAACTGAAAGTTCAGTGTAACATGTACCTATCATCATACCAACAGTTTCCCATACCAGTTGAAGATACCCTGTGGCGGGCAGAAGGTTACGGCCATCAATAATGTGACCCACCATGTATTCATAATCTTCGTCAACCAAAGCTACCTCGATCGTTCTCGCACCCGAAATGATTTTATTGAGCCCTTCGGATGATGACACGTACCAATCATCGGAATGATCCCACTTGATGAGAGATGAGATCATCGGCGTACCACGAGAAACGGGAAGTTGAACTTCTGGATAGAGACTCGATATCAATGGCTGTAAGCCAAGACTATAAAGTTTGCCTATGGCTTCTAAGAATACTTCAACATTGTCTCCGTGCCTGCACCGGGTCAACGCAATATTCGTGACACCAGCTTTGAGAGATCTTTCCAAGATAGCCTGCAGCAAACCATGTGGTGCAATTTCAATTGTTACTGCATTCTTAGGTATGGTACCCAAAATTTCTTCAAATAGTACAGCACTCGTAAGATTATTTGTATGATATTCAGCAGATGAGAAACGAGCTACAGCTGATGTCCATTGATTTTGTGGTACTGAAGTGCTCAACCATTTTGGGCTCCTCAATTTTGACTCAGGAATGATTTCTTTAAGATATTTCAGTAGTTTTGGCCTGATTTCACCGATATATTTACTGTGAAGCGCGATATTGTTCGACGGTATCTCCTGTACAAATATTTTTCTGAATCGGAGATGTGCCACAAAATTTTCCATTGATTCAGCCGGTCCGCAGATTGTTGAACTTTCAGGACCATTGTGGCATGCAACTTCGATGCCGGATGGGCAGAGATCTTTGATATCATTATAACCAAGACAAACATCCGCCATAGAACCACGAATAGTTCCAGTTTCAATGGACGCCAATCCTCGACAATAAGCAGCTAATACCATTTGTTCTGCTGAGAGACAACCGTCAGCGTAGGCACATCCTAACTCCCCGATTGAGTGCCCAATTATTCGGTCAGGAACAATACCAAGTGACTGAAGCAGATCAACGAGTCCAATTTGTACAGCAGCGATTCCCACAAAAGAATTTATGATATTGTCAAACGTCGATTCATTGGAACGTGTTATGATATCATAGATATTAACACCGCGAGGTTTCAGCACAACGTCACATTTTTCGATAGCCTGGGCGAAAACTGGCATTCGCAATAGTGCCGTACCCATGCCTGCCCACTGCGATCCCATACCAGAGAAAACGAACCAAATTGGTCGCTTTACGCCAGGATAAAAAACAATGTCTCTGATACTTTTCTCTGGCGAAATGTCATTTCTCAAAATCGTATAGCCTCTATATGGATGACCAGGAATATCGTCGTTGTGAATATCGTGGAGCAACTTAACATATTCGACGTCAAGTGGTCGACTTTCAATCTGTTAATAAATATATAGGAAATAAATTATATATCCAATGTTATTCATTACCTACATCGGTTTCGACTCACATCTTGTAGAATAGTGTCCACTGCCTCTTCAGATCTACCAGACGCTACAATAAGTCTTGGTAAATCATCTTGTGGTGTTGCGCCATTAATTTTTACCTTTGGGTTAGATTTCAGTAGAATGTGAGCATTGGCACCACCGAAACCAAATGAACTAATGGCAATGTTGCCACCCTCCCATGGCGTCGACTCAGTGACCACTTGTAATCGTCCTTCTTCCAAACCTTTGACCCCCTTACGTGGACGCTTATAATGAATATTTGGTGGTATCATGCCAGTTTCATTGGTTATTATAACTTTGGCAATAGAAACCATCCCACAAGCTGGCTCCGCGTGCCCCAAGTTTGATTTAACTGAACCGATTCTCAAGGGTTTTTCACGGTCAGAGCAAAATACACTGTCAATAGCAGCCAATTCTTCTGGATCGCCGACTCTAGTACCGGTTCCATGAGCTTCAATGTAAGTCACGCTATTCGGTGGAACTTTACATTCATCGTAAAATTCCCTGAGAAGTGTCGCTTGCATCACGCTGGACGGATACGTAATGCCTTGCTCTTTAAATCCATCACAATTGGTTTTGGCGTGCACTACTGTTGCATAAATGCGCTTGGCGTCTTTAGATTTTTGCAAGAAAGCAACACTTATAGCCTCACTTCGGGTGTAGCCATTTGCATCCTCATCGAAGGCTCTACATACGCCTTCAGCAGATAGGACACCTGAAAATCAACGAGTCACATAAATTTGATTCCGATATTGGTCATTTGATGTTTTCTAAACTGAAAATCTCTCTGATTGAGGTGATGGACAACATCAAGCTTATGGCCCGTAAATTTTGTTTGTTATCCATGCTCACGAACATTAAATAGTTTTCGTTACCTAAACGACTGAATTGCAGCGCCAGAAAAGGATGTAGACATAAATTGGCACCGCCAACGAGTGCAGCTTCACATTGTCCATTGCGAATACACCTGTAGGCGTGTTCCATTGCATAAAGGCTCGAGCTGCAGGCGGTATCGAGAGTATAGCTTGGACCAGTAATACCCAGCCAATATGATATTCTATTGGCTAACATGGTTTTGCAGCAACCAGTAATACCTAATCCGTCGCTCTAAGTGTTAAAAAAAATTATTGTATATGTGAGTAAAAAAAGAAATCGAGTGTTTGTGATCGACATTGTGTTGCACCTGTAGCTTGTCATAGAACCATGTTTTTTCAGCCTCTGCGAAAGAGCATCCAATGAAAACACCAGTTTTGGTCCCGCGTAATTGTCGAGGATTGATACCAGCGTCGATGATTGCCTCATATGCATGTTCCATCAACATCCTGCCCTGTGGGTCCATCGTATGAGCTTGTTTAAAATGAACACCGAAGAAAGTCGCGTCGAACTTATTGACATTGTTCACTTTCCCTATCCGTAGAGGAATATCCACATGATCTGTAATATCAAATAAATTAATTTACCGTCGAAATGTACGAAAATAATAAGTGTAAAGGTGAACAATAATTCCGCGATCACCTAATTTCCAACGACTCTTGTCATCGGTAACTAAGTCAATTTTTTTGAACAGATTCTCCTGAAGATGTCTCAAGTTATTGGATTCTGGAAATCTACCAGCGATTCCCGAGATAACAATTTCTTCACCAGCATCCATCATTTCTTGCGCGCAGGGATCGAACGCGATGCGGCCTTCGTTCACCTTATTCTTCATGTTTACTCATTTAATTACTTCATAGGAAATATTCTGAAATATTTCGATTCATGATGGGTAGAAATATATAATAATTGATAGAAAGTCAAACACCGCAATTCATTATGGACTTGATTAAAGTATAGTCTGTGATATTCTAGCGCAGTGGCGACATTTCCCACAAAACTGGGAATGAAACAATGATACAAATCGCGAAGTCGTACGGCTTTATATGATGTACGATCATTCTTGAGGGGGAACGAAAACAGATAAAATTTATACAAGAAGTGCGCGAATTGTTTGAAATTTAAATGAAAGTTTAAATTGACCTTTACTCGTTAAGTCCGTTTGATTAACATTTTGCAGCGTATAATCTACGTTTTTCTATCTATCAGTTATTCAAATATGCTATGTATTCATATGACTACGTGATCTTAGTAATTTCACGTCCCTGACTAGGAAACTCTTCTTGGATACTTAGTTCCCTCAATATGACTATCAAATTATTACAAATAATATTCGAGTCCCATGCGCATTGTATTGTTCATTTTTTCAGGCGTTATATAATGTGGAAAAGTATTGACAATTATTACAATGTTGAATGAGGTTGCACAAATAGCATGTAGAAATTGAATTAGCATTGAAACAATATTACGTCAACGCTGTCTATGGGCCATCCAACATTATCATCATATTGTGGATAATCATAACGAAACATGCCGCATATTATGCCCTTTTTTTTCTCGTGAATATATTTTTCAAAATATAGTTCGTCTAAAAACTTTTGTCCGGTACGTATTGATGTTACGTATAGAACTTTTTCCATAAATAAATATTCATTGGAAGTTTGATATATTACACATCAGAAGCCCGCAATTTCGTCACATGTTTTATTGTAATTCTGCTACAAAGAAATAGCTGACACCGAGACATAGCATCCGGTGCTCACCTATGAAAATTAGAAGCAGGTATGGAAGTAATAGGGAGCTTGGGGCAAAGCCTTTACAAAATACCGAGTTTATAAGGTCACGCCATTGGATCAATCGTTCTTTTGTTGCGAATCCGTCGTGAGAAATATGTTGTACTGAATTATTTTATGAAAATATTCCAACATAAACTACACTAATTTTTTCACAATGTGAATGTGCAAGTATACAGTGATCAGAGAGCAGAGGAACTCTTAACTTCATTATTGATTCAGATATTGACACATTGAATGTCGTATTTTATACTGTATCAACACAATGTGATGAAAACAATAAAAAATATAATAATAACCTTTAAATTAGCGTTCTTCCTTAATGATACTGGTTTTGTTTAGCCAATATGCAATGAAATTACATCGGATGAATCAGGATCATGGACGTAGTGGTCCGGATTACCACTGGTGTGCATGAGGCGCTCTAGGGAAACACATAATCGGCAATACATCGGAAAGATAATTCGATATTACTGACGTTTCGGTCATATACCAATTAATATTTTTTAATCATCATGGTTTAATATGAATTAATCAACACAAAAAGATTGGACCCCTTTAGGCAAGAATATGTGACCAGGGGCTGTCATCTCTGATGAACATTGTGGAATTAAATGGGGCAAGCGTACTGTGAAATGAGTATGAATAAATATTCTATGATGCTCAATGTACTTACTGCAAAATCAAGTGCTGTAAAATTTAGAAGGTCAAAACGTTTCATCCCTACCTTCAACATTGTTGTCACTTCCGTAACGGTTATGAATGTTTTAAACGTGACTACAACGTCACATTGGTAAAAATGAACAATAAAACGTTTTAACGTTTTAAATCAAGACACTTGACTTTGCAGGGATTCGCTGTGCCGATTGCTTTCGAACGATTACCATCAATGGCTCTTGTGCCGTGAAGAACTTCTACAGGGTGAAATATTAAGCTAATATATGGCGAACAATAATTTTTTATTCAAAATTTCATAGAATTGTGATATCCATGTTACATGGAAATATTTATTGTCTCTGGCGTAATAATTATCCAGATGTCGCATTAATGGCTGCTTATTTTCTGTTATGAAAGCGAAAACGAACTTGGTATAGATAATGAAAAATTGATTCTGCGAATATGAATGCGACCATTTTATATCAGGTGAATTCTTTCTATATTAATTATGCGTCTCAATAGAAGATGACCATACAGTATATGATTGTTTTATTTTCTTTTTTCTTTATAAATAGAATATATGTAAGTTTGCAAATAATCATTACGAGGTGGAATTTAATATCAATTCAGATTTGCTGTTCTTGTTCCGCTTCGCATGAGACTTGCTTTAAATTCTTCTGCATCATCGAGTGGTTCATCATTCAGTGCCATTGCGACTTTTGCGTCGTCTAGTATCGTAGCATGATTTCCTCCAATTGTCCATACTTCAACTTTCTCACGTGTAACTGTACTGAGACCATAGTCATCACTGATACTTTCCACAGAAGGCATTGATGGCTTTAAAAGAACAATGGTTGATCTGAGTGGTGACAAACTCGAAACATCGTAATTTTCTATAGCCTTCAGTCGATTGTATACAGCTGTATAGATATTTCTTTGATGTTCAGCAGATATCGTGAGGGATTCAGTGGATATGCGTGCCATAAATTCGTCTAATTTTTCTCGCCACGATTTACATCGTTGTAGCCCGATGGAGAGCTGTAATGCAATCAAAAAAATTCAAATAACAATTGCGGCAATAATGGGAGTTCTGAGAAGGACCAAAAATTATATCAAGTACCTCTTGAGTCAATTGGGGAGCTACAATATCCATAATGCCCGTAAGCACGTTTGTTTCCAATTCCTTGTTACTTGATGCCATCAATTGCTGGTGCTTGATAGCTTTCAAAAGTTCCGGTGCACCATCGATGAGAATCAATTTTCCCAACCGGCCTTCAGCTTCTAACTGCCTTGCAAGTTCAATTGCGACTAAAGAGCCGAATGAATATCCAGCGATCACGAAGTCCCTGCGACCTTTAAGTCTGTTCAGAACGTGCTAAATTTGAAATATTGCACGTTATCATTCATCTAAATGGTTATTTACGCATTCACTTAATGGAAGAAACAACTGGACTCACCGGTAGCAATACATTTGCCATTTCTGGTATGGATAGGTAATCTTTTTGTGTATTGTCCAATTGCAAACACGTGGCTGATGACTTGATGTTGCCTGCGAGATTACAGAATATCGAGCCACTACCTTCAATACCAGGAATCAAAAATACTTCGTGTCTTCCAGCTTCCTCTCTCGTTTGGAGTTCCATGCAAACTTCCTGCTGCATAGAATCTTCGTCTAATAAGCGAAGTAGCAATTTCATCCCGGTAAGCATCTCCGGGCCATCAGTTTTTGTCACTTTCTTCTTTTTTTCGCTAGTGTCTTGCGAACTCATTTCTAACAATTTGGCAAAATTGAGACCTCTAATATCTTGCGCCGTAAGGAAAACTTCAAACTCGCGTTCCAACGTTTGCTTAATTTCAACAGCCATCATTGAGTCCATTCCAAGTTCTGACAAAGCTGTTTGATGGCTGATTGCTTTCAAATCTTTCACGCTCATGATTTCGAGAACAGTATCAACAATGCTGAGAGAACCTGATCCGCCTGCTTTCTTTTCTGCGACAACCATACTTGCAACGATTGGTTCATTTTGCGTGAGAAAACCATTGAGTTCTTGAAGACATGACGTGATTTTTTGTTGCAAAGTACCACCGATGATAAGTTCTTGATTATTGTCTTGCATATCAGCAACCAAACCGACATCTCCGACTGCTCCCCATTGCACAGCCAGAGCATGAAATCCTTCGGCAACACGCTTCTCACAAATTCTTTCCATAACTGAATTAGACATGCCGTAGTTACTTTGTCCCGCATTGCCACGTCCACATGAAACTGATGAAAATACGACGAAGTGCCGAAGTTTCGGACAGTCTTTCCTAGAAAGCTCATCGAGGACTTTTATACTCCAGGCTTTGGGCTTAAACGACTCCTCGAACTGATCAGCAGTTTGATTTTCCCACAGCGAATCCTTGAGCACCACTGCGAGATTGAATATCCCATCGACTGGTGCGAGATCGTTCGCAGTTTTAAGAATTTCTGAACATTCTTTACGATTCGCGGCATCTTTCCCGGAAACTATTACTATTCGTGCTCCGTAGCTTCGCCACAATGCAATCCGCATACGTTGATACCCATTCTTGATACCGGACCGTGATGTTAAAACAAGATTTTGAGCTCCGCGTAAGATTAGCCAATCTGCTAACTCCAGACCAAAGCCGCCGAGACCACCAAGAATAATATAACTGCGATCTGGTAAGCAACAATACCGCGGTAGAGCTGGAATAGCAATGTTGTCAAGTTTTTTTTCGTCCAAAACGTTGACGATGACTTTTCCAATGTGTTTACCAGCAGCCATATAACGGAACGCAGCCTCCACTTGATTTTTGGGGAAGACTGTTTTAGTGAGTGGCTTTATCGAACCATTGTCCAAGCCTTTTTGTAGAAGGGCTTTCAAATGGACCTTCCGCTCTGGCGGTGCATCAAATAAATTGTCCAAGAGTATTCCATGGAAACTAATCTCTTTGAGAAATGCGCCCATGCCTATTTGGCTGTCATTGGCCATATCGAACTTGCCTATCTCTAAGAATCTACCACAAACGGCAAGACATCGAATTGACGCCTGAAGCTTTTCTTCGGCCAAAGAATTCAATACAATATCAACGCCACGTCCACTCGTTTGCTCGAGAATGAGCTGTTCAAAACTTGTATCTCGTGAATTTCCAATGTGATTCTCCGGGATTTGTGGAAATCTTTCTCTTATGAATCGTCGTTTTTCAATTGTCCCAACTGTGGTGAAGACCTCGCAGCCTTCATTGAGAGCCAATGTGATAGCCGCCTGTCCAACACCACCTGAACCCGCATGAATTAGAACTTTATCGCCCTTTTTCATATTCCCACTGAGATATAGTGCATAATAGGATGTCGCATAAACACACGGTACTGTCGCAGCATCTTCCAGCGTCCAATTTTTTGGAACATACCATGAAAGATTACGATCAATCACAGCTTGATTAGTGAGTGCCTGTGATGGAATGAGACCCATGATTCTATGTCCAGCCAAATCTACGCCGCTGTATTCAAATCCAAGAATGCATTCCTCTTGTGCTCTGGTTTTTGCAACAATTTCTGTTGCAAGTTTACCACTAGCCAACATTATGTCACGGAAGTTGATTGCTGAATAAACGATACGAACAAGATCTGGGTGTGTGAATCCCGGTTTTATAGAACCCTCAAACCATTGGAACGAACTTAAATCACCGCGCACCAATTGATTTGCCCAGGCATGAGTACATAGGCGTGGAGCTGGTGACGGAAGCTGAGAATGCCGATAAGACCCCCATGTACTATTAGATCTCAAAACATTAATGGCCAGATCTAAGTTAAGTTGGTTGGCATATAAAGGAGAGGATAGAGAAAAATTCGGTGCCTTTTCATCTTGTATTAGATAGCCGCGCACCATCTCACCACCCGGTTCTCTACGTAAACAGGTGACTAAACCCAATACTCCATTTTCAAATTGCTTTTCGCCCACCACAAGGATTCGAGCGTTGCCACAAGACTCATTTTCAGTTGCAGCCTTCATTGCTGACTTCAGCTCATTAACCCAAGTAAACTCATCATTACTCACTTTCACGATAGCCAAATCTTTGGGTATTTTCTCTCGTTTTCTCAACAACAACAGCAAGGATTTGTTCACACTCTTCTCAAGAATAATATTCAAGTTGTGTTTCTTCGCTAAACTAATCAAATCATTAGCATTACCAGATTCGAGCGTCAATACAAACCCATCGTCTTTGACGGCACGAAGCAATTGAGCCAATACCTCATTTTTCTTGTGTGATAAGAGATTGTGACCAGACAGGAGGAGTGCATTTACATCAGATGAAAGCTTTTTGGGATCCACAACACTGATATTCTGTGGAATGCTACCCTCATCAAATGTATCTTCACTACCAAGAATTCTTACATCAGCTTGAATGAGAGGAAGGTTGTTTAGGGTTTCCAAAATATCGGGAGACATCAGCTCCTTCATTGAATTTTGACGCTCATCAAAGGCTTCTAATGTCGTTACTTTTATTGTCATGTGATTCTCCAGTGCTATGTGTGTTGCTACATGCACAGCTTCAGTTAAAGACGTCTCAGCACGATCACGATATGCTATGAATTTATAAAATTCTAGAACTGGTTCACCGGTGGTTCTTCGTCGAGGAATAGCACTGGCTTGGAGTCCTCGTATCTCAACGCCTCCAGCAGTTATCAAATTCAATGTCTTGTTACAGTATACAGGTAATTCTATGGAAAAAAAATATTTGGAATAAATACACTGGCATTATTGAACAGGAAATGATGAAGATTATTAGTTTTCCATACCTTCAGTCTCACTAGAGATGACGCGAACTTGTTCCGCATGCATTTTGACATCTATGACGAGCTTTTGAATTCCAGTAGGAACACGGAGACCACGGGAATCCATTCCAAGAATCTGGATTTGTAGCATATTATCCATGAACGCGACCCAATTATTATACCAAGTTATTCTACCTCTCGACCCAGAAGTTGTAGCGCTCTTAATTCCCTTGAATAGACCTTCATAATGGTAACCACGGAGTCTCAGTTCTTTATAAAAGTCTTTGCTTGACATTTCTTCCTTTTCGTCATGTTCCGGTATTGATGGATTCATTTTCTCCATAGACGGTTTTGTTGTCGTATGAACGTGCCCCGTAACAACAGCTGCACCTCCCTCAACCACCTCAAATCTACCTGTACCCTTTTGAACCATCACAGTGAGCTCTACTGTACCCTCCTTGGGAAGTGTCGTGGCACGAAGAAATTTAACATCTTGGAAGACAATTGAGAGTTGAGTGTAATATTCGCCTTCCATCATACCAACAGTTTCCCAGACAAGTTGAAGATATCCCGTGGCAGGGAAAAGATTCCTACCATCGATAATGTGACCTGCCATGTATTCGTAATCTTCATCATCTAAAGCCACTTCGATTGTGCGCTCGCCTGACGTAATTTTGTCCTGTTGTCTGAACGATGTAACGTACCAATCATCCGAATGTTCCCATTTGATCAGTGGTGAGATCATTGGCGTACCACGAGGAACTGGAAGTTGAACTTCTGGGTATAGATTCGAAATCAATGGCTGTAAACCAACATTGTAGAGCTTGCCGATGGCTTGTACAAATACTTCAACATTGTCCCTATGACCGCGTTGGGTTAATGCAATATTTGTGACACCAGCGTTAAGAGATCTCTTTATGATAGCTTGGAGCAAACCATGAGGTGCAATCTCAATTGTCACTGCATCTTTGGGTATCAGACTCGAAGTTTCTTCAAATAGTACAGCACTCAGAAGATTATTTGTATGATATTCAGCAGATGAAAAGCGTGCTTTGGGTGTTGTCCATTGATTCTGTGGCACTGAAGTACTCACCCACTTGGAACTTCTCGGTTTGGGATCAGGAATCACTTCTTTGAGATATTTCAGCAGTTTCGGTCCGGCGTCAGCAATATATCGGCTGTGATATGCGATATTGCTGCAGGGAACTTCTCGAGCAAATATTTTATTTGCTTGAAGATGCGCCACAAATGCTTTCATTGAGTCGGCCGGTCCGCTGATAGTTGAGCTCTCAGGACCATTGTGACATGCTACTTCGATATCGGATGGGCAGAGATCTTTAACGTCATTATAACCAAGACCAACCGCTGCCATAGAACCACGAATAGTGTCAGTTTCAAGGGACGCCAATCCTCGAGAATAAGCAGCTAGTACCATTTGTTGTGCTGTGAAACAACCGTCAGCGTAAGCACATCCCAATTCTCCCACCGAATGCCCAATTATATGGTCGGGCGTGATGTTAAGTGTCTCAAGAAGATCAACGAGACCAATTTGTACAGCAGCAATTCCCACAAAAGAATTCAATATGTTATCGAATGTCGATTTGTCCGGGTTTGTTAGGATGTCATAGATATCAATGCCGCGAGGTTTCAAAACGTCGTCACATTTTTTCACTGCCTTGGCAAAGACAGGCAATCGCAATAATGTCGCACCCATGCCCGACCATTGCGATCCCATACCAGAGAAAACAAACCAAATTGGTCTCTTCGCTCCGGAATAATGATCAATTTCTCTGATACGTTTCTCTGGCGAGATATCATTTCCCACGACTGTGTAACCTCTATATAGATGTCCAGGAATTTCGTCAACATGAATATCGTGAAGCAACTTCATGTAGTCGACATCGAGAGGTCGGTCTTCAATCTGTTAATAAATCAGAAAAAAGAAATTTAGTGGTCAATGATTTAAGTTGAATACAACGTAATGTAACTTACATCTTGAAGAATAGTGTTTACTGCTTCCTCAGATCTACCAGATACCGCAACCAGCCTCGGTAGATCATCTTGCGGTGCTCCCCCATTTATTTTTTCCTTCGGATGAGATCTCACAAGGATGTGTGCATTAGCACCACCGAACCCAAATGAACTGATGGCAATATTACCACCCTCCCACGGCGTCGGTTCGGTCACCACTTGTAACCGTCCTTCTTCCAAGCCTTTAACCCCATCGCGCGGACGTTTATAGTGGAGATTCGGTGGTATCATGCCTGTTTCATTGGTGATAATAACCTTAGCGATGGAGCACATTCCACTGGCTGGCTCTGCGTGACCTAAATTAGATTTGACTGATCCAATTCTCAAAGGTTTTTTGCGATCCGAGCAAAATATATTGTCAATAGCAGCTAACTCTTCCGGATCACCGACTTTAGTGCCAGTTCCATGAGCTTCGACGTATGTCAAACTGTTCGGTGAAACTTTACACTCTTCGTAAAACTCCTTCAGAAGCGCGCTTTGCATTGTGCTCGACGGGAATGTAATGCCCTGGGGTTTGAATCCGTCACAATTGGTTTTGGCGTGGACTATTGTAGCATAAATGCGCTTGGCATCTTTGGCTCTTTGCAAAAAGGCAACGCTAACAGTCTCACTTCGCGTATAGCCATTCGCATCAGCATCAAAGCATCTACATTTACCTTCAGGAGATAGAACACCTGAAAAATCAATTTGTCATGAAAATTTTCTCCCGAAATCAGTCATGTCATATCTTTTGAATGAGGATATTCCTATTTGGCTATGGTGATGAAGAAAAAGACAGGAAATAATTCGCCATAGTTCTTCACATTCTAATGATTTGCATCCATTTCTGTTACCTAATCGGTTGAATTGAAGTGATACGAAAGGATGTAGACATAAATTGGCACCGCCAACAAGTGCGGCATCGCATTGACCGTCTCGAATGGACCTGTAGGCCTGTTCCATTGCAAAGAAGCTGGAGCTGCAGGCGGTATCAACTGTATAACTTGGTCCAGTTACACCGAACCAATATGATATTCTATTGGCTAACATGGCTTTGCTGCAACCAGTGAGTCCAAACCCATTGCCCTGTTAATTGTTAAAGGAAAAAAGTACTAACATTGGCCAAAAATCAATGAACTTTTGGAGGTTGGAAATAGTTGCACCTGTAGTTTTTCATAAAACCATGTTTTTTCGGACTCCGAGAAACAAGCACCAATAAAAACACCAGTTTTCGTTCCCCGCAACTGTCGAGGATTAATACCAGCGTCGATAACTGCCTCATATGCATGTTCCATCAACAATCTGCACATTGGGTCCATTGTGTGGGCTTGTTTGAAATGCACTCCAAAGAAGAGAGCGTCAAACTTACCGAGATTATTTATTTTTCCGACCCGTGCAGGGATTTCAACATGATCTACAATATGGGATAAATTAATTTTTGGTCAGATCGTAAAAACTCAGTAAACATGATTGTGAGGAATAAATTAATCATTCACCCAATTTCCAACGGCGATCATCATCGCTGATTAAATCAACTTTATTGAACAGATTTTCCTGAAGAAGTCTCACGTTATCGGAATCGGGGAATCTCCCTGCCAATCCCGAGATAACAACTTCATCACCTGCATCCATTGTTCCTTGTGTGCAAGGATCGAAAACTGTACGACCTCCATTCACTTTATTCTTCATTTTAACTCGTTGAAATTTTTCAAAAGAAATCTTTGAAATACCTCAATTCACCATGAGCGTATATGAGTATCGGTTTGCGGAAAAACAGATTTGCGAATTGATCGTCAACCAAATTGAAATACAGTCTATAATTTTCTAGTGCCACAAACACATCCCCAATGCGACTTGAGACTGAATAATGGTGTGAACCACGATGCCGTACGGCTTTATATAATGAATTATCCCTCCCGAGCATATATCGAATGGTCATACGAGAATAGCTAGAATTTCCACTAAAGTTACGTAAATTTTTTGAAATTTAAATCAGAGTTTAAATTGACCTCTACTCAACAAGTCTATTCGATTAACATTTCGTAGCGTATGATCGACGCTTTATATTTGTGAGTTACTTTGATATTGCGTATACTTCCATATGGTGTTAGATCACACATCGCTCTTATATTCATCAATGCATGAAATAACTTCAAATCATAGTCAGGATTTCCACGGTATGTGGGATTCATTTTGTGGCACATCATATCAAAAATATTTACATTCAATGATGTCTAATTTTTCAATGAGGTCATAAAAAATGACTGATAGAAGCCAGCATCCCGATACGAAGGGAATTATGAAATTAATTTACAGATAATGATTCCTTTATTGGAGTAACGGTAGGATAATGAACACCACTATATCAAATTTTATACCAAATTTTCTATCGCGAGTTAAGATATACTATCATATCTTAACTCACATTTTTTCGGATGCCCATACGACCTGTGCCCTCTTTACTTTACAAGTGGGGACACTTCAAGGTCTCCTCGAAAATGTTTGTTATTCTCATGCATTTTTGGCTTCTCCCCATTGTTGTTCAATTTCAACAATACCGAAATCAACTTTGATGTCCCAAATATTCCAGAAGAAGGATTTTGCTATATTACCGACGCACATATTCAGTTTCAAAACTGTCTTTGTATGTCTGAAATTTATTTGTGGACCGTTTTCAAAAACACCACCATCTTGTTTGCTACCAGATTTTCCAAGGTATTTTTCTTACAGATATTACTTACCAGTAATATCATCTCCATCCATCTGTAAAAAAATGTGGGGAGCATCGAACAAAATAATATATCATTCGGCGTAGCGAAATTCGATGAATATGCAACCATTGCCCCTGGCTTTGTGTCAGGGGTTACCGGATCTCGTTACATATTGCATCGAATATTCATTCCTGAATGACAATATATAAAGGTCTATTTTGTGAAACTTGGATGTGTCATAACATTGCGATACTTCACCTCGGCAATCAATCCGGTAACTAAGTCATTTATGAATTGATACGTAATACACTACGTCAAACAAATAATTGACGCGCAAAGTTATTCAAAAATATATCTGTTGATGGACATTGTTTCAGCAGTGCAATCAATGATAGAATATATGTATTTTTCCTTCTGCAATAATTTGAGCTCGACTCTTATATATCTGACATATCTAAAAATTATCACACTGATCAATTCCTTTTTTGTACATTAATGTACGTCATATGCTACAAATGTTGAGTAACTGACGAACAATCGATGTATTGAGTGTTTATACATGTATACATGTATAAATCATATTTCATCAGAAAGTAACATGGCATTCATACATAGTTGACACGTGTCAAAAGGAAACTCAAGTTCGAGTCAGACTGTCGCAAGTGTCGGGGTTTCAGAGCACTTTCAGCAGGTTCATTCAAGAATAATATGTTACTTTTTTACAAAGATTGTCTGAAATTTTTATATGCAAGAGTACAAATAAAAAATACGCCAAATAGATATTCAATGATTGTTTATTTTTCATGAAGTTTTTTTTCCAAAGATATCATTCCACTTAATATTGAAAAAATCTGTGTAACTTTATGATGTGATCAACGATAGCGTATGAATAATTGTGCAAATGATAGTGAAAAGTCGGCGTCATCTATGAATTTAAAAAAAATGTGTTATTTTTCATGATCTGGTATGTTCAGAGTCCATAAGAGGTGTTATAATTTTTCCATCTTCCATGATACTCGCTTTGAATGTCGCCGCATCTTCAAGTGGTTCACCATTGATGGCTGTCGCGATTCTTGTATCGTCTAGTATCGTAACGTGATTGCCTCCAATCGTGTATACTTCAACCTTTTCACGTGTCACTTTATTAAGACCGTAGTCATTGCTGATATTCTTTACAGATGGCATCGATGGCTTCAAAAGAATAATGGATGATCTGAGCGGTGGCAAACTCGACACATCGTAATTTTCTATGGCAATAAGTCGTTTGTAAACAGCCGTACAAATATTCCTCTGATGTTCAGCGGATATAGCTAAAGAGTCCGTTGGTATTCGTGCCATGAATTTATCTAATTTCTCTTTCCACGATATACATTTTTGCAACTCGACAAGCAGCTGAAAAGTCATCATAAGTTTTAAATAACAATCGAAAACATAATTAAAGTTCGACAAAAAAGAAAAATTATATCAAGTACTTCTCCGCTCAATGCAGGCACCACCATGTCCATAACGCCTACAAGCACATTTGTTTCTAATTGTTCGTTGCTTGTCGCCGCTAATTGCTGATCCTTGATAGCTTTCATGAGATTTGGCGCACCATCAATGAGAACCAATCTTCCCAAAAGGCCTTCAGCTTCTAGTCTTCTTGCAAGCTCGATTGCTACTAGTGAACCAAACGAGTATCCCGCGATCACAAAGTCCCTACGACTTTTATTTCTCGTTCGAACATGCTGGTTTGGAAAACACCACCAAATTATAATTTCTCAAAACTAGTTGGGAATGCATTCAATCAAATCAAAGCAAGCGTCGAACTTACTGGTAACAATAAATTTGCCATTTCTGAAATGGACAAATAATCCATTCGCGTATTGTCCAACTGTAAACACGTAGCGGGAGACTTGATGTTACCCGCAAGGTTACAAAATATTGAACCACATCCCTCAATACCGGGTATCAAAAATACTTCATGTCTTCCAGTTTCTTCTTTAGTTTGAAGTCTCATGCAAACCTCCATCTGCATTGCTTCTTCGCCTAATATTCGAATGAGTAATTTCATGCCAGTAACTATGTCCGTGCTATCGGTATTTGTCGAATTCTTTTTTTTATATTCCATCTTCTGGGAATTCATTTCCAACAATTTTGCAAAGTTGAGACTTCTGATGTCCTGTGCCGTGAGGAATATATCAAATTCGCGTTCCAGCGTCTGTTTGATTTCAACTGCCATAATTGAATCCATACCAAGCTCCGCCAGAGATGTGTGATGACTAACAACTTTCAGATCTTTCACATTCATGATATTGAGAACGGTATCAACGACATTGCGAGAATCCGAACCACTAGTTTTCTTTTCAGCCACAACCATACTCCCGACAATTGGTGCATTCTGCGTAAGAAAGCCATTGAGTTCTTGAAGACACGAGGAAATTCTTTGTTGCAAAGTACCACTAATTATGAGTTCTTTATTATTTTCCTGCATATCAGCTACCAACCCAACATCTCCAATGGCACCCCACTCAATAGCCAACGCAGGAAATCCTTGGGCAACACGTTTCTCACATATTCTCTCCATTACTGAGTTAGACATTCCATAATTACTTTGTCCAGCATTCCCACGACTACTGACGACTGAAGAAAACACGACAAAATGCCGCAATTGTGGACAAACTTTCCTTGAAAGTTTATCAAGAACTTGCGTGCACCAAGCTTTAGCTCTGAAAGACTCCTTGAATTGGCCAGGTGTTTGATTTTCCCACAAGCCATCCTTGAGCACCACTGCTAGATTGAATATTGCATCCACTGGTGCAAGATCCGTCGCTGCTTTCAAAATTTCCGCACAGTCTTTCTCATTGGCCGCATCTTTACCAGAAATGACTACTACACGTGCTCCATAGCCTCGCCACACTGCCAATCGCATGTGTTGATAACCATTTTTTATACCCGATCTTGATGTTAGAATGAGATTTCGGGCCCCGCGTAAAACCAACCAATCTGCCAACTCCAAGCCGAAGCCACCTAAACCTCCAAGAATAATGTAGCTACGATCCGGCATGCAATAATACCGCGGTAAAGCTTCAATAGCGGTGTTTCCAAGGTTGTTTTCATCTGCAACGCTGATAATAACTTTCCCAATGTGTTTGCCAGCGGCCATGTATCGGAACGCCGTTTCAACTTGATTTTTAGAGAATACTGTTCTTGCGAGTGGCTTTATCCAGCCGTCGTCTAAGCCTTTTTGTAGGAGTGATTTCAAACGAGTTTTTTGCTCTACAGGAGCTCCAAATACATTATCCAATAACACTCCATGAAAACTAATTTCCTTGATGAATACTGCCATGCCCAATTGATTATCATTCATCATATCAAATTTTCCGATCTCTAAAAATCTACCGCGGACGGCAAGGCAACGGATTGATGCCTGAAGTTTTTCTTCAGCCAAAGAATTCAATACAATATCAACACCACGACCATTCGTCTGTTCGAGAATTAGCTGTTCAAACGTTGTGTCCCGTGAATTTCCAATGTGACAATCAGAAATTTGTGGAAATGTTTCTCTTATAAATCGTTGTTTCTCAAGGGTCCCAACAGTCGTGAATACTTCGCAGCCTTCATTAAGTGCTAATGTAATGGCCGCTTGACCAACACCACCTGAACCGGCATGAATGAGTACTTTATCACCTTTTTTCATTTTCCCGCTGAGGTACAGAGCATAATAGCATGTTGCATAAACACATGGTACTGTTGCAGCATCCTCAAGCGTCCAACTGCTTGGAACATACCACGACAGATCACGATCAATTACGGCTTGATTGGTGAGTCCTTGAGATGAAATGAGGCCCATGACTCTGCGTCCAGCTGAATCAATACCGCAGTATTCGAAGCCCAGAACGCCTTCCTCTTGGGTTCTATTTTTTGCAACACTTTCTGTTGCAAGTTTACCACTAGCCAACATGATATCACGAAAGTTGATCGATGAATAAATGATACGTACAAGATCTGGGTGTACGAATCCAAGTTTTATAGGGCCTTCGCACCATTGGAACGAACTTAAATCACCACGCACCAATTGATTTGCCCAGCCATGAGTGCATGGACGAGGAGCTGGTGACGGAAGTTGAAAATGCCGATAAGACCCCCATGTACTATTATATCTCAAAACATTCATGGCCAGATCTAAGTTAAGTTGGTTGGCATATAAAGGAGAGGATAGAGAAAAATTCGGTGCTTTTTCATCTTGTATTAAAAAGCCTCTCACCATTTCACCGCCAGGTTCTTTTCTCAAACAGTTCACTAAGCCTAATACACCACTTTCGAATTGTTTTTCACCAACCACAAGAACGCGAGTGTTATTGCCAGACTCACGATCAGTTGTTGTCTTCAGAGCAGCCTTCAACTCATCAACCCAAGCAAACGTATCGTTGCTAACTTCCACAATTATCGAATCTTTCGGTAATATTTCTTGCTTTTTTAATAATAACAGCATTGAATTTCCTACAATCTTTTCGAGTATGATGTTCAAGTTGTATTTCTGCGCTGATCTTGTTGAATCATTGAAGTTTTTGGTTTCAAGAGTTAACACGAATCCAGCATCTCTGACAAGAAGTAAAAGTTGTGTCAACTCACTTTTTTTTTGCGATAAAAGGTTGTGACCAACTAGAAGAAGCGCGTTTGCACTGTCCGGAAGCTTCCTCAAATGAACAACACTGATATTCTTTGGAAGACTGCTTCCTCCGAATGAGTTGTGTGGAGTTTCCCCAGTGAGAATGCTCACATCAGCTTGGATAAGGGGAAGATTATTCAAAGTTTCCATAATTATTGGGGAGATCAAATCGTTCACTGAACTTTCACGTTCTTCAAAGATTTCCAACGTTTTTACTTTTGTTGACAGATGGTTTTCCAGTGCTATGTGAGTTGCCACATGTACAGCTTCTTTCAGAGGCATCTCAGCGTGATCACGATGAGCTATGAATTTGTACAGTTCTCGAACAGGCTCGCCTGCAGGTTTTCTACGAGGAATTACATTCGCTTTAAGTCCTCGAATTTCGACCCCACCAGCGATTATCAAATTCAATGTCTTATTACAGTAAACAGAGAATTCTACAAAAGATAAAAATCGTACCATGAAAATTCCAATGTTATATGATAGATAATATTGTAGACCATTGGTTTTACATACCTATGGAATCACCAGATATGGCGCGTATTTGATTGAGGTGCATTTTTGTATCTATAACAAGCTTTTGAATTCCAGTAGGAACGCAGAGACCTCGATGGTCCATCCCAAGAATCTGCATTTGTAGCATATTATCCATAAAAGCGACCCAATTATTAGACCAGGCTATTGTGCCTCTAGAGCCAGTAATTGTGGCACTCATAATTCCTTTGAATAGACCATCATAATGATAACCTCGAAGCCTCAGTTCTTTATAAAAGTCCTTGGCTGACATTTCTTCTTTCTCGACATCTTTCGGTGTCGGTGGATTCATTTTTTCCATAGAAGGTTTTCGTGTAGAACGAACATGACCTGTAACCACAGCTGCACCTCCCTCGACTACTTCAAATCTTCCCGTACCTCTTTGAATCATCACTGTGAGTTGTACAATCCCGTCTTTGGGAAGAGTCGTTGCGCGTAAAAATTTAACGTCTTGAAAAACGATTGAAACTTCTGTGTATAATTCACCTTTCATCATACCAACAGTTTCCCAAACGAGTGCAAGATATCCCGTGGCAGGCAAGAGATTCCTACCGTCGATGATGTGACCAGCCATGTATTCGTAATCTTCATCACTCAACGTCACCTCAACCATTCGCTCTCCTGATGTGATTTTCTCCTGCATTCTGTATGAAGTAACGTACCAATCTTCTGAATGTTCCCATTTGATCAAAGGTGAGATCATTGGTGTACCACGAGAAACCGGAAGTTTAACGTCCGGATAGAGATTTGATATCATTGGTTGCAGACCAACATCGTAGAGTTTACCAATGGCTTGCAAAAATACTTGGACATTATCAGTATGACCGCGTTGGGTCAATGGAATATTTGTCACCTCAGGATTGAGAGACCTTTTTAAAATAGCTTGGAGCAAACCGTGCGGTGCAATTTCGATTGTTACTGCATCTTTTGGTATCATACTCGAAGTTTCTTCAAATAGTACAGCACTCAGAAGATTATTTGTATGATATTCAGCAGATGAAAAGCGAGCTTCAACCGATGTCCATTGATCTCGTGGCACGGAGGTACTCAACCATTTTGAGCTTCTTGGTTTTGGTTCCGGAACTACTTCTCTGAGATATTTTAGGAGTTTTGGTCCGGCATCGGCAATATATCGACTGTGATACGCGATATTACTACATGGAACTTCACGAGCAAATATTTTATTCTCTTGAAGATGTGCCACAAAAGTTTTCATTGATTCAGCCGGTCCGCTGATCGTTGAACTCTCAGGACCATTGTGGCATGCTACCTCGATGTCGGATGGACAGAGGTCTTTAATGTCATTATAACCAAGGCCAACAGCCGCCATCGAACCGCGAATAGTTTCAGTTTCCACGGACGCCAATCCTCTAGAATAAGCAGCTAATACCATTTGTTCTGCCGAGAAACAACCGTCAGCGTAGGCACATCCCAATTCCCCGACCGAGTGTCCAATTATTCGGTCAGGAACAATACCAAGTGACTGAAGAAGATCAACAAGACCAATTTGGACGGCAGCGATTCCCACAAAAGAATTTAATATATTGTCAAATGTTGATTTGCATGGGTTCGTTATGATGTCATAGATATCAACACCGCGCGGTTTCAGCACAACGTCACATTTTTTGATAGCCTCGGCAAAAACTGGCATTCGCAATAATGCCACGCCCATGCCTGCCCACTGCGATCCCATACCCGAGAAAACAAACCAAATTGGTCTTTTTGCGCCAGGATAATGATGAATCTCCCTGATGCGTTTCTCTGGTGAAATATTATTCCCCAAGACTGTGTAACCTCTATATAGATGACCAAGAATATTGTCAACGTGAATGTCATGGAGCAACTTTACGTACTCGACGTCCAGTGATCGACTTTCAATCTGTCAACAAATAAACTAAGAATAAACTCCATATGCCATTTTCCTCTTCAAAATCATTAGTTTACACTCACATCATGTAGAATACTCTCAACTGCCTCTTCAGTCCTACCAGACGCTACTACAAGTCTTGGTAAATCATCGTATGGTGCACCACCATTTATTTTTTCCTTTGGATTAGATTTGAGGAGAATATGCACATTGGCACCACCAAAACCGAACGAACTGACGCCAACATGACCACCTTCCCACGGAGTCGGCTCAGTGACCACTTGTATACGGCCATCTTCCAATGCTTTGACACCGTCTCGTGAACGCTTATAGTGAAGATTTGGTGGTATTATGCCGGTTTCATTAGCAATTATTACCTTAGCAATGGAGCACATTCCACTGGCTGGCTCTGCGTGTCCTAAATTCGATTTGACTGCACCAATTTTCAAGGGGTTTTCACGTGCAGTGCAAAAAACAGTATCAATCGCATTCACTTCTTCTGGATCACCAACTTTAGTGCCAGTCCCATGAGCTTCAACGTATGATAAACTGTTCGGCGGCACTTTGCACTCTTCGTAAAATTCCTTCAATAGCGCGCTTTGCATAACGCTCGACGGGAACGTAATACCCTGCTCTTTGAATCCGTCGCAATTCGTTTTACCGTGTACAACTGTCGCATAAACACGCTTGGCGTCTTTTGACTTTTGTAAAAAGGCGATGCTAACAGTCTCACTTCGGGTGTATCCATTGGCGTTAGCATCGAAAGATTTACAACGGCCATCGGGAGATAAAACCCCTGCAAAATTGATTAGTAATGAAAAGTTTCCGCGTGGTATATGAATTTTCATTCGTTCTTATGCTTCGATTTTATGTTGTTCACCTAATCGCGAAAATTGGAGCGATACATAAGGATGTAGACAGAGGTTGGCACCGCCCACGAGGGCAGCATCACATTGTCCACTCCGAATTGCCCTATAGGCATGTTCCAATGCAAAAAGACTTGAGCTGCAAGCAGAATCGACTGTATAACTTGGGCCCGTGACACCGAGCCAATATGAAATTCTGTTGGCTAACATAGCTCTGCTGCAGCCAGTAATCCCAAACCCATTGACCTATTTATCATTTAATTATGAAAATATCGATATCTTCCGTTGTTGCAAGCTGCTATTTTTTTTTCGACAATTATCTATACCTGTAGTTTTTCATAGAACCATGTTTTTTCGGACTCCGAGAAACAAGCACCAATAAAAACACCAGTTTTGGTTCCTCGCAATAGTCGAGGATTGATACCAGCGTCGATAACTGCCTCATATGCATGTTCCATCAACATCCTGCACATCGGGTCCATTGTGTGAGCTTGTTTAAAGTGAACTCCAAAAAAGAGAGCATCGAACTTGCTGATATTATTTATCTTTCCTGTCCGTTGTGGGATCTCGAGATGATCTGTAATATCGAATAATTTAATTTTCCACTAGCACATGTAAGAAATAATGAGTGGATTGTGAAAGAAACAAAAAAGTTATTCACCCAATTTCCAACGCCGATCGTCATCGGTAATTAAATCAACTTTATTGAAGAGATTCTCTTGGAGACGTCTCAGGTTATCAGATTCAGGAAATCTTCCAGCTATTCCGGAAATTACAATTTCTTCTCCGGCCTCCATTGTTCCTTGTGTACAAGGATTGAAGATGGTACGCCGCTCATCCCCTTCATTCGTCATGTTTAATCGTTTAATTACTTCACGGGGAATCGTTCGAACACCTCAATCCACCATAAGCAAAAGTTTATATTAGTCAATAGTGAACAGGACGTTCAACTGTCGGATACATCTAGTAAACTTGGTGACTGATAATAAACAAAATCGCAATATACTCTTCAACGTCTTAGTGCAATACCGACACACTCAATGCAACTGGAGACTGGCCAATGATGCGGGCTGTGACGACGCACACCTTTATATTAGAATTGGCTGCCGTCAAGCCTGCAATGTGAGGCCGAGAATTCATAGAATTTCCACTAAAGTTATTTAAATGCTCCTTCCATTTGAATCGAAATTCAAATTGACCTTTAGCTGATATGTATATTCAATTACCATAATGCGGTGAATGACCCACCCCTCACATCCGTGGGGTCGTTGAGTATTTCCTATATTCATATGGGGATATGATTCCTATATTAAAGAATAGGTGTTGCGTCTTATCTCCCTTATTACTACTTTTCTCGGATTCATATTTTCCGCTGTCATCATTAGTCATTGCCGAGGCTATATCCATATAGTATTTTCTAAGTATTGTTGATTGGATCCGAGTTCAAAGTTCCCATCCAAGAAATTAGACATATATATATTATAGTTATCCTGTCTAAGACATTATGGATTATCTCCACTGTTATCACTGCTCTACACCTCGATTAGCTGTCAATGTTGTCTTCAACCATCACTAGTTCATTACAGTATTTCTACTGAATGACGGCTTGGTTTAGAATTAGATATCTCCAACCGAAAATTAATACATATGTATATTTTGTGATAAGTTACCGATAAATTTTTTTTCTTTTTTTGCGCTTATATGTACGCATATAATATGAAATTCTTTTGATTCTGTTATCTACTGAAAATAGGAAAAATAGAATGGCCATTCTTGCATATATATTCGTCATATTGGGAAACAAATGATACACAGTCCATGCATACGCGTATATATTCACATAAATCCCTCCTCATAAATAACGAAATATGGACCGGCATAAACATTGATGAACACATTGCGTGCATTCGAGACGGTATCAATATTTCTACCAGTTCATTATAAAAACTTATCGCTAACTAAAACATATACATATGTATAATCTTTCTGGCAGAAATGTCAGTTTTCATAATTATTTTCAATTCTTGATATTTTACTTCATATAACAAAAATAAATTGTCATTATTAAAAAAAAATCATAATCAATTACAATCAAATGATTGATTCATTCTTTCATTAATATATCGACTCGCTTGAATGGGACTAATTGGACAGTAATTTAATGATTTATAATAATCAACCAAAAAACTTCCACGTATGGCCTTCCAAAAAACATGAATATCAACTAATATGAAAAAGACCTTCAATTGTTCATGTCTTCTGCGATGTTATCGTTCTTATAAACCTAGACTTAACTTATATGAATCTGTAACTTTCAGTTTTATGTTGAAAATTCTCTGTAATGGAAATACTTTGATTAACATTAAAGACCTGGATGGATCGTCAACAAAAGTTTTGGATACATGAATGCAACTATTACAAAAGCAATGAACATTAGGCATAGGCCATTGAATTCAATCTTGCTCGCTGACATTGTGTCACTAAACGAGGGGAAGCATTTCTTAAAATAACGGAACATGCATCATAGCGACCACTCATGAATATGCAATTATTCCTTGGAGCTCAGTGTCAAGGGTTGCCGGATGGCGCAGCATACTGCATCGAATATTTATGTTTATGCGGCGACGGTTACACTCTCTCCTCACTGATAATTCAAAAGTATCACAGCAATCTGACGTTTTATATCGAAATATTCATGGGCTGTAAATCTGATATTCTGTGTTTTGAAGAAATTGGAGCTATAAAGATATACAAGAATAAAATTATTTATGTCACAATGAATTATTTTTCGTCGCGCCGTTCATGATGAGTGATTAAAATTAGTTTCTTATTCACTAGGGTATGAGACCACTCTTTATATTTATTAAAACCAATCCAAGTCTTCCGTTAACAGTACAAAGAGTTCATAGTTATTTAACATTTAGCGAATATAAGAATATATATTATAATGTATGGGTACTTATTATATTATGCGTACGTTTTCAACATGAGCGACAATCAAAATCTTATGTACTCACTATGAGAGTTATGAGTACGTCTACACCTCACACGCCAGATTCGGGAAGGCACACATTGCTCTCCAATATATGGCAAAATTATATTACTTATAAACAGTGGAAAATTTATAATGATAAACTATTATATTAATCATTAAAATTCACAATAAATACGATGAATATCCAGATCTATATAATACTTGTGGTTGCCTCAAACTAACTAATAATGGTGAATTGTTGATAATAATACAATGAAACTCGATCTTACGTCAATTGAACGTGTCATTGACGGATTATAGTCAATACTCTAATTAAGAATATATTAGTAAAAAACGAAATTCTTAATAGGAATTCGAATAACGCTCTCAACGATTTGATAGATTGGCAAAATGGACTTTCTTACTCGGATTGTCAAGAGTCTCTAGGAGACTTGGCGTAAAACTGAACTCCGAACTACTTTCGTCGTTATTACTCCTACAATCAAACATGAAAAGGGAATTAATTTAATGATCGGTTCATTATTATAAAAATCAAGAACCATGAAATTGAATACTCACATTGAATCCAAACTTGAAAGACTGCCACTTATCTTGGAGAGAATCGACGCTGGCCCATCAATTCTCTGAATATCTAACGTTGAATTGACAACGGCAATATATATCCCTTTCATTCCTGCATAACCCAAGTATCGTGGATTGCTCAATTCGATCAGTGCACGCTCCGGGATTTTCGTGTATGAACGGAAAGAATCCGGCATTAACTTAATAACTTCCACAGACGAGAAATGTATGATGAAAAGATAAGGTGGACGAAATGCTATTGAAAATGTAAAACACACGAGTATAAAAATAATGATTCTCATGTCAAAAATGGCGATATGGATAAATTGGTCATAAATTTATTTCACTTACCGAATGCAAATGGTAGATGGCTCCAAGTTGGGTCAACAGGACGTGTTCGTTGACCAGATTCATTAACAAAAACGCCGAATTCATTATAACAAAGTAGTAATTCCACCGATTGGGGTGATATTGATACATTGAGGACCGCGACTGGGAAAATCCCAAGTTTCGCTACACCAGCAAGCGTCGCCTTTACCGAACTGTCATCTTCTTCCGGAAAGTCATCAATTGTATAATCATTAACATCAATTTGGAAGAATTTTTGACACCCAACAATCAAATTCTTCTTTGTAAATATGGCGCAACTACACGGTTCTTGTGTTTCCAATTCTCTCATGGCGACAAATTCATTGGGATCGGTATCGTTATGCCATTTTAATAAAATAACATGAGAACCAGTCGCTGCACATAGCATGTTACCTTCTACCTGATACAAATGACAACTCTCAGATCCGGTGAGAATATTTTGAGTATTAATTGCAGGCCTAGAACACTCTGCAGCCAGGGCATTGCTCTTCAATTGTCTCAAATTGCATGAAACCAACTGTCTATCCTCACCAGCTATCATCAGTGCCAAATCAAGATGTAGATGTAGCGAGAGTTGGTGAACACGTTTTACCCCACGAATAACAGTGAGAACTTTTGATTGAGAAGGCCGATAAGAATATAGTCCTTCTTCTGCGCCGATGAGAAGTACATCTTCTTGATCCAACTGAACAATGCAATTCAAATCCAAGCGATTCTTCTCAAGTCGTAGCATAGTTTGTACCATTGAATTCTTCGCAATTTCCTTAACACCATTTTGACTGGCAACAGATTTGAGAGCGTTTAACCAACTTTTTTTGTCTACCTGACTCAATGCCATGATGTCTAACCGAGCAGTTGGCCAGCATGTATTAGAGGTGTTTGACTCAACACGCAAGATAAATGGTGAATCGGATTTTGCGGTTCCTGGTACTTCAGCTTGAATAATATCATCGGAAATGGTAAATCCATTTTTTTCCGTTAATTCCATCTGACTAATAGGCGACATACCTTGGATGGGTTGATGCTCATAAATGCATAAACAAGATCCCTCTAAACGTAAATATTTTCTTTCCCAAGATGCTCTACCAGGACTTGGCAGTTTTACCCAACTTTCCATAGCCACGCTCTCATTGTTTCGTGAATTTTTCGAGTCCGAATCATCGTGATCAGGCTCGTCAACCGCCAATCTTTGAACACTACTACTCAATGTCGATATACTTTCATCGCTAGACTTCCAAGACTTACCAAGATGCTGAGCAAATCCACCAGGTAGACCACAATTAGAAGGCACTCTGAGTGTGCACTTGAGATGTGTCATTAATTGACATTCACTGCATACAGCTGAACGTTTACCGAATTGCACCGGATCGTGACATGCAGCACACTTTCCAGCACGCATTGATAATTCAATATTGAATCGATGCGGGATATTGTGACGAGTTCGAAGTGATGTCTGTCGCATGAGTTCATCTTCTCCTTGCTGGACATATTGTGATGTATATTTTTTCGGCTCAGGACTACTAGGAGGTGGTGATACTGGCGGAGATGTAATAACAGCAGCTTTCCACGTCAATAATTGTTCGGTCAAAGCTTTTACTTTAGCGCGCTCTTTTGTTAATTGATCTTCCAATTCTCTGTACCCGACTGGCATCCCTGTTGCGGTCGGTATAGTATTTTCTTTCTGCTTCGTTCGAAATATTTTGTCACATACTGTTTTCTTCTTCTTGTTGCATTCCTCCAATTTAAGCTGCAGAAAATCAATCAATTTTGTTTGCTGCTGCCTCGTACCTTCGGCTTTAAGCTCGTGCTGTTGATAAAATTGTCGCATTTCTTCTAATACACTTTCCAATTCAGCGATACGATTCCTGAGATCTTGACCCTGTTCAATGCTTGTTTGCAAATCCGCCATCAGATCCGTATTTGTATCTTTCATCTCATGAAGTCGTGTCAGATTTTGTGAACATTCTTCTTTGACGACCATTGCTTCGCCCCGTGCACCCTCTAAAGCGCGTTCAACTTCGTGTAAATCACATTCCAATTCTCCACATCGAGCAGTTAACATGGAAACTTGTTTATTCAAATCCTGCGCTATTTTTTTATATTGATCGCGTTGTACCAATAATCCATTTCGTTCATCCTCAATATCGTTCGTCTCTGCTTCCAATTGTTCAATGGCACGTTCTGCCACAAGCCGTTTAGTCTTCTCTTCATTTTGCGCTACCTTTGCTTCCCTGAGTTTTTGTTCAACAGTCTCAAGATCCTTTTGCAATTTCATCTTGTCCTGAATCAATGTGTTCTCTCGAGTCTCATGGTCACTTGTTAATCTCTCGTAATCAGTCAGTTGTTCCTCAAGAACAGTGCAAGTTTCTTTCAATAAATCAATATTTATTTTATGGCTATTCGCGTCCTGTTCAAATTTCTCTAATTTCGCTTCCAATTCGCTCTTCTCTTCATTATGTTTTGATATAGCAAATGTCAATCGTTTATTTTCGGAATTAAGACTGTCGACACGATCTTGATTAGTTCGGGCAGCCTTTCGCGCTGCATCCATCTCTCGTCTCAGTGAAGCACTCGACGATTGTAACTCTTCAATTTGTTTGTTGGCTTGTGTCAATGCTCCCTGGGCCGAATCAGCTTGCATTCTATTTCTTGATGATTCTCTATTGATGTCACTCAATGATGCTTTGGCATTGTCCAATTCTATCAGCAATTTTTTCGATTTTTCCTCTTCGTCCTTATATTTCTTATTAAGTTGTTCTGTTAACTTCCTCTTTTCTTCTTCCAGATTTTTAATCTTTTCTTCCGAAGACTTTGCTTCTCTTAACGCAATGCGTTTGTCCAAATTTGCATCCGATAATTCTTTCTCCTTTTTCCAAAGATTGCGCTGTAATTGCTTTGCTGTTTCGCGCTCTGTTGCCAGATTCTCGCGAACAGTTTGCAATTGTCTATCCAAACGTTCAATCTGCTGCTCCAACAACGCAATCTTTGGTATATTCTCTTTATCGATCAAGGTATGACCATTGTCTGACTGTGGATTTTCGGTGGAACTTCTCAAGCATGCATTCTCGGATTCAAGTTTGGTGACGCTCTGTTGTAAACGCTGGAGCAGCTCCTCAAGTGTATCGACTTTGCGTAATTGTTCATCTTCTTTGTCTTGAGATTCTTGAAGACGTTGTTGTAATTCAACTTTATCTCCTACCTTCTTTTCAAGGTGAAGAGCCAAACTTTCACTTTGGCGAAGATTATTTAATGTATCATTGAGGTCACTTCTTGCAGCATCTAATTGAGTCTTCATTTGCTCATTCTCTAAGCGAAGACGTGCGATTTCATCTTGTAAATTTGCATTTGTTTGCTCCATCGATGTAATATTATGCATTTGATTGATCCGATCTTTCAATTGATTCCTCAATGTTTCAATTTCTTGATCACGTGCTGGAATCATCGCCTGAGTACTTCGTAATTGCTCTTGACAATCTTTCAATTCGGATTGAGCAAGCTCAAATGCAACATTGATACGAGACATACGACAATGATTCGAGTCACGTTCATTCCTCAATTCACTTTCCAATTCAGTATTTTTAGCTATTTCCATTTCTAATTTCAAACGCAATTCAGCTAATTGATTATGAGCGCGATTAGAAATTTCTTCAAGTTTATTTTCGACGCCTTGAACACTTTGACGTCGCAATTCCCGAGTTTTTGCCAATGATTCTTTGTACTGAATTTGGAATATTTTGAGCTTGTGAAGTTCTGCATTCAATGTTTCAAGCTCACATTGGGTTCTCTGCAATTTAGAACTCATTTCATTATTACTAGTGCATAATTCAGTTATACGAACCGTTTGTGACTCTATATGCTTATTGAGCCGTGATATTTTATCCTTCTCAGCAGTCTCCCATTTTCGTTTGGCACCCTTTATTAAATCAAGAGCAGTAGTCTCCAAATCTTTCCTCTCCTGTCTCTCCAATTCCAATGTACGTCGTAATGCAGTTATTTCTGACTTAGTAGACGAGAGTTCTCTTTCAAGTTTATCTCTTTCTTTAATTGCTGCTTCCAATTTAATACCTTTCTCTTCGAGAAGCAGTTCTAAATTTGTTGTAAGGTTAGCATCGATGCTAGTTTTCTCTTGAAGTTCCAGTAAACTTTGCTGATGTTCATGAAGTTCTCGCATTTTTTCCTCCAATTTCTCTGCAATTTCATATTTCTCTTTGGACATTGATAATCTAGTGTTTGTACTTATCTTGTCCTGGAGTTCCAACATTGTTCGCTGATGTTCTTGTAATTCCTTCATCTTTGTCTCCAATTGAGCCGCGATTTCAAGTTTTTCACTCGTTAAATTATCTTTGACAATGCTACGTGATACATCAGGAAGCTCCAGCAATTTTTTTTTCAACTCCGGACGGTCTTTTTTCTTGCTACGTAATTGTATTGCTAATTCAACCTTATCCTTCGTCATTTTGCTTGAATGCTTCGGAACAGCAATCATAATAACCGCAATACAATTATTTATTTTTCTTACAATATTCCATTCATCAAATGCCAATAAATTACATTGTGCATAAATCGCGTCAACGCTGGTCAACGCCGAACTTGGCAACTGTTGTAACGGTCGCACCAGTCGCACGCCGCAAACTCCATTTTGTATATTCAAATGCCTGCAAATGTCTCCAGATGTTATTATAAAGTTTGAACGGTTCAAACATCACCGCTGTCCGGCGCTCCCATTGGTGACTTGCCTGAAAAAGTGAAAATGATAACAGAGTGAAAACTGAAAATATATGTATATAATAGCAATACCAAATAACTTAGGAATTGACCCATCTAGCCCTCTCCAGATAATTTGCGTAACTTTTATGGTTATTTCGTGTCTAGCAGCCCGCCATATTGACGATTGAAGCGTTATATATATATATATATATATTTCTATTGACAAAAGTTTCAAATCCCAGGGACTGGACGGACTGGACCGTTCCTCAGATTAATGAGAGATCAATATCATGAGCTCCACAGTGAAGTCATGCTGATATCTGATAACTCTTTCTGTGTGGACTTACCTGTAGTAAAAGGTCATCAAATGAACAAAATATCTACATGCATGGAAATGCAAGAGCGCTCTCGCGGCTTGCTCAATCGAGGGAAAGTTTAACGGGTGGTAAAAAGATGGAATGCATATGTTACCGACAGGACCAAAGCGCGAAAAAAATGTGTATTCATTTTTCGAAAACTCCTCTTTATGTGACGTATGGATCGAATAATCCATGATGATTAATTTCTCATCTCGATGAATAATCACGAAAAAACCATATAGAAGATTTACATATGACTGAACTATGCATCTGAGAGAAAACATATCATTCTGTGATCATTAATTGAATATGAATTTAATAAAAGATCTGCGGCATGTTTCAACGAACACAGCTGGAACCACCAAACACGTCATACGATCAATAGCCTCGCAAATGTATATTCATGCGGTCATCGATATTACTGGTGAAAGTGAATATCAGGAACTCATGTGAGTATAGTGCCCGCGCTCTCATGATACTGTATATAGATACATATATACACCGATAAATGGCAATGTAAATCAACATAAATGTGGCCTCGCGCACGGCTTACAAAATGTCACGGCCGCGACCGATTCGCCTGCGCGCTCTTTGCGGTTGCAGTCGATGCGCAGAGATTGTACATGACCATTAAATATATCGTACGTGCTGCAGAAACATTCCAAGTCAATTATTATATGTACATACACACATATGTGGGCATGTTACACTGAGCAATTCCATTGCAGTGTGATTATCAATTGGTATTGGAAGACGATAACTAGGAATATTTCATTATAATATTTGAAACCACTCCAGCACATACGTAATACTCAATTTCATTTTTTTTCACTGACAAGTGAAAAACTTTCTCATTGTCATACGATTATAACTTTAGTCAACGCATCCAAGTGCTCTTCAACATCATGCGCAGCAGGCAAAGCCCCTATTAATGGTCTATTCATACATATGATGAAGTAATGAAAGATACCAATTACCTCTCACCGTATTCATTAACGAAATTGTAGGAAATGTCCAACTATTTTTAATTGCCATATCGTATTTACTATTCCATACGATTCCATATGCAAGTTATATGTAGATGGTGAAAGAGAAACGGATAAATATTATGGAAAATGAATGAAGCGGTGGTATAGACGTAGGCGTATAAGCTTTACAGCTCAAATGGTTTATGGCTCGCCGGCAATCAGCCAAGGGCTCTCATCGTCTTCCTTTATTTCTATCACTTTTTTAAATTTTTGTTTTCCATCTCTTGTCGGGCCTTCGACGTTTGCTTCAATTTACATAATTTAACATTCATACAACCAATCACAAAACACAAGTGAGGCGAATGACCATACGAGACGCACTGTATGCCTGTAAGATATGTTCGTGTCAAGTTTATAACGTAGATATATTGTTCTCCAAGTATGACTTGTGTTCGATGGTCTTGTTTGCATCGTGAATTTCACATTGTTTTTCATCAATATAACATGCGAGTGGTTGAAAGTGATCGAGACCTCCCAATTATTCAAGGTCATAGTGGTATTTTGAAGAATTTCACCAAAAATAATTACACCAATATGATAACTCTCAAAGGCGACATGATATATAAATGAAATTCTCCGCTCGCACGTTGAAGAATTTGTGAGGTGAAATTCCTGTAATTGTCGGTCATCACTTACGTATAATAATATGAAATTTCATGTTCGGGCATTTTCAATATCGTCTCTCTTCGTCTTATCTTTCTTCACACGAAATCCATACCATCAAATTTGATAGCTTACTTTCGATTTCGAAATAAGAAACTGTAGAAATTCATGTATTATTCATTATCGTTCTTTCGATCTTGTTTTTTTCCTTTTACTGGAGATTCGTTTAAGCATTATCGTTTTTGAATTCGCGTCGTAAAATTGGGTTCCATCATTGCAGAAGAGGCGTTTATTTCTTTTCATATGAATGTTTGCTTGTGTGGACATGTATATATGTATGTGTACGCATTCACGATATATGATAATGCATTGGTAAACAAAACGTGAATTGCATAATGAAGTGGGCCTCCGTATATATGTGTATCTCCGTGGATGTTTTCCATACAGCATAAATAATCCACCGAAGCATAACATTCATAACATTCACGTTACCGTTTACTAATTCTTCGTAAAATGCGCAACTTGTTGTGTCTGCTTTTATACTTGAATGAAAAGAAATTTTTGTGTATAACTTCGCTATTACCAACTCCGTTCAATCGCCCGAAACAAATAATTCACAACTGTAACTATTATTCTATATGTATATATATAATATATAGGTAGTCTCCTTACGATGCGTAAATGTCTTATGTGGTTCACATTATAAAAAATCCTATACATCTGGGGATTACATCATGTTGCGCCTTTCTTCATTCATTTTCGCGACGTGCCAAAACACGCTACCCAAAGCGAAAAAACTCATCATCAACGCTCAAATCATAAACCGGATGGAGTGAAATCTCACAGGCACAAGCACCCTTAGACATTAACAGTGGTGTATGTATATAGGCATGAGTTTCCCCAGTCGCATTCTTTTATTCATTATATTTATTCTGATCATTTGTCACATTTGTCACGACTTATATATATACATATAAATCACGTTTTCTACCTTCACAATCGATACCAGTGATGATATCTCTTGTACAATATGTCTAATTTATGGAGCTTATAAAACGGATAAGTATTTCTCCATTCAAATTTTATTTTCGTTTCTAATTCAACATTATATCGTAGCGTTATATTTATTCGAAATACTATTTTGCTAGTCTATTTTGTTACTCAACTGGCCTTGTATACCCCCTTGAATACCATTCATAGGACAATTAAGTTGTCATCGTTAGCTGTAAATACTGGCACAATCTCCCGAGATGAGTGTCAGTGAATATGGTGTCGAACTCATCGGTACTATTGATGATGGAGGCACGAATTGGAAAAGGAAAAAATGAATGAATAGTACCATTTCCACATTTACCTACCAATAATGGTGTTATCCATTCGTTTGTCTGCATACAAATGGTCTCGCGCTCCAGTCACACGCAAGACCACCATTCGCAACAAAGGCGAATGAAGCAAGTTGAAGAAAAGTGAGTCATGACCCGACCGATATACTGGCATTGTTTGTTCCACTAGGTCGGTCCATGAATTCCTCACACATCTATTTTATATTCACACCTTTACCTGTTTAGATTCGATAACCACCTATGAAAAAGAAAGCAGGAGAAAAAAAACTATAGAATGATGGTATATAAACACATATAATAAGTAAATATAATACACATATACGAAGCACATCTCGAGTATTGGTGTAACCTACCTTCTAGGGTAATTATTTACGCATTGCGTGTAGAGTGATAGCGGGAAAATCTCCCGTATCCTCCTTTGTACATATGCATGTTTACTTTAAATATATATATAAACATGAGCCAAGTACATCATCTGTGGTCCATACGAGAATGTCATTCTTAGTGTTAATAACAGAAATAAGCAAAGGAAGTTGTATCATTATCCATCTGTTACCCGCTGCTTTAATTAGATGATGATAGTATTGATATCGAAACGCGGCCCGTTTCGATGTGTATATGTATGTATATTATATATATAGCACATGTGGGATTTGCACGCGAGTTCAATGGCCCGTTTTTTTCCTGGAATGACTGCGACTCTTCAGGTGATGTAACGAGAGATGTTTTTTATATATTTTTTCTTTTTCATCCTACATCCAAATGAAGAGGGTCTGGATCATGAGTTTATGGGTTGTGTACTCAACCTGTATTGACCCGTCATCGCTGCGCAACTCATCAAGCTGCGGTACGTTCTTTTCTATTTAGTGGCGCACAATAAAATCCTATGTTCACCGTTATGTTTCATTCAAGTTTGAGGTGGGAGATACATTATCTACATTGTGCTTGCGCGCTAGTGAGTGTATACTCCTTGAAATGTCAAGTGGACATCAATCATCGTTCAGAGATTGTGAATATATCGTACATTAAAGAAAAGAACTACATATATCGATACGTGTATATGATGGCAAGATTGATGCTGATCCATTTAAGTCTGTTGCATGTCCGTAAATTTTAAGAAAGACATGAATTTATATATATATATATGCGTTAGCCATAATTGATTGGGATTTTGAGCAAGATTCAACTTCGCAGATAGGGCTTTCACTCAAAATTAGGTAATTATTTGTATGAATTCAACGACAAACATAAAAATATCGAAGATTCACCATGTAATAATCAACTATAAAATTGAATATTTATAATATATTCCGCATCAGACCCAACATAGCCTGAAAGACAATGCAGAATGGAGACAATAAATATCAAGACATTCATAATTTTCTTATATAGAATTACTGAAAATAATATCTAGACGGCAAGAACAAAATTCTTCCAACTCCATACTTACAATTTAAATTCGTCGTGGGATGCTTCGTTGATGCATTTTATTTTCCGGTCACCCCATATATAAGACACCTGACGAGAAGACTTGTGGACTTTCAATCTTGATGAACCCAAAAGGAACTGCCGAACTTATCTCCTTAGAAGGAGAATTTGCAGAGTGGGAGACAGAGCAAAAAAAGTTTAAATATGCCTCGTTGAGTTTGCCGTTCGGGTTGCGATGAGCAGTCTTCAGTTTAAAAAATCCCATTGATCCAATACAGATGACGAAACAATATAGGCTCCCTATTAGCGAATCGGTCATTCGATGGGGAACGAAATGATCCGATAAGATGCAACGAGATGTTTTGTGACGAAATGAAACAATGGTTGATCGGTATATCAAAAAGAATATTTTCAACTTATATTCATGATGTTTCAGCGATTACAGATGTTGTCATACACTGTATGGTGGCACACAGCAAAGGTTGTTTCTCAATGTGATTCCAATTTTGATGATTAATATTAATTAGGTTGACAATGGATATCAATGCCGCATTCTTAATTGAAACAAAATGGATGGGAAATTGTTGGTGTCCCATTCGAAAAGTTATATGCTTTGGTATCATCCAGTACAGAAAGGACACGAAAATAAATATATATATACATATATATATACACATATATACGATAAGTTAAGATGGAAGATGGCAGCACAGGTACAAAGATACCTAGTATAGTAAAATGATGTAAAAGTCAAAATGAAGAAAATGCTGAGACGAAGTTGGTTAAAATGTTTCACGGCAAAAGTGCTATTGCGATTTGCGACGCTCTCCAATAGCCGTTCAAGAAGCGCGATTGCTCATGAGCTCGGTGGTGTTTGTATTGGTGGGTTGCTCGGTGGACGGCAAGGTGTGGCGAGCAATGACGAGAGAGAACTCTCCTCATTTTACCTTTTATTTCTCCGCGCTGCTTTCCCCACCCGCCACCCTCACTCCATTCTCCTCTCTCTCTTCCCTTTCCAGTTTTCGCGCGTGAGCCCCCTCTCTTCCTATTTAATCTTCGTCCTTTACTTCCCCTCTATACCGCTCACTCGGTTGGCAATCAACCCGGTTGGTTCGTCGTTTGTTCGGTCCATTCCGGTGTTTCACGCCGTGCAGTAGACATGTCGTGTCTTTATTTTATATAATTATTATTAACTTTTTTTTTTTCCCGCGTCAAAGTTAGTCACCATTATAATTGTATTTGAACGATGTCAAGTAATGTGAGACAATAGTGCAGTGAATTGGTGATGACAGAATTATAATAAAAATTTCGAAGCTCATGTGAGTGATTCGCAGTGTTGATAAAGCAAGGTGCAGTTTTATTATTTCAAATGACATTTTATAAATCAATCATATTCTCTCTGTTATATCGTTTTATATTTTGACATTCATTTACTATCATATTTCTATAGCGCTTTTTTGCTCTTCTCTGTTTGGGCTTCCAATATAAATGGATGAATATATTATTTGCAATATTATTATTTGCCAGAAGACGAAAGCAAAAGACGCACATTCCCCAGGCACTAAGGTGAGTTTCGCGTGCAGACTCCACCGTCTTCATCTTCTTCTCCGCTTCTTCTCCTTTTCTTCACCTTCTTTATGGTTTTCTTTCATTCTTCGCCGTCTCTACTTCTTCCAATATCTACCGGGTCGCCGTCGCGAAATCTCTCACAATTTATATTTTCCGGACAGCCGCAGTATTTATTCAGGGTTTTCCAATGAAAGTTCATCGTCTCGAAAAACAGTAAGAAAAGGAGAGGGGTACTCTCTTCATTGATGGTTGTATATATATATTCATATATTCATATTCATGAGGGTGAATATAAACACACAGCTTCGATATATTATATGCGAAGAAAACGGTCGTGCGGCAATCGTTCTCTTTCTCGCTTCCACTGATCGGTGAGAACTTGGCTATTCGCAAGGAGATGGATAACGTGGAAACGGGTTTAAGCATGAAAGTAATTGAGGAAGTGGACGGGTGCACGAACTACCCGGAGCCACGACGGACGATCGACGCCGCTGCTTGGTGAGGTCGGAAACGTGAGTGCATATAGAAAACGCGAACGAGTGTTGGATATCATGTATAGTAGAAAAAACGATCAGGTAGCGCGGAAGACGTAAGCGAACGTGCAAGAACCAGACATTGACAAGCAAAACGATCCCAGAGTGTGCCTGGTGTGGAAAGAGGAGTGTTGATGAACTCTCTTTTACGTAACTTTGGTGTCGTGTTACGGTAAAATGCGCCAACGTTCCGAATATGATACAAAAAATGAAGAGAAAAAAATTCATTCATAGCTAAAAGTAAATTATTCTGAGCGAAGAAAATGATTCGTTGCTATATAATGAGTGATTTGTTATAACCTCCTAATTCCTGTTCAGAACTCTAAAAAATTACGACTTTGTCTCTTATACATTCTCACACAAGTGAAAATGCTGGAGAACCGTAGACAGCAGGGTTAATTCTCATTTCTGTCATATTTATCTCGCATTTTGAGTCTCAATAGAATGTTTCTGCGGCATTTCTGTCACTATGAAACTTCGTATGGCATTTATGTCAAAATCCCTAACGGTTTCGATGCATAACGACTCTACCAGACGGCTTGCCTTTTTCATGAGACATTGAACACTCTTGACCGGTAAATCTCCTGTCTGCGATTGCGGTCTATGTACGTTTCCTTATTGTTTTCTACTCAACTGTTGTGTTTGAATTTCCTTCCGGTGAAATGACGCCTGTTGGGGTTCGATCGAGTCAAATTTCCTTCATATATAATCTCACTCTCATGCTGGAATTTATTTTTGATAACCCCTTGAATGAACAAAAGTATGAATGATCTTGGATGCTTTTGGATTGGAAAAATTTCTCCATATTTATTTTTCTACATAAAGGTTTTTTTTACCATGTTACAGTTGAGCAATGGCCTTGAGGCTCCGTAGTAGCAAAGATGTCAAGAAAAGTTCATACTACGTATGGTATTTGGGAGCGAGGGAGGCCAAAGGGGTGGATGCGATGCCAGGTGCCATAGCGTATCTTCTCGAGCGTGAAAGACTTCAAGAGCCTTTCAAGGTCACGCTGCAGGTAAAACGAAAATATACCAGAACAAATGGTAGAGGAGAGGGTACATTCATTCTAAGCGAAATTTTATTTATGAAGAAATCCGGTCTTGGGAAACCTGATAAGCCATTCTCAAATAAATGTCCGTATATATATGCTGTATATCCAAAATATAAAACGCAGTATTTAACGATCGTGCTTATATTACTTTAATCTTTCTGCAAAGTCGTTATTTCGGATTTCTTTACTTCACGCTGAGGGATTCTGGTTGTGATTTGGAAACTACCATCATACAACGTCAGTACTCACGTTATAAATATTGCCACACTCCTATCGATATGCCATATAGAATCTGAAACAAGTTTTATAGTAAGTGAAAGAAAGAGAACAGAAAAAAAAATTTGGCCACCATCATTGCCATTATTTTTTCATCGTAATATTTTATAGTAATTATTTGACCATTGACTGGACAATTTTGGGATTCAAATGGAAGAATTAGTTTCAACACGTCTCCATGTTAATAGTTGTACCAATTAACAGTGTAATTTTCATTATTATACCTGATAATAAATTAGCGGAGAATAACTTTTTCCACTCTTATTCCTCTATTTTTTTTTAAGTGAAATATTATGCATATATACAAAAGAAATCCAAGAATCATAAATTCAGAGTTATTCAGTGGTTGGATCTCAAATAGAAGCAGTCGAGAAAGGTGAAAAGAAAACGCATATGCTCGCAGTCTAAAGAGTCTGGTCATGATAATGATATATGTCTCCTGTATTCATGTGCGAGAGGGTCCAAGTCCGAGAAATGCGTGAGCATTGGAATCTGGAAAAGGAGATAGTGGCCCGGTTAGGTGAATTACCTGCTGCGCGACCGCTTTTACAGTGCAATAAACCTCGTTAGTGTCGTATACATCCAGTGCAAATTTATATATACATGCACATATGAGAAATATAATTTCACAAAGCTACGCCGAGTTCAGTCTAGTGACAACATAAACTCAACCTGTATGTACACAAGGAAGTTGAAGATGGAACGACTTTCACCACTCGATTACGACGCAACTATTTATTCAATTTTTCGCGTCATTTGCACGCTTACAATCAGATAGGAGAAAAGAAAAAAGAATGATTATGTTTGTTGGAATCATGCAAGGGCAAAGAAATGATTATCAGAACACTCTGAGACCAAAGTAGGTTGAAGAGAAAATTATATGCACGACATTATATGAGGAAAAGATAAATGCGAACGATCGTATTATTGAATGACATATGATTTTTTTTTCCATTTATTCTCGATTCGAGTCGTGAATCGACCTAAGTAGCGAATCTATATTCTATATGGATTCAAAAGTGTATTATTGTTGACTCAGAACGATGGAATATGAGGTGGGAAAAATTTCACAGTCCCGTAAAAAAAAGTTTAGAAAACAGAAATATTCACAGCCCATATATCCATTCGATAAAATTGAAGTCACGTACGATTAGATGATGATAGTGGAAATGCGAAGCAATAGATCAGACTTGTCATCGCCAGTGGAATTTTCAAACATCTCCCTCACTGTATGCATATATGTCTTCCGCAATCCAATTGCAATCATCCAACACACGAGTCATAAACCTTACCTACTACCATAACGCATTGTAATTATGGCAGAGTATACACTTTACATCGACATGAAGATCTTCCGAACGCACCGGCTTTTCGCGCCATTGCGCAATTGTAATTGCACAGACTAGCGGAAAGTAACAACAGTGACAACACAACAACGAAGTGAGGCGAGAAAGTGGGATGTATACTGATTGCCGTGTGATGTATGGCGATGTTAAAGCGGCCCACAGCAGTAATAGCAAAGTGGCGAGAGATCTCCGTCACGAAAAAAGACAAACTGTATATATATAAAAATAATGATGTTGATAATGCTAGTAGTCAAAAGGGGAAAACGTACTATTACTTTTATTCTTTGTCTTTCCACATTCAATCACAACAGAAATCTTCATAATTCAGTGTTCGTTAATGATATCATCATTATTATTATTACTTTTTCCCTTTCTCTTGACAATTATTCTTAATATCAATTGCCACAATGTCTCAAGCACAAAAAGTTTTAGCAACTCTGTGAGATACATAATAGTCGTCGGTTAGAAGTTAACGGTATAATGTCGATGATGCGGTTGATCGTCGACCGATCGGTTGTTGCACGTACATACAATGAGTCTTCTCTGTATACGTATATATTGTATATCTGAGCACACGTCGAAGCGAAATTGTTTAGCCATCATCGCTCATGACTTACCTAGGTTTTATGGTTCGTGTATTACGAAATGGGCCCCAGAACGAACGACCTGCAGGGGAAAATAAAAATTTAGAAACAAGAATTAAACATGTATTGTGCGGTTTGTTCGTGCTGTCTCGGGCCGCCCACTGATCAAGCTCAATAGTGAAATCTCTTGACCTCTTGATACGAGAGTGTAAATGCAACCACTGGGGAAATCGTCGTTTGTGCGAATATGCATATTGCATATCCATAACTTTTTTTTTTCCATCGATATATATAAATGCACATATATATACATATATATATATATATATCTATTGATCGATATACAGTGATGAAATCTCATGATGAATTATTGACATTTCACGCTTGATTACATTGTGTACAACAGGTTAGCAACAAGGGTCTGAAGATCATCCAGACAGTTCATCCAGGTATGTCGACGAGATCTGCGGTAAAGCATCTTGTACCAGGTCACGCTGTTCTTGCTGCCGTTCAACGGGAGGACGTTGTCGCGGCTACTCTTCTTCTTCCTAATCCGGCTACCAACAATCCTGTTCACGTTCACGCCTACAGGTTTTACTTCGTCATATTTATATATTTATATACCGTTCATTCACTCGATGATGCTTTTAATCCATCTGTGACGAAAATTGTTCATCGATGTTCACTTGAAATAAAAGTATATTCAACAGAGGACATAGGATATACCAGTAACAAGATAAATACAATGTCCTTGGTATAGAGTAACACAGAGCTTCATCAAAACGTTCGAATTGGTGAATGCAGTACACGACATAGTCACAAATTGCAACGAATAAATGCAGCATACAATAGAAAGTATTCAAAACACACAGTCACACATGTATACATATATATCGCTATTGTTTCAAATTATTTGAGGGAATAGTAAAACGAAAATTAAATAATGGAAAAATAAACAATCTGTGAAATAACTTGTCGGGCATGAGAAATCGTGTAGACGAATTTTCCCGGTCGATAATATTTTTGATAGGAAGTGGCATATGCGAAAACCCAAAACTAATTTGAGAAATAATAAAATTAGATGACCACTTCACTTCCATTTGCACATAACGTGGTGCAGCCCCAAGTTCAAATCATGTGTGTGAGAGTTTAGTCCCATCTCTTTTTTTGGTATGTATTCTCGAGGAATAATTGTATATACATAGAACATAAGTGACGCGAATATACAAACGAAGGCCATCCAGTTCATCGCCTGGCTCTCGCGCGTTCACCCTGGGCTCATTACGACCTCGCCTACCTCGTTAATTAGTGATTTTCACGATTCCTAACGGTGCATATACATGCTGAGCGAGAACACGGCAGTGAGGGTGTACAGGACGAATAGAGCTATGCAATTTTCATTATTCTAGTTGTTCATTCGGAAAAAGCCTCTAGTAGCCGTATTCTGTGATTCACGTGACTTTTCACACGGTGAATCTTCAAGACTGTGCACCCAATATGGGCGGGGGCTATGCATAAATCCACAATATAGTTGCGATAAATTTACTTTCTGAGCAGGAAGTCGCGTTGACCGCGGATATAAGCCACACTACACATCTATAATTATTAATTAAGGTAGTCGGGTAATTATTCATAAGACAATATAACAATTCCAAATTACCATTTGGTAATTTATGATTCGCGCATTGAAACAAAATATATTTCAATCTACGCACAACGGACATTTTTATCTCCAAATTCATCTTACATAATTATGTTTGTTTTTTATTCCACCAGATGCGACTCGGTGGAGACAGCCGAACTTCTGGGGGGCCAATTGAAAGCTCTTGCCTCGCATTCAGACAATTCCTCGAAGGTTACTGGAATGGACTGCAGAATCCGTAGCAATTTAGGTAGCGACGGTCGAAGTACACGCGAATCAGAATCGTCAGAGGGTAGTGGTGAACACAGGCACGCACCAGCACAAACTGCGACGATTTATGAGTCACTCGCGGCAGAATTGAGAGCAAAATTGGGTGAGCACCTATTATTCGTGTTAAAAGACTTAGATGAATTCAGTGTATGTCATTTTCTTTCAAAATTCACTTGTCTTTTTCAACACTTAGGCAGGGGCAATTCCGGTGACAATGACGTTGGACCTATCCTCCTGCCACCCCGTGACTACGATACAGTTCACAGACATCGTGGAAATCTTGCTGGAATCGAATTCAGACGCTGCCTCAATCAAACGATTGTGGGTAGTAATACTGCGGTCGAAAGAGGTGGAACGCGCAGTGCAGCGAGCAGCGGTATCGGTTCAGATAGCGCTGCCACACCACCCCCTTATCAATCACATCATCCATTGGGTCCACGACCGTCCCGGCCGTCCAGAGACACTTCGTCTGGTAAGTAACTCATTCACTACAAAGCGCCTCCCCAAATTCATAAGTTAGGAAATAACTTTCGATCATGGGCCACCAAAATATATAGGCGAAAAGAGAGATTGATTCGTGGCATTCCAAATAAATATGTGAGAAGAAAAAACTTACATCGACACCAGAAAAAAAATGTACTTCTTATTTCAAAATACTAGGCACTACTTTTGGTGATCCGTTTTTTTATCACTTCATCATTCATTCGAGCGGAACGAATGCAGCATTCGAGGAAAGATTTGTAAATAGACGAATGAGTATCGGTGAGCAAAAAAGTGGATTACATTGCGATAGACCGAACAAGAGAGAAGGGCGATGTTCGACGAAGGAATTTGGGCACTTTCTACTCGTCAAACAGGTATACACTCAATGCGAATACCCAATATATATATGCGTGCTATGACTTGCACTCGAAATACGTGAACGAGGCGGAATGAGAAAGAATACACTTGCGCCGCTCATGCGATTTCCAACTTGAATCTTTTTTGTAGTAACATAGAAACCTGTGCCGTTAACCCAGTTCAAATGAATATATGCTGACTTTTGGAACATCAAAATAATTAAAAAAAAATAACATTGAGAAGAGAATGAAGAATGAATGAAGAAAGCGTCACTGTGACGAACATGTTTGTTTTGTATCAATCACGTATTTTCATAATGATTTCAAATCAGCTAATAACGTTTGTCTGTATATATACTGTCAAGTGAGAGTTATTTTAAAGAGAGAATATGCATACATATACGAATTATAAAAAACCTCTATGAGAGATGCAAATCGCGTAATAAAATTGATCAACCTTCATAATGAATGAATGAATGACTGAAAGAATCCTCAGGAACGTAAAACACCACTGGCAGGGATTCTAAATTGGTATTCTGCCTCACACAAACAATAACTCAATGCATGACTTATCGCCCTCTTTAACTGAACAGTTCACAGCTGGCGGCACATTATTAATAATGCATAACGTACCGAGACCAACTAACACACCGGTCTGTACGCCGTATATACATATTCATGTTATATAAATCCAACGTTTACTCACGAATTCTTATGCATGCATACGATAAAGTATCTCATCATAGATTCTGTTGTGTGAATCATATTCGAGTGCTGTTGATGTGGAAATGGCCCAACGCGATCTCACCCAGTCATCGCGGTCACGCGATTTTGATGGACCACTGACCCACATGAGAGTTATATACATTAAAGGGGAAGAAACGATGTAAAATATTGGCGATAGGAGTTACGAATGACGGTGATGAATAATGTTCAGCGATGATTTTAAAGATGCCTTTTGACTGTCGGTGTCCATATTTTAGTCATATGAAGTTGTCCGAAGTGATGCTAAGCGCTCGTGCTGTTGAGAAAGGCATATGTACACAAGAATAAAAGGTGCGATGTAAGATGGTTGTGGCAGAGGAAAGGGCGAAGCATTCGGGCACCTGTTGCTGTGGAAATTGTACCGTTAGAACGTCGTAGTTGCGACAGGTAGTGAGTATGGTGCTTGGTGTTGTATGTTTCTCTGCTCGCCTCCCGCCATGTCCTCGTCGACGCGCACTTCGGTTTAATGCTCGCGCGCCTACTTTGCTTCTCGTTCAGTATATTCGCGTTTACCTCAAGAGTACATGGCATACTTTGTTTCCTATATCGCCATTACCACCACATACCATATTGTCCTGCGATATATATTTGCGTAACTTCCGCTCGGCGTATACCGTGCCAACATAATTATCAAGAGGGGAAAACGTTCTACTATTCATTGACAGGTGACTCGTTACTCGTCCAGAAACTTCCGTTAAGCTTTCTTTTTGATTCGGGGAACGGGAATAAATATTCGAAGATTTTTTTTTCATTTTATACAATCTCACTTCTATATGCCATGAACTTGGACACACATATTCGTACAATGATTAGATTCGTAAGACCTCGGATTGAGGAACTTCACGATCCAAAATATTATCGAAATATGAAATATGCGCCCAAAAGGGACTATATTCGGAATTTATTCATCTACCATATTCATAGATTTGCTTAATGTCTTCTATAAATTTATGGGGAATTTACATAGCGTGAAATATTTTCCATTCTGTTTTACATATAGTGATCCGAGAATGAAGAATAAAAAGTCGGAACATTTCTGCGTTCGTGAAACCAAGAAAAAAAATGGACGGTTGAGAATGAAAAAAAAAGGAACAAAAACGACTCAAGATGGAGGCGGAATTTCTCAAGATAATTGAAGTATGTTGCGCGGAAGCCGAATTACGCATTGAAAACACTAAAAGTAATTGCAGCTGAAGTAATACAGTTTTGGCGGATCACACGACAGAAATGAAAAGACGTCGATCGCGTATACATTTTGTCTCCCACCAATAGGATACACGTTATTTTCTCGTTTCTTTGTCACCATACTCATGTGCACAGAAAGCTGGTGTATGCAGAACTATTCATCGAGTGTTTCATATGTATTATACATCATATAGTCTGTGTATGAATATTTAGACGTTTATGCCATCAGACTATTGCGCAAAATCTCCTTGTCAAGCTAGTTACTATTCCATTGCACACAAGATTCAGGTGCGCCCAGAATCGCTTGTATTGGTAGAAGCCAGGATCGTAAATATGTGTGTGAATCAACATGTTCGCTGTCCTCATGGCGTGAGAAGGTTCCGCATTCTCGGCCCACAGCCTCAGGCGCCTCACCATTCGCCTCGAATCTTCTACTGGTGCCCTCGACCTATACATACATTGCGCTTCATGGTACAAAGAGATGAAATGAGAGACCACAGCCTCCAATCTTCACCAATATCTCTTTGAATCTTTCTACCGTCGTTTTCGTCGGCCTCCTCCTCATCGTCCCTATCGATGGCGATAACGGCAATAGTGATTGGTATTTACTGAAAACCTCATGGCCTCTTTGTATAACACTTTTTATGCACCTTTCCATCGTTTTGACTTCGTGATGGGCATTCAAGATTTCATGTCTCACGCCATTTTTTACCCACTCACTCCCGTTCCCATTGCCTTACCACTCCTGCATTCGATTTTTTTTCTGGTCGTCAACGGAATTTTCATGTGATTTTGGATTCACGTGTATAGTCTTGGATGTATATGAGAAGGATATAGAATGATGATGTCACTCATTAATAAAAAAAAAATTTTACCCAACGGAAATGATAAATGTGAACGACAGATTTGGGAAGTAGGGGCAAGGAGAATGTTCAATAGCTGGGCGGAGGATACCATATATTGTAATATACATAAATTCGAAGGCGAGATTTCAAGGAAACTTATTCGATTGAATATTTTTCGAATGGCCTAACTTTAAATTTGACATTAGTGAGTTCGTTTATTCATGATTCATTCATATGACATTACTTGATACTTATTGTTGCAGATGAAGATTGGGGTGGTGTCATTGAAGACAATGAATATCTGGTTGATACCAGTCCTAATGTTGCCCTACCACGTGTGACGCGAAGTCCTGAAAGACCAACTGGCCTCACACAGGGCACATCACCAAACAATAATAATAGAACAAGGCGAGTCGCTGAACTACGACAAAGGTCGCCCAGTCCACAGTTTCACCCCAAAATTGATCCCGTCGAAGTCACAAGTCCGAGGGCGCGATTTCAAGATGCCAAGGAGATGTTCAAAGCTATGGAGCGCGAAAACCCTCAGAGGCCGGTGAATTCTAGGCTCAGAGAACATAATGAGAATCATGGAATGCATAAGTGAGCATTTGATAATCAAAAATATATTAGGATTAACGATCGCTGAAATCAATGGGTTGCTGAATATTATCAAATACTTTACATTACTAACTGTGTACGCGGTTACCGTTGATAATTCTCGCATGTAGAGTGTAATCGTACAATATATCATGAATATTTTCGCTCCAAATCAATATTTATTAGCAAGTGGTAACAATAAAGAACAACAGAAAAACTGTCATGCTCTCAATGAAGATGATCATTGCTGCGATTACGAGACAAGTGTGACAGGGATGTGCACCATCGTTAGTGAGATTTTTGCTGTGGTATTCATCGAAAAATCACCTGCCATTCAATGTCATGTGACGTTTGATGATTATGATAAAATTTCGATTCAACTTGATAATGGTTTGTAGTTGAATGATCTTGAGGCTGAAGAACTCCGTAAAACCGTTCGTTGTGCACTGCACGAAATAATGACAAGTGTCCGCGCATGGCTGCACCGTCGCGTGTGTTGGGTAAAATTATATGCGGTTCAGACCACAATATTAGATGACAAGCGCGCTGGGCACGAGAGCAAAATTTATATCTGGTACTGAACATTAATCCTATAGCAACAGAACATATACACTCCTGCGACTCTATTTGCTTGTGTATATATCCCAGAGTTACAAGTAGCGATTTCGCTGCGTCTTGCTCAAAGATCACTTCTCTTTATATTGGATTGAAGAGAACAAATTTGTCTGGATGATCATATAAAAAATTGTTTTCATTATTAATCCTCAGAAATAGACAAAACATGAAAGGAACAGTGCCCCTATCTTGATGAAATGCTCCGAGATTGTGAGTGGAATATATCTTAGTACCGTCATCACTTCGTAATGTCCTCCTTGTATCCACAATCCGTGATCATGAATATATGGCTTCCTCAGTGATCATGATCGAGTTTAGTAGAAACAAAGAAGGAAAGAAACCGCATGTCTCAAGCCTGATAGTGGCTTTGAACGATTGAATGAGGGGCTGTTTTGATGGAATCATTGGCCATAGAAATTCCTTTATGAACATTGTATAAACGTTATATTTATATTTTTAATGAGTTGATTGGTATGCCATCGACTAGGTTGGAGCAGACCAGACAATCGCATGAGGATCGTACGACCCGTCACATTCTATCAAATACATTGCTGGCCGCGCCCACTCATCCTGAGCACACGCACTCAGTAAGACGCAGCCATCCAGATATGGATCGTGAAAAAGAACGTGATAGAAATGACTACTGGAATAAACCGCGTGCCAGAGGTCAACATTATTCTGTAGAACGTTCCCCAGAAACGGAATCATCGGCAAGACCACGACCAAGGAGTTTCTATGAAAGTTCCCCGAGTGCAAGAGATCAGAGAGATGTTCGCATGATGGATCTCAAAGACGTAAGAAATATAAATATATGATTTTTATCCACACCGAACTGGATAGAATTGAATTTGATGGTGGTATTTATGTTATACTCATTTCAGACGCGAGACCCGAGAGATCGGCATTCTCGCGATGGGCATGAGAAGCAGCGATTACGACCAATGGCTTATCAAGATATTCCAAAACACGACCGATACCTGGATCGCGACAGCACGACAATCCGACAGAGTCTTGAAATTTTGCCAACACCTGGTAGATATCGCCACAGCTACGCGGAGCCACCAAGACTTGGACTCGCTGCACTCGATCCTTATTGAAAGATCGACCGTGGAACTGTCTTCTGTCTTGTTGATTAATGGATTAATGTATTATTCAATTAATTGTGGCATGTCGTGTTGAGCCTTGTCGATGTATCGTTATCATATTCGCTTTCTGCGTCCATCACACGTGTTCATTATACTAGCTGTACAACGTTATACGAGTCCAAGGGTCGTCCTTGCACTCTTGTTGACAAACCCATGTTTTTTTTTTCTAATTGTTTCATTGTTTTCTTGAATGTAATCGAGAAAATAGACAATGTATCTGTCAACGGGATAAAATGCTGTTGAAACATGTTATAAATTGTGTTATTTTATTTTTTTCATGTGATGAATAGGTTTTATACCGAAATTTTTGGAAAAAAATATTCCATTTCAAGTGATTAAGTTGTAGCGAGAGTAAGATCCCGATATTCATTTTCGGCACACGGCCAATCTCCAAATCGTTATATATGTGCCTTCAAGTGCAAAATGTAATTGGAACCAAAAACATGTTGACAAAATTCTGTTTTCTTGCTATTTCCGTCCTATATATATGAAATATTTGTAATTGTTATATGAGGGGAGCCTCACTAACGACAATAATAATAGGTCTACAAACTAAAATTATAGAATTATGCCGTAAATTTTTTTCTGCACACCTTTTAAATATGTATTTTGTTCTCAATATTGCCGTGATTAGTGAATGAACATGGAAGTTAATCATGGGGGATTGGCGATTTATTGTTGAAACTTGGTTGAAATTCATAAACTAGTTTTACATCCGATAATCTTATTGAAAATCAGTTTCACTTGCCAGTGAATGATGCTGCAGCCAACAAATTGTGGATCTTCACACTTTTGTTAATTAAATTGACTGTGAAAAGAAATTGAGAAAGCGCGAATGAAGAAAGCGATTGATGGAGAAAAATATATTATGCATATGAACCTACGTTTAGTTAGTTATATTTCGCGAGATGTATTCAAGTCACGAGTTTAAGAGAGAAAATTGTATCCAGTATTTCAAAACATGTACAGCATTATTTAAATAGTCCAGTGGTGCGAAATAAATATTTCATAGCGCGACGTGACAACCAGTAGTAATAGCAGATGCATAACACTCGACTTTGTGTTGACTTTCTCATGAGAATGTTTCTTTTCCGCAACATACCCATAAGATAAACCTTCAAGGTTGCATTTTGTCGATACCGCGCCTTATCTATAGTTTTATCGATGTGCAAAATAAATGAAAGCAATACCTTTCTAATCTGGACTCCAATAGAATGCAAAGTGCATTCGAGCTTGACTATTCATTTTCTCTGTGTTCTCATAGTTCTCAAACACCAAATGAGTAAAAGTATTTGGCACTTATTTGTCAATCATCGGTGAAGATGATGAAAGAGAAACAAATGGCAGACTTGATTAACTCAGAGACGTAAGATAAAATGCAGCAATTTCATTTGCTTCGCTGTATGCCCCTGAATATCTATAACACTGTTGTAACGAAACAGTACACTTGAACGTGGTATATAAAGTGAAAATCGTGAAACATTAACATTAGCAGAAGACACATGACTTTTCTACTTTCCAAGAAGGCATACATGTAGTCACATTACGCGGGAGAATTTATAGAAATTATGTGGAATTTTCTTCATAACGTCCGCACGTATGATGGCTATTAACGTATATTGCTGTGATTATTTGCGGTGTAATCCTCGAGTTCTATACTAATCATTTACATTGTTCATAAATTACAAAACAATTATTATAACGTCCTTATAGAATTGAAGAGAAACGATCAAATGATTTGAGTTTGAGAAGTGATTATATGTCAATAAAAATATCTTTGACGCGTCGCGTCTTCAGTTAAAAATGTATACTGCTGATGCAGTGTCTTCCAAACTGTCCATAACAATTGATCTATGAATTTGTGATTGTAACAGTACTAAACAAAAGTAGAAGATTAACTCACCAACATAATCTATGTGTCTGGTAAAACTCAAAGTATATGTATACATATATACGCATAACCGAAGATCAATTTCTTGTTTAGCTAAGCGGCAAGCTATTAATGACTTCCCGTTGATTCGTAACTGATTGACGCAAGGAATGGGTAGAAAGTCTGGTGCGGTTGTCACTGAATTTTTTCTCTCCATCCATTCCCTTTCTCCTTGCATGCACGCAGCCAACTAATAGTATCTCTGCTTTAATTCAAACACAACGTCTTAGATTTCTTCTATTTCCTCATTCATCGATTCTCATTCTTCAATCAAATTTGTTCCAGCGCAATCGTATATATTAGTGAGGAGAAATTGAATGTGCTTTCATGACATGCAAATGTCGGAATTTGAATCGACGTTCGCCATATGCGATGGGCAATATTTCGTTCCGCCAAGTCATCAGCTGAGCGTTGTCGCCATCCCATTTTATTCGCTGATGAACATCGTCTTAACGGTGCGGAACATTATTACCTCGTGCTCTAGGTGATCTGGAAGTACTTCAAGAAATATCGAGACGAGAAAACAGAAAAAAATGTGTAGCAAACTATGAATTTTACTGAAAAATCTAACGAAAACGAATACTGGTAAAGTTACTCATCGATCATCATTTACATTGTCGAAATCACAATAACTAAGGAATTGTTGATATATAATAACGTTGTGTAGTAGATCAACGGACTCACATATGAAGCTATGAGTGGTACATGCTCGTTATCGTTGCTAAAATCCGTCTCCTTCATAGAGGGCAAACCAGCGCGAATGCTCAATGGCAGTGACTTGCTAGAAAAGTCTTTGTATCTCTCAATGCACAGCGGTTGCATATACATAAATTTTACTCATAATGTGCCCCATTAGAGGAGCGAAGAGTTTAAATGCATATACGGTTCTGAAGTCGCACGTAAACTTACAATTCGTATATATATATCGTGTTTACCTTTAATAGGCAGCATTATACAAGTCGCAATACCACAGCATGACCCCGCGTCTATCTATAGTCACCGCTACGTGATAAAGAAACGGATGCCTTATGTCGGAAGTTCCGTTGCACCCGATACATGTACATTCCAAAATGAAATTTTATCAGGTACAGTTCACATATTAACGAAGTATTCTAGCCTACAACTGTTTTTCATAATCGTTATAAGTGTAGTTATTGCTGGGGCAAGGATTTTGTCAATGATTCAAAATATTGTATTTTTTTTCGGTCATTACACTAGAATACGCACTTAATATTTATAGGATGGAGATCTTGAATTTACTATATTAGAAATAGGACGTTTTCGCAGGCAAAACGCTAATTCAATTTTTGCAGTTGCAATATAACTTTTCAGTGGAGATCTGTAATGTAAATACTGTTCTCCAAGCGTTCGTGTCTCCCGTTATTCTAATGAGTCGCAGTGTGGTAACGATATATACACACGCATATCGACCATCGACCCAGCCATGAATATCAGCCATGAATAGTTCTGAGAAAACAAAAATGTCATCAATGATTTATAAAATTTGCTGCATTGATGCTGAACAATTATTAGCACATATATGTTCACATATGAATTGGCATCAACTCATTGTTAACGGGATGTACAAACATTTGTCTTTGCGTGAACAAATAATATCCGAATGATAATGCTTCGATCAACACTCTAATCATTGGCGTAGCGACCCTATAAAATGAATTCTCATTGCTCTCAGAGGATCCGAGAGAAAATGTGTAATGTCTACGGTGCCACAGAGACCACGAGTGTATACGGCCGTAAAGAAACTATATAGGTGTGTCTCTAGTGTGGTAAACACGGGAGATTGGAATGCAAAGAATGCTTTTCTATCGTTGGATTGCGGTTTCGCGACTTTGTGCAATTTCGATAGTCATTAGATTGGCTGTATGAGAATTTTAATAGAATCCTCAGGTTTGAGTGGAGAGACAGGTAACATAAAAAAATAAAATATATATATATATCGGCCTTCATATATAAGACAAAGAGGTGTACCTCAGACCAATGTTCACCAATAGTACAGTATTCTATCTACTGTATGTACATCCAGGATTTCTGATTGAATCGGCAGGTTTCTGCGCGTACGCGGAAATCCGCTTCTAAGAAATAGAAACTCTTTGGATTCGTCGTCTTCGCCTGCGGCAGAGAATATATCCACGTTTACTGGTCTCCACGACATCACTCTTATCGCTGACAAGAAAAATATATTATAATATTTTCATTCTTAAAATTGCTTCCGAACTTCTTTCTTTTTTTTCGGCACATGGGTTCATATAAGTCGCGAATTTACTCGATAGAATCATATAAATCACGTACATATTAGTTACCGTTCGTAAAGTGAGAAAATTCGAGCAAGATTTATTGTATCCCTGTGCTATATTATATTCAAATATAGAGGTGAGGAGAAGTAGAAATGAGTGAAGAAATAAGTAAGAGAAAGAATTTCTGTCACGCTTGGACGCCACAGGGCACACGATCTTATTTACCGATTACAGTTTGAAGTATATATACAGTTGCACTATCAAAAGGGATGGTACATTCGCGCGCGCAATGAGAAGAGAAGGCCCATGGTCTAAAGAAGACATATCCATGAGGAAGAGATGAGCAGGAAGAGTCAGCGAAATCTCACTGGCAAACCATAATCGTCAATGGAGTAAGAGAATGAAATAGACGATGTAAAGTTGGGAAAACGAGTGAGAAGGCAAAAAAATGGGAGATCACTTGTTCACGAGGAGACAAGTGGGAATATATATGTATGTATATATATATATACGAGAGCTGGAGATTCCACGTAATTAACATGGCGGCGACCTACTGACCCACTCATTGACGAATTTCATTTCAAATTATATTCTTCAGCACATTCACAGTGTGGGTACATCAATAAACCAGTACCACTTTATCTGGAATATGAATGCGAATGATTTAATCTATACATAATAAAAAAAAAGTCGTGTACATCTTCAATAATAATGAAAAAATTAATAATAATAATTAATATTTATTTCTTTGGATTCTCATATTGCGAAAGTTATCACGCATGTCTGGAGACCATCACTTGCATAATCCCAATTGCATCACGAAACGTCTCTTCCCGCTGATTGGTAGATGTATAGATAGAACACACACATATAATTATTGTATGTTACAAATAATATACATGTATGGAGATGATTATGAATACATATGCATGTAATAAGGAAGGTGAATGATGAATATCTGCTGTATATATATTCTCAATATCTGCTGGTGTGGGATAACGCAATAGAAATGTCTGCTAACCTTTCACGGGAATTCAGTGTCCACGGGGTAATTCTGAATCCACATGATGACTTATTTGAACTAGAAATTAGTCCCCGCTCACGATATACTATCTCGAGGGAATTTCATTTAAAAATCTTCTTTGCTGCCACATACAAATTATAATTCCTTACAATATAATGCTATATAATTATACAATGTGAGAGAGTGTAACAAACAAAGAGCATACAGGCATGAGTTGATCATGAATTGAATGAATATGATCATCGTCGGTGTATGTACATTTCCGTGCCAAGTCCGCACAGACAGAGTCCGTATATCTAAAAAAAACATATACATATACAATGCAGTCAGAGGTGCATGTGAATTTTTGGTGCCAAGAATATTCCCACGAGCAATTTACAGACAACTGGTTTTTTTCTTTTTCTTTTTTTCTTTTCTTGATCTGCAGACTCTTTATTCCCTCATACTTTTTCGTCCGTCCGTTCCACTGACATGAAAAATCCATTCGTTCATATAAATGTATGCGACAATAATATTCTTACGACTTTCCATTGAATGACCATTTCATTTCACATTTCTATCTCGAATTTCAGATAATCCACACGACTACATATCCATGATGTTGGGCTTTCACAATTTCGTAAAGGAAAATAACATATACATGGAAATTCACGATTATATGGTCCAAACTGAATAACGTTATTAGCAAAATGCAAACCGGTATTTCCTGACTTGGCCTACCGACATAGTATGGGTACTGACGCTGAGCTATTCCTAAAAGTTGACGTCCTTCTCTCCAGTATATAGTAACAATCATCGTATGTATCACTTGAGCGTTCAAAAAATTAAAATTACATATGTCTTGTGTGGCTTTGATGATTATCGTAAGAACGACATAAAAGAGGTAAATTAATTGAAATTCCAATCAATATTCCATGGTCCTGTATATATCCATTTCAGGCTCCAACATTCGATCAAGAAATTTTCATGTGCGCCGCCGTATGATATATTGAAAGAGGGGCAGGGACGTGTCATTGGCGGTCAGAGTTGATTTAGTCACGCAACCCTGATTTCCCTACATGTTGATGTAGATATATATATATATACTTTGAACAATATATACATAATATCAATTTACAGTTGCGGTTCAACTACTATTATGTTATTAGAATTTTTGTTTTTCTTCATTTTACGAATCTTGAATTTTATATACTTGAAGGAACAAATGGTTTATCTGGTAAAATATATGGTAGACCTTGATGAGCACCGCGTGCCCTTCTGCTATTCAACCTTTCCTGCCTTACTGTATACATATACCTTGACCATGTTTATTTCATGACACTGAACCTCTCCCAACTTCTTTTATGGTTTATTTTCTTCTTTCTGTGACCTGTGACTCATATGGAAGATCCAAAGTGTAGGTGCGTGCATAAATGGGTATATATTTTCACGGGATATCCGACCACAGTATCATTATATACAGGGCGTTATGAATCGCGTTACTATCAGTCGAGTCACGAATATATTGTGAAATGATTCACCAAGGTTTAACCTCGTACATTCTCATTAGGTGCACAAGTAGAAAGAACATTATTGTACGAGTGAGCATCTTTTACAATCATATCTTTTCGATCAATTTCAAAAAGCATTTTGAATATTCCACATTTTCTCACTAACTTTTAAAATACTAGTGACCATCATTATTCACCACATTATTGTGTGTATTTTCACAATTCGAGTTTCATCATGGGGGACAAAGAAACATCCTAGGTAAAGGTTCATACCTATATAGTCCTGTATCTAGACAAACTCGACGCGGTTGAGGAAAAAGTTACAGACAATGAGAAAAGGAGAAAGAGAGAGAGAGAGAGAGAGAGACTTCTTCAAGAATGTCGACGAGCCACGCATATATCGCTTGGACTAAACACAGAAGCGACTTGTATAGGTGAGAGAGAAAAGGTATGAAGTAGGAAGGTATATTATATATGAGCGTGAAGGCAACAGAGTGAGAAGGGGAGACGCTGAGCTGTATTCCTCCTCGGCGCGCTCGTCAGGTTCTCCATGTTACCTCAGTCTGGTACCGACCGCCAACGTCGCACCAACATTATACACTCGTATACTTCAGCTCCGTGCATTTCTTTCTCACATACTTGGGTGTAAATTCTAAAAACTTCTATATTTGATTTGCGATTTGAACACGTGAGAAAATTGATTGTTCAAATTTTCCATCCAATAAAACGAAACCAACATTAAATATCCTTCATACGAAACCAATCAGTTCCGACAGTTCAGTTGCCATAGATTTCCGTGAGAAACGACATCAAGGATCTCCAGTGGATAACTGTGCACAAGATATTTGTACGCCCATCTCTACTCACCTTTCAACGTCAGACCATTCTATACTCTCTCATTTTATCTTATTCATTTGTCAATTAAATGAAAAGCTAACCACATGTGCTGATAATAATCAAGAATAGCCAATATATATCCATGGAAGAACACGTTGTGTTCTTCGCTAAATTAAACTGAATGAAGAGTGGGAAAATAGGAAAACCGTAGCGCCGCACCTCTTGGATTCCTACAAGAGACCAACAGCTAAGTGAGAGGTGTGTATGTGCTTTCGTTACCTGGAGTAAGATAGCGGAAGGGAGAGGAGAAGAAAGAGTGGGATACGAGCAGAGGAGTTGCAATATCAGTATTAGAGTGAAGGAGAAGGTAGAGAAGGAAGGCAAATTCCAAGGGGGCACATATGTACAACGAACTTCGACGCCACTGGATATAGCCGCATACCAAGCGCACGAGAGAGGTCTTGAGAAAGGGGGCGCAGAAGAGGAATGAAGAGAGAAGGACGAATGAGGCAAGTCTCACAGTGAACTGGAGGAAGTGGTGGAGGCACCAGCGCGAGTGGGACGGCAACTTGGTTGTCGTTGTCCCAACAACTATATACTACTAGTTATATAGTTGAGAAAAAAAGGTAGAGGTGAGAGCGAGAGCGCGAGAACGTGAAGACTCCATTCTCATCACAGCTATAGGTGGAGGGCTTGGTGGCAAGGATGGTAGCCATAATGGCCTAACGTGATCCTTTGGCTCATGCAGCTACAGCTGCTGCATACATTTGTGATTTGGAAACAAGAATTTATGTAGCGCGTTCAGTGATTTAGCAATAGACGGAGATATTGACACACACACACACACCACACACACACTGAGGCGAATTATTAATCTTCCAGTTGCTTGTTGCTACGGTACTTGTTTTTCAACACCCGGAATATTTAGACTGCGTGCATGTGTGTGAATGTGTGTGTGTGTCTGTCAGTCTACCTGTGTTAAATCAAGGATTAGGAATTCAGGTGATTTTTGCAAACAATTTTTCGTTTCTAATTTATTCCGAGTATCTATCTTGTATATTCGACTGTCGCCAAAATAATTCTTTTTCTTCCTTTATCCGTGATTTAGGATACACAATGAGGGGTTCGAATCAGGACTCGGCTACGCCGTATTGTCGTTGTAGAGTTCTATATCTGGGCAGTTCAGTACCACATGCGAGCAAAGAAGGTCTCCTCGGGGTCCAAGAGCCCTTACGTGAACTCTATCCTGAACAAGGTGCACTTGGTGCACGTGGTATCGATTCTTGGTTGAGTGTATGGAGCAATGGTTTGCTATTAGAGAATGTTGATGAACATCGGAAGAAAGTCACGAGGTTCTTCCCAATTGAATCCCTACATTATTGTGCAGCGGTACGTCATGTTAAGGGCGGCAGTGGCGAATCATCAACGACAAGATTTTTACCACTTGACTCGCCCTTTGCCAGAAATCCAAGTGCCAATCATCCACCATTATTTGCTGCTGTATTACGTCGCACAATGGGTATAAAAGTTCTCGAGTGCCACGCCTTCATCTGTAAACGTGACATGGCGGCCAACGCCTTGGTGAGGTGTTGCTTCCACGCATACGCAGACAGCAGTTATGCCAAAGGTCTTGATCCATCAATAGCGACAATCACGAGCAATGGAGCGTCACCTGGACCGCATCCAGCCAATGGTAATAGTAATGGTAGTCTCTATCATACTCTCGGTGGATCGAGTACAACACTGGACAATAATAGTCCACCAGGAACGAGATTGGATACGGCGTCCAACGACAATATAAGTCTGTATAATGGCGATGAAAATCACAAAGTTTGGGCAAAAGGCCGAGATGAACTGGACGCAATTTATCACGAACAAGGAACGTTGAGAAGCACGCGAGGATCGAGACCGCGGCAATTGGTTGCCCCACCACCTCCACCGCCACCACCACCACCTCCCTCTCAACCACTTTTAGTTGACGAGTCTACGTCATCGACACGAAGAAAAGCAAACAAAAAATTAAAAAAAATGAAGACACGTACTAACCATGATGACGTTATACAAATTCCACATCATCCACATCAAATGCATCCACAGGCAATTTATACCAATGGACATGGACATCATACTCTTGGTCATCCAATTAGACAACAGCACTATCATACACATCAGATGCCGCCAAGTAGCCGATCTGTTGCGGGCACTTTAGCGAGACCGGCGCCAGTATTACTGGTACCCGCTGCGACACTACCTCGTAAAGCCCATCATCATCATCCGCGTGGCATGAGACCGATACCTGCTGCTGCGCCGATAGTTCCAGTATACGCGCCCCTTTCCGTTGTACCACCACCTCCAGCTGCGCTCTATCAAACGAGTTATGGCACCGCTGGCAATCGTGGTCGACGACACCAAGACAATGAGGCATCAACGCTGGGTACCAATCGACGACTCGCTGCCTCCCATGCAGATTTAACTGCAGCTACCGAGGCCGTAAATCCGGAAAATTTGGAGGGCGATTCTCGCTTTGGTACAGGAATTTATAGGCGCAAGGGACATTTGAATGAACGTGCATTCTCTTATAGCATTCGTGCCGAACATCGGAGCCGGAGTCATGGAAGTTTGGCATCATTGGGTTTTAGTCCGCAGAATGGTACGACTTTACCGAAAGAGGAAAAAAAAGATCGTGAGATTGCGCAAATGGTCGCCGGTTTAAATCTCGATGATGGCCATGACAGAGCTGGGCATTATGGCAGGGCCAATCATCAACCACCACAACCATTACCCAGACCACGGCCTCGCTAAACTTTATCTCCATATTTTCAACCCTTCCAATGCAATTTGTCAGTTGCAGTGAATATATTGGGTAATTGGACGAGGGTCGAATGCCAATTGATGTTCAAGGTGGATTTTGCGTTTACCTGAATGAATAAGATGCGACAGGATTCAATCGCCAATCATTTGACGAGCGTTAATAAATTTGCGGCCATGAAAAATCAATGAGATATCATTTATTTAATTATTCTTGTTATACGTACGTTGCCTTATACAACCGGTAAGGTCTTGAACGACCGAGACGTTTTTAAATGGTACAAAAATAGAGTGAAAGAAATGAGTTTATAATGATCTTCGAGTGTTATTCCAGGCTAATTAGACGAAACATGAGGATATAATTGTCCTGGAGTCACGCCTTCATGCCTCTCGCTAATGTCGACCTTGAAATACGTAAAAAAGTCGCACGGGATTTTAAGCCGGAAGTATTATCTTCTTAGTATAAATGAAAAAGCAGAAAAGAACGTTATACATTTCCGACACATTGAGTTAATTGTGTAGAGCTTTTAATGGTTGTATTGGGTCAGGTGGCCCGTATACTTTGGTGCTTTAGCGTGTGCCCATAATCGGTTCCGAACACAAGTTGGTGAGAGGAAGTGCACAGGATTCGTCTGAATTAGCATTCGATTCTAAGCACATATAAAAAATCGTGTCACAATGTGCGCGGTTATACAGGCGACCAATTATTTCAGCTGCGTTTGCATTATCGTTGCGTATGTAGACATAAAAAATTTTCCAATAAATAATTCGGGTCACAGTTGTAATATATGACGAAAAGAAAAAAGAAAGAAAAAAAAATGTTCAAGTGAATTAAAATGTGCTGCTATGAATAATGAGTAGAGGAAAAAAATTGACTTATCATTTTTCCGCACCCTGAAATAGAAATGAAAATGTAGAAAGGATACGTGAAATTACATCATGCTCACTGGTTATAGAGATGATGACAATCGAATATACTTTTATTACCCATCATGTTATTCTTACTATGAAGGTCAACACGTAGATTCTTATCGGTTGAATAAATATTGTTTCCGCATTTTGCCCGCATAACATGATCTAACGGTAAACTTCCGGACTTTTGTATCTTGTTGTATTTTTCGTCGCCAACATTTATGTCACACGCTCGTCCCCAAGCACGCGAATATTATGTGATTATGAAACTTCATAAGCAATGTGTCTCACATGAACATTATATAATTTTTTCCATCAATTTTATGTATTTACCAAATGAACGACCCATTGCGAAGAATTTTATTATTGCGCCATTTTTTAGTTTTTTTCTTATTAATATTTTTCTCCCACTTGAGGGGGGTCGATATTATTCTATCAACTTCTAATCTCGATCAACGTTACATATGAAATATTCCAACATTCACACTAATTTCTCCAGAATATGCATTACGTCCTTATGCATTTGCATATCTTTCAAATAGTAATTTCATATACGTATAACGATTATATGACATCGGCCAGCGATTATTTTTTGAATAGCGTCAAATGATTGTAGATGAATAATTTCTCGTATTACACCGGAATGGCTTCATCTTTTGTTCTCAATGTACAGGTATTTATATACAATTCTTCGACAAGTGAACTAAAATGCTAATAATAAGACAAAATGAAATGAAATGAGTCCGAGCGTGAATGTATGACAAGTCGTATTTCAACATCTAATAAAAGTATGTCTTCCGTGGTGTGTAAAGAATATTGCGCAACAGCATCTACACATATCAGTTTGTCCCATTTTCGATCATGTTTAAATAAAAAAAAATCCCGAACTCAGTCACTCAAGGAACATATGTACATGAATACAAATAGTACTGATGAGCATATTTAAATACGATATATAATGAATTAATAATATATAACTATTGTCGGTAGTAAATGCCGAATTTGGCGCACTTATTTCTGCATCAATGAATATAATTATTTTTCTTAACAACTGAATTGTGTATCCATTAGTCATTGCAACAATTGTGGAGAAAGAAAATTTTCGACACAAACAAAAAATGAATAAATGAAGCCACCAATGTATTTACAAAAGTGAAAAAGCTAGTTTCTAAGTGTGCGCACCTATGCCGGAATGTGCCATCGAAATAATGTGAGATAAACTCGCGTAAATATATGCGTTGAACCGTCACGTGCGTGCGAATGGGACAACCAATAGCGTGCACTTACTGAGTCGATCATCGATCCAAATATATATACATGATGCAAAAGAACGGGAGTAAAACATACAAAGGACGATGACCCTTCATGTGCTCTCGAATCCACAATTGTAACACGTAAAAAAAAAAAAAAAGAAAAACGTTCTATCGCGCCATTGATTATATTTATATTATAATTAAAGATAATTGTACGTGTATGAAAAAAACATCGTACTTATAAATGCGCCAATACTGCGCAAATAATAAATGAAATTTCTTGTATACGCCTAGCTGATTCATTAGTAATGATCCTTTTCATATATATAAATATATATATGCAGTTCGGAACTCAGGAAAAATTCGAATTATACAGTTACAAACTGTCGTTATAGATGGTTTTATACTGTTGATCGTTACAGGTAATGGGTCAATCGGTTAAAAAAATTTTAATAATAAAAACATTTGACTCACACGTCGACTTTTTTTCCATACTCTTTGCAATCGACTATCATGACTGCATTGCGTGCATGTAAAAAAGATAGCTAACGGTTCGCTGACGCTCCGATGCTAACATCTTTTTTCAGCTTGTGCGTCGTTATTTTTTATCATTGAGTTATTAGATTAATATATTATCTCTATCAGCGAAGACGCACAATTTTGTGTCATATTTTCGTATTTAATGTCCAATCATTGCTCCAGATATAAGACGGCGGAAATAATCTAAACGCCAGCGAGGAAAAAGATATTATTTTGCGATTAAATATATGGTAAAAATGAAATGGGTGGCAAAAATTGAACAAGAATGATTGAAGTCACATTAGATGGATTCATATTCTTCATGAGAACTTTTTTGTCGCAACACATTTATGACTTTTAATTATCCAGTCAATTGTATATGCTCTTCATACATATTATACCTAATAAATAATCTTTCTGTGAGACTTCTCATTGAGTGTGTGACGCACTTTTGACTTTCACAAGTATTGCTTAGGTTATATTTCAGAATCTCCACGTTTGCAATCTCGAATGACAATCTGATTTTATAGTGATTTCCTTTTCGAGCGAAGCAGACTGTGTAATTGCACTCCAAGTATATACTTGAGCTGAACAATTGATGATTGCTGGGATCTTCAAGAATGGCTTAGAAAATAGAGAAAGAAATAATCTGTATGACATCATATTTGGCAGAATGCGTGTTCAAACGAGAAAATAAATAGTAATATATATGGAAACATCGTAACTTGGCACGACAAATCAATTGACGGTACACTGATTTGGAGATAAAAGTTTTAACATATGTAAATATATTATTATTGAAACTTATCATGGTATGATCGTGGCTAATGTCAATATAGAGATTGAAATGAAGGCAGAGTATACGTCGACTCAATCGTAACAAATAATTCACCGTGACGGTATCGGGATTGTGATGGTAACGGGCTTTCATAATTTACAAGACATCGATTTCTACGTTTTACCGTCCACGGACGGTCAAATACGCGCATTTGTATACATTGAATAGTAAATTCACGTCTTCATTCTCGGTCAAAACCAATCGCTGCCATCTTGGCATACCGTTATTTTTAATGCCCGTAAGATTTTCTCAATATTACCAACGGTATATTTTTATCCAAATTATCGTTTCACACATTGGTTGGATTCTAATAAAAATTATTTTTACAACTCATTTAATAAATTAAATTGCAAGATGACAAAATAATCTTTGTGTCTCCAATTATAAAAGTGCGAAACCGTTTTCTTCCGGGATGTTAAAGAACTGTTATCAATAGGAGGTAACGCTTTGCAGATGCCATATGGCTACACGGGCTCTAAAAGTATGGGTGTCTTGTACTGGATGTCACACGTGGCATGTGAAAGGAAGCATTCTTTATTTTGTTCTTCTTTCAAACATTGAACAATCGTCCACCACTCGGGAATTAACATTCCGTTAAAGATTTGATACACAAGAGCATAATTATGCAAACACTCGAAGTGCTTCTTCACAAAAGTTATCAATAATGGGTGAATATTCGCCAAACAAAAAATTGTATAATAGACTGAAGTAGTTGGTGTGAAAAAACAACGGTGGAAAATTCTCTCCATGAGGAGTCAGTGAGTTCTTGTACTTCAGACATTCATAACAATGGAAATGGCTAACGTAATGAATAGGTTGATTTACTTCCTGCGATTCTTATAGTTGGAGGTGTAATTGACGAGTGATCGTTATATTTGTTGATTGAAATTTCTCGATTGAATAAGACGATAATTCAATTTTTGTCACACATATTTTTTCAACCATTTTTCAATTTTGTGTGAACAATTTTTGGGTATGTAAATTATATGTATATGTGTATTGATTCTGTGTGACAGAGAATCTATTAGTGAATCACATTTGACTAATACGATGCCTCAATAATCGCATGGTCCATTTGTTGATGAGAAAACCAGTTTGGCAATTTCGGTCTCTCCCATATACAGGTTATATATCCTTATCCTTACATGTCAGTGTGTCATTCCACTTTACGTCTCACTTCTCTTTTATTCACAGTTTTCAGAGAAGAGAATTGAATTTTTCAATTTTCAAACTCGCACGCTCACGCACACACACACCCGTACTTACAAATCATCGAATTAATTGGTGAATGTAGAACCCATAGATTTATGAATATTAAAGAAGAAGCCTTTGATCAAGTCATTATTTCGGAGGTCCCTTAACTCTTATTGCTCGGAATCTCACCGTATGATGTATTATATTCATCTCCTAAGTGTACTCGATAACGATATATGCATCATATTCCATTTCCTCCACATACATTAGTATCCTTGACGAAACCCCACGTCAGCCTGATCCAGTCTATTTTCATGCCCCTACTCAAATTGATCATGAGAAAAAAAAATATCCCATGCGATGAAAATCCAATGAGTTATAAATATTATTTATGAAGCGATAAATTGTTTCACATTGTCGTGCTATGAAACTGCTGAATAGACTAAAGTCTCTTCTTTTTTTCCATCATGACAATTCATGCATAACGAAGAAAAATTTATTTACTCAACCGTTCCTTCCGTATTCCTTCGAATATTCTTTATTTCTGAGATGTATGGGGGAAAAGAATTACAATAAAAAAGAAAAAAATCAAAATATCAATAATACTTTTGGGGATGCCTGGATAAACAGGGTGGTGGGGGAGAGACTCATGCACGATAGGAAAAAAGAGAAGATGGATAAGTCGCAAGCATACACCACGCATGGTTAGAATAACAGGACTCTCACGTAGGCAATGAGTCCGCCGTTGTTCTGATGGTGGAATGTCTCGAGCACGATCCGTACAGGTATATACCGTTATGGAAGTCCAGCTTACCTGAGCACTAACAGAAGCCAGCTGCAGCTCTCCGGAATAAACTCACACGCCGACTCATCGTCGCAGTTCGCGGTCAACAAAATCTTCTTCAATTCCTACCACACGCCAAACCACGGAGCTCGTCTTCCCACCTATACTGTTCTGTTGGATATACACCGATCTAGTCTGCGTAGTGACGTGCTCGCAATTCAAACGCATTCGCGGGCAAGCGTTCCAATACTCGTGGCCAGTGATGAGATATTTACAATGCGGTCGATCTTTTTTTCTTTGTATCAATGTCACCGCAAACCAATAAAGTTTTTAATTTTCATCGAGATCTTGCAATGAGTCAATTTATTTGTTAATATTGGAATAATTATTATTAAGTGTGTTTCGGAGCCTGTTCTATTGCTTTCATCGCTCCAGTTCCGATTGCGAGCGAGGTATACACGCAGTCTGCTCTGATTTCAATGTATCTCGCAATAATTAAACTTCTATGTGCTATACCACAAAGTGTTTTGTAAATGATGGAAGGTCTGACGAACTTGTCCAACAAAGTTGTTAATGCTTATGCAAGTATTGAATTGTGATTGATTGTGAATGGTGACTTGGGAGAGTAAGTGTAGTCATTGATGAAACATTTGGTTAGTCAACATCATTCATGTCAGGTGAACTATCAGTAACTTTTCTAATATTTCTTAAAGAATTAAGACATAATTTGCAAAATGAAAATCCAAAAATCAAAAAGATGTTCGTAATTAAATGACCTTTGGAACGTTTGCTGATTATAGTATAGTGATCTGGAAGTAGGACATCAACTTTCTTCGCGAACTGTTTAATCTGCATATGTAATTGAATTTGTGATGCGTGCAAGGTAGCAGGAATATGCAGAGACGATTAAGCTTGCATCAGTTTTGGAAAACAGCCTCAAAAACGAGTTTCTGTACCTTCTCTTCTTGCGAGGTTAAAAATTTACGACCTCAATAAATTTTTGCAAAAAAAAAATATTTTCTCTCTTCGGATTCATTTCAAAAACGAAATTTGGGGTTGAAAATGTAAGTATTTTCATCCCCAAATTTCGTTTTTCATTCACCGATTGTAAGTCCCGAAGTGAGTTTCCAGTACGATATCAATTTATACATAAGAGCCCGTTATATACCCTAGTAATCTGTATACATTGTTAGGTGTGGAATATTCATGTCTCTGCAAAACCGAGAAAGCCTAACCTTTTTTCTTCATTACCACGATGCGCGAAAACGGAAAAAAAAAAAATAATCCACTACTGTACGTTCGCCAACAAGAGAAATAGAGAAACTTGCGCCATTTTTCATGCTTCGCGTCTCCGTTTATCGGTTGCAATTCCATAAAGATAATATTCCGCCACACTAATGAAAATGATAATTGACTCTTTCATCTATTCGAGGAATTTCATCAGTATACGAATATTCGCGACGAAGTCTGTAAAGATTTTCGTTCAGTTGGAAATAATATCAAAAAATTGAAAATATCTTTTATACTCAGTGTTACTATATATTTTCATATGTATATAAAAATAACATTATATCATATGTCTCCGTTTGCAGCTGCAAGATCAGAGATGAATTCGAAGATGTTCCTGGGCCTGCCGGAAATATCTTCATCCAATGATTATCCCGTAATTCGCTAGGCCTATCCGTTTTTATACATCGATTACAGGAAATTAAGTGACAAAAACAAAGTATATGTGAGCCGGTCACGAAAAAACTAAAAAATAATCACAGACGAGTATATGTATAATGAAGATGTCGTCCTACGAGGAAGGTTTTCGATTGAATGACGCCGCATCAGTGTGCTCAATGAAGAGCAAAGCTATGATTGATGCATTGTTTGAAGATTCAAAATCAATATGCAGTTCAACTTACGCAGATTATTACGGCAGTGTTTATGGATACTCGATGAATCTCGAAGACATAACTGCTGAAGAACAACAAAGGGCTAATGGCGCAGTACAAGCCAGAATTGAGGCCATGTTTGCATCGGTTGAAGCTGAAGCAGGAAAGAAGAGCGAATGTGCTGCTGCAATGTTACCAGTAAGTCATTTATCATTTGTAAATATTTGGAAGAATACTTTCGACTATTAGACATCGAAGCGAATTACATTTGTAGATATGGTGTAGATTTCGACAATGTAATTGTTGATGATTGACACATGGAATGTTAAATAGGAATGTATGATTATCGTGCGAATTTTTTTTATCTTCGTACTAGATCACTACCAAGTGCCAAGTTGGAAAATTCTGGCTATTATTCACAAATTGTTCTCGGCTACTCTCCCCATATATGCGAAAACACGTAACTGCCTCCATTTCTTGTTATTTTCTGCCGTCCTCCCGCATATCCATTTGAATAAGACTTCAAAGGAGCCTTACATTGTCGTTTCACACCCATTGCACGCTCAGTTATGCATTTTCACTTATGGTAATAGCATTCAAATTTACATCTCTCATTTCTGCATTTAAGTTGAGGTCATTTTGTGCTCAAACACACATGAGAATCCTATCTTGAAAGTCGTATAGCATGGAGGCATTACCACGACTTTTATCACTTTTCAATTGTACTGAAAATTTGCATCGCTGACCGTTTCAATTTTTTCTTTATTAGCAATTTTTTCGAAAGCACTCAAACTAATCTTTATACAGATGAAGAAAGTGTACTTTCTTCGGATCAGCTTTTCTGCACGCACTCTATACATACATAGTATTATATATTACTTTATTTTGTTTTTCTCCCAACATTCTCTCGTATCACTTTCATTTGTCGTTTGTAATGCACAAAGTATAGCATAATTTTCGCAGGAGTCGATAATTCTATGATAATTCTTATAATACAGATGTAGGATAATCAAAGTGTATAACCCCTATTCCAATTTCATGTGAATGTTTGTTAATTGCCATTCATGTACTCTCTGTTCATTATTTATGGTCAGGAAAACATGTTGAACCGTTACTAATTCCGTCCATTCTCTAGACCCATTATCATTTCACTTGACATGAGTAAACATGATACCAATTCTTTTCAACGTTGAACGGTCATCTATTCATGCATACATGCCGACTTATTATTGGCTTTTCTATCCAGGTGAAATATTTGGGTGCAGCGCCTGTTGGTGGTCGTATAGCGAGTGTGCGAGGTCTACAGGAACCTCTGCGTCAACTGCTCGAACGTATAACCAATCCAATCTCAGCTGAATTGGAAGTTTCACGACGTGGATTAACATTTCGAACATCTGAATTAATTGAGAAAACAAACCCCTTTCGTCGAATAGCCGTATGGAGTGCACTGCGATTACGATCGAGGCCAATACCGAGTGAATCACCAGTCAATCAATATCATCATGCATTCATACCATTGGTTGGTGATGACCCAACACCCGATGAAGGGAAACACGCGGATCTATATAGAACGATGCGGGGACTTGCGACAAATGCCGCATGTTATCCACCTATTTTTGCAGTTGTCATGAGGCGACCAGGTGCCGTTAGAGTACTCGAATGTCATGCATTCGCATGTAAGACTGAGGAAGACGCAGTTGCAGCGGCAGCGACACTCTACAGAGCTCTATTAGCTGATCTGGATTCGAATCGGCGACGTCCAAGACAAACTAATGGTTTGGGATGCGTCAGTCTTGCTTCAGTAGCGTCCAGTAGTTTTGTTGATTACACTTCAATCATGAACAAAAATGCTTACAATAATATACCGCAATTAGTGATCGCCCCGCATCCAATCAGGCCACCGCGGGTAAAGAAAACCTCTACATCGAGTTCCACAACCGAATGTGGATCTACCAGATCCTTAGCTAACAAAATTCCAAGACGAAAAAAGACTTCGGAAATCCGAAATGAAGACGTTGCCGAAGCAAGAAAGCGGCGCACTCAGTTGGCAGAATCGAGAACAGCTTCAAAAGAGACAAGTGATGATACATCCGTCCTGTTTGGCCAACGGGGCGATAGACATTATGAAGAAAAAAATTCTCCTAGAAGTCAAAATGGGGCTACGAATAATACTCGTAAAACGTACTCGAATCGTGAGACAAAGGTAATTGAAACAAGTAACGATGACGATAATATATATTCACGTAAAATGAATGATTATGAGAAGGACCCAAGGAAAGAAAAAATGTTTGAGACGGAGAGGGATTATTTTTTTGTTGAAAAAAATGGTAGTATAGTGGGTGAAGTTGTTAATGCGGCGGAGGCGCAATTATATGATAGAAATTATAACTCTTATGATTTGAATGGCTCGAGAAAGAGAGATGTATCAACTAGTAGGCCAAATTCTATTTATTTGACGAAGAGACATGAAATTTCATCACATAACGGTAGTAAACGAGACAGTTTTAGGAGTTGTGAAAATTCCATTTATGACAAGGGAACGGACGATCGTACATACCTTAGGAATAAATTGTATGAAGATCATTTCAGAGATGCTGATAAAATACATAGTCTCGACGACGAGACCATTTCGATAAATCAGCCGAAAAGAATTCCTCTTATACATAATTCAAATGAGAATATTTCACTTTCAATGCGTAACATTGATGAGAATGAACGTAGTATGAATGCGAGTAAGAAAGTAATTACGAAAAATAGCCATTTGAGAACTCAGGAAAATTCTCAAGAGCCACATTGCGTTCAAAGAGTATCAAGAATTGACGAATTCTCGAAGAGGCAATGTCACAGGCCACCAAATGCAGGAACTTTTCCCGATTCCAATTATGAAAGGGGGAAAAAAAGAGATAGAGCTGGTAGTGAGCCACCTTTGAGCAAGACAGAAAGTGTTGTACGAGCTATTCACGATGTTAAGTTACAACGGTCACAAAGCGATTTGGACGTAGATCGTGGTGATTTGATGACAAGAGTTGAATTACCGAGGAGAGGAAGTTTTTTGAAACAAAACTGCACAAGACAGCCAAATAGCATTTGTGGTGGTACTCCACTTGGTTTCACTGAGTTATTTGATGAATTCAGAAATCAGGAAGGGTTGACCAGTGTCGATGACATACTCGATGTAATTATTGGTGAGTCGAAAGTTGCATTCCATATTCAATAACAATTAATATTTTCTTCTTCCTTTGTCACTACCAGATCCTGAAGGAATGTCATTCAATGAATTGAAGCCCCTGTACAAAGAATTTTTACTCAAATTAGCATCAACTCTGACACAAGATGAACTTTATCAACGTTCAGCTAACATTATGAGACGGAGAAGACGCCCCCAGCGACGAAGGTCAACACGAAAATCTTGTCTTCTCGGACGTGCCATAAGACGATCTGTATCGAAGTTAAAATCCGGACCAACAGAATTCACATCGGTCATTTTTCCAGCCAGAAAATTAAACGAGAGTTATGATAGCAGCTCGTCTTGTGACGCTCGCAATGGTAAAAATCGTGTTTTGGCGAGTAGATTAAGCCATCGAAAACTGTCATGGAAAAAATCAAAAGGAATTGGTAATTTAGAGGACAGCGATACATGTAAGTTCATTGACGGCCATTGCATTGAGTTATTTTCATACCATTCCTTCATCGATTTAGGTAAACGGTTGACTCGCAATGCTGGAGCAAACAGAAGCAGCAGCGGTTACGTAAGTTGTAGTGAATGCAGCTACAACTCGGAGTCGTGTACATGTGTGTCTGCCGACAAATGCTATTGTTCGCTGTCAAGACGATCTCCAGGTCACGGCTTAGACCATAAAAACACGACGGTTTGTTCCTGCGATACAGATAGCTGTTCTGATAGCACCAAATGCTACTGTGCCCGACGTCCTGTCAAACAACCCACTATCCTCGAACAGTTACGGCAACACGGAATCGTTCCTTCAGAAGCCACGCTGAGCCGAGCTGGGAGTCCAAAGACAGTCAAGACTGGACATAGTCATGCATCTTCTCGGAGCCTCGAGTTCTATAAGGTATTAATATACATTAATTCTCATTGATTATATCTGTTTTCATCGCATTATTCATTGTGGAAAATGTTATAGATGCGTCCGTCACCATTAAGGAGCAGTTCTGATAATCTTGCATTGGACTATGATCTTTTCAATCCAGAAAAAAAAGGCTACCATCCGTCAAACAATGAGAAAGTCTTGGTAGTGAGTGCCCGTGATCCTCACGGTCGTTTAGTGTATGTTGGTGGTGCTGAGCGAAGCAAAAAATCGTTTTCTGCTAGTGCAAACACAACAGGAGCGCATCATGAAGCATTGTCAATCAAAAAGAGTGCTGAAATTGCAGCAGTGTTTGGGCCGGGATCAACGCGAAGCTGTAGGAGAGCCAGCAGTACATCAAGCATGAAGAGTTCAGTAAGTTTAGAGGCTGGACTTGGGTATCTACCGTAAACCCATCGAGATTTTCTATGTCATGTATAATTTGGAGAACATTAGTAGAACTTCTTTATGAGTGTTACTGAAAATTTGGAGCCACGGTGGATAATTAAGATGCATTCCAACTCTTTCTGAATGTATCGTTTAACCCAGGTGTAGTGCAATTGTAAATGTCACTCTGTAATACTTTTGTATCTAATAATTTTTATTCGTTATGTTTACTTACGTTAATGGCTTGATATTGTAATTTCATTTATTATTTTACAATACGTACAACAGTTCATATGACTTGATAAAAAATATATCTATTCTCCATCACTCGCTTTTGAGAAACTCTTCGTCGACTTTTTGGAATTTTTCACTATAATGAGCGGGAATGTCAATAAGCTTCAAATTATTCATGCCTATTTCTTCTTCCGTTCTGGAAATTATTTTTAATTTATCAACCTGTTCTTGAAATATGCTACGAATGAAATATTATTGAACAACGTACCTGATCAAAATATCAATTACATTTTCGCATGCTAAAAGAGCGGCTCTATCTTTCTCCCATTTGTGATATTCCCGCAGTATCACATATGTATTCCTTTCTCTCAATACTTCACGTATCTCTTTAGTTGCACACAACTGACACAATGCTTCCAAGAGCATTATCCTTAACAAATAATAACCAAACTATTGAGTCATAATAAAAATAAATTCACATTGATAAATGAATAATGCGATTATCCCTCACCTAATATCTGGATCCGATTCTCTCTGTTTCGTGTCCGGCAAATATTGCAAGTCGATTGGAAGTTTGTCATTATCCTCGTCATCAAATTCTTCTGGGCCAGCTAATGGGAGCAAAATGTTTGGTAGCATATCAACTTCTTCTGATAGAAGCCATTCATGATTTTCAACATCGAAGCAACAATTTTTCAGTGTACCGACCACCCCACCACGCCGCACTATACTCTCTTTATATTCAGTGAACGGAAGGATCTTGTGAATCACAGGACGAAATTTGTCAGTCAAACGCCTAGAAAATGAAAAGAAAACCCATTTTACTCTAATAAATATGATGGACAAAATATTTTTCACCATATACCTATGACTTCACACTGACCTTCTGACAATCGATGATTGACTGAGATTACTCAATACAGGTCCAAGATAATGGAGCTTTGCCCCTTTTGTATTGTATGTATTCGCATAGGCAAAGGCATGCACAATTTGATCCCAATTATAATGAGCTTTCTCTGTGAGTGCAACAATTCGATCGACCAATGCAGCTGGCCTTGTTACATTGCATAGAATCATGCAACATGGATCGGCAAGAGAACTCGCTCTATTGAGGATGAAACTAAAACATAATATTATAATCAATCTTCAACTCTCACACACTTACCATGTGAATATAAATCTGTATCAAAATTAATTCCCACGATTTTCATCACGTATATTTTCTGTCTTAATGGGCAAATTCTGAGCAATTATCAGTGAATTCTAACAATGAATCGGCGGCCAATTGAATGTTTGTGAGAAATATAGGGGATCCCGATATTAGGTCATCGAAGAAAGATATTGAATAAATACATGTATTCGAACATTCAATTATATCGAAGAATATCACTCATCTTTAAAAGGAACATATAACTTTTCGTTGTTAATATTCAGAATGAAATGAATTTTATCTCAAAACATATTTTATTCCAGTTAGATGAATGCAGTATGTGAGACTGTTTCGAACTCACAATGTCTTATTGAAAAATTAAAATTATTTGACAGACTGCCGAATCAAACCAAATGCATGTAGAATGATATGCGAGTGATTGTTTCGGTGTAACAAACTTCCCAAAGGGTAAAAAACGATCAAATTGTTTACTCAGCGGAAAATAAAATTTTCAATGAATCATGAGAATATACGTCGGTACGTTTTTGTTGAATAATGAATCCATAATCAGTACCTGAAGCACACGTGAATAAGATTATCAGTTATCGTTTCATTCAAGTCAGTTTTAGATGTTTCGGATATAAGTAATAGTGCTTTAGCGCCAGCTTCGTCACCCGAAATATTTATTAGAGCCAATGCCGCATCTTTGGCAATTGCTTGCCTTGTCGAATCCACTTGACAAAGTATAATGAGCTGTCGCAATATTTCTGGACACCTCAGCAAATGTTCTCTACCATCTGCTGTCCCAGTAAGACCTAAACATTTACCATAACATGTTGGAATTCAATTTAGAATAAAATACAAACGTACATACTAGTTGAAAAACTTTTTGACCGTAAGTTTTTGATTGCATATCACACTCCAAAATTTTCGTTCGAAATGAAGCTACAATAACACAGCGCAATTGGCCTCGTCAGAGCAATGCAAACAAGGAAGAGAATGAGTCAATAATAAGTACTGGAAAATAGCGTTTTGCGAATAATGGAGAAGAATAGGATTTGTAGTACGGAAAGTAATAAAAATTATTGATTTGATTGAAATTTAATTGATTTCGACACTTTTAGGCATATTTCAAATTTATCCGATACCACTGGAACTGTGGTGATCCACGCAAATACCCGAAAATATCAAAATTCGAAGCGGGATCTATAATCAAGAATAACGAGACAATAAGTTGTCACAAAACCATTCCCAGACATATATATGTATTAATATATATAAAATGATAATAATTTTTACAACTCGTTTCCAACTCACTCAGAATATTCTGGACAGCAAATGCCTGAAGATCCAATCTACCGTCGAATTTCAAGAACTCTACAATCTCTTGTAATGCATCCATATTTCAACATCTATTTTTAATTTTGTTTTCAATAATAAAACGTGTAGAGAGTTTATAACCACATAACAATCATTGGGTCCTATGTATATGTGATGTATATATGAAATGACGTCTATTGGAAATGCGATTGCCACTGGTGGTACCGCGTCCAATGAATTTTCCAACCAATCATGACGGCTGATTCCCGTTATAACATCCGGAATTGATGGCTGGTGATTGGGTGGCCATATAACCTCAGGAACGTAGTCTGTGGGGTGTTGTGCGCGGGAGAACCAACATGGATGAGTCCATTCCACATGGATGGGGACGTCACGCACATCTTGTCTCAATTTTTTTCTCTCACGTTGAATCATGCGAAATTTTTATTAAAAATATGAACAATTTGGTTCGATTCACAGTGTTGCACTTCAACAACAATCATTAAAAAATATTGCACATTGTCACAGGAATAATTTCAAAATGTAACATTGAATTCGAGATGAATGTTATGTGACGTCCATTGTTAACGAGTTCGGACCACCACATGATGATGCTTACTCCCCTTTATAAAATGTGAATTTGGCCTCGCCCCCGTTCGCGGTCGACCCGACAGTTCACAATCGGTCACCTGCATGAACGGGTCACAATATTCATTTGTAAGATGTGTCACGATTTATTGTTAATCGAAGATTATAGAATTTTTATCGCGAACATATTTGAATTGTGTGTATTTGAATTGACTGAATTTACCATTTTTCAAACCGAAATTAAAGTGAGGTTCAAGAGGTTATCATCAGGTAAGTTAGCAAGAACAATCATAACAAAAACGAGCAGAAGTTAGTGTTTGGTCGAAAGAAAGCACATACAATGGTACAAATATATACAGACAAACACACACAAACAAACAAACATTGTAACATTAATTTTCTTTTTATTTTCAATTCTGTCATCAATCCAAAATACATTTTCTCTTTCAGTGTCCTTGCCTCTCTTCCACTCGTTATTGAAGTTCCATTTCTTTCTCTTGGTGATGAATAAATTAATAACATTGAGTGATTATGCGCGTGATGATAAAAAAACGTCGACAAACGTAAACTCGATGTAAAAAACGAAGAAACACGAATGCAAGGTGGAATGTTTTCCTTCATTAATCTGCGTGGTAGACCACGGAGTTAATTCAAATTGCAATGCAATTCGTGTATCCACTATAAGGCAACCAAAAATAGTTGATAGACTGTCAAAAGGGATTGGTAGTATGCTCGAGAAACCGGTCCGGTTGCGAGAGGCTTCCTCGCGTCGTCGTTTGACCCTCCTTGGCGACGACGCTTTTCGTCTCCTTTCACACCACTACACATTTATTGGGTTATTTTTTCGTTTGCTTCTCAAGTTCGTGTCTAGCAACACCATTCATTCATTTTACATTCTGATTGATCTGTCGGGAAAAAAAGTATAACACGCATAGGTTAAATGAATTTTATTGGCAAAAAATGTGGATAGTTTGGCATGGAGCTTATATCACATGATTCATCAACTTGGTCTTAGTTGAACTAAAAATATTACATAGATATTTTGTGTTGGACTCGTGTGATGATCATGATAATAGTTATTTTTCTCCCATATTGGGAGAAGAACAGTTGGTACCGAAGTGTTTGAAGAAAACCATTAGATGTTTAGAAAGTTCATCGTTTATATGAAAAAGTATTGCTTAGTTTTTTCTTCTTATATCTGGAATAATTGGGAATCATTCCGACGAAATTTATGTCAAACCGCTGTTTTCAAAATATTTAATTTCTAGGGGATAGGAGAGAGACATGCTGCGAAGAATATCTAGTCCAATAGTTTAATTTTCTGCCGTGGACAATCTGCATTGATCTCATGGTTGGGAATTATTCCAATAGATTCGAGGAAAACAAGATTCCATAATTACCTACAAGTGAAAAATATATGAGAAACAAGTAAGAGGTCTGGGAATTAAAAAACGAGAACTTTGCAGTATTTTGTGGTAAAGTTAGGTAGATCATCTGTTGAGGTTAGAAAGGCATGGCTCTTATGTAAAGAAAGTCACCCATGTGCTTCAAAGTATGATTCATAGTACTTTGGATACAGGCTTTCACTATGTATCAAATTATTTTCATCTGTGTCATAGCAACATTGAAACTTCATTATCAAACTCGAAAGATCCTCCTGAGAAGTGGTAGAAAAATACGTTTCCGCTCAAACAAGACAATGCACAATATTGGTTTATGTATTTTTTATTTTAGAATGGTTAGGCAGCCAACTTTATGATGGTGTCGGTTCTGAGCATATCATGAGATAGGATTAATAGTTCAAATGCTTCAAATTCAATGTACTACATTATAAAGAGCAATTTCATTAGTTTTTCTCTCTAAAATAGCAACTCAAGTAACTAGTTGCAAAAGATATTCATTCACGGTAACGATATGAAACATTGGCACATTCTCAACATGTCTTCTCATGCCCATAATAGAATTATTCAAGCAAAACTTCCAAATCATCTAGCAATAATTCACAATTTATAATAATCTTCCCTAATTCCTGAAAAGAATAACTTATATATATTCTTGGCATTATTGGGATTTCATATAATTCCTTCAATTAGTATTCTCCGCTGATATTTATTCAGCAAAAATAGAAAAGTTGGTTGAATAATCGTTTCTTTTTTTTTCACATTCGTTTTGCATTCAATTTTCAAATCATGCGAGCTTAACTCTATCAATATCCAAATCCTTTCTTCACTTGTGATTGAAGACATAGGTTTTATTACGGGTGTAAAATTAATTAGATAACCGGATATCTCGACAATATTGTTGAATTCGCAAAATAGTAAATAGGGGTTTCAAGATCAGTTCCGCTTTCACCCGCACTGAATAGCGCGACCGATAAGCAGATGAAACTTCATCGATGAGTCCCGCCTGATTGAGCCACTTGTATTTCTTCTATCCACCTCTGCACAACATTTCGTGCACCGAAACTATTCACTTGCCATCGTTCCTCGTACGCGGCTCCATCGACCGACTATACCCAACCGCTCTTGGTTCCCCTTTCATCTCCCTCCTATTTTGACCGTCCCCAGGAACTATAGCACCAGCATATTAGTTCATGCTTCTTGTTTCTTTACTAATACAATGCATCCAACACATTTATTCACCGCGCATACATACACGCCTGCATACGCACATTCATACAAAGGTATAGTTTGGAAATGGTGTGGTAGGAATGAGAGACAATACAGAAGAATCGAGATGAGAATAGGATGTAAGATGGAGAAAGAGAGAGAAAGGAAGGAAGGATTAAGTAGGTATGTGGATGCGCAAAAGATCAATCCATATAACGCATTGATAAATATGGGTTGGTAATGTAAAGAATTGATGAGTGGTGATGTAGAACCAGGCGTGGGAGTAGTGATTTAGTTAACATTCCGTCATTTTCTAGGTAGTCTAACTAAACGATTCCCTCCCTCACCTCTCGTCCGGTAGACACTAACGCGCGACGTTGATCACGCGCGCGCACGCCCCGTCTTGGAAAATGAATGTTCACGACACGGCGATATGCGCGCCGAAAGCGATAAGCACCGCACAGTCGATGTATTGGAATAGAAGGCAATAGGAGAAGACGGAGATTAAGAGAGAGAAAGAGAGAGAGAGAGAGAGAGAGAGAGGAACGAGCATGAAAGGTGGTTGTTGGTGGTAGAGCAGAGTAGAGTAGAGTGGAGTGGGCTACGAGAGACCTCTCGCATACATGACACGCTTCGTTGTCGTTTCGGCAGAGCTCGGCTTTTGCAGTCAGGATGAGAAGGAGAAAATAGTTTATGGAAAAGGGGAGCGGTAGCGGAACGGTGGCCGAAACCAGCAACGTTCGTGTAGGATATAATGCTGAACCAATCAGAGTGCTGCTCTCTCAACTATCCACCACTCACGTCAGTCAACAGATATACAACAACGCAACGTTGTCTGTGAGTCGAGAACCCGCACCAACAAATTTTCTCGTATGGAACGACACGCAACCGAATACGTCCAAATGCCACGTTGTACCATCGTTTATTCACCATCACATTTTTTTGCAATTTGTGTCTCACGGTTTACGAAGTTTTTCGCGATTTTTTACGCGTCCGTGCAACAAAAATGCGGATTTGCGCAGTTTCCATGACCCACATTGACTATGGGGAGTTTGTTCGGCGCACGGAACAGCTGTTGGCCGCGCGAACATGTCGGCCTGCAAGGAAACAGCTTGGATATTGTGCTGGCTGCGCGCGCTTGTTGGCGGCTTCGTCGCCACAATTTTCAGGGCCGTAAGCATATCATTGTGTGTAGGGGGTCACACCAAATGAGGGCCACCAATGAATGCTCGCACACGAATGTATACATCATTTTGTTTCTTTCTTCCCTTTTTATCTTTTTTTTCTCTTTTTTTTTTTCGGATCAGGCTAATGATGCCGCACAACTTTTGGCGCAATTTATTCAAAATCCAAGAAAAGAATCAACTATTTCATTTGAATGCACGTTCAATTTCCTTTTTTTTTGTTCGTCATTATTCTTAACGTTTTTTCGTTATAAATTTCATAACTTTTTCTCTATTGAAATGATTATCATATAAAATATCGACTCTTTTCTTCGAGACTATCATCACTCGGAAGATTTAAGGTTTACTGACCCCCTCTTCTTATTGTATAGGAATTTTTTTTATTCTTTAAAAACACAAAATACTTCTAAACTATAAAAATTCACATGATGTAACAATATATGGTGCTGAAGGAAAGTTTAAACCGTTGATCTGTTGAAAAATAAAAATCGCATAGAATATTTGATAAAATTTGATTGAGAAAAAATATCTACTCGTGAATATATAATGGAAACGTAAGGGAGGAGAAGTGACAAAGAATTTTTTGATATAAAAAAATAGAAAGAAAAATATGGTTGCTAGCGCCGGGAATCCACGTATACGGCGTCTCTTGTTACATCCCTGGTGTCTCCCTACCACGGGCGCTGTCTTGCTATACGACGAGTCAGTTCCTTGTTTGCCATACAAAATCCAATAGTTTGCCTTTGGTATTCCAACAGTGCAAGTGTGTTCTGACGTAGTTGAAGCATTTCGCCGTTTCATAAACGTAAAAAAAAAAAAATTAACATTGCTAATAATAAATTGCGTATACAAAAAAAGCGAAAATACAACGTGAATAATGGCCATTAGAAAATTGCAAAAGCGTTATTCGTACAGGGATAACGCTTATGTGTGGGCCTCGAGGCAAAAGTGCAAGGGAGCATAGTAGTTTGTGTTTCCTGTCGTGTGTGCGGCTGGACCGGCCTGTCGTCGTGTGACTACGTAGTCTTTTTTTCCTTTTATTTATTTTTTTTTCTTTCCTGTAAAGTCGTGATTGACTCGACGTCCGAAACTCTAACTACATTTCAGACCCACGAGGACGACGTAAATTAGCCAAAGCTACAATACTACTTATACTGCAACTACTACTCATAATCATCAACAGCAGTATCGTCATCATCATCATCATCATCATCATCGGCAAGTTACGCGTTTCTCTCCTTGCAAAAATATATACATAGTCTCGTGTGTGCGTCTGTGTATGTCTGCGAATGTAGCGAGGAGGGATAGTAGACAAATGAAATAAAACGCGAACGTGAAGAGAGGCAAAATTGGTGGGTCAGTATATATTGGCTCTAAAAAGCATGAAAAGAGGATTGGACAGGCACCAACAGCACCAGTAGCACCAACAAAGTACACAGACAAACACACACAGTGTCCGATGGTGGTGTGAGGGTGGAAAGTTGTGCTGGTGCAAACGGAATACAGAGAACTCGGTGGCTCGCCCAGGAGGAGAGTTCCCCTGCATTGTTAAGGGGCCCAGCACCTCAGACCTCGCGTTGACTCGAGACACAGGTCTAAGTCTGATTGTACTCGGTGTACTTCTGCTCCAAGCACAACAGTGTAGCTGTCGCTGCCTCTGCCACACGTTAAATGTGTTATGTATTTACGAGGAATATATTGCGTAACTTCCACGGCCGGAAAACGTCCGCCGTGTGTGGTATCGCCGTGAGCGGGTAACTCTGTTAAAGAAGTTCCGTCACAGAAGTACCAAAACTCAGTTGCGTCTCAAATACAATCTCATCCAATCTCTCTGTTGCGTGTGTGTTCAGGACAAAAATTTTCACGCGTCTCTCCGCGCGCACAGAGAGTCTATATATCCAGCTCAACCATCACACTACTATACTACATACTACTACTACAAACGAGAATTGCTTCTCCCACCCAGTCTACCGGGAGTTTGTGTCTGCCTTCGCCTTGTTCCTCCCATCCGCGAAGCTTGTACTTTGTGTAAGTGTATGTATATGTGTGTATGTGGTTTATATCCTCGTGTGCGGTCGCTAGTTTTGCCGGTAAATTTCTTCCTGCGTTGAGGGAACGCGGTTTATTCTTGCTCACCACCCGGAGCAGAGAATACACGACTCTCATTGGGGATTCCTCTCATTACTCTCGTGTTATTATCCAGCTGGTCGACACACTAAGAATAACGTGAAGAGACCCGAGTCGAACCACAATGATTGACATGAGGGAAACAGAAAAAGAGTTATTACAATCAATGATTAATTCACTTATAGATGAACATCAGTATATTAGATCAATTATCGGTCATCAGTAATTAGGAAGAATTCTATATTATTAGTTGATGAACTGTATGATCGGAGTGATATATATTGCGAAAAAATAATCGTTCAGATGATTGCAACAATTTATAATTTTGAAAACATGAAAACTGATTGAATTCCATTTTCATCTGTTCTAGGGCTGGTTAATTCATCTCACAGTACTTTTATCTGATCGGTAAGAATTATTCAAGTTTTTGATATCGGACTACTTTCCCTATACTTTCACCTGCTGTCACAAGTTTGATTAAATATAGCGCCCTTTTTTGTTTTTGTTCTATGTTCCTTTTCTTTTATCTCTTTCTTATCATGTCTGCCAGGATTTCCAATGTGATTTGAAATGAAACGAGTTCGTGGGGTGGATGAGGTAGCAACGCCAGCGGGAGCAACACTGAAACATTCAACATTAGGAGGTGGTGGAATTGGAGTCGCAGGTTTAGGAGGAGTCGGCGTGAATTTGGAGTATCATACGTCCAGTGGAATTGGAATTGGCATTACTTCTGGTCAAACAGTAAGACCTTTAACGTCCAAAGAAATGCCAGGTAGCATACAGTTTGGGACTACCCAAACGCAACAGCAATACACCGGGGCTATTGTCGTACCAGCGGCAGCCCCGTCGCCAGTTAAGGTAAATTGTAAAGTTTTCCGCTGTTCATTTCTTTCGTTATTTCTGCAGACAATGTTATATAGATGATAACACGGTTTATGTGTAGTCAAGTTCAAAGATAATTTAACGGAATGAATATTTGATGCAAAATTTGAGTGCAGAGCTCATGAGTTCAAGTTGTAAAAAAAAAGTTTATTTTACTTCCAATTCACTGGAAAATCAAGAAAAAAATAGTAATATGAAATTGCTCGACAAATTTTTGTTTCGTTGAAAATTAATACGGTGGAGTCTGTGAAATATTGAACACTTTTACAGGGTAGTGGCATCGGGGGTAGTCACGGTATCACGTGTAGCGGTAGCAATGTAAACTCTGGTGGATTGCACGGCAGTACTGGTTTAGGTGGTGGAGGTGGTCATAGTATGATAGGCCTCCAACAACCTATACCAGGGTCGCAAGTGCAGACACATTTGCAGCAGCTACCAACAATTCGGCACAAGGTATGCCCCTTGCACTCATGAGCTCTTGCATGATATACTTTTTCCCCCCTTCAATTAATTGCATTTCAAACAATGTTCCGTTAACTCTAAAGATAGAACTTTTACTTGACGTTTCTAATTTTCTTGTGCACATTTCGTTTCAAGGTGCATACGAGTAGCGCAGCTCCACTAGCGCCTACACCACCTGGAGGTGGAGTGAGTGGTGGCAGTGGGTCTCAACAACAATTTCAAAGGCTGAAAGTCGAAGATGCGCTATCATACTTAGACCAGGTTAAATACAAATTCAGTGACCAACCACAGGTAATTTGTATTCATCGGGATAATTTCCTTTTTGTGTTCATCAAAATGAGTGCACTACGAAGGATATAAATTTTTCGTTTATTATTCGTTTTCAGGTTTACAATGACTTTCTAGATATTATGAAAGAATTCAAATCGCAGAGTATAGATACGCCAGGTGTCATAACGAGGGTTAGTCATCTATTTAAAGGTCATCCAGAGTTGATAGTTGGCTTCAACACATTTTTACCGCCGGGCTACAAAATCGAAGTGCAGGCTAATGAACAAGGATATGCTTTCCAAGTGTCCGTAAGCATGCCGAGTCCAACAGCAACGCATACTGCTACATTGTCACAGCATCATTGTACTGTCAATGTTGGGTCACCGCCGGTCGCAAGTCCACCAAGTCAACCGGCCAAAGCGCCGTCGGTTCTCCAAATAATGCAAGGTTCCGGCAACATACATCATTCAATGGCGAATAATATTTCAAATAATAGTTTGACGGTACACGCGCCATCCCCACCACCAATTCAGCCATACAATAATTCGCATATAAGTGCGGCGCAGGCGCAGGCAGTAAGTCAAGCATTGAGTCAGGCGCAGGACGGCATTGCAAATAGTGGACAGACGCAGCAGAGTCAACCGGTCGAATTCAATCATGCCATCAATTACGTCAATAAGATTAAAGTAACTAGTTATGAGTTATAGCATTACTACTGTTGAAGTAATGAAGCAATGTACTGGAAAGTAATTAAATTAATTTTTGTTTCAATTATTTACAGAATCGCTTCCAAGGTCAACCCGATAAGTATAAACGCTTTTTGGAGATTTTACACACATATCAGAAAGAACAGCGGCTTTTGAAAGAAGCGGGACTCATGGGCGGTGCAAGTGGAGTTGGCCCCGGTGGTAAACACCTCACTGAAGCTGAGGTTTACAGTCAAGTAGCTGAACTCTTCGAAAATCAAAAAGATCTTCTTGCTGAATTTGGACAATTTTTGCCGGATGCAACCAATCAACAAAATGCATTGGTGAGTTTATATTGATTGACTCATCAAACTAAATGGATATGGAGAAAAATATTTTTATTGGTATGTTCGGATTGGAGTTGATGAAAAAACCTAAGCGGTATTAGTCTGCAATGTTTCAGGGTAACAAAACTGGTGCAGTTAACGATCATACGACGATCGTTAAAAAACCTCTAGGACCAAAGGCGTCGTATAACAATGCCACCAACATACCTAGAGATCATCGTGATTCCGTTAATACGGTTGGACTAGATCGTGAAGGAAGGGAACACAGAGATCGTGATCGAGAACGTGAACGTGAACGTGATCGTGATCGTGATCGTGATCGAGATCGAGATCGAGATCGAGAGAGGCCAGGCGTAAGAGATCTGAATAGCAGTCAAAAGTTTGGTCACAGTATTGGTCAGTTGAAGCGAAGCCCGTCGTTTTCAACAACTGTCTCTACGGGCAATTCTCATCACGTGCCTCATGGACCACCGCCACCGAAGAAGCACAAAGTCGCGGCATCTGTGCGTGATGTTAGCATCGCTGAGGCGGGTAAATACGGCAGCCTCAACGACTACGCATTCTTTGATAAAGTTCGCAAAGCCCTGAAAGCCCCGGAAGTTTATGAGAATTTTTTGAGATGTTTGGTCTTATTCAATCAGGAGATCGTATCCAAATCGGAGCTTGTACAATTGGTTATGCCGTTTCTCGGTCGTTTCCCCGAATTATTGCGATGGTTCAAAGATTTTCTTGGTCACTTACCTGAATCAACAAGTTTAACAGCGATAAACGCCAGTGGCGGAATCAATGTTGAGGCTTTACCGAATAACGTTGTTAGAAGTCATCAAGATCGTCCGCAAGGCGATCTCGCGATGGAAATTGATTATTCGACATGCAAGAGATTGGGTGCGTCTTATTGTGCGTTACCTAAGTCTTATATACAGCCTAAATGTACAGGTAGAACGCAATTGTGTAAAGAAGTTCTTAATGATACATGGGTGTCGTTTCCAACGTGGTCAGAAGACAGTACATTCGTTTCGTCTAGAAAAACTCAATACGAAGAATTTATTTATCGTTGTGAGGACGAACGATTCGAATTAGATGGTGTGATCGAAACGAATGCTGCAACTATTCGGGTGCTTGAAGGTGTGCACAAAAAAATGAGTCGAATGAGTCAGGAAGAGTTGCAAAAATTCAAACTGGATGATTGTCTGGGTGGTTGTTCGCCTACGATACATCAACGTGCACTTAAGCGAATATATGGTGACAAATCATCTGATATTATTGATGGTCTGAAGAAAAATCCTGTGGTGGCTGTACCAGTAGTTCTGAGGCGATTGAAAAATAAAGAAGAGGAGTGGCGGGAGGCGCAAAAGGGTTTCAACAAGATATGGCGGGAGCAAAACGAAAAATACTATTTAAAATCGTTGGACCATCAAGGCATTAACTTCAAGCAGAATGACGTCAAGGCATTGAGGTCAAAGAGTCTATTCAATGAGATTGAGACTTTATATGATGAGGTGGGTGTTTTCCAAATTGTGCTCCAGGCCGAAAAATATGATTTAATTGAAAAAAAAATGTATCTGTGTTAACGGAAAAGTTCTTATTTATTCATTCATTCTTTTTCTTTATGACGAATTAGCGTCACGAGCAGGTTGATGACGCGCCAGGTGAAAGTCAAAGTAATAGCGGGCCACATTTGGTGCTGGCCTATAAGGACAAATCTGTTCTCGATGATGCGGCAAATTTGTTAATTCATCATGTAAAACGACAAACTGCAATTCACAAAGAAGACAAACAACGAGTAAAACTGTTATTAAAGCACTTCATACCCGACCTCTTCTTCCATCCACGTCAGGAGCTCAGTGATGATGAACGCGATGAAGATGGTAAGTGAAATTACATTTTAGTCGATTTTTCTCATCAATCTCTAAACAAAAGCCCGAAAGCTTGGAAAACGCTGGACTAGATAATCAATGATTGATGTTAATAGCGTTCTACATAAGGAAACATTATCCCCTTATTATAGAAGAAAAAGAGGAAATAAGTCTTGCGCCATGTGGAAGTAGTACACAAGCACTGACAACGACGTCGCAACTGGGTCGACTCCAGGGAACGAGAGACAAAACACCACATTCGCCACCAAATACTGCGATGAAAATTGACACTGACGTAAAATTACCCATTCACGCACTGTCAGCAGACCCCGAAGAAGCGTACTCGCTATTTATGGGCAGCAATAATTGGTATCTCTTCTTGAGGTTACATCAAATATTGTGTGAGAGGCTAACGAAAATGTATGACAGAGCAGTTGCGTTGGCTGACGAAGAAGCGAGGTATAAGCAGCAACGAAAGGAGAGCACAGCTGTCGCCTTAAGGTTAAAACCAAAAAGTGAGTTGTATATCCATATACTACGTGTTTTATTTATCTACTCATTAAATGAATGCCAAAATATTCGGAGAATGTGGAAATTGAAATGATTGGAACATGACACTATAAAATTCTATGTTTACATTCTTAGGCGAAATTGAAATCGAGGACTACTATCCGGCTTTTCTCGATATGGTGAAAAATGTTCTTGATGGCAATATGGAGAGTACGTCATACGAGGACACGTTGAGGGAAATGTTTGGTATTCACGCCTATGTTGCATTCACCCTCGACAAGGTCGTGACTTATGCTGTGCGACAGGTAAAGAATAATATGATTCATAATGTCATATACCATTTGAGAACTGCAATGCACTCTCAATACAAACAACTCATTCGCCTCGTTAGCAATATTGTTTGCATGCGACAAATCTCTTCGCCTGATTTCATACTGACAGGGTTGAGTTTGAATGAGATAAAACTCTGCATTCAACTCCATTATTAGTTTCGTCCTTTCAATATCTTGTCGTTTCTGTAGTTGCAGCATTTGGTTTGCGACTCGATATGCCAACAGTGCATGGATCTGTTTCAACGCGAACAACGTCAACCAAAAGAGACTAATGGTGCTGGTGGATTATGTGCCACTGCATATATGCGCGTGGGTGCCGAAATGGCTTATCAACGAAAGGCCGAAAAAGCCATGGCCGAGGAAAACTGTTTTAAAATATACGTTGTGAGTATGGATCAATCAATCAGAGTACTGCATAATCCTATCAAATTGAAAACATTTATTTGCATTCATATAGAAAAAAAATATTCCATCATAACGTTATTGTGATTTGATAAAAAAAAAAAAATGTAACCATCGTTTTTACGAACTGTTTATTGAATTTACAGTACAAAAAAGAGTGTAAAATGACAATGGAGTTGTTGGATACTGAGGGCGAGGATACGGCAGAAGGTTGTAACGAGAGAGAAAGAGGAGAGGTGAATACCTCGGAAAAATGGTCGACGTACGTTGAGAGATTCTCGGCGCCAATAGCTCAAACCAGTCCGAAGGATACACCAACATCGCCAAACAATGAGCCAACCACCAATCATCCTGTGAGTAGCGACCAGGCAGCAAGGGGGGGAAGGGGCAGAAAGCGCAAGAACACTGACATTAACAAGAAGGTATAGGATCCACGACCCCTTACCATAAAATCATTGCCGCCATTGTAGCTTGCATTCGTTCGTTTATCCCGTAATTGTGAATTGCAATCGTCAAAAAAAAAACAACATCAAAAATAATAATCACCAAGAGTCCTGCGTGATGCGAATGGACGCCATCACTGCCACTACTACCACCATCGCTACTACCAGCGGCATATTCATTATTTATTCTGTATCCATTCCTTTTCGTCTATCGCTCACACACCCCGCTACGGCATCTATTATTCAGATCGGCATTGCAGCCCGTTCTTTCAGTATTCCCCTAATGAATATATATATATACATATATATATAACCATTTCTTTCTCAAATTTCCACTTCCCTTCATAATTCCATGAAATCACAGATCAACACTTCTATTATTCATCTATATCGTTTGACAGGAAAAAGAGAGACATTTCAACATGACCATCGTTTATAACTGTCATACGCTTCCAGTAACCAAAAATCGCAAGTGCACTAATGATAATCATTTTTGTTCTATCCGAAAGTTGTCCACATAATTTCACCGTACATCTTTCTGCATCGACATACATCAAAACACCGCGTTCTAGCCTGTGCTTTCTTGCCCCACAATTTTTTTTTTTTTTCATTATTCTGTAAGATATATTCTTTTCTTTCTCTTACATCTATCTATCGACATATATATTTTGTCGACAACTTAGTAGGAATTGATGTGTTCCGCGTAATTTTGTCCAGACTAATTTCCGAATCCCAAGACAAATGGCGTTGATGTAAAGCTCTGCCGATGCAGAGCGATACCGCTCGTATCACTCTTCGATTCCATACATTGATACAACGCAGTAAACTTATCGTCTGATCGTACTTATGTTTCTTTCTCCTCTATTGACAAAACAACATCAATATGAGAATGAATGCAATCGTTTTTGGCATTATGTAGAGAATTGCTATTCCCTGTAAACTGGATCTGTCGAATTTGAAAGGTGGCATTCAGAGTTATAATTTTTGTTTTCTAAAATTGAATTTCCGGAGATTATTTTCTTCCCGTTACCATTTTTATTTTCGATATGAACGCGTCGAATATCATTAGTTTCTCTACCCAGTCGACAATGAATTATGTGCGGTCATATAAGGACATTGAAAATTTTTTTAGTGTATTTATTAAATATTCAATAATCCCCTCCTGTTAAGCATGCCTTGAACAAAACAATTTTGGTTACTGTGGTGATGGTAATACAAGAAGACGGGTTGTGTCTTCTTTATAAATTGCATGAACTGTCAAACATTTCGACCAAGCACTTGTGTTATTTAGAAACTGTCAGTCACATCAAACTTTTAGTAAAAACTGATGACGCGTTATTCGTATCGAACACGGGACACGGGGAAAAAATGTGAGCCCTATTGAGTAGTCGAACTAAAAAGTAGATTGCAATTAAAAACGGGAACAATTTACTGTATTGACGAGCGAGCGCCAGACGCAAGCGATAATCGCGTATGATGCACTGTGACTGTGAGATAATAGACATTAAAAAAATAGGTAAATAAACGGACTTGTTGTGTATATACATATATTACTGATTGAGAACGAAATAATTGAAAAAAAAAATGTATATAGTTTTTTATACGTAACGCGCTAATTCGAGTAGAGTCTCTGCGATTTATTTGTTGTGAAGTGAGGGAAACAATAGCAAACGAGAGCAACACCCAAAACAATATCTTCTGGTGGCATATTGGCACCACAAAAGGTTGTTTTGTTCATAAAATAATATCGTATTAATTCAACACAAAACAGACTCTACATCGTTGAGCTGTTTGGAAGTATTTTTTTTTACGTAAATGTGTAATTAAAATTAAATAGAGTAAAGAAAACGAACGAACGCGTTATGAAAATGATGATTAATATGGCAATATCTAGGGAACTCAAGACAAATTTGAGCAATGTTTTTTTAACTTTTTCTACAAATGGTATTTAAAACAGAAAACAAACACCCAGACGAGAGAAAAAATGGAAAGTTCAAAATAAATCTGTAAGTTTAATTTCTTATATAAGTAAAAGATAAACTTGTATAAAGTTGAGCTACACAAAAGATAATAGAAAAAAAGACGGTGAGAGGGAAAAAGAGAAGAAGAGTGTGTGCGTGTGTGTGCGAAAGAGAGGTTGAGCGAAAGATTGTATCAAGTGATAATTATTCTACATTTCGACATTTTTTAATTGAATAAAATTACCAGTCTTCAATGTCGCGGCATTATTAGATGTCTCAAAATTCAACAGTATGACGAATTACGTGCAATGTTATTGTTTTAAAGTTTGGAGATATGAACTTGCAAAATTTAGTATCAATAGAAAAAAAAACCATTGCGTCAATTCATGATGAATTCAAAAAAAGACCTAACCGAAAAACACTCGCATATCCATGATCTTTGCACTAGTAATACTAAGTGTTGGAATGGAAAAAAATTGGTTCGTTTGTTCCATTGATTTGTGAAATTAATATTAATAAAAGAATGAGATTTTCGATGCAATGTTGCACATGCAATTCTTCTGGGCGTGACAAGAATCGTGGATGAAAGCTAGCATAGAGAATATCTAACAGGCAAGATAGAATGTCGAGAGTGAAAAACGTTGAAAGCATCATAAGACCGTTGTGGGAAAAGAATAAAGTGAAGAATCAACTGGCAAAAAACATAACGTTTCATTCGTCTTGCATACCTGCCGCAGGTCGTGCAGAATAATTGAAAATGATACAAGAGATGAAAATTTTTTCCGTGTAAATAAAAAAAGCAAATATCGAGACGAGGAACAATTTGGAAGGAAAACACAACACTTGTATAAATTGGCGCGTAGAAAATCTGCTCCAAATATTTTTTTTCTCGTCCGTATCATGACACTTGTAACATATTTTCATCGAGACTAGTCCGTCGTTCGTATTTTCGAGTTTAATATGAATGTTGTGAACCTACAGAAACGCAACCGATCCCCTGACCCAATTGATTCTCCCTTTATATAAACGAATTTTAATCTCTATATAAATATATATATATATAGATATGTATATATATATCTATATATATATATATTTATATTTATATATATATATTTTGTAACTGTAACTGTATATGAGTAAAAATGATATAATGATATAAATGACAACAATATTGTATAGAAGAGAGATATTGAAATACATGAACGATGCTTTTAAAAAAAAAAATAATCGTCTAACATCATTTTTGTATACCACTAAATGAATAATATTGCTTTTCATTGTTTAAATTTGCATTAGTTTTTCTCTTTTTATTTTATGCAATTACCATATTCATTTTTTTAATACTAAATCTGTAAACTAACGAGCTTATATTTCGTTTTTTATTTTCTATCCTCAACACTTATTATAGAAATAATATGGAAAAAAGTTATACCGAACCCAGTGCAACGCGGAAGATTTATATTAATTGCAAAAGCGCACTGATACTGTAATATATCTCTTTTCTAACATTAATGATGGAAATGATTCACTTGTTGGGATTGTCCCAGCCAATTAATTTTTATATAATTTATAAACCACTAAATTCGTATGAACTCTCGCCGAGAAAAAATGTACTATGTTTCCACCGCATTATACGTTTATTCTTCATATATTTTCATTATACTTGTTATCGCATTGGGATAAAAAGTTAAATTTTCATATAATCGTTCTCTTCAATGAGAGAATGGGCTTGAGTAAACTTTTATTGATCATTTGTACAGAATGTACGAGTCCAACTAATTAAAAAAACAAAATGAAAATACCGAACAAAGATGTGCATGGGCTCGTAAAAAGAAAACCAAGTAGGTGCATTCATGACACTCGCACCAATGTACAATCATTAATTAGGCGCACGGCGATATATATTGATATGTTTTCATCTATCGTTGTCTTGATTTTTAATTTTTTTATGTTTCATAGCAGTAAAACTCGTCTTGATGCATCCTCGTCATGTAGTAGGCGCTCGCGGAATAGAACGAAAAGGTCGGGTCTAGGCACGAAGTCGTCGACTTGGCTAACAGAATCTCGATGAAAATATGAATCTAATTATTTAATATAAAAAAGGATTCGTGTGGTAAATTGATAATATAGTAGGGAATGGTACTTATACCTTCATCAATACTGCCGTTCCTAGACCCTTCCATATTCGCGAGCGGAGCGCGTCACACATTCTCAACTAATAATTTTCATTGATATGATAATTTCATTCCGTTCCATCTATCAATTGAGAAGTATTTCTTATGTTTGGCTTTTAGTTCAATAAATTTCTCATTCTTTCCTTTCATTGTGGTGCGATATGAATGGTATAATTTTGATTCAAAATAGTATAATGTATTCATTCATTAATATCACCCTCTATCTGCTTCATTTTTGTCCGATTGCAATAATTGAATGGCATGCTTGGTTACATTACTGTAATATGGTTTCCAATAATTATCTATACGGAAACAAGACCCATGCAAGTTTTAAGAATAAAATAGCTATCAATCAAACGAATTATTTAACAGAAATAACAAAACATCTATGAATACGTAGTTAGTAGTTGTTTCATTACACTATATAATGAATGGACGCCTGTTGTTATTAGATAACATTTTTACTTTCGGTGATTACGACAAGAAATTTTTCTCTTGACTTTTTTCTAATTTACAATTCCAAAATGAACAAAATTAATGCATCATATATATAAAATGAAAAATAATGGTAATTGTTGTAGATCGAAGGGAATGGTTGGAGCTCATTAGGCAGAATTCTAGCAGGCCGCAAGCCAGTATTCCTCTACAGAAATGTTAGACAATGGCGAAAACGTGCGGCTAAAATGATGAAGCCAACAATGCCGGCTAATCTTGAAAAAAATTTAGAGTACGTATTGTTGAATCTTATAAATGTTACTTCTGCAACGGAAAAATGATTTTTAATATTCTTCAATTACAGTCTTGCTGCCAGCGAAAACGTCGAGCAAGAACCAGAATCGGTTGGTGATCACTTGCAAAGACCTGTGACATTGAGAATCTCTGAAACGGGCGAGAGTGCTGATATTATCGCGTCTGATGAAACTCAGTGCACGTTTAATCCCAATAGCTATCATATGCTCTATGTGGCGAGCAAAGAAGCCTTCCTCTACAAGCAAAATTCATTTACGCGTGCAAGAGAAGTGTGTTATTCATTCGTAACAAAAAAATTTATTGGGTATAGAAGACCGAAGAAATTTTTTTTTGATGGATTAATATATTTCTTTTACTTATGCTAATTTCAGTGTCATCCGTCAATCACAATCAACCTGAACACTAAGTTCCATCAGTGGTTGGCCAATTGGACGTCAAAGAACGTCGCCGATGTACAACATCGATTATGTCAAGACTGGTTAATGGGACATTATGAGAATTTGGTTCCTCATCGGACACGAGTGATTACTGATAATGATCAAAGACGATCACCTTACAGACCGTATAATCGTTATCGGGTAGAACGTTTGAAGTCCGAGGCTGACTTGGAACAATCGACCTAACTCGCGTTCCATCACAGTTGAAATGGTGGGATTTTTTATGTACAGTGTGACAATATGTCTCCCGCCGAAATGATGATAAACAAAAGTTTGTTGTGTGTAAATATGCATATGTGGGTGTGAGTAGAAACAACCTTTCTCTCCGGAATAATCATTTTCTTGATTTTTGATCATAAATGAATATGATCGAGTAGGTTCTAATCGAGGATAAAGTGCGTTTGTATATGAAAGTTTGTCTGATATCGTTCATGTTTGACGGAGTCGCGAATCCTATACAAGGCAAAATGGACGAAGAAAATCTCCACAACGTTATTTTAAATACGGTTTTTTTTAGATATGTGTGCTATATTAGTCAACTGGTGTGTCAAAATGATTGAGGTTTAAATATTGGTGGTCAGAATCATGAATGCTCCATTGATGTGGATGACAATCTTTCCAATTTTGTGATATATGTATGTTGAACTGATTAGCTTTTGAAATTGTTATTTATTTGCATTCCACTGTAGTTGTTTTTTTTAAGCAGCATTGCGTCATTTTCTGAAATTTATTTCTTTTTTTATCTGAGAAGTTTTCTTTATCGGTCATGATGTGGAAAAAATTATTTTCTTTCTCTATGAAATTATAAAAACTCACAAAATGATTCCGATGAGACAGGAAGTAATTTCCTTCAATGGTAAAGAACTTTTAATTAGCATTTTTTTTCCTTCTATCTCAGATCGGTGAAACAGTATCATTGTAACTGAGGGCAATTGCACGTCTAAAAAAAAAATAATGAAAAATGAAAATACTCACACAGTACAAGATGGTATGGCCTTAGTAGATGAGGAATTTATATAACGGAGAAAGTTAATTACATTCACTCAAATGATGTACAAAAAGATTCTAGATATGTATACACATATTATATATATATATATATATATATATATATATATATATATATATACATGTACATGTTATGCATATTTATTTTTTTTATTCGATAAGGATAGCTCATTTGTATGTGCATAATTGTCTATTATTGAATAACAATGATGACAATAACAATAATAATATCAATAATAATAGTAATAGTATGTTTACAAGAGTTTGGATTGATATGGTTGTTTATTTATTTACCGAGGCTCATCGATGGATGGAGAAAAAAAAAGTAATGATACTGTGTCAATGGAAAACATGAATTCTCCTCACTATGTTACTAATTCTATTGATTCCTCTGAAATTCTTTACTGATACAAAGTTGCATTAAGTGGTTGAAACTCGAATTGAACAAGGAGGAAAATGATAGAATTTTATGAGACTTTACTTTTTTTTATAAGGAACTATCAACTTATTTTTTTTATTTTAGAACGGAATTACCATGTTTGGACCGTTTCCCGCCCCAATATTTTTTAGTACACTTTATCCGCGATTGTCTCTTTGTAAAATAATATGGGTTATTATTTGACTTCGCTCGTATCTTTCTTTTTCTTTTTGTTAGATATGATGTATACTATAATGGAGAATGTATAAAATATATCAGTGTGATTTCCTCCAATGATAATTGTTATATAATTCATTTTGTAACGTCGATCTGTCTGAAAAACAACAATTGACAAGTGTGAACGTACGCACACGCGCGCAGCTCAAATAAAATGTTTGTACATGGATGGACGTATATATATATATATATATGTGGGTGTGTGTAAACATAATATTATTGATCATAATTCCACGATGTTGTACAAATACTTTGTAGGTATGTAAATTCGAGTATATTGGTTCATAATCCTAATCAGTGATGTTTTATGTCGTTGTTGTATTCATTTTTATTTCGTGAAAGTCATCATGGGTATTGTACTGATGAATCTTATATAGGATGATATCTAGTGAGAATACAACCATGTTTGCTGTATATAGGATGCTCGTATATTTTTTCGAGTATCAATGTAAACATTTTTTGACACAGGATGATTGCTACTTTTTCAAACGATTACGACTGTTACATTATAAGTATTTGTGGACACACAGCCTCAATAATGGAAATTTCATTATTCATGTGACTGCTGTCATATCAAAAATGAATAAGCGAAACAATGATTGAAGTATACAAATAATAATTAAATAAATGAACAACTTTTCGCAAAATTAATAATCCTATGAAAGAGAAATCATGTGTTTTATATATATTGTTAGCCTGCAAGTCCGAATCAGCGAATTCCGAAATTCTACGTCTGATGTTATTATTCTTCAGATATCATATAAGGATACAAGAATGTAATTGCAAAATGTGGAGTATCTCATGTATTTTGTACTGTAATGTGATTAATGAATTGGTATAGTAGATTTTGCAATTAATTAAAAACTCCAGGAAGACACAGAATCAGACGAACATAATAAGAAAGCGACCAAGAGAAAGAGCGAAATAGGTCTTCCGAATACCTGGTAATTTATGGGTATTCAAAATATATGTTACTGTATTGAAAAAATCGCCATCTTTCAAATAAAATTCAAAATGTCTCCGGAATGTAAATGCTAAGTATGTATTATTGTTTCAATGTATATCTCGTACATAACAATTTAACGTCAGTATATTTTGCACAATGAATTATTATCAATAAATCATCAATATTATAATTATCTATGTTTTATTCAAGCCAAATAATGGAAATTATAGACAGTCCACAATTCAAATTGTGCGTTTTGCCTGTTAATCGGAAGATTACACCGATCGCTCCAGCCGAAATTAAGGTAATGGAGGGATCCTATCATAGAATCCGCTAATGTGAATTTCTATTCAGTAGTGATATTTCGCTGGGATTCCGCATTAATTTCAAATGAAAGTATAGAATGCAAACTTTGAACTATACGATCAACAAACGAATTCAACATAATAATTTATCCCCAGTTAAGGAATTCTAGATTAATCATCAATATTTTTCTGTTCACTCGATGACATGTACATATATATATGTATGCATAATGAGAGGATATTGACCTTCGGGTGTTGCACATCACCTACATCACTTTCTGTTCCAATTCCGCGTTCCTTAACTGGCCGTAGTCATATTCATTCCAATACCACTTCTCACTCTTCCGCTCACGGATCTTCGCAACTCATACTATACATATATATGTACCTGGTGGCGTTGAGTGCCGTTGGGCTCGATAGATCAAGCCCAACGTTTCACCACGCTTCTCTTTTTTCGCGATTAAGTTCATAAGATAATACAAGGAAAATTCATATATCTTGAATCGTGTCCATACGTCAACGATAAATTAGAGTTTCCATTCTGTTCTCATGTTTATATCTCCGAATTTGTTATTTTGCTACTTGTCTCGCATTTGAAGCCAATTTTATTGTGTGCTGACACACACAATCGAAGCCGTTTTCCTGAGGTATAACAGTTTAACGTACTACATTTTACCACTGGAAAGCAGAATGGCCGATGAGAATACATATATGGAAGTAAACGAAGAAGACAAATGCAAAGTAAATGTATCCGCATTGTAAGTATTTTTCTTCTCCTCGATTGTCCTTGTAATCATTGCATTACGATATAATATCCCAAATTAACCTATATGGTTTTTTACACGCAGCTAATTAATATTCTGAATTTTAATGATTGTCTTACTTAAAATGCTTTGTAACCGAAAACTCATTTTTGCATCACTCAATGTGTGCATATATTAACGTATAGCATATTGAAATGGGAGAATAGGGGTTGTAGATAAAAAAAAATTACTCTTCGAAAATCTCATTCGAATAACGTAATGATTTTACATATATATATATACATATGTATACATGTATATTTTTATATACATCTGTATATGGATATGTATGTATGTGGGCATAGGAATATGACATATACATATGTCCGGTAGCCTTTGTTTTTCATTTTTATGCATTGATGGGGCTGTGTCTGTGATATTCTGGTAATAAATTATTGTGAAAACTAAAGAATTATCTTTTTATTGTAGAATGGCACAAGTACAAATGGAAGAGGGTAAAAAGTTTTACGAGGAAAAGGAGTATAAATTAGCATTGGCTTCATATTCAGGAGCCATCGGTGAGTGTACATATACTTGTATGCATAATTGACAAAGCCACATTACAAAAATTTCCAAAAATAATTATTGCTGTCCATATATAATACAATATATTTCTATCTCGTTCCCCATCATCAGAGAACTGATTTGTCTATTTCAGAATGTTGTCCTAATATAGCAAAATATTATGGTAACCGTGCGGCATGTTACATGATGCTGGATCAGTATCGCGATGCTTTGGCAGACTCGAGGAAGTCTTTCGAAGTAGATCCCACTTTTACAAAGGTAGGTCAGTTCGTTCTTACATAACGTATCATTGAAATTTTCGTGAGGTGAATATAAATTCACACCGGTATATGTTTCTTCACATTTTTTCCACATTTCTCCTCATTACAAATGACATATTTCAGGGATACACTAGAGCAGTCCGATGTTGTCTGAAATTGGGTGATATTATTGAGGCTGAAACTATTCTGAATACACTGAGCCAAATTGACCCAGAACAGGCCAAATTAGCGATTACAGAATGGCAGGAATTGAATCATGTTCAACGGTATATCAGAGAAGCTGATGCTGCATATGGAGCGAAAGATTATCGTAAGGTAAAATATATTTTATTGACACAGTTAATCTACAATTTTGAAAAAAAAGCATGCATAGCAGATTATTTATTTTCTGCGTATGGATAAAAATTATTTTAGGTTGTATACTGCATGGACCGATGCTGTGATGTGAGTAAATACTCCACAAGATTCAAACTGATGAAAGCAGAGTGTTTGGCCAACTTAGATAGATATCAGGAAGCTCAAGAGATTGCGAAGTGAGTCAAAAATCACCATTTTTTATAGTCACATTTTTCCCTTGCATCTGTCTTAATCATTTGTTCCGAATAAATTGTGGTAAAACTCACTCTCTCTCTCTCTCTCTCCCTCTCTCTCTCTGAATATTTCCGTATATATTTCACAGCGATGTATTGCACTTGGATCGATCAAATGTTGATGCCACATATGTTCGTGGAGTTTGTCTGTACCACCAAGACAACGTAGATCGGGCATTCGTACATTTCCAAGAGGTTCTTCGACTAGCCCCCGATCATTCAAAAGCGTTAGCAATATATAAAGTACCGAAATATTCATTTATGAATTTACATATTTTGTTGATGACGAATAATAATAAATAAACATTCATTTCAGAAAGCCAAGTTATTGAAACAAAAAAAAGAAGACGGAAACACAGCATTCAAAGCAGGACGTTATCAAGAATCGTACAATCTTTATACCGAAGCATTGATAGTTGATCCGCAAAATAAAATCACAAATACCAAGTTGCATTATAATAGAGCTTTAAGCGCTGCAAAAGTATGGAATCATTACTACTTTTTATGTTATTTAGAAATTTCTATAGGTGTGTGTCACGTAGTTTATTCAATCGTCCTTCTTACAGTTGGGTAGATTGAATGAGTCAATAACAGAATGTACTGAAGCACTGAATCTTGATGAAAATTATCTGAAGGCTATACTAAAACGAGGTTCATGTTATATGGAACTCCAGGAATATGAGGATGCTGTACGTGACTTTGAGAAAGCATGTAGGATAAATAAATCGCGAGGTATACACGCATCGATTGTTTATGCTATAATTTACTAATATTATATGGAATTAATTGGATTGATTCATTTATTAGATAATCGACGTTTGTTGTTGGAAGCGAAAGAAGCACTCAAACGATCAAAAAAAAAAGATTATTACAAGATATTGGGTGTTGACAAAACTGCATCGATTGAAGATATAAAAAAGGCATACAGAAAAAGAGCTTTAGTTCATCACCCAGGTTGATATCAATTGTTATGACAAAACTCCAATGTATAATATTGGTTATAGTGAACCAAGTGTATGATTGCATCCATCAATTTGATATTTATAGATCGGCATTCTAATGCTTCGGACACTGAGAAAAAGGAACAAGAGAAGAAATTTAAAGAAGTTGGCGAAGCATATACTATACTTTCTGATCCGAAAAAACGATCGCGGTACGACAGAGGAGGTGATATGGATGAATTCGAAACAGGCTTCGATCGTAAGTATCACTTCATACGTGAATATATATTTTCATAATTCCTATACTCCGGATAATTAATATGTAATTATGTTTTTATATTCGCAGTATCACGATTCAGTACTGATTCGGCATTTGAAGCCTTTTTTTCTAAGCCTGATACTGGTGCATTCCAATTTCATTTTAACCCAGGTGCACCAGATACTTTTCCATTCTGATGCCCGGAGCAGTAATTTGGACTACGCTCTGTGGAATAAGCCACTACGTTCTAGTTACCGATAGATATGATCATAAACGCTACATGGTTTTTTCCCTGGAACAAAAAACTAAACTAAACGAGAAAAACACAAGAGAAAAATAATGGAAGTTCGTACGTTGCGATAATTCTCCCAAAGCTATGTTAGGTAACTGAGAAAATATCGAATACGCAACTGGTTAATCGACGGTATTCACTGATGACGGTACAAAAAGGATGTTTAACGTACGATAGTGAAAAAGTTTGAGTAATTCGATGAATGACAATTCACATTCTTTTGCGCCACTTAAATATATATATATATATAGCGATAACTACTGATAAAATTGGAAACAGTTCAGAACGTATCATACTATAATTGCGTTCTACGAGAAACGTTAGTACCCAACGACCCAAATAATAACTAATAATCATTGTATAATGTATATTTAAACACAAATATCGACTGTGCATTATTCTAATTAGAATGGATGATATTATGATTGTGTCGAATAATTGATGTTTTTATTCTGCATATGAATCTTCATTTGTTGAATCAATTATGTAATTATATAAAAAAAATTATGAATGTAAAATATAAAAAATGCAGGCTGATCCTTCAATTTTTCGTATCAACTGATTAAGAGTTTATATTGTATCCTTTGTTTTCGGTTGTTTTTTCGACATATACAATCACCGCATAAATTTTAATCATCGATTTATTCTCGTAACGTCCCTTCTAGGATTGATAGCATGCGTTACGATGTAATGTGTAGAAGAATGGTGAATTTTTTATACAATACCAGACAATGGAGAGAAGTATCCTAGGAGGCTATTTACCCGCCCCGAAATGAGAGTACGTAGATAACAATGAATACTGTCCAATAAACTATATATGGCTTGGAAATCTATAATGATGTTTTATTCGACCACTCCGCCTAATACTTTTGATTCCTTCATAATCATTCCCTTAAATGATATGAGCAGTATATTGATCATTTTATCACAAATGATCATTGTAGCTTATTTGATTTCACGCCCGAAAATACAACAATGTGCGGTATTCAATTATTCTTCAATACAATTAACATCTGATGTTATAATATCGTGCCCTCGTGTATGTCTACTTTCAGATGGTGGTATTTCATTACTCAATTCCATATAGCATGAGGTATATGTGCCTGTAATCCGTGATTTTATGTGATCTCTGTATATAATATAAATCACGAGGTATTTGCACATGAGAATTATCGATGATGAAACCCAGAATTATAATTTCAAATTAATTAATAGGTAAGAGATATTCGATATTCCCTAGTGGAAATAAAGAGTGTACTCATACTATTATGAAAAATAATTTATTAGAAGATATTGCGTGTTGGAACCAAGTCGATTGAAGACATTGTATTGTGTTGTCACAATACCACAATTGTATTTTGTCGGGAGAAAAAAAGAAAAAAACCAAAATAATTAATCGAATTACCCGCAACATATCAGTATTATAAATGTTCTTCCCCATTCACATTAAATTGTAATTTGTGAATATGGCGGGAAATTAGTAGTAGTCATTTTGCAATAAAGGCAAAATAATTTTTGCGAAATGCCACATACAAATATTCTCTGGATGATACAATTGTTTAGGTCATCACCAAGTTCAGCAAGAATTTATGAACACTGAAACACAAGTGACGGTGTCCGGTTTCGCGATCGGCGATTATTATAGGTCTCCTCAGTATTAAGTGACTAGTGTGAGTTGTGGACATTGTGGTCCATTTCGGCGACTTTGTGTCCGTTCGTCTGCGAAAGTTAGCAACTTGCAGTTTGTATCGAAAGAATTATCTGTAAACTCCCAATGGACAATCCGTATAGTAGTTGCAAACAAAAGACAAAAAGCAACTTAATGTATCATGATACTATCCATTGGCTATTCACCACTTCCGATCATTTATTTTATGGCCACGTTTCGAAAAATTTTCACTGATGAAGAGGGAAATAACATTGTCTCGATGCAGAAATACAGAACCTAGCGCGGCAGCATCGATGAACAAAGTGAACAAAGAACAAACGAAAGCGCAGAAGACGTGTTGTCAATGTGGATCAGTCTGACGAAAGCCGTCATGAGTGCATGCGGTCGTTGATGAGATTTGTTCACAGTGTGGCGAGAAAGGACATTACGCTCGTGTTTGCCATCGTGTGAGTGAAGCGGATTGCGAAAATGAAACGACAATCAATGCAATGGGAGCAACATCATATGGCAAGAAGAAGCCACAAAAATCAGAAAATTGAGGTAAATGTGGTAAATAAAAAATCGACATCAGTGATATTAATAATGCGATTGAATTTAATTCTAATACTTATGATATAAGGATAGCACAACGAGAATACGTAGTAGCGGCGTTGGTGGTAATGGTAGATCCAGGATTGATGGAAACAATGATATGGCACCAAAGAAGACGGCGTTCAAGAAGCAGAAAAATAATTCACCCGTGAATGAGGCGGTTTCAAATGAAGAGCAAGTTTCTTTCATTCAATTTTCTCACAATAGCGATGATATACAATATTTTTAATGTATAAGGCAGATTGAATAATGACAATCACACGAGACTTTTTAGCAAAAAATGGTGTTTGAACCATGCGAATGACTAGAAAAAGAAAATCTGTATCTAAATATGCATTGTATAAGGCGAGAATAGGGGAAGTGAAAAATATGGTATGTTTCAGGTGGATTTCGAAGAAAAAAAATGATGCTGCAGCTTGTTTTAAACTGAAAAATTACAATCTTGCGTTGTCCAAATACTCAGAGCTTATACGTAATATTTTTCTATATTCTACCCGCAGTATTTATTTCATTGCATTGAGTATTGTATCAAACACGTTACAGGACACTGCCCATTATCAGAACGCTTCTATGGGAATCGTGCAGCATGTTACATGATGCTGGAGCGTTTTGAAAGTGCCTTATATGATGCGAAAAAAGCCGTTGAATTGGATTCAGTGTATATGAAGGTATTGATAATGGTTCAAGATGGGCTAGTGCAATAGAAATTATTCATGTGAATATTTCATTTCGTGACAGGGACATCTGAGAGTCATAAAATCTGCTATGGCATTGGGTAATTTTATTGAAGCGGAAAACGGGATGAGGCAACTCGAAAAAGTCGATCCTTGTAATGTACTGTTGGGGTCGGAACGTATGAGAATCGCCGAAATACGTATGTATTTAACGAAAGCTGATGATGCTGCAGATGAAAAAAACTACAATGAGGTCTGAATAATATTTTTATGATTTTTATGATATGTAAATATTTCTACGGATTTCGTTTTCAGGCTTTGGAAAATATCAATAAAGCATTAAAAATGAGTACACATTGCGTGTCATATAAAATTAAAAAAGGGGAATATTTGGCTCTATTAGAACGATATAAAGATGCCGAAACCGTTGCCAAGTAAGCTGTGAATTACTTTCAAAATTTATATAACGAGTATAAGGAAACGGTATCATTTTCTTCGTTCTTTTCTTCTCTTAGTGCCATTCTCTGTTATGATCCATCGAATGTGGACGCCAAATACATTCTGGGACTTTGCATCTATCAATCTGACGCTGACAAAGCTGTATCCTATTTTAAGAACATTTTGCATATGGTGCCTGATGATCCTAAAGTTATCGTCATATATAAGGTTCAACATTTGAACTAGTCTGCTTGTAGCTTCATTGCCTTGAACATATTTATGAAACTATTATTTCTTTCTTATGCCTAGAAAGCCAAAGCGTTCGCGGTCATAAAAAATAATGGTAATGATGCATTTCGAAAAAAAAAATATAGTGAAGCGTACAGACTTTATACTGAAGCTCTAGAAATCGATCCGGAAAATAGAGGAATGAACAAAAAATTGTATTATAATCAGTCGCAAGCTTCATATAAAGTAAATATAATTGTTGAAATATTATTAACAATTATTTACGCATATATATTTTATGAGAATGTTTTCATTTTTGGCGGATTATTTCAGTTGGGGAACATTCAGCGAGCGATTGTGGAATGTTCAAAAGCCCTGGCCATCGATCCAACCTATGTGAAGGCTTTGATGAGGAGAGGCCAATGTTACATTGATCAGAAAGAATATGAAGGTGCTATTGCCGATCTTCATAAGGCTTGCGAGATTGACTCAGGCAAGGGTACGTGATGCCCGCGATTTTTGAATAATTATATGAAAACACCATGATTAATTATATTTATAACCATTTCAGATTGTCAAAACTTACTAAATCTAGCCAGAAAGTTACTGAATGCAGCTAATTCGGATTATCATGGAATACTTGGTCTCAAACAAAATGCATCAAAAGTTGAAATACGAAAAGCATACAAAGAAAAAGCTCTTTTGCATCATCCAGGTAATTGATTTTCATAACCAGCACTAAAAAATGACAATTTTGGTTTTCTATGAGATTTTCATTTTCAAGATCGTCACGTCAATTCTTCCAGTGTAGAAAAAACGAGGAATGAAAAAATATTCAAACAAATCACGCAGGCATACAGACTGTTGGTAAACCGGTGAGAATGAGAATAGCGAATACACTGCTATCAATGTTCTAAATAAATCCTTATGAGTCTCATGTATTTCAGCCCTACTAAATTCAACGACCAATCCGATGATGATTACAATAATTCTGATGACAATAATGATGATTATGATCAGACGCCTGAATGCCATTTCTTTTTCCAACAAAACTACTAGAATTATCACAACAGGGGGGGGGGGGGGGGGGGGGTCTAAACGGAAGTATTATTGTGAAGGATAACCGATGAAGATGTATGAATATATGTATACTATTGTAATCATTTTTGACATAGTGTTCCTCCGCATGATGTATTACTCAACTCTAGGAAAGGTACTTACTGTTTATTGTCATTCAAATTAGAGAATAGTCTATTCACAAAACTGGATGAAGTGCCATAATTTTATACGGGTATACTATAAATATTCGTCCGCGGACATCATTGTTATCAGTACATCAAGGTTATCACGTTACAATTTATGCTTCATTCATAATTGGAAAATGTCGAAATGAGACTACAACAGATGTAGCTCGCAAGGCGAAAATGGCCCATAAAAAGGTGTAATCAATTTTTTTCATAAATATTTGAATTCATCAAAATTCATCTTTAAATCAATAACAATAAATATAATGTTTATTTTGAATACATAGGTGCACATGTTCATATGCAATAAAAATTCTATGATACAACAGAGTACAATGAATAAACCAACTGAGTGATACAAAGAATAAATCAAGAATGTGATATAAAACGGAGTTGGCATATATATAATATAATATTTTAATAGAGAAACAAAGAACACTATGTATCTTATTCACGGAACATTCGAATAAACAACTACGTGAGAGTTTTATAAATTGTCAACAAAGCATCATGAAAAATCTGAATAATTTCTGTTCATCTCTTACATTACCGAATCCCACGAAATGTTACGTTTTTCTTTAATATTTCGATTGCACGTTTAAAATGGTTCGGCGCAAAAACGTAATGAATACAATATTTCGTTATTGTTTTGTTTCATATTTTGAAACTTACAGGAAGCTGTGAGGGATGCAAGACTTTTCGTCCTAATACTTGTAATTTATTTTTTGATACAATTTTTTTTCCTGCCTCTTGTTACGGTACGGTAGTAGTAACTCTGGCATATCGGTAATTTTATGCGATAATTAAAAAACATGATTCTCGGTACAACCTTGTAACGACATCAATCTGGAGAGCAAATGGCTTTTTGTTCTGTTTAACTTGTATGAGATTAAATCTTTCATGGACATATCATAAATTTTTGCGGAATTAATTTTTTAATTATAAATTATCGAAAAAAAGGTACGCTATTCATTTCTTTGGACGTAAATTGCGCCGTCTCAAACCACGCTTCAATTTCATAAATTAGAACTGAATGATAACAACGATTTATATTTTTGTCTCTCTTCCAATCGCGTTCCTTTCAATATGAACGATATTATGACTTATAAAAATAAATATAGTTTACCAACTATCAAACATTTCGATAGAGTCTTTCTTCAGCATTATACATCGGGACAGATATATTTTTATAAGACCAACACCATAGTTTTATTCATTATCATTTAGACTCTTTATCATGATAGAATTTAACAATGCACACTAATGAAGGGAGGAACGGTCTGAAATGCCTCTAGAAAGGCAATGTAGGCGAAAAATACATACATATATTTTTTGTTCCAATTAACTCTTTCCTTATAATTTAACGCATTTATTATTATTATCACCAATTGAATCAATCAACAAAGGTACTTTAATTGTTATGATAGTGCATTTATAACTTCCATCAAAATTCAAATGGACGAAATTGAGAAGGCTACATGGGAACTTCGGGAAATTTTCAATTATATTGATAATTATGAAAAATATTAAATTAATATTCAATAACATATTACTGTGCACTAAAAATACTTGAGAATGATTATTCAAAAACTTTTTTCAAGCTCATGCAATCCTACCTTAGATAGTCTTTCTATATTTTGGTTCTGCTATTTTGGTTCAAATAACAATCAACAAGACAATATTATTCGTATTATTTGATATTCCTACATGGAATAGATCGATGCTTCGGGAGCAAATAGTGGGCATATGATACGTGATGGTAATAGTTAGACGAAAAGAAAAATAATCCAAATTATATAGAATATTAAATTATGGGATGTATCATTGGGCGTTTCTTATTTCACGATTTAAAAACTACTCGGGCAATGTCTCACGAATTTATCAACTTAGGGAATGTGACGATCAGCCAAATGAACAGTACTCAAGCGGCTTTCACATGAAACTTTTGAAGCAATGTGATACAGTCCTATTCGAGATGCCGCTTCGACGATTGAAACCAATGATTATTATGTTGTCTGTCAAAAGCAGAATATATGAATGAATTTTGTTTTTTAGTTCTTTCTCTGCTATTTACATAAATACAATCGCGTTGCGATGTTGAATCGTAAGTGAATTTTGAGTTTGTGGCTCACGTTAGGTATATGTCGTATTTTCTTAATTTGTTTTTGTTTTCTTTTGTTTTGCGGTATGGATAAAATTGATAAAAAATTATCTCTATATCATTTGTGCATACAGTTTGGGGCGTTAAAATCCAGCAAACGAAGATAAGATGATTACAGATACCTACTTTTCTACGGTGGGACAAGCCTCGCATCTCAAAATTTATCGTGTTAATTCATTCATATAAATGATTCACTCTCTTTTCTTAAATATAACGTTCTCCAAAAATATTATCAATGGATACTACGAAACATATACATATATATATATATATGTTGAAATCTCTTGGAATGATTAAACGTTTCGGGATGAAATATATACTTTCGACGACCATCAACACCTGATTCATAAAAATAAATAGTGTTCTATTTGAATATCTTATTGTACTCGGACAAAAGGCATTCGATAACTAAATTTTGTTGCATCAGGTCTAATGCCATATTTACACTCTCTTCTGCTGGCCACATTAATGTCGGCCCGAATACGATTGCCAAATTTGGTATGTGCATTCTATTAAATTCTTGATATGAAGTTACTTTTAAAAGATGCTTCAACAGAAATTGCAATGTATCGTGATTTGGTGGTGGTAATGATTTTATAATTTCTCGGAAGCATTGAACTTTAGCCGAAGTCTTTTTCAACATACTAGCATTTAATGCTTCTTCAAAAAAACTTGATGGTATTAAAGGCTCTTTGAGTTCACGAAAGAACAATTTCAATGCACCAGTAAGCACATGTACATCCTCTTCTTGCGACAACACATTCAAATTGTATTGATCTACTTGTAATCGAATTTTTTGAATTTGACTCAAATTACCACTAGCCCTATAAAGTCCATCAGTCTTCATGTTGTCATCATTACCTTCCAATACTTCGATGCACGTTTTCACGAAGAGTGGTACACGTGGATACTCGGTTGGACAAACGTCCTTCAGATAAGAGCCAAATGCTGGCTCATCTACTCACAAATTGGATATTTTATTTTCAATTCTCTTGTTTGATTAGGTGAGAAGGAATTCGATGAATGTACACAAACCTTTGTAAATGCCGTTCTTCATCAGAGATTCAACGGTGGGACGACGCAGGAAGAATCGCCGAAGTTTGGCTTTTATTTTAGTTTGTCTTTCCGCAACTGTACCACTGAGGTCTTCCAACGAGTCGTCGAGCCGTTTCACTAGCGAACAGTCACAAAAAATGAATAAAGTTAATAATTAATTAAATTGTCATTGATTCATGAATTTATTTATACCTACTTTTCATTGATCGCGATCGTGCAACTTTTGATGATTTTTTAGAATCTTCGGGTTGGCTCGTTTCTAGTGTGGATTTGCTATTCGTGATTTTTCGGACGTCAGGTGGACCAGCAAAAGGTTTGGTCAAAGATTTAAAACCGAACGGCTAAAAAGTAATGAATTTTTTGTTTTCATTTAATTTACGTATATGGGTGAATGTAAAAAGTTATGATTGAATGAATTATAACATTACCAGTTTACGTATAGCACCATGTATTTCCTGAAACCATTCCGTGGCTATCGCTGTATAGTCACTTTGGATGAGTACTTGAAGACCCAATACTGTACTGATTCTATAAACGTTCTTTCTGCTGCTCGCGGTCTCACCCGACTCAACTAATGCGCCATTCAAATCAACCGATATATCAGGTTTAGCAATTGGTGACTGTCCACTTTTCATCATTGTGCTGAATGTTTTGGAGTCTTTGAAAAATAGCAGAAATAATTCTGTAAGAACGGCATACGAAGTACTCCAGTTTTTTCTCAATTTTTTCCCGTTCTCTGTAATTTTTGTGCGACTTATTGGGCCTTCTTTCAGTATTCGCATGTTACCATCGAATGAAAGTTGTGGCCAGTCATTGAGTGAGGCGCATTGTTTTTTCGTTGGAACATTACGACTAATAATACTTTGATTTGCTATAGATGTACTGCTCGATGTATGTTGAGGTTGAGGGAACTCGTTCGTTGCATTGCTGCTATCGTCTTCAATTTGTGAGTAATCATCCTTGTGTGCAGGTTCTTTGATGCCGGATTTGCTGGATAATACAGTTGGAAGTACCCACGAGGATTCGTTACTGTTTTCCTCGAAGAAGTATATTTTGCCTTCATCGTCGTTGGAAGAAAACCACTGGAAAATAGTCGGAAAAAAATAACATTAACAATTATTGGAGCCTTGAGATTCATTTTCAATGAAGTGTTGAATAAGTTTCAAACGAATCTACTATTCTTCATGTTTTGTTCTATTCTGATTACCTGACGCATATCGTCTTCATCATCAATTGTTTCATATAATAAATTTTTTTTCCACATAACAACATCACTTGCGATCGAACCTTTTCTTTTACGATAATCATGTATTCTACGACGCTTATCTATTGCGAATTGAGCTACCGCGGAATCATCAAACGTCGTCTCAGTAAAATCATTGGGTGAATGAAATTCTGAAGTTCTTGTATCGTCAAATGATTGCGATGAGCATCCGCTTTGCATGCGTACATTCCAGTTTTCGTAAATGGGCGGAAAAAATTTGTCGAATGACGTCGTCTCTTCGTCAATATCTCGAAGCAGCTCTGGAAAATTAGAACTTTCCGAACCAATCGATTTATAATCTGAGTCACCAACTCTAGATCCGTATGAATTTTCTAAATATGTATTATTATCAAAATTTTCACATGAGCCATACAACAATTCGTTTGATGTGACAAGTCTATTGTTCTCTTGGAATGTATCCAAATCATCATGAGCCTCTGTCCACTCTGTAGTTGCCGCTGAATAACTCGGGCATGTCGCGTTCGAATTTCCTTCCGTATGTACTATCGACAAATTATTTTCACATCCCATAATAATCGATTTATCAAAATTCACAACAGCATTTGTGTCTTGGAGCGGCTGATATTCCGTTGTATGATCGAAAAAAATGTGGTCTAATTTACATACAGTTTCAATACACTCCATGGAATTTCCCCTTGATTTATTCATCATTGCTAAATTACAATCACTAATTTTACGGCCCACTTTTGATTCTTCCAAAAACCTCTGACACTCTTGCAAAGCACTATTGTCATCATTATCTATGATCAAATTTATATCTATTATGTTTCGAACCGTGTTCATTTGATATGCCGTAGAATAACCACTCTGATTTCGTGTTGAATTAAGACAAGACATCACTTTCTGTGGGTGCATCGCAACGACACTGAGGAACAACGTGTGACTGTCTTGAATTTCTTGCGATTGTCCACAATCCGACTGAATTATGTGATCATACATATCAACATTTTCACTATCAGAGTGTAATACGTCACCTATATGAGTGCACCCGACTTCCTTTCTGTAACTCTCATCGTCCTGAACGCCTACAATTTCAACCAAGTCGGTAAATTCATCTTCCGTATTTTCTTTTGAGGCCGAGTGCTTTTCGGGTGCCACTTCTTCTTTAATTGAGTCGATATTGTAAGTGTCAGTGCAACTGTCAGCGCGATCCCATCCTCTGATACCATTTATAGCTAAAATATCATCTTTTTCACTAAAATCTGTTATGTTGTCCGAACTCTGCGATGCAACTTCCCTTTCGCAGTAGTCGCAATTATTTCTGATTTGTTTCAACCAATCAACCACAGGATATCCTTGTCTCGTACGAACGTCTTTGCAACTCTGCGCAATTTTTTTCCTTAATTCATTGGGCAACCAACTGTAGGCGGGAACTTCGGCCTTGGAGAAGCTTGACAGACCGTCATGGGTACCCAAATAATTGCGTTCAGCCACACGTGTGCACGTTAGGAGACTCTTCTCCTCCATCAAGCAATGCTCGTCATTCATCGTTAGCTAGATCTAGAATAAAATTATGGAGCAAAAAAAACACTTGTGATGTTGGCTGTTTGACTTATTGCCGGGGCTTAAGATCACTTCGAAACGTTCCTTTTAGTATGCAGTTCAGTGTGTTGATTCGGGAAGAAACCACATCCTATATTGTTATCATTTCGCGGTATTGTTGACGAATTATTGGGCGATGATATTTAGAACTGTTTCATTATTTGTTTCGTATACACACATTTGTACTCAATCGCATTTTATTCTTTCTCCTCCAATTCTAATTAATGATAATATAATATCAGAGATTAATTTTGTTTCGCGAACATTCTTTTTCATATCAATTCAACTCTCTAATTGATTGAAAGTATTTCTATTAATAAAATGAATGAATGCATAGCGGAATTAATATTCATAATAGCTATCCCATGTAGGAGCATAAAAAGACAACACAATAATGATCTGAATAATAAATTATTGATGCACAATACACAGAGTTTTATGTTATCTCCTTGATGAACCAACAGCGTGAGTTCAAATTACTCAAGAGCAGCCGCGTCGCCTACTGACTAAATGTTCAATTTCTCTACTCACAACGACTGCACATATGATTCATTGGTAGCAAGAGACAAGGCATATAAGAGGCTGGAGGCAGTGCCCAGTAGGATCCAGTGGTTAGTGCCGATGTATTTCAGTGCTTGAAATATACACGCACACGAATTAATGCGGGATTGGGCCGTTCTATCGAACTGGGAAGCAGCCAGCGCGTTGCCCCGCGCTATATATGTAGGATATTTCTTACATCAGATTACTAAGGCGTGCGGGCAAGAGACAGAGGGATCTTTTGTGTATGAGGGACCTTTCAACGCTGAAAATATTGAAGATTCCAAGGCTGCGTTGAGAACAACTATAATACAAATCCATCATTGTATACAGAATCAATCAAATATATGACTGAGTTCAATTTACTTCTTTTAATCGCGTTTCATGTACTTTGGACACAAATATCTCTTGTCAATCAATCAATCACTTACTACAAACCATACGATCGAAATTATTTTGAATAATGCTTCCAATATCAATTGACTATGATCATTGTGACCAATCGTGTTAGATCCATGTGACGATCCCAATTTGTTGAGGTCAAGCTTGATTCCACGACCCGAGATGCTGTACTGTTCTCCTGACGCATCCTATCATGTATACATGCATACCCAACCCATTTCATCCAATTATCCAACATGATGTCATCAGCTCGGTTGGCTAATTACATGAACGGAATTACTACGAAATGAATTAGTTGATGGGTGATACGAGATGTGAAACAAAATATACACACAAAGATAGGCTGTGAGCGAATCAGAAAAAGAGACCGCATATGGGGTACTGTTAGCTTTTCTGCTTGTCACAATTCCGTAATGCATTCTATTTTTAGATTCAAACACAATAAACAACTGTGCGCTTTCACATCCGTTCAATACTTGTCATAAATATACTGAATATTGTAATAGCACTATCAATTTGTTTGAGGACGTAAGTTTGTCAGTTGCAACGTGTGCATGATGTTCGGATTTAACTGTAGTCTATATTCGGAGAAAAATCTCAAAATAAAATGATAAACCAATATAAATTGGTGAAATTTGAAAGTCATAGCTATCATACCACATATAATATTCATATATACTCACTCGGTCTCCTTGCTCGTTGACGAAAAATATTTGATCCGTGTGCAGATCATAGTTTTGCGTCCATCCTGATGGTATCTCAACAGTACGCTGATACCCATCTTGAACGCCCAAATGGGCACTGACAGGACTGGGTTGTGAAGACGCATCGAAAGCTGCCGTTACATCAGACTCTGAATGGCTTTGTAATGCTTCCGAACTCGCATTAGAACTTAAAATTTGCTCTTCCAAGGGACTCCCTCTTGTCCTCGCCACATCCTTTTTCAATATGGCTGCTGAGCTCGTGCGCTTTCCTTGGATTCGATTCGCTATATCGTCATTGTATTCATTTTTGTGCGATAACAAGTCTTTTGATTGAAGACAGTTGTCCGAACCACTCTCCGAAGTGCAAAGAAGAGTTTTGAAACCAACTGCGGTGCTTGATTCAATATTTGGTTCAGTCGCTGATGTCATTGGATTCATGGGAATGTTCTGATATTCATCTAATTTCTCCCACCCACCATCGTCCGCGGAATTTTCTAATTTTTTCTCCGCATCTGTTTTTCTGGGTACAGGTACACGAGATTGTTTTATATTAGTCGCAACATTATCAGCGCGTTTGTTGACATGAAGACCTGTCAACTCTGTCGCTGGTATTTTTGTCCTTGGCAATGGAATTGGTTTGGATTTAGTAGAATTTGGTGAAGCATGCGTCTTTTCTATCATTGTTTCCCCTTCAAAACATCGTAGATCACTCAAACTGCGACTTTGTCGCTTCAATGATTTCGAGCGAATGGAAGCGAGGTCATTACTTGTCCGGTAACGACGATAATTGTCCGGTATTGAGATAAAATGCAATGTGGTACTCTTTTTTAAACCACACGTTTTTGCACTTGTCATTAGTTCATTATCACAACCATCATCGTCATGATCATATTCATAATCCATATCATCTTGGTCTGAATTTTCGCGTCGATGAAAATATCGTCCTTCACGTTTAGTTTTAAAGCTGCCTGCGTATTTGATAAATGTTGGTACTGTTCTGCGGCACCAAAAGTCATCATACTTTGGCATCCCATCGTGGGCGCCATGGTTATTATATGCATCACCATCACTCATGCACTCATTTAATATTGCACTTCTATCATCGTATACATAGCTTGCACGATTCGCTGGAAGAAACTGAATTTCACTTGCGAGCTTTTCCAATGACGGTGTGAGTTTCAATTCACCTGGCGAATTTTCCGATTTTAATTGAATTTTTGGGCGCATTTTTACTCTATTCATCGGATGCATTTTTATGTTTGAATAGGACGGTGATTCGTGACCATTATCTGAACTCGAATGACTCGTTTCGTTAGTTATGCGTTTGCGATAACGTGATTGCTTATCATGTGATGCTAATCTTGTATTGCTAAGTGAATCATCAGGGGAACAGTCGTTGAGAATATTTGCTTCATTATATTCATCGAGTATTTTCGGTGACTTTGGCGATTTTGCAGGTTTAGTTTGTGGTAAAATTACCTCGGTAGTATGGAATTCAAATGCGGATTGTTTTTCGCTCTTAAGATGACGATACGCTAAAGAATTTTCCGTTACATCTGAGGCTTCAGAGATATTTGACTGATCGGTTATAGTTTCTGGATCATGATCTTCCTGTATTGACTGACTCATTGTATTTAACTCAGGTGTCCTGTTCTCTGATTTGATCAATATTTTGCATACATTACTTGCCAATGTATTACTTGATTTGATATCAATTGGGCGTGTCTCCACTTGAGGTGTATTACCACCTGATCTCAATAAATTCATTTCATGCAATTCCTTCGTAAGCTCATCGAGAGGATCGAAGGTTGGTTTTACTTCTGTACTTTTCAATTGGAAATCTGTTTTCTTATTATTACCCCGTTCTTTGCACATTTGTGTTAATTCCGACATTAATTCTTCAACAGCCCAAGTTCTTCGCTTATCATTGAGAATTTTATGATCTTCGGTGGCGTTTGAATTCAATTCTTCATTGATTATTTCACTTTCAGCAATAGTCAACTGACGTCCATAAGTTGGTTTTGGACTCAAACTTCGCTCGGTGCGTTTACCAATTTGTTTCACATTATTGTCTAAGCTTCTGCTGTTGTGGTTCGGCGGATTATTCGGACTTAGGCGACCACTACTTGACTCTTCGCGCAATGACAAACTCAGTTTTGATTCTGTTTTCTCGATTTTTTTTGATATTTTGTTGATACGCGACTGAAATTGTTCATCAGCCTCACTATCAATATGCGAATCATCGGAACGAGATGATTTTGTTCGAACTCTCCGCTCGCGATATAGTTCTCGTTCACGCGTTTCACGTATATGCTTATCATTATTTGTATTGTCTGATTTCTTACGAAGTTTGTCTAAACTACTCTCCAACTCCTTTCTAAATGGATCGTGAATTGACATTTCTATTCTTGATTGTATGTCAAAAGACTTTGGACTGGTTGAAAAATATTTACAGGCGCTGGCATTATCTTGATCACTCATTCCATCTGACAATAATTTTCTCTGAGTTTCTGTTAATTGTTTTCGGTTTCGATCAAATTGTTCATGATTTCTCTCCAAAGATTTCGTTTTAATAGCTGCCAACCCTACTTTCAATTCAGCTCTGGCTGCATAATCCATTGCATTGTGTTTGTGTGATTCATCGGATATATTTTGAATTTTAATTGATTCATGTTTGCTGTCAATCGCACTAGCCAGCCATTTTTTAACGTTTCTCATGGCACTAGATGTTTCCTTGGGCATATTTTTATACTTTGGACCATCGAGTGGTTCGACTGCTGCATCTTTATCTTCTTCAGAACTTTTTCTGGATGTTTTAGACATTTCTTTAACGTACGTAGCTGGTACGTAGAATGATTTTTGCTCCCAAGTTCTAACCACTTGCCACCAATCAGCATTTGTCTTTTGAAGTAAATACAGCTTTTCATTCTTTTTGATTGCTATTTCTCTTCCGCCAGCAGTTTTATATTGGAAATCATAGAGCACCTTCACGAACAAGTGCTCTTGCAGATCTCGACAACTCATGACAAAGTGACGTTACATTTTTATAATATCACCCCGACTGAAATGCAGAAAAATAAATACAATTATTCGATGATATAAATAATTGAAGATTATACAATGAGTCAGATTCCCTTATGCGAATCATCTCATTCACAAACTTTTTGCAAACAAAATAATGAAATGTGCCATGTAGACATTGTCATCAATTTCAACATTGAATACTTAAAGTAGAGCATCGACATTGAACGAAAGAGACATTCGAAAAAACTTATTTCCCGATAACAATTAGTCACAATTGATACACACATAAACTTTGCGAACGGTAGGATATACAGAATAATTGATATTATTCATAGTATTTACAAACATTAGTAAAGCTACATTCAACCGTTTGTAGGTTATGAAAAACCGAGAATAATTTCTCTTGACAATGTGACGTAACGAATATCGGGGGAAGTGCTATAGTTCTTCGTGAAATTCAATTGACACATATCAATTAGCTGACGCCTATTGACAATTATTTGTAATATAAGTAATTACATTTGTCCTTGAGCTGTCCCAACTCATCCGACGAAATTTTTCTATCGTCCATACGTTAACAAGACTGACAGTACCATTATTATGTTACAGGTGTAACACTTTAAAACGTCATCGAGCTCAAGTGCGCATGACGCAAGTTATCACATACGCACGCACACACACCCACACACAGCTATTCAACCAAACTGTACAGTCCGATATGAGCCATGAATGAAACTGTACATTTGATATTTGATAAATGTGTGAGAATAAACAAAATAGTAATGAAAAGAGAGAATGCATTTAAAATATGGATTTCCGTGAGCAGGAAAGAATGAAACATTAATTGAGTTCAATGGAGGAAGTAATGCGTTGATAAGTTATGTATATTGATATTATGCGAGGCCAGAAGCCCACATTTTTCCAGTTATTTTATTCAGATCAATTTCGGAATTTTTGGGAGATGTTTTTCCTTCAATCGACATTCCATTTCTCTTCAATTAACATTTCATGAGGATACAAATCAAATAGTAATAGTTCTATCTTCATATTAACATGCAATGAAATGATTGGAATATTTTGGGTCTAGAATCAATTCAATATTTTATGTTATATCTTCAAATTCTCATCACTTGTTTATTCATATGTCAGTGTATGAGGCAATAATAAACGTTTGGATGCAATCATGTATTTAATTTTTCCTAATAATTTAACGGTTTTGCAATGGCTTTTCTTATTCCTTGTTCTCATACTTGTGTTTGATATCTTTCCATTGTTTCTGAAATAAAGTGATATGTATATATATGTATATAAGGTAGCAGTTAAAAACATTGATGATAATATTAAAGCACGGATATTTACCCCTTTGTTATATCTATCAAATAATGCATCTGCACCAATATCGACTGTGCGTTCAAAGATGAATGCACCAGCTACCATTGTTATCATGAACGTTGAGGTCCTCTTGAGAAAGATATTGTAAATTACAGATTGAAATGACATGTTGCAACTGAAAAATCAAAAGTATGACGGATTATTTTATTAACGATAGTTTCGAACATTTTCTTTATTCTTTTCAATTTCACCTCGCCTTACGTAAACTCGTGGATGTCAATCTAGCTCACGAAGCAGTGTGAAACAGTGTGCCGCATACAATGAAATATTGTGTTATATATATTATATATATAATAGGCATTGATATGTTGAATTTAGATGGGTCGGTACGATTAACGCGCCTTTTCATTTGAACTCTCTAGCGCCGCTCGCCGTTGTATGGTGGTAACTACGTACAGCGCGTAAAATTCAAGTGACATTTTGCACAACTTCCAAAGTGGTAATTGGAGTGAGGAATAACACGTCCAACGATAATTTTCTAGTCAATAATGAACTCATTTGAGTTGTCATTGAAAATTAATTTTGGAATAATGATTTTTTCTTTTCCACCGTATCTTTATACAATGATGAAATTAAATAAATTATTTTTCTTCGTCGTTCACAGTGAGTGTTTTACATCCCTATAAAGAGAAATCGATACACGCGACTTCAGAAATACCAACTGTACAAACTTGAATAGCTAACGTGTCATCGTTCTGATTGGCGATTAATTTCATACACCATCCATTGATGTTGGCAAAATTTCTAAGCCCTACATTGACATTGGTGGATTTCTGCATTGCAGGTCCATACAGCGAAGTGAGTCTGGAATTGATTGTCAGAAGACCTCTGTCAAAGAAGTAGTGGTATTCGTTAAAAAAATGATGGTAAGTTTAAATTAAAAATGACAAAATCATGCATATGCATATACATATATTTTGTTCGATTGAGTTTTATTTATCGATGACGTTACCAGAGATAATTCAGAATAAGGAGGGCGATACAGGGCACTATCACCAATATTTCAATGATTGCAATAGATGAATTTCCATCAATACTCTCGAGGTCCCATGACACCTACTGAAACTGTTTATAAAAATTAATATTCTGTTTCCAGAGGATGCGAGCAACGCGATGTCCTACAGACGAATTGAGTCTGAAAAATTGTGCTGCTGTGAATCCGTACGATTTTCCAAAAGATATCAAGTGAGAGATTAATATTATAACAAATGTGACGGCCATACAAGTGCATTTTCCAAATTTTGATTGACGAACATGTCTTTTTTTTTTTCATTAGGTACATTGAAGTCACTACATTACCAAACCAGAATTTTGTATTTACTGTGGAACCACATGAGGATATTCAACGAGGATACATTGGTTTCAGTTTACCCCAACGAAAATGGGCCATTTTATCTGTCGATCAGGAGATTGACGTACGCCCCTATAAATTCGATTCATCGAACAGCTCTGAAATTTTATGTACCATCGTATTGGTGGCTGATTTTCTCCCCAAAACCAAGTAGATATTCGTAGTTTCGAAGGAAATGTTTATTTATCTGTGTGAAAATAGCTGAATTAATATATATTCGTTTTTAGAACCACTTTGGAACCATACGACACAGAATTGATGGCCAAAAATTTTTTGATGCTATTCTCTGGTCATGCATTTACTGTTGGTCAACAGCTGGCATTTCAGGTTAATGAGAAATTGAAAATGCTTGGATTGGTTGTCAAGGAATTGGAGGCACCTGATTTATCAGCTATTGAGGCGGGCCAAAAGCCCAAACCGAAGAAAACTCGAATGGGTCGTTGTTTAGGTGACACTGTAATTCAATTTGAGAAAGCAGAAGGTTCATGTTTAAATCTGGTTGGTCAAGCGAAAGGCAAAGTGGTTCGGCAATCAATTATAAATCCAGACTGGGACTTTGCTAAAATGGGCATTGGTGGTTTAGACAAAGAATTCAGTGCCATTTTCCGACGAGCATTTGCATCACGCGTATTTCCACCGGAGCTTGTCATGCAACTAGGTTGTAAGCATGTTAAAGGTATACTGCTGTATGGACCGCCCGGTACAGGAAAAACATTAATGGCTCGGCAAATTGGCACAATGTTAAATGCAAGGGAACCAAAAATTGTGAATGGTCCGCAAATTCTCGACAAATATGTTGGTGAAAGTGAGGCTAATGTTCGACGATTATTTGCCGAAGCCGAAGAAGAGGAAAAGAAACTCGGCCCAAATAGTGGACTCCATATAATTATTTTTGATGAAATCGATGCAATCTGCAAGTCTCGTGGTAGTGTTGCCGGTAATACTGGTGTTCATGACACCGTTGTGAATCAATTGCTCGCAAAAATTGATGGTGTTGAACAATTGAATAATATTCTTGTGATTGGTATGACCAATCGACGAGACATGATTGACGAAGCGTTGTTACGCCCTGGTAGATTGGAAGTACAAATGGAAATTAGTTTACCTGACGAGCATGGGCGGCATCAAATTCTTAACATTCATACATGCAGAATGCGTGATCATAAGAAAATTGCACCGGAGGTAGATTTAGAAGAGTTGGCAGTACTGACAAAAAATTTTAGTGGTGCTGAATTGGAAGGTTTAGTCAGGGCTGCTCAGAGCACGGCAATGAATAGATTGATCAAGGCCTCGAGTAAAGTCGAAGTAGATCCATCCGCTATGGAGAAACTCATGGTAAATAGATCTGATTTTCTTCTTGCATTGGAGAACGATATCAAACCAGCATTTGGTACTGCTCTCGAAACTTTGGAACATCTGCTCTCACGAGGTATTATTAGTTGGGGCAAACCAGTGGCGGAAATTATTGCCGATGGTAATCTCTATATACAGGAAGCCAGAGCTGCTGAAGGATTTGGATTGGTATCGCTGTTGCTTGAGGGCCCGCCAAACAGTGGCAAAACTGCTTTAGCCGCACAAATTGCCAAGAATTCAGACTTTCCATTTGTTAAAGTTTGCACACCTGACGACATGGTTGGTCATACTGAAAATGCAAAATGTTTGTCAATACGAAAAGTCTTCGATGATGCATATCGCTCACAGCTCAGTTGCATATTAGTTGACAATATTGAACGTTTATTGGATTATGGGCCCATTGGTCCACGTTATTCAAATTTGACGTTACAAGCATTATTGGTTCTGTTGAAGAAACAACCACCACGTGGAAAGAAGTTATTAGTTTTGTGCACCACTAGTTGCAGGTATTCACGGGAGTGTGTCCTGATGTTGAAAATACTTCAGTTCAGAATTGAATTATCAATAATATCAACCATTATTATGTTTCAGACAAGTCTTAGACGATATGGGGCTGCTGTCAGCGTTCAGTGCCATTCTTCATGTTCCCAATTGTTCGTCAACAGATCATTTATTGAGAGTATTGGAAGAGACCGAGGTATTTTCGAAGAAGGAGTTGTCAAATCTGCATGCGAAACTTCAAGGCAAACGGTAAGAAATTTATTCAATTAGCACCACTGCACAAACGAAATTCAGTGAGATAATAAAATGATTTACTTTTGTGTGCTCGTTTCAGTGTTTTCATCGGTATCAAGAAACTATTGGGACTCATTGATATGGCACGGCAGGTGGAACCAAGTTATCGAATACCAAAATTCCTATCGAAGTTGGAAGAAGAGGGTGGTCTCGAGTAAACGCAGTCTATTACTCAACCATTACTCATTAAAAATGTATTGAGTATATATATATATATATATATATATTTAGCTAATTCATTACACACGATTACAAAAATCACTTTATTCTGCACGTTGAGAATCACAAAAAAAAAACCAAAACAGTTAGCGCAGGCGCGTATCAGTAGTGTATTCAGATATATAAGTTATTGATAGGATGGATTTTGATCAAAGGATCTCTTATCTGAAAGCAATAAGTCCCAAATTTAAAACACAAACGTGATATGAAATTAATAGAATTTCGTCGTAGATGTTTCTCCATTTTTCGATGACATATGTACTTCGGTGAGCTTAATTGCTAACATCCTCTCTTATTATAGCATTCAATTAGTCACATTGATCCGAAAATTTTCAGCGTTGTTCGAAATAATATATGTATGCATATTTTTTTTGGGTTTGGTGCTCATTGATGAGGACCCGTCATTCCAGCCAATGTGGGCCTAATGATTATTTCAGTCCATTGTTTTTTTTTTTTTTTTTTTTTTTTCATCAATTTGCTACAACAATTTAGTCGTTACGAATGTCAGTCATTATTGTTATTTATATTTGTTATTTATATCAATTCGATATATATTCGGATTGTATTTTACTTCTCTATTGTCTCTGTGTACAATAAGAAATATATAATAAAAATTCCATGAAGTTGAACTAATGTTACAGATTTTTATCAGGGAACTGTTGGCAACTCCAAAAATGTTGTTATTGTATAGACACTTTTGTTATGTTTGAGTCGAAATCGTATCAGCTAAACATGGAAAAAATGTGTCCCTGGAGGATATAATCGGGTTCAATTCTCTTTTTATTCTTCTTGGGTTCGATTCACCATGGCTGTATGATTAGAAAGATTTATATATATTATGCAGGCAAAAATGATTGTATTTATGAATAATTTAGATTCCTCAAACATATCAAGGGTAGTGCAGTAATTAGTAAAGTACCATGCAATTATCTGACTGTGGGAAAATGTATTGCTAGACAATATAAAAAATCTCACTTCGAGGTGGATAAAATATAATGAGCGGGTACGTAATGTTTCATATTCATGTAAGTACATATTTCATTTCATTGATCCTTATACTCATAGCGCCAGTACTGTTTATCATAGGTCGGCCATGAGGTTCCACCATTCCAAATATATTTGCGACTTGTCGCATTTATATATTTTGGAATAACTCATTTGCACGAAGACTTCATATTTTATTATCATCGATTCGCCACGTACTACAATTTAGTTATAAATATGATTAGGCCTATTACATACAGATGATGAATTCACACAGACTCGTCATTTTTACCCGAATGATTTTAAGATTTTGCGGTATTGACTGCACAATTAATTTCATTGCGCATCAGCAATTGTTTCAATTAGTTCGTTTCCGTCCTTCTTCTTTCTACAAATATCTATACATCGGCCACACGTCCACAGAAATTTCCCTTTTTTTTTCGAAGTAATCACAAATATACTTATATGGAATTCGCATGTAGCCAGCTTTCTCTAGGGGGAGTTTCAATATTTATATCCTTAGAAGTCTGCTCTAGAAATTTTCTACACCAAAATTCCAATTATTCATTGAAGTAAGTTATTAGTGAGATCGGTAAAGAATTTTATTAACGTTACATTTATACAAAGTTTTATCGATAATATTTGCGTCCATAATTTCTACATACATTCCTATATTTGGTATTGTTATGTATTTTTTTTTAATTTTGCCTTTTGTTGTTACGCTTTTACGGTTCCACAGTTACATTCTATTTACTCATTACATTTGAGGTAATTGATTTTGCTCGAATAAAAAATATGAGAAACAACAAAAAATAACAAAAATTAAGTCATATTTTTTTTTTTTCATGGAAATTTCATAAAAAATTTGAACATAGCATTGTTTTAATTGTTCGTCATGAATCATTGTCTATCGATTCATTCTACAATGGCGTCTCTTTCCGGGTTTCAGCCTTCCATTGAAATCCATTGACGCGTGTCGTTATTGGTTTATTTCGATTCGTCGCATTTTCAAATCCATTTCGTACGCCTGCCACGAGTCTCATTGCCGGATTGGTTACTAAACCATTACGTTTTGACTTCGAGTTGGCACTATAAAATAGATAATAATCCGGTAAGAAATGTTCTCAAACTTTGAATATATCATTGACTAACAGATCAATACTCATATATTCTGTATTATGCATATTTTATATATATACTTTATTATTTACCTCGGGGTGACATGGTCCGACGTATGTTTAACATTTCGACCAACTCCCGCTCCACTGTTTCCCAAAATAATTCTCATGTGCGTGTCGCGAGTAAAGTGTGTATCAGCCGAATTTCTCTTATCATCATGGCCATTTTTCTTATCTTTATTGACTTTTAGTCCCAACATCTCATTAGTCAGTTCGAACGGCTTTGAACCATCATTTCTATCGATGAGTTCAGTTTTGATATCGATCGGCTCGTATATAGCAGTTGTTTTATTAAACCCGCCGCCTTGTGGTTTATACTGAATACTTTGATTTCCAGTCAGCAACGAAACTCCAAGTTGACTTTGAATAACACTAGCCGCTGTCTTTGCACTGGGTGGACTGGTGTTGGTTGGTGAATAGGGGATAAGACTGTCACTCAGTGGTGAATGAGGTGGTGAAGCATAAATTGGACTTTGTGGTTCACTTTTCAATGGTGACAACAGTTTACTCAGAGGCCGGCTTTTTGCCCCCCTTGAGCACTGCTGGAGTTGTTGCGTGAATGACAGCGGTGTCTGAAACAATGAAATAATTGTATGATATGATTAGTAACGTTGGTGACTTAGTAACTGATCCAATATCTACAACATACTTACTTTAATTACCTGATTGACCATTGGATTTTGACTAAATTTCCCCTGATCACTTTTCGTGCTACCTGTTAAATTACTGCTAGACTTGCTATTACTCGAATTATTTCCCAAAGACACGCAACTTCGTCGTTTTGTTGAGTCTGGCGATTCTGCTGGACTATATTGGGTTGCGAGTGGATTCAAAATAGCTGAAGAAGGCTTTGTTTCCGCTGTTGAATTCGATGTTATAGATGTAGCACTACTACTTCCACCTACAAAACCGCAACATAAAAGGAATTAGTGTATCTGTTTGTTGAATAGAACTTTGAATAATTGCCAATCCAATTCAGGCATTACCGCCATTAATGCCGGGCCTCGAATTTCTTTGACTTGCGGAGTGTTCTTCTAAAAGTCGTACAACAGTATCGTGACCACTTTTAGCTGCAACTTTGATGGCATTCCTTCCGCAGTGATCTGAGTGATTGGGATCGGCGCCATGATTTAGCAAAGCTCTAACACAATGCTCGTGGCCTTCTTGGGCAGCGATACCTAGAAAATATTGTCAATAACGTGAGCTACCGTAAATCTATTTATGATCATGAAACTGAGATGATAAGTCTATGTATCATTACCTAGAGCGGTTGCACCTTGATTACATGTGTGATCGGGTGTTGCTCCATTTTCCAGCAGAAGCCTAACGATCGCTGCGTGTCCCTGCCATGCTGCCGAGTGAAGAGGAGTACGATTCTCATTATCACACGCGTTGACACCAGCTCTACCCTCTGTCAACAGCAGTGCAACCATTTCTTCGTGTCCTTGCCACGCGCTGACATGAAGTGCAGTTCTACCCTCAGAATCGCGGCTTTCAACATCAGGTTTAGCGTGTTCCAATAAAAATTTCGCCATAGCTAATCGATTTTCCAATGCAAGAATGTACAATGTACTTCTGCCATCCGCGTCCTTGGCATTCACGTCTGCATTGTGTTTCAAAAGTACACGAACAGTCTCATAATGGCCTTCAAGTGCTGCGAGCCTGATATAAAGATGAAAAAAAAATGTATATATGTATAATGATAAGTTTAAAGAGTTCATTCCTGCCACACAAGTTGAACGTTTATATTAGAGTACATGTGACTGTTAGAATTTCTACCTCAGGGCGGTCTTGCCATCGTGGGCGTGTTGATCGATAGGTGCAGCGTGCTGTTCCAACAAGCGTTCTACCAAGCCTGTGTGACCCTCCTGTGCGGCGAGCATCAGTGCACCCTTTCCATCATTATCAGCCTCGTCGACTTTGGCCCCGGCTTCCAGCAATGCCTCACACACGTCTAAATGGCCTTCGAATGCCGCATAATGCAATGGCGTCCACCCAGAATTATCACGATGTTGTTCGTCCAATCCTGGAACAATAATGGGCGAAAAATTCTCCATGATTCAATGAAAAATCGACAATCAAATATTTTTCTATGATATTTTGCTGCAAATTCACCTCGATCCAATAGCTGTTTGACAACATCAGTGCCGCCTTGTGCGGCAGCAACACTCAATACTGTCCGACCTTCGTTGTCAATACTGTCGACATAACATCCCCAAAATAGTAGAAGGGCAACGACACTCCCGTGACCCATACTCGCTGCTGCCCATAGAGGCGTTCTCCCTGTAGCGTCACAGTGATCAACATCAGCCTCATATTCCAGCAACAATTCGCAAACGTCTCTGTGGCCCTCAAAAGCCGCGACTAGTAGTGGTGTCATGCCATCTTTATCTTGATGATCAACGGCAGCTCCGCGCTCAAGCAATATTGTAACCACCTGAAAATCAATTATATATTTTAATTATAAACAAAAACCATCAATGTATATATATAGAGGGGATGAAAAAATTTGTTTTCTCCTAACATACCTTCGCATATCCGTGATTGGATGGTACACACAATGCTGCCACGCTTAACGCTGTCCTACCATCACTATCGGCATGATCAATTTTCGCACCATAGTCCAATAAATGCTCAACAATCTCACTGTGGCCCATATAAGCTGCAGCTATCAGAGCTGTTCTACCCTCGTCATCTGTTCTGTTGACGTCCGCACCGTGTTGTAACAACGCTTTAACAATATCCTCATGACCACCCCATGCTGCAGCTCGTAATGCTGTTCTCTGATCCCAATCCGCACAATCCACCATCGCACCGTGTTCTAATAGCATTTCAACGACCTGCACAATTTCAATTACGATTTGTGAATAAATATTCATCCGCATGATTGAGAAAAATTGTTTATAATCACTGCCCAATGATGACATAGAGAAAAGAAAAAAATGTGATGAGAAGTGATTAAAAATCACAGAGAGAATGAGAGTGTCAGAGTGAGAGTGAGCGAGAGGACGATAGATGGTTAATAGGTATTGTTAATATGGAAAATTTCCGGAAACACTGTAGGAGAAAATAAGTGAAGTTAATTGAAATTGTTTATTGATGGTTAGTGAGACCAAGAACCAAAAACAAAAAGTGCATAAAAATCAAGAATAATAAATCACACTAACTACATCAGAGTCTGTTTTAACAATCTCGTGGTTTCGTGGAAGAATGGTTGGCTGTGAATGTACCTGGGTGTGTCCGCCCCAGGCAGCAGCTCTCAATGCAGTCCAACCATCGCAGTCAGCATGATCGGCACTCGCACCGGCGGCCAAAAGTACTCTTACAACGTCCGTATATCCATGTCTAGCAGCCAAATTTAATGGTGTTTGACCGTGACGGTCTGTAGCCTCTAGCTTCGCCTGAAGATAATTTATTCATTGATATATTGTGAATAGAAAGAAAACGGCAGGGGAAAAACGAAGAGAAAGAAGAGTAGAGGAATGATGACGTTAAAGACAACCATGTATGCCTCTTTAATTTAACTGCCTATTTTTTTCACCTGTGGACATGCCGTGAGCGCAAGTTCTAATAGAGAAGCATTTCCATCGGCTGCCAAGGTATGGAGAACTGTCCTACCACACGAATCCGCTTGATTTATGTCTCCACTCTCGCCAAGTAGCTCTGTCAGTGGTTCGCCAGGGCATTCATCCAGGGGACTGACGTCTTGGGAGACCTGTGATGCCGAAAAATAAGTTGTGGACACATCCCCTCCCCATGGATATCGCGGATTGTTTCCAATCTGTTTTTTATCATCGTCATATCAATTTACCTGACTAGAAGAAATTGGATCTTTGTTGGGTTCATCTTCAACAACTTTCTCCGAAGGTTTCGCACCAGCGTCAATCAGTAGCCTCAACAATTTAGAATCTTGCCGTGGCCACATAATACACTCGGGACTATCGAGATAGCATTGGTCAACGGGTACACCGCTGCCAATTATCCACAGCACCTGAAGTGTATGTGCATCCATATTGCACACACTGCCATTGATCAACACACGTTGAAGATGTTGACCGAGGACACATATTTCATCTGGATTCAAATCAACACTTTGTAGTGTATAATGTGCTGCGAGCATTGCGTGTCCTTCAGTTGCCGAACAAAGATATTTTTGTGTGCAGTGTTTCACGTCCAGTAGCCATTCAGAGAAACTATGATGGAATAGCATGAGTGCACCAGCACGTGAAACAGATATGACTCTTCTGAGTAGATGAAGCCGACGATTAAAATCTTCAATGGTTATTGTTGTGTGCGCGGTCTTCACACACTTATACAAAATTTCTTGAGTTATTGGCAATTTGGCCGCGAGAATGACATTAAGTAGTGGCTGTACCTTGGCAAATTGCTTCCTACTGAATAACCTTTGACAGAGCCAAAGATAGAGTCCATTGAGTGTTCCCGGTATCTCGCGTACTTCACGTAAAACAATAAAATTCTCAGCAACACCGTCAAGTACTTTTTCCAAATACAGAAAGCAACCGTTACTCTTAATATGTAATTGATTCAACATTTCAGCAGTGTCACGTGAAATATGTTGTCTCAGTGCGTCCTCTTGATCCAATCGTGCGAGAATATATTGCTGTACGTCACGAACAACTTGACTCTTACGCAAGTCGTCCAATGATATTTTTCTAAAGCCCGTAAACATACGTGAAATTGTTTTGCTTTGTCGTCGTGCAGTGCAAACAAGCAATAACCATTGTGGAAATAGATGATGATGGTTGGCGAGCAATTCGGCAATTGTTCGACTAACATTGTCATTATCACGTCGTGAATCACGAGTACCTGTTTGTGGTGGATTTAAAATTTGTCCCTCGTCAATGGAATCAACAAGAAGAAATAGACAATTTTTCGGGGGTTCCACTTCCAACAATGGAAATAGTAGAGCTTTTTTGAGCGCATCATCAGGATCTCGGTCCAGTACATCGTGCTGCAAAGCAGCATGAATGTCAGGATCAGTGCGGAGTTTTTCCGCATATGCCTCGGCAACGGCTTCTTTGGAGGTAGACGGCACCGATGTTGTACTAGCCGTGGGCGATGTCGGTGACGATAAGTGAATACCATCGGTGCTCGCTTGTAATATTTGCGCAACTAAAGACCTGACAAATTGTGCGGGCGACAATGATGCTTCACTGCGCGCTTGACAAAAGTGTCGTGCCAATAGTCGCCTATTCAACGATCTCTGATGCCTGGAGCCTGCTGATGTTGATGGCCACGCTAGTTCAGCGCATAGGGCAGTTTTTCCACTCCCAGGCCCACCAACGATCAGCGCACCACAAGTCTTTGAAGCCGGACGTTGCTCCAGACAATGCGACAGCTTCATAAATGCCCATTCCCGGCAAAAAAACCGTTTTTTCTCTATTACTGGTGCAGCCATGTTCGATGCAACATATATACTTTTCTTTAATGACAATATAAATTCGATATTCACTAGATTCCGTATATTATGTGAGTTTTATCATTTGCAAATAAAAACGTCCATCATATCGTGACGCGCAAACACTTTCCATTTCATCCCCGTTCCATTTTTTCTATCTTTTAATTCACCCGATCATTCATATATTTGGAATTATGTCCATGTTTAATTGGTCCAAAAATGAAAATGTAAATGATGAATAGAGTATATTGGTATTCCTTTGAGAATATATGAGCGGCAGCGCAGGTGTACTAAGGTGCACTGACGTCACTGGGAGGCTGATCGAAGCCCCAGGGGGCTCTGCGGCTTCCTCGGCCTCCATTCAGACCTCTCATCGCCTCGTTCTGTGCATCCTTCGTGATTCATAACCCGACATTGTAGCGACCTGAAACATTTATAAAATACAAGGTTAGTTTCAACCATCTGGGACATGTTCAACTCCTCGTTTCGTGAGGTCCTTTCGCTATTTATACATATCAATATATATATCTACACACATATTTACACATATCCACGCAGTATTATTGAAAAGGTGTTTGTTTACAATGTAGACTCTGGGGGCTGTGTGCGACCACGGATTTGCAGACGCGACAATTTCACTTGGGGGAACGTGACATCGAGGTTGTCTGACTCCTCCATATTTTCCATACCTCCAATACGGCATAATTTCCTCCAACATTTTAATCCCAATGTACGTGATAGTTTTTTCACCAATGATATTGAATACATTTTGCTCATCCTTACTTCATATTCTATTTAAACTCAATTCAATGTCAATTCACTACACATGTCAATGTCGGACATCGCATTCAAAATTCGTATTCAAGCCAGGTCAGGTTGACCAATTCATTGATTCTTGGACTGCTGATTAACAAAAACATGATTTTCTTCAGACAAATGCTTTTTAAATTTTCTGTTACATATTTTATGTACAGCATTTTATGGGGACTTTTTTTTATTTTCAACGTATCAGGTGGTTATACTTTGATATAAAAATTGGAAACATTGTCTAAAAATATATACAATACTATAAATTGAACATTCATTTTGAAATGTATTCTCAAATGTATTATAATGAAAGCAACAGAAGAATCATACTCTTCATATGTGTCAATATACATATACATGTTGGAATATACTCAAGCATAACATTTCAGGTATACTTTCTTCATGCGAGTAAATTTGTATGTATAGTAGAAAGATCTTGGATAAAATCGGTATAACACGATGGAACCAAACTGATAAAGGCCGTGAGGTCTGGTCTCAATTGATCGTGCGATCTAAACTGAGATATATATATGGAATATGGTTGATAAAGCTCTACTAAGGCTCGAACCCAAAATCTCACCATCGCCGGGGGTTGAATGAGCCTCAGTATAAGGGCGGTAATATAGATATATTAGGTATAGAAAGTAGCGATATATAGGTAGAGAGTCGAAATTACGGTGCGCGATCCAACGAGCGGACGAGACGATAAACCAGTTCCGCTAATGAGAGGCGGCAATGTAGGATAGCTCATCGACCCTATCCTCTTGCCAATCTCTTCTCTCCCTTTTCATTCCCTTTTCACCCCCTTCCCCCCTTTCTCTCTCTCTCTCTCTCTCTCTCTTTTTCTCATATACTGACTTTCACGATGTTGCTGACTATCATCTTTGTGATGTTGTGGATCTACATCCCGAATTCAATGAGAATAAGCATAAATAACATTGTAAAGAATGTAAGGTAAGAAAAATATTTTAATATAATATATAAAATAATTGCATGCCATGACTTTTGTTGAAAAACTTTATCCGATATATATATATATATACTGAGAAAAAAAAAGGATCCGAAGCAAAATGGGTGATAATTTTGTTTATCAAATCTTTTTTTTTTTTTCTGGTTACAGCTTCAATTGTTTTCATACGACGCGATTTGTCCCTTTATTTCATATGAATTTATCACAGGTAGCACACGCGTGCAACACCAGTAAACACAATGCCACACACGTGACGCGTCAATGATAACGAGTGTGCGCGGTTATAGCGCTGCAAGACGTTCACTTGATTTCCCTAATGACTTTAACGAGGGCTCGTGAAGTTTCAGCGCCACAAGTCCTGGACGCACATGCATGCACATATAAGTAAGCATGTACGTATATGTGTGTGTGTATTCCACTTGGTTTACCATGTAGTCTGTATACTACCACTATCAGCTTATACCCGGATAGGAGGTGAGTGAGTGAAAATGGAAGAGTGCACATACTGTTGAGAGCATGACTCTGTTAATTGCTAGCGCATATTAATTTTCCTCTTTCCATTTCCGTTATTCCGTTCAACGGTATGTATCTTTGTTGGTATTCATATTAAATAACAAAAAATATTCTCTCCTAATTATTCATCTTAGAGTACGCAGTGTACAATTCGAAACATTGATTTGCCAATCGTCAGCCTCACCCACAAAATTGCACGGTTTAATTAGACTCGAATTCAAACAAAGAAAAAAATCGAAAAAATGTATGAAAAAAAGCAGATAAACCCCATGTATTTAATTTTTTTCTCTCATTTTCTCCTTCGTCATTCGCGAAGCATAGAATAATTTATACTATCGATTTTTTGTACTTGAGGTTTATTTCGATTACTCGGAACATATGACAGCATCGATAATCATTCAAGCAATTCATTTAATGAAACAATGCCTAGAAGAACGTGATTAATTTCAAACTCCAACTATATATATATATAAATTTAGTATAAAATTATTTTTATTGCTATATTTCGGACGTGAATTTTACGATAGATATCGAGCGATAAATAAACTCTTAACTATACATCAAGAAAGACGTTATGAGTGTGTCTGAGAGCGATAAAATTCAACGATAAGGAAATATCGCGGATGAAGATGATGTTTTATCTGCACTATATCGAGAGGAGAGATCGGATATGCCGGGGGGAAGGAGACACACACGTCTGCGTCAATATATATGTTGAGAGGATAGAATAGATCGTGCGAGAATTATGTTGGTGACTCCAACGTGTCTGCAGGATGAAATCTCTCATTATGTGTATACCCTGCAAGGCATTTACTCTATACCAGCCCTCATTTCTCCGCCATGTTATAATATATTATTATGATCATATTTCAGCCTTTGATCAACCCATGATAATCATATATGTATATATGCACGTGTGGAGCAGTTTACCGAAAATTCACAGCCCTGTTTCTGGTCACTTCGTCCTGAATTTTGCTTCATCAGTTTTTTTCGTATTCTATATGTGGGAAAAAAAAAAACAAATAACCGAGATAAGCGAATTAGACAAAAATATACACGGGACGATTAACAATTCATTGCAAATGTTAAAGTTTCTGTTTGGGACTACCGCATATCAATATATACGAACGATATTTCATGGTGGATATTTTTTTGCGCTATTACCGCCAGGCCTATTCAGCGGAAACAGCAAAAATAAAATTAACAACGTAATAAATCTTCGTTATTCTATTTTTGAATTCTAATTGAAATTCATGACTTTGTCGGAGTGTGAATAATACAGTTCGGGGATTAATAAGAATCTAGGAATTAGGTAATGGGTTTGTCGTTCACGTTGACAGTTTTCTCTAAACTTTTGTTTATTTTTTCTTCCTTTTGACCTTTTGTTCTTTCATTATATTGTTGGGAATGAGGAAAAGTATTGGTGTTAAAGTCCATCAGTGAACGCAAGCAATAAATTTAATTACTGCTCTTGTGTGCACAGGGCGTTAACGGCCATTTGTTTTAATTTGTAAGACGCTCCGAGCGCCGTTCTTCGATGTTGGTTTGCCGTGAGGTCATAATTTTAATTACCTCACACAATACAGTCTCACCACAGCATTTATTGTCGTATAACGTCGTCATTAAAGACGTAGAATCAAGGATGAACGGTGAACGCAGGTAGGGTGACATTAAAGCGGACAATGAAGAACCATACCGCGACAAAATCACGATGCGAGGGACGGTATGGGCAATACGAAGTTGGTGAGGACAGAATGAGAACAAGGGAAATCTGCAGTTGACACGTACAAGTCTCAAGATGAGTCAACGATAACAACGAAAACTTTGGACAAAGCTTCAGCTATAGAGATATAAATGCTCCATTTCGAATGCCACATTTTTCAAATTTTGTACTTTACGACTTTGCTGAAATAATATCTTTCATTTTCAACGCTCAACTTTATTATCAGTTCATATTTCATTATTATTTATGTCATTTCCTTCTTCCAATTCTTTCATTTCGTTGTTGTGAAACAAACATTTCGAGTTAATGAGTTTTGTTAGCACGTGTCAGCAGTGTTAAATCTGTGGTGAAGCGGAGGACAGACAAAAGAAAAAAAAAAAAAAGAAAGAAAGCGGAAATCAAAAATTATTGTGGAAAAATTAACTCTGGGGTGTATATATATATATATGCGCGGTCATGACGAACAACACTTGTGCAAGTATGGAAGCGGATGGGAATAATTGTATATGAAGAGACGTTTGTATATATGCAAAGACAAAACTGACACATGATCATGAAAAGTATGAGAACGATTGCAAGATAGAGAGGGAGAGAATACGATGTGTTCAATAGCACGTGTATCCGCAATGCGGTCTGCTAGTTCACCTGAGGAGAACAAAAAAGAAAAAAAAACGAGGAGATAATTATTGGTGAAGCGATTCGACTATTGGAGCAACCACGACGAGTGGTGGAGGAGAACGAAACCCGAAGGATTTACGGGGACAAATACGAGTGCGGAAGATAGTGGAAAAAAAAAGAAGAGGGTCGCAATAATGTACGGTTAGGATCGGAAATTGGTGATACGTGCAATGAAAGATAATACACATCGATAAAAAAAATAAGAAAATGCATATGTATATATATATATATATATTCTTCGATTGAATGATACAATTTTTTATATATATAAAAGCGATGTTGTGAATATCTGGAAAAATTGACGCAGCAAATAAAAATATCCTTTTTTTCGTATTTTATACAATAGTACAGTAACCATATGCACGGCAGCAAATCAATCTGCCATATTTCAATCTAAATAGAGTGGAAAAAGAGCGTGTTAATGGCGAATAAATTGATCTCCAACATTTAAAAATTAGTTAACCGCAATGTTTAATTGGAAATTGTGGTTGCAATGGTGACAACGATTAATAATTGACGACTGACATAACCCATCATGGGTAATTTGCGTGCAATGACGCGTAGAGAATTGTTTTCACGAGGAATTCATGCCCATGTGCTTGCCACGATGAATTATTGTCCCCACATCCATATATACATACATGTATATTCGCGCGGTATCCCACGTGTAATTGCATTCGCTTGTCTGCGGTAAATTTAATTACGCCGTTATACCTATGAGCGTACGTATTTTTCATTTCTATTATGATACTTGAGATTTATGCGGTTCTACGTTTAAATCGCGCGTGTATAAGTGTGCACGAAGATGTGTACCTTTGATATATATGAATGTGGGAGCCACGTGAGGCGTATACAGGGAAGACCTGCGCGTTTATATCATGAGATAGCTATTGCACGAGTGTGTTATATTATAGGAGAACTCGAAAACGTTTATACGTGCAGATCCTGCAGAAGCGTACACGTATATATATATATATTATATACATCACATATACAGGGAAAAGAGGTCTCTTTTACTCTGGTATAGCGGAAATTTTGCAGGCACGTGCACACGATGAGCCACGAATTTTCAATCTCGCTGCAGCGATTTTGCATCCAACATTTATCACGTACCTATATGCTGATATCTGAATCCATTACACCACTTCCAGAAATTTTTATCTAATTGTTTTTCTATTAAATATAGATTTTTAATTTTCCTCTCTTTCGTGATTAAAGTAATTTTATCAGGAGGTTTTTTTTTTTTTTTCGATATATAAGAATGTTACTATTAAATTGGGTTATTGCATTCACCACTATGGCCCTTAATTTTTTTCTCCATATTCAATATTTGAGCAGTTCCTGGAGTATATTGAATAAGTTTGAGAGCACATTTTTGATCTTTCAATTCCTTTTCTCGTCCCTGTAAATGAATATCAGTGTGAGAATATTATGTCCAAAATTGAAATTTACTCTAAATTCTCCGTCTTGTGATGGAACAATACCTTCAATGAATATTATCATTTATGAGGTTACACATGATGTGTTGAAACGGAAAAGATGAGGGCGTGTTATTTTTCAAATTGACCACTCTAAAAACATACATACTAGTCGCGATGAGTCATTCACTTGACACAGTGTCAAAGGGTCTCTGTGTAATTATGAATTACGTGTTTGTCAGTGGAATTCATGGTGAGGCTGTGCAAAAAAAAAAAAGATAGAATGAAAAAAAAAAGAAAAGGGAAATAAGATGGTGTACGCGACGAAATAATCATGCAAAGTGGTATTATAACAATTCCAAATGTACATAATATATACTGTATTTCACCGCGGTATAAATAGGCCATTGAACTTGTCCTTACATAATATTATGGAAATAAAATCCACAGCCGATTCAGAGGTTGAATTTCAAGAAGAATCGTGCCATTCACAGACACTCCACGTAATCGTACTTCTTCGTGAAGTGACTTTGCACGTTGGCGAAACTTTTTGGGTATGTCTGTGAATTTACCTTTTCGCATGAGATTTAAAGTCTTGGCTCATGTGTTCCGCCAGCAAAACTTGGGAAAATACTTTGGGAGGATCAAAAGTGGAGACAATTCATTGTGCGACAAAAATTGTATCCCCTCCAAAGTAAAACTTGTAATGTCACTCATCAATTTTTCTCTTTTCGACAAAAGTTAATTCGAAGGTTATCTGATTCATTCGCCCTGAAGATCACATGACTAACTGATTGGATCATTATTATATAGATGCTTGCCGATACATCAAATGAAAAGTTGTGTTAAATTGGTTAATATTGTGCTCCATTCATATTGTGAATTTTCAAAATCCAATTTCATTACAAGCATACGAGTAGTGAGAAAACATGAGTCAATGACAATTGGACATTGCGCTGCAATCATTTAGATAGGTACATATAGGCGCACGCTCGATATTCACATGAATTCATCGCAGAGAGCACTTGGGGCGGGGGGGTTATGCTTGATCGATGGTACTTGGTAGCGAGCCAATTTGAGGTTGTTTGGTGCTGCGAGGACGAAAATGAGCGACGCCAATTAGTCACTGCCCCCCTACCTTTCTATCGCTTATATTGCAATCTTCAAATTGTCGCTTTGAGTTGTGTCCAGGCACACAATCTGTACTATCTCCGTCATCATCATCATCATTATCATCATCACGGTCATCATCGGTTTACCACCTACAATTATTCATTTGTACATTGAAACGTATCTGAAAATAAATCTCTCAACACTACACAGCGTCAAACATTTCGTCAATTCGTTTACATCATTACGATGAAGTTATTATATCAATTATTGAATTTATTCAAAATATATATCAGCCATGTCGAGTGTGCGTAATGCGGTAGTAATTGGCGAGTGCGCAATCGCGATTTTTATCGATGTATCTTGTTGGCGGCGACGTGATTTAGAAAATTATTTCACTCCTTGTCATTTTCCTTTATTGCAGCTCGCACCGATATGTATAATACTTCCAACTCCTCCACTCGCATTATTATGCAAATCTATATTATATATCTGTGCGGATACGCGAGAGCGTTCTGATTATCCCTTGCGGCGCAAACCACATGCGAGAATATATTTATGAAAAAAGATATTTTCTTGGGCGCGCGCACGCATCTGCGGGACCAGCGTTGCCATTGCAAAGTTATTAGTTTTCAATATCATTTGTATATGTATCCAGTGTAAGTATGGTTACACAATTTACACATTTAATCGTGTTTCAATTAAATTTTAAGTAGTCTTTCATCATTTATTCATTATACCTCTGCTTTGCGCTTGCACTAAACTATTGGAGCAGTCGAGCGTTTGACAGTTCTGCATAGAGATTAAAGGCGTTTATCGATGTATAGCATATAAATCACATACAATACATATTTACATGTTTATGTTTATATCTATTTATGTAGGATTATGTATATACAGATATTGATATTTCTGAAAGAGTGTACCTATTTTCCTCTCTTCAAAAAAAAAAGTGATAGTTCACTCTGAGCTTTACCATAATATATACACTGTGATTGATTTTTCATTCATTGATGTTGTATTTTAATGCATGAATCTCATTCACTCTTTCATGTATAACCGTGTTATCAACTCAGAATATTGTATAATTTGAATATAAATGAATGAAGATGAAATCAATAAGTATAAGAGACGGAATGAAAGACAAAACGGTAATAACAGACAAAATTCAATGTATAGATGATTTTTATAAAAATTTTTTTGCCTCACTGGTATATTGCCAGTGTCCTTTGTCCTCGAAGGATGCCAATATTCGTCTGGTCGAGCACGAGGCCACGGCAATGTTTGGAGAAAGAATTCTCGCTTTTTCAACGTGCAACGACGTGCAACGACATTGGCTCAGTTTAGAAAACTCCTATATCCGTATTGTGTTGGCGGTCGCAATAAGCTTCCCATGACTGAGCAATAACAGGAAATAAGATAGAGAAAAACCAAGGTAGTTTTAGACCAAGAGAAAATATCTTTGGTTGTATGAATTGTGGAAAAGTATATAGTATATCTAGACAAGATAAATATATACATACATATCCTCTCTTCATGTTATATCAACAAAGGTATTTTTTATCATTCACATCGTACTCTCAGATGCCGTAATATATACTTCCAGATTTAATTAACTAGAGTAGGTAAAAGTATACAATATTGAGGAAACGATATATATCGTGAAGTGGGAGACGAATTTACGTTTTATTCGCGTCTGCTTTATCAATGGCGGAATATAAAAAGATAAATGTTTAACAGACCTGAGAGAGGTGAAGAGGGTGCAAAGAAGCATAATACCCATTGGACCCACTCACAAGAGCTGTATAAATTATTAATTCTTTTATACCCATTTTCACGTAGGAAAAAATCATTATCTTCAAAAAAATAATTAAATACATTAAATAAGTGGAAGGCCCTTGGAGAAAGTCAATACTTCTACTGTTATATGTGGAAAGAATTATTTAATTTTCACATGAGATGCACAAATATCTCTCTGAGGATATTTGTTGTCACAATATAAATGGAATTAGTGTCAATACACTTAAATTCGCCAGATGTGGATGTCGCTTCTGCCAATTAGCCGGTTAGCTGGACCGTTTAATTGATTCTCCAGGCGCTAATCTTCACGCCATCATGGCGTAATATAGTCCCGCACACCCCGGGCAACGGTGTGGACGTTGTACGGCAAAACGGAAAAGGGTTTTGGCGACTTTAATCATCTTCCCCTTATCTTACTGATGCTGGGTAAAGTTGGAAGGAATTTACGAACGCGGCTGCCTTGGGCTCAAGGATATTAACTTAAGATGAACTTCCGTTCATACCATGCTCAGATTAGCTATGCGGTGAGTGGGTGCGATGTATATATAAAAGGTGCAAAGGATGAAAAAGAAGAAGAAGAGGCAGATGGAGAAATAGAATAAGCAGATAAAGATGATTGTGATGATGAAGGATGAAAGAATAGCAATATTGCTCTTGACATATTGTGTAATTAAAATTCACGTAACGGCGAAGAAAATCATTCAATTTGAGTATATGTAATAACGTGAATGTTCATTATCAGTGGAATATCCGATATATTTTTTATTTTTCCCGAGTTAATTTTCCCCTCAATAAATAATTATATTTATTCTCTGTTGATTCAGTCGCTGGCTATACCACTTTTCAATTTCCCTGATGTGGATTAACGTCTCCATCAGAATAGTCAGAGGGTGAACGTCATGTAACCCTCGCGAAACACGACGCAAAGATCATGATAGGGTGGTGATGACGAGGAAAAAAGAGATAAAAAATAGCGTCTAAATGAAAAAGTTGGAGAAAATTTGGTAGGAAGTCTGTGGTGGGTAGTTGGAAAACATCGTTAAGCAAAGTGTTGGAGAATTTCGCAAGAGGAAAATGTAACGCGTCGAGAATCACCGAATGAAGTATTATATACACGGAGTGGTAGAGGTTTTGTCGTCTAGTTTGACGTAAAAGGTTTTGAGATATGTATATATATATATAAATATATATGCGGGAAGACAGAAAAGTAGACGAGACTGCTGACGTGCCGCGAGCGTTGAATGGCAGGATAATTTGGCGCCGACGACGGCCGAGTAACCGTGCGCGCAAGCAGTTCGTTGCTGGGTTATATATCTACTACACCACTGCTGCCTCAAATTTCCTTCGTCCTTCCCGCGGCGTTTCACGATTATTCCTTTGCAAAATCGAGACACCGGAAAGCAATCCGTGCTCTCCTCTGTCTCGACTGCTCCATCTCACTCTCGCAATGTGGTTTATGTGTTTCTGGCAAGGTTATTTGGCACCACTGATATACTAGAAAGAACATCACAGAGTGGATATTCAATGACGAAATGAGTGTAAGAGGAAGACGAAGATGTACCTCTATGCTCCTGTACAACTGGCTGAATGATGCATCTTCCATTATGTATATTATGTCTAGGTACATATTTCGACGTTCAATATTGTTTTTTTGGATAAAAAAGAAAAAGTGATGGAGTTCTACCCCACATTCTAGATTAAACTATATAATTGTATACAGTATTTTTATTCCCGTTTTTCAATTTCGAATGATGTTATGCCAATACGGGCGAGAGAGAAATAATGGTGAAATGAGAAAAAGAAAATTATGAATAGACCGGGGGGGAAAAAAAAAAATACTAATGAATTTTATTCGTATATTGTAGCGCGAACTCTGGCCTATATAATACGTTCATATTTCAATGTGCATTTTCTGAACGTCCTCTATTGATTTAGCTCATATATATGCTTGCACAGTTTCACGAGCATGCATTTTCGTTGTCTGCATATATACCTACGGTATAAATGTATATGTACTCTTTTTTTTTTTTTTTTCCTTCTATTCTTCTTCCCATTCTTTTTTTTTTTCCTATTTTCTTTTTCTCTTTATTTTAATGAAACTTCCTGTATCGCTATATCTATATTGTTCTTTACTCTGGTGACTTTCATGACAATATATCCGTAGACTTTCATACGTGTGCATATGTACATCCAATATGAATATGTCCTCAACGAATGAATAAGAATATTGCTGTGTCTAGTATTCTTGAATCTATGCGCGAGTATATATGCTGCGACAATCAGAGGCAGAGCATCAGAAATTGACTTACCTTATATGTCTTCAAAATTTGACTGGAGTAAAAATGTTACATCAACCGTCACTTATTCTTATTCAAATTGAATGATCATAGATTGTTGTTATGAAACTGTCCAGCAGTAGACTACGTGATTTGGAATAAGTTTCAGGAAATTTTACTACGTTCTATTATATATTATTGAACAACCACAATACTTTCTCAATCCCGTCATGTGGATATAGACTCTATATCACACAAGAAATAGTGAGATCGCAGTACATTGTGTCTTGAACATAAGGCACTCACTCGTCGGGAGTATGTTTTGATTAAATAACCTGCAACTTTCCTCCCACCTTTTTATAGACATATCACAGACACACACCCGAACACATGCGTGCACACACTACATGATAATTGAATATGACAGTGGAGCGGCATCCCATTCTCTCTCGGTCTCTTCGCACTGTATCGTTCAAATACCAGTGTATATGTCCGTAAACGCGACAAGTGCTTCATTTTGATAAAACAGGAGAGGGTACATGAGTGAGAACGACACACACTCAAAACCACCACTTTGTACCGACTAATTATCATCGTCTGGCCATGCAAAAGCCGTAATGGAACATAGTAATCTACGCGGGCCTGTCTGTGGCTTCAACTAATTCACTGAACATAGTATTAAATGAACGTGTAAGTATTTTATTGATCACGATACATTTACATTAATATCTGGCTGTCGTATGTTTTCTACCTAATATTTTCCATAGTATTTATGTTATTCGTTGCACGAATATATATATAGGTTTCATGAGTGATGTGAAAATGTCAACGTAAATTGAACGGTATATTAAAATCCATATATATTATATTCATGTGAAACATACGCTCGGCGGAAAGACATGGTGCATGCGCAAATGGCGACGTCTCCAAAGACTCTGTGGGCGTTTATATAGATGTACTATCGGCCAACATGACACATACGTCCTACTCACGTGCAACTCATCAAATATTGGCCGTTTATGCATCACATACGCTCAACATATACATATATACATTTATGCATATACAGATATATACAAATCTGTACTTATATATACTCACTGCATTGTACGAAATGCAGCCTGACTTGAGCGAACGCCCAACTACATTTCTGACAATCATTCTGATAATCTGTTTGACACCGACATCAACTTGCCCGCATCTATATTCGCATAAAATTTCGCGTATATATATATATATATATATATATATATCACCAGTGAACCAATACAAACACTTTTACTAAAATCCTCTTTACCACGAGGCATACAGTTTATATTCGTTTTGAAAATCTTTTTTTTTGTATTGACTAAGTGTGCCAAGGCCATGTTAGAAATGGAATTTCTCTTACATGTGGTACACGAGATATTTATAAAAGAAAAAAAATTATATTTCAATTGTACGAGAACAAGACGATTTCGTCGTGCCAAAGTCCTTGGGCACTGACATGAATATAAACCCCCCACTTAGTTGATGTAAATCCAGGTTACGAACATGACGAATATATGAATATAACATTTTATTATCATTTTTCACTGCAATTGAAATTGATTTTTGGGTTTTTTGTTTGTTTGTATTTTTTTTTTTTACCGGTTTATTGGGAATGTAAGTTATTGAGTTATACTTCGGGGATGATTTACTGCTGTACACAATGAATGATACATTGCAGAAGTGTATTGGGCAAAGTGCCATAGATAAGAGATTTCTGTATGTACAATATAGTGCATCCGTGTGTATGAATAGTATATGCACGAGCTCTGTGGCTCGGTCGATTACTCATTTCGACGGAAGTTAATGTTACTATAGCTCGTTTCATTAACGATCGTTATCGCTTCGCGCGGTTCAGTAAATATATATGTATGTGGGAAGGGGGTAACGTGAATGGGTGTGGGTTTTGTGAAGAGCGTCATCCAAAGGGAAATAGGTCGACGACGCCTCGACTCTATATGGGAGAACAATGTGGTTGGGACGCGCGTATCAGTTAGTTTCGTTCCCTCATGAAATTGCCTACTATCCCAACAGTTTCGGACAGCAACCACTCTCACGTGCTCCCTCAGCGCAACGCGCTGCTTCCAGATTCTATATAGTTCATAAACAACACAGAGCATTGTTCTGCATATTCATCGCTTTGATAAAATGCTTGTTGAAAACAATATGTAATAGTATCGTTTACCAACATCTACATTTAGGGATTATAAATGATTCTAGGCATGAATATTTGTGTATAATATTCTTGTTCATTTCCGATTTTCCCAAGTTGTCAGAGTAGTTATATAGATAAAATCTTTGTGGCAAGTCAATCTAATCGTGATGATCAATACCTAGATGGAATTAAAAGGGGCTTGCCGGAAAATTTCTACTGTGGATAGATAGTTAAAAATATGTGGGATGAAATTTTTTTCATATATAAATCAAGAAGTAGGCGAAGTTGCGTGGAGTGACGGCGACGATATTTTGTTTATACATCACACACTCATCACCATCCACTCATGTTAGATCTCAATATTCCGAAATATAAGTATTTATAGATGACGAGATCACTGAACTCGCCGTGAGAGAACGTGACTCTGTAACCCAGTTATCTCTTTTGCGTTATCGATTGTGCATCGAAGAAGCGTTTTGCGAGACACGTCTGATGCTGAAGAGGAACTTGCTCATATCTATCTTACGCCCCCTCAGCCTTTATATGCATATACATATATATTCGCACACTTTATGTTACCTATATTGCACGCGCACGTACCATTGCGATTCTTCTCTACACTTTCGTTTGCTTCCCCACTACTCTCACTATTTATCTGCCTTTCGTTTATGTTGGTGTTGGTGGGAATAATATGCGCGACCGTTGTTGCTGTGTTATAGACTTCTCCAACATATAGATATGATGCACACACTTGTGCTTGGTAACCCGTTTGTCAAGTGCGACCCATTTCCACGACAATGGAACCGCGTGCACCCGTTTATTATTAGTTATACAAAGATATACGCGGGCACACGTCAATGTTGAAGACACAAATGCCATCAAAGTTCGTGTAGATAGCTCATATAATGGTAAAAATATACAGATGATGGAAAAACGTCCCGCGGCTACCAAAAATTTTGCGGTAAAATTTATTTGGAAATGTTTGCCATATATATTATATAAGTTTCTTTCTTTTCTATCCTAGAATCGATATTGGGATGTTGAATTCTATGGGGGGTTTGTGAAGTAACAGAGGCATAACATCGCATTATGATATCCGACGAGATAGTAGCATGCATAGACGAAAGCAAGCTATAGAGAGGACAGGGTCTTATTCGTTGAGTAGAGGGGGTCTCAAGGGGCTTCGACGGAGTGATGTTTGCTATCAAAGAAGGATGTAGGACGGGAGTATAAGCCGTGGGCAAACACGTTTGCTCAGCGAAAAACCACGAGATTCCGTCAAAGTTTGTTAGACACGTTCGAGGGGTTCATTTTTTTTCCACCATCTTATATACTTTTTATATTGGGATGCTACCACTATGTATGCTAAATATTGAAGTTGTTTATGATTATTTTATATTTAACTTGCCACACACTCTTGCACACTTGATTAGATACTATAATACATAGAAAATATCGTTGGATATTTCTCTCAAGTTCTTCTTCTTCTTCTTCTTCTTCTTCTTCTTCTATTTGTAATGACCGTAATTATGTTTTTCTTTTATTGGATGTCGTATTACTATTTTGGGTTGTGGTTACGACGTTCTTGCACTCGGGAGTCGAGTCACTGAAACAGATACCCAGGAGACCTATCGCTAACCCTTTCCATATTCGAGAATAATTCACGCACAAGAGGTATTCCATATTGTGGGTAAATATGTTAGTGCGTATAATGAAATACTCTACATATACCTTTAAATTTTCATATATTTGAATAGATTTAAATTTATGATTATAATATACTTTGAAGAGAGTAGGTTGGCCCAGATACGATTTTGCTGAGATCTTCTTGTTACTCGGGTATATACTGCACTATTATTCACGCAGTTGCAACATAAAATTCAGAGAAGAAGAGAGCAAGAGCGGACACGGGCACTGACATAGTGGCGCGCGGGTTCAACGAGCTGGCTAATCGAAACCACTTGCCGAGAGCTAACCACTTAACTTCGTGGTTCCTTCCTGTCCCCATTTTCCACGTGGCTTTCATTATTCTCGAACACAACGGCGATTGTCACAGTGTTCTTTGGTGTTCATATTTTCTTTTTTCCTCATTATTCTTATACACTTTACGTGCCTCTTTTTTCCTGCGTTTCACACTCTATATATATATATATATATATATACATATTTCGTAACGTGAATTTATTTGAAAAATTTGAAAAATATAAATTCGTCGAGTGGATTGTTATAATTTTTTCTCAACGAGTTATTGATTAATTGATATGGTTTGTGAATGTTGGTTTAGAGTGTGAAGTTGCGTGTGTTTATGCAGAAAATGAATTAGTTTGCCTGGTATAATTAATTGAGTTGAGTGAATATATACATATAAGCTGACTGGTGCTTATACGGCCTAATCGGTGAACGAGCGCGGGCCTGTAATGTATTTACACGGTAATCTGTCGTCGCTCTCTCCTATAATGTATCACTTCACGTCGCAATCCATCAAGTTCTTTGAGAGGAGTAAAAAAAACAAGAAATATAAAAGACGACATTTTTTATAAATCACACATGTCACGCAAACAGCTACCGGTTAATATGATCAATCTTCGTAGAAAAATCATTTTTATTTTCAAATTTTATCGGTGAATTAATTCTTATTGACTTCATTCAATCGTCTTTTAGTATAATATCACCATAAATATAATCATTATATATGGGCTGACACTAAGCATGAAAAAGTGAATAAAAATTGTTGACAAATTATTCGAAATAGAAAGACTGTCAGAAAATACGTTGTCAAAATTTTTCATACTTTCAATTTACTCACGAATGATATAGATAGCGATACTGAGGTATTGAATCTGAATATAACCGTATAACTGGGAATAAATTTTTTTACGGTCAAAATTGCGGTTTCACATTTGAAACATCAATTGTTAAAGTATTGTTAGGATAGTTGGAAAAATTTTTCACAAAGGAGTTTGAGGTTGTGCCTCAATTTGAATAATGACCAAAAGTTTTTATATCTGTGCATAATTGCAACACTGGGACAGTTGAGATAGAACATCTTTGATCATGTTGTTTTTCAGTTCTCCTTTTCGTCATGTGCCTGAAATTTGTGAGCACTGCAAAGTTTCAGTCCGGCATACTTCTACTACAGTTTTATACACGTAGGCAAAGTACAGTGATACGTAAATTCATTTTTGTTCTTCCTTCCTGTGCAAAAATTCCGGGAGAGCAATTGTGCTCTTTTATTCCAGCTCCTGTGCGGTGTGAATAAATTTAAGACGAACGCGCTTGGATAAAGGAAGAGTGGAGCTTGCTTGAGGATTAAAATTGTTACCAGTAAAGAGTCTAAGAAGACTCCGCAACGTGTTTTTATGAGCGACATTTTGAGCTTCAGTTTTACTTCCGCAAAGACGTTAATATTTTTATATTTTTATTTTTCATTTTCTTTCTTCCACTTGTACGTATGGAAACATAGTTAGAGAAACTGAGAATTTTTTTTGAAATTTTACGCCGCCTGCTCGAGTCATTATTATTTTTTTAAGTTTTATTTTGTCCCTTCTAACACTTTGTTTTTCGAAGTATCCCGTGTATCGTCTCTCATCTGCAATAGCGGGTGAATTTACGATGGAATTTAGGTCGTGTACCTGGGAAAGATAAATTGCCGATAAATCGTTAGCACTCACGCTATCTATTTCGCAATAAACCACCACTTATCACGCTCTTTAAATTTTTACGTGTTGACACAAATTTATGCATCGCAAAAGTGATTCCCATTCGACGCTGAAACAATTCAGATGAGATAGCAGTATGGCAATTGTCGGTATGCCAATTGGTAGATGCAATTACGAGAAATATAGTATGTATTTGCGCATGAATGTATAGAGGATTACTGAATGACATTCGAGAGGGTGAGAAATACCGTCGTGTAATGTTGTTAGCTACCACTTGTTGAAATTAGTTGAACATTTAATTTTGTCCAAATACAATGGATCAATTTTGTGTACCGAGCTATAGATGAATATATATATATATATATTTGTTCATTCAGTGGGTTTCAGGAATGGACTCTAATCTCAACTTATTGGAATCAAATATGTTTGAACATGATGCAGAGACGAAATATTCAGACTATTATTTATATTATTATATCATTGTTATATTATATTCAGAAATTTTATAATTATGCATTGAGTTATGAATTATATTATTTCTTTCAGTCATTCATCATGATGGATCTGGAGAGAATACAGTAAACACACTCACCACGAAAACTTTTTAATGCCACAATTTATTTTGGTAATAATAATAACAATGCGTTTTAATACTACCAAAAAAATTTTATATAATCATGAAATTCAATTACGGAGCGTAGGCTAATGTGACTCTTGGTATGCATATTATACGACGAAATATATACCCAATACGCTAGGGTAATCTGCAATGGCATGAATATTTCAATCTTTCCATCCTATCGAATGCTGATGCCGGATCTGCCCACACTAGATGCCTCTCGGGTCTCTTTTATTTTTTATACATCTTTTTTTTTTTTTTTTTTTTTGGACCAGTTATTTTTTTTCTACTCTCTTGCGATTGATTGAACAGACTATAAAAGGGAAATGGAAATACATATTATCTTCGATGAGTTGTTCTTTTTTTTATACAAACATTTATTATCCTTTCTTGCCATTCCTCGGGGTTTTCATCTATATCCTATTTTCACTTTTTTTCTTTTTTTTTTATCTTTTTCGTTAGTGATGGTATACCGACGACATCAGACCGGCCGCAATCTCCTGAACGATTCTGCAATCTCGGGGATATCACCATTCTATGATTCATCGTTCATTCCCGGGTAGAGGAAAAAATATCTGAGGATATAACAAGAAAAAAAGAAGAGAAAAAAACAACGTGTATAGAAGCCTTTCTCTCTACATAACTTCGATTCTTTCATATGGATAGTTCCTAGATTTTTCAGTGCGTACGAGATTTTAGTTTTATTCACGCGATATACATTTCGCACTTCTATCGGACGCAAAAGTTCGAGATAAATATAAAGACTGAGTGCAGGCGCGCAGATTGCCAGCGAGACGGAGAATTCGTTCGTAAGTTGTTGGATGACAGAACAAACCCCTTCCGATATTACAAAAGTTCGTCTAGACTGGAAATCCATGAGGTGAAACACATCTAAAAAGAGAATGGAAGTGTGAGGCGGAAAGAGGGTGGAAAAAATCGACAAAGACGCAACGGAGAGTGGAAAAAATTGTCGCACCACACTAGAAAGCCATAAACCATATATGTAGTTTCTTTTTCATGTTCACAAGTCTGTTTTCACGTGTGTGTATTTGTGTACCAATGTTTGTCACAACGATAGAGATCGTGATGGCGGAATTTCAGGAGAACGAATGAATATATAGTGGGAGAATGTCAAATGGATTTAGCTTTGTGTCGTGGTTGACGAGGTTCTTTTGAACCGCCCAGTAATCGCTTCAAAAATAATTAATGTTCGTGGTTGGATTATGGTACACAATGGTGAAACGTTGTTGACAGTGAAAATAGGAAAGAAAAAAAAAAACGCTTTTTGTAGACATGGCAGAGGTTTTAAAAAATGAAATTGCACAGTCCATTCGTCAGAGTTAAAAAGAAACTCTTCAATATTGTTTTCGTTCTTGACAAATATTAATTTCGTCATTGTAACTTTTTCGCTCTGCATCCAACTAAATATCCCAATATACATTCTATGACAATATTCAAAATATAAATCAGTTGTAATAGTCCATTAATTATTCTATAGTCCGAGTAGACTATGAATAATTGTAGCAGTGGCAAAATAAGGGATTGAAATTTTGGTAGAGAGTGGTTTGTGTCCTGTTGGAAATTTTGTTCGACTCCAGAGCTGTAGAATCGCTTGGAGGAGGAAACACATTTTGCGGTGGCAATAAATCCTTCGTATCCTGAGGGCACAGGGACCGCATCCGCACGATGTAAACCGAAACGAACGAGATATCCTCGCGTCACTACGTACAGTTATACAAGTACAATCCATAAACATATATGGGTGTGAAGAACGAGTAAAACGTCAGCTTATGCGCTTTATGCCATACACATGAACCTTTTGTACATTTTCATGAATGGTTGAGTTGATGTCGTAGTTGATGTACGCGACGACACGAGACCTAGGCTATATACACTTCGCGTCCCCTAGAACGTCTTCCAACAACGAATCGCTTGCATGTCAGATGTAACATTGAGATAAAGGTCGATGTGTCGCCCGATTCGCTTCTTCTCGAACATGCATATTTTGCATATATTTAAAAATTCTACACACGATTTCACCTTTTAAATCAACTGATTTTCAACGTAATCAATGTCGACTACCTCAAACATAAAAAGAAACTCTTGTATTCGAAATTTTGGTATCAAGTATTGAATAATACTGAAAAAGAAAAATGACATATAAACGAATAAGAATATAAAAAAGGAGTTTTTGTTTAATAGGACAGAACGGATACGAGTGTCAGGATTACTTATTGCAAACGCAATGATGATGAAATTCGACGCGTATATTGCACGACAGTGAGGTGTATTGTTTCGCGAATGAATGCAGGTGCGGGTGTATGCAGCGGGTGCACGAAAGATGTTGGTACATGTACATAACCGCGTCGACATATATAGCTTTGGCATGTCACGAACTCGAAACCTCGTTATCATGTATATATAAAGCTGAATAACATTGAATCAAACAAAAGGATAATCGAATAAAAAATGAATTTTTACCATTCAGCAGCCAAACTTGCTGAATTTATTCGCATCACCCATTCAATAATTGTGTTGTGGACATTTTTTATTACATTTTTCAGTTGCATGTTGTAATTATACTCAAATTCTCGCTGTTATATTGCATCCATAAAGCAGAGTCTATGTCATCACATGTAGCAAATACATATTTTGTGGTAATCGACACAGATATATATATATACATTAGTGTAGGGGTGATGCTTATTGCCTAAATACTATGTTTTACACGAATCAAATATGAAGTTGTATACAATAAAATATCGGAATGAGATTTATTCGAGAAAGAAAAATGACATTTGGGAAATAATGTGGATGAAAAAAGATACAAAATGTAGCAGAAGAGCGTATCGTAAAAATATTACGACAGCGGTTATACGAGCAAATGCAAATGAGGCAAGTGTGTATATGTATGTATATGTACATTCAATCTCTGCTTCGGCATATGTGTATATATTATATACATACATCCTTATATCGTCACGTATGTTTTTCCCCTCAATGCGAAATTTACATTTGAAATACGCCACGAAGCGTAGCGTACGTGTTTTATTTATTTATTTTGTGTTTTTTTTTTTTTTGAAACTGGGTACAGAAAGAAAAAAAATTGAGATGAAGTGAGAGAGAATGATGACGAAAGCGAGAAATAAAGAGTGAGAAAGGAATTCAAGAATTATCTGTGGGCAATGCCCGCACACAGATCGTAAGATATAAACTTACGTTCAGTTTCTCTAAACAGCCGTGTTGGAACTGATGCTGTGTTGGATATATGTATATGCAATTTATTTTTGCTGCATTTTCGTTCTATTCCCATCTACTGTATACGATAATTTTGTCAGACACGCTTGAGCTTTACTTGCGCCAATTCTCAGTCGGGTGTTGATTGCGATGATTGCAAAATATTTATCATTGAAAATCACTGGAAACAGCTAACTGAAATATTTTTTGAGCAATTTAATCGTAACATATTGCATGAAAAGAGTTGACAATCAAGTTTTTATGGAATAACTAGAGATATATATGACTTAATATCAATTTTACAGGAGTTGGTATAAGATATATTAGCCGCTCTCAGGTACAACTTTGAACTAGCAAAAACAATGTCTATATGGAAGAGAAATCACAGGACAAAGTGTGCACGACGTTGTCGCGAGAATACGAAAAGTAACTTTTGTTTATATTTTGTTATACTTGGACGAAAACTTGGCATACTTGCAAGGCGCGATTCCTTGCTCAGACATAGGATTGATATAAATATGTGAGATCGTACGTTATTCGTTATACTTTCAGCAAGAATTTGTGCGTCACTGCACTGTGCTCTTACACTTTTGTTTCCGATCATACACTCTTAATCTATCTATATTTCCAACTGATGAAACTTCCATGTCTTGCGGAAGTGCAAACAACATTAATTATTATCCAATTTTCTAATTCAATAGCATAAATAATACTTTAATATGCATTTTTTCTTTTTTTCACCATAAACTTCCCAAAGACAATAAAATGTGGAGTGCAATGAATTGTTAATCACGTTATGATTTTCTCTGGGAAAAAAATAATTAGAGAATTATTACCGATAATCGAGTTGGTTGGTCTGCGCCGTTATTATTTTTATTTTTTTTAAGTGCTTGGGTCGAGCAATCTCGCTCCTAGCGCTGTTGCTGTGCAATTAATAATGGAAACGTGCGTTCGCGGGCCTGGAAATTTAAAGGGAAAGAGGGCGACTCGCGTTGTACAAGGGTCGCTGTGCTGTATCTACTGCTGCTGATGTTGGTAGTGATGGGATGATGGTGCATGGTATGGGGCTTGCAGACAAATTAATACAGCGGACGCAATTTTTCCTTGGAGCTGCACCAGGAATTCAACGTCTCTTACATACTTTTATACTCTAATTTAACCCTCTACTATTCTCTCTATATTCGCCATACTCATACCTCGCGCCTCCTTGAAGTACTTTTTTTTTTATCGCAGTGACGTCAAAAGAGATTTTCCACGCATTTTTCGGTCGGATGTTCCCAGCCGCACGGTAAGGGGACATGTTTCTTCGTCATTGTCACGTAACACTGAAGAGGTGGAAAGATGGAAGAAATGAGAGGAACACAGCATGAAACTAGTGAGATAAGGCAAAAATTACCCCGCTTATATATCCAAATATTTTCATCTATATTGATATCCACCAATCTGAAAGAGTGTCCAGAAATAAAGACTGAAACTATACATGTTACTCTATCTAGAAAATATTTCGCGTAATATGACGAAATTAAATACTGAGAACGTGCAATATATACGTATGTGTGTACAGTGTGTATCAGAATTACTAAATTACTCGTGAATATGTCCTGGTAGTTTGCTCAGTTTATTCAGAATTGAATAGTGCTCATTTATTTGAAACAAATCACGTTGCACTGAGATATTTTCTTGACTTCATATCAATATTTTCCTTAATTCATTGAACAAATGAATAAGGACCTGTTCGATTACATGTAAGATCAACAAGCTACCATTAATGAGAAATGCAGTAATTCTGGTATATCTTGTATGTATCAAAGCTGATGTTTGTGTGCATGTATACATATACTGTTGCGGATTGTTTCATTTAATCAATCTAACTGTGGATACCGAGTTATACTAAATAGATTTGTATGCGTAAATAGAAAACACATACACAAATATATATATATATATAATTATGTTTAATTACATAATCACTCTTGCAGCATAGTGAGTTGTTGTGCCAACGCAAATATCTCGGACAATATATGGAATACAAATATCCGGACTCGAAGGAAATGCCATTAAATATATTACGCATTTGTTATACAATTAATCATGCGGTATATTATGTGACTGACGATGACTTGAAGTTCGGGATAAGAAAAAAATACATGGGTATGTGTCGAGTTCAGTTTCTCGTAGTAACAGTATATTGTTTGAAAATTACACTTAGTAATTTACCTGGAAAAACATATGGTAAAATAAATCGCGAGTATAAATATATGTCGAGGAAATGTTCGTTGTGAGTTTAACGGTTGTTGGTCATACAGTAAAAAAGCATTTTTCTTCCACAAGTTTTGCAATCGACGCTGTCAAGTTAAGCGGATTACAGCCACAGAAGAATTGCCAGTTGCCGACAGCGCTATATACATACGAAGGAAGAAAAAATATATAGTGACAGTGTATAGGGGGAGACAGGAGATTGGTGGTAGAGAGAAATAAAAGTGGCAACGAGTGTGCGACTGTTCGCGTGCTCTATTGCTCGCTTCCGAATCGAATAATCTATAATTCGATATTGGTTGAATTTCGCTCAGTGCGTTTTATGGTTCTGGGGCCTCCACAGTTGTACTATTCACTATATAGACACAATCGTCGGCTCTCATTCCATGTTGATGGGTGATAGAAAAATTTCATGCGTCATCACGTTTGTCGAATGAAAAATAAAAAGGCAATGACGATAAATGAATAAATAAATATACGAGATGAAATAAAAGTGTATGAAAATTGTGCGAATATAACACGAAAATAGGAGTGAAGTGAAAGGAGAAAAGAAAAAATAGGAAAATTGAAATTATCAGAGTTGTGCTGTTAGGAAAAATGTATTTTATGCCCTTGATAGAATTATGTATAGATGTTTGAGTCGACGTGATAAAATTGTAATGGGAGAATAAAAATTGTGGGAAGAAGTATTATTACGCGGCAGGCAATTTATTTCATTTAGAAAAATATGTAGACATAAATGCATTGCTACCTTTTTTACCAAGTACGTTATGTATTTATGTGTACAACCCCAAACACAATCCGTTTGTACAAGTGGCTTGAGAGCGATATGAGGAGATCACATGGACCAGCATCGTCCAAGTAAGTTTCAAGAACTATCTGTATAGTTTTTTCTTTTCTATATTTCTCTTTCCAGTGCTTCACTCATATATACATATATATATATATATATCTATATAGAGAAATGGAAAAGCACTCGCTAGTCTACTCGAGACCGAACGGGCACATACAGTAGCACTCGGGGGTTTTATTTGGTATACTGGCTCTTTTCCCACCCTCTCGGCACTCTGAGAAAGAATTTGTGCACCATCGGGCTCGTTCACATTTAAGTGCAAACAGGAGTCTAAAGTGATAGAGGAAGTGACGTTGTTTGGAATATGTATATATAGGAAGACGAAGGTGAAAAATAAGAGGGAAGAATGAACGTACAAATGAAGGGCGCAAACGATGGCTGCCTGTTGTGGATGACCAAATAAATTGGCACTACTCACGAATCGACTTTTGAATTAGAGCTTGAGAGTTCGTTACGTTTCGCTTCTAATTCCTGTTATAGTACCTTTTCACTCTATGTATATATGTTTGCATTGGTTCAGTTCAATTTATTGAGCTTAATTGCAAAAAAGCTCGCGGGAATTTTTCTACTGATGGCAAACTCTTGGATTACTTTTTTTGCAACAGATGCAGTCAGTTCTTTTATTCACTCTCTCATTGCCACATTCGTGATCGTTCGCGTCTTACTGTCATTATGCCTCAAGAAGATTTACAAAACATTTGATAGCAAGTTGATGACGGTGTTTGTGTACGCACACACGCTGAAATAGTTCAGTAAAGAGAATACATGATGAAACGACGATGGCAGTGGTATGAGTGAGCGTTGGGGATAAGGTGTCAGACTGGTGTAGACAGATTGTTCCGAATGTGCGACACGGGAGATGGAGCAGATGCCGATAGGAGTACCAGTCTCAGGGAGAAAGTGCGATAAGAGTGTAGTGCGATGGTGGATCCTCTGCGGGTGTACGCTGAGTGCGAGAGAACAACGGCAGTGTTGAAAGCTCTTTCGAGTTCCGTCGCGACGTCTCGCGACCCCCCGTGAAAATTACGCCTCGATCAGAATCTACATTTTCTCTCCTTTCTCTCAAATTCTCTCTTTGTCTCACTCTCTCTGCACCTCTCTCACTCATTGCATTCATCTGATGTATATAACGTCGCGACGTGGCAAACGCTCCAGCGATTTCCCAATTAATTGCATCCGAATTTGTCAGAAACGTGAATACCGGAGAAAAAGAAAGAGAAGAATTGAATGGGAAAAAAAACTCGTAGAAGGAATTGCATTTGCAATTTGGCATAAATTCGATAGACAACACAAAAATCATTAGTTAAATTATCATTATCCATAATTCTAATGTTGATTTCACGATTCTATGGTTAAGTAATCGAATGCAATACCGGTAATAAGAGGAAAATAATAATATAGTACAGTGGAGGCTGATCTCTCTTCACCGAAGAATCCGATTGATAGGATCTTATACATATATTGATCATAACTGCGGGTTGGATATCCATGTTTTTCTCTTGACGGGAATATTTTTCATATATTTATCTCTGGGAAAGATACGAGGACTTGAGCAAAATGTGTGTATGTATATTTATATATATATATATATATATATATATATTTTTTTTTTGTTAGGGTAGACATATTCCGATTGCCTTCCATTTATGTTATGGGGTTTGGAGACATTTGGGTGTGCGCGACGAGTGCATAGATAACGAAAGGACGCGGTTGCTTGGGTTCTTCTGTATAAACTTTTCTAACTTGCTCACGGGGATGAAGAAGCATAACATAGCGCGCACCCTTCCGCCTTTTCTTATAGGACACTCTCAGGCGAATATAACCGGCATGCCAGAAATTTAATGGAGTTGGAGAAAAAGTACGAAGGTGGTGAATGGGTGAGAGGGAGGGCGAGAGAATTACACATAGCAGTGCGGGTAGGAAGCACAATTCCTCAAGTGTCTTTATGCCGGATTTTGCGTTATTAACGTTGGAAAATCATGGCGGAGAAGCTACTCCGGCTAAATTAATTCTTTCCATCTATTTTCTTTCATCTCCGCCACAAGAACTTCGTTAAAAAAATTCCAACTGTTATAATGGAATGGGTATGAGCAAAGTAAATGGTAAAATGCAATGACAACAAAAATTTTACAACTGTTTTTTGTTTCCTTTTTGATGATTATTGTATGGGGAAAAAAATTGGATCATTAAAAATGAAATAGAGTCACAGCAGATGATAAACTTGAAAAATGCCTCCACAATACCCTGAAACATCATTACTGCAGCTAGTATGCTATTATTATATTGCTGTTATAGCGGAAGTAAACAATTCGCGCTATAATAACTTCTCCGAATTTCCAATGATTATATATTTGGGAAGACTATTAATATGGAACGATCAATAATTTTTTCTCATGGCTATTCATCAAACATCATACGTTAAAAAAATACGATTGACCGTCCTCCTCTTAGTTGTATATTTCTCCCAATCCTTTTCCTGCAGGATTTATTTATTTTTTCTTCTTCATCTTTTCTTCATTCACGCGCGCATTTCCAGTGCAAAAGAGAATTCAAGAGATTACTCACCAGGTCCTGTATCGTTCCCAACGTTATAATCTGTAAAAAAATGAAATAAAAATGTATAAATAAAAACAATCCGTAAGTGTGTTCCCAGCGTTTCTCTTTGCTTGTGGTTTCAAGTATATACATCTATATAATAATGAGAATGGTTGGATTTTTTTATTTTTTCTCTCCATTTGTTCCATGTGCTATCAACACATGAATATGGAACGTGCGAATTTCACGTTGAAACAAACTTCTCACGGAGATGATGATATATCAAAAAGTCGGATAGTCCTTGGTTTTTTTCATCATCCTCATATTTTAATTGACTATCAGTGATCATTTTAAAAATCCAGCGAGCACATGATATTTTGTCCCACGCAATATTTTAATGAGCCCACTTCGATATGGTGATACCCTCTGATATTTATTAATTTCACATGTGTACGAGGTGAATTTAATTATCACATGACGAACATAATCAATTTTGTATGACACATGAATTCACACAATAATTACGTATTTCAATAGTCAATGTGATGTGTATATTCAGGAGCTGAGGGACATTTGTTCATTAAATATTGTTGAGTGGATGACAAACATAAAACAGGGTAATTTTCATATACGTATATATCTTTTACGATTGTTCAACCAAATTATCCATAATTGACTTTTTTCTCAACCAAATTGGAAATCAAATTCGACAGCAAATTGCCTTTAATTGCACCCACAAATATCGGAAAAAAAGGGAATAACATGTTGAACAAGTTGCACGATTCAACGAATATCAAATTCAAGAGGGGAAACGACTCAAGAGGTGAAGTACATGCGGGTATCAGATAATTCTCTCAATGCACATAACATTAAAAAAAAAAATGATAATAATAATAAAAATAATAGAAATAAGTGAAAAGAGTGTACTGACATCGGGCGTAATGCGTGACGCAGATACGATCGAACTAGGAGGTGATAAGGTCAATACATGCATACTCATCCTTCGCGTATAATAGTCATCGTTATATGAATATGAGAATTATAGTAGTCACATTTTATCGACGTTGTCCCGTATATTTTCACCAGCTGTGTACACTCGATTGGATAAATAAACAAACTTCATACTCAATATGAATAACAATAATTACAAAAAAAAAAAAATAATAATAATGGGGAGATACCGATATAACATAAAAAAATTGGGTTCCTCCGGCTAACGAAAATCATTGATATTACATTTTTTCAATGTTTTTGCTTAGCCGTTTTCGTGTAATAGCACACGCGTTTTTGTTTGTTTTTATAAAGACGTGACGAACCATTAGCCGTATATGATTATTTACTGACACGAGAATGTTACAGAACAGAAGTGTCAATTTACCTCAACCACTTGATGAATAGGTATATATGGAGCGATCATGAGAGAGTACGTCGTAAAGTTTATATGGTATATTTGGAAAAGACGTAAGCGGGTCAGGTCTCTAGATACACTTCTTCCTCGCTGATGTTTCCCTCACTCGGTGCGCTCGCTCGTTCGTTGCTTCGTATTTCTCTTCATATATATGTGTGTATATACATTGAGCCAAGTTTCGTGCACGCGAGAGCGTCTTCAGGGACTTTGCGACCGTTTCTCCCTGGAGTAGAACGAGGACGATCGAGCAACAAAAGTTACATGAGATTCTTTATATACGGTATCTAACAGCGAGCTCAAGCAGCAGATACACTCTAGCTCTTGACAGATTGTCAAGAAAAATAAATTAATGAAGAATATAAGAGAAAGAAATGACAAATATATAAATGAAACTTCAATTCAAATTGATAATTTATATTCAAACATATTTCTGTATATTTTCATACCGAATTACATTTAATGAGCTCGTGTCTGTCTCATTAGGTATATTATATATAATTTGGAAGTAACGGTATTTACTGAATGGAGATCTGTTGCATACACAAATCGCATGGGAGGACCCACCCCCAATAGAGTTTGCGCACGAATCAATTACCATGGCATGCTCCAGCGTAACGAACATGAAAAAAATATAGAAATGACGATGACAATATATTCTACAAATATATATATATATACCTATATAACGGATTAACCGTTCCAATTTACACTCTTCCAAGCGACGTTTACCGATGTTATGTTATGCATTCGTCGTTGGCGAGAAGAAATTTTTGCCATTTGTGTCATCAATTGGTTGAATGAATTGACATAAATGAGAATTGAAAGGGACGAAATGAGAGACAAAAAAAAATTGCTCATACACAATTCTCGACACACATCTGATGCTTTTCGATTTGGAGCACGAGTGTGTTCGGGTAGACGATTTATAATGTGCGTAGGTATGAGAAGCAATTAGGACTGATTTATTATTTTGATTGCATGGGCTTAATTGGCGCGTTAAGTATTCAAGTTGGAGGTGTGCCGACATCTCGAAAGTAACGATGGGTCCCCCTGCTCGCGCTCGCATTCGATTTTTTTCTCTCACCGTCTCGTGGGAATTGATGGTGTAAAGCGATATGTGAGATATCTCTTGCAGAAGTGTTGTCATTTTATTTGGATTAATTGATCGATATAATTGTCAATAGATGCACTAACCGGAAATTCATATTCAACTACATCCATCATTAATATTAACCTTCCATTGTAGGATGTGGCGACAGCTCGATATCATAGAGTTATATCTATGTGAAGTTTCACATTGTCGTTGAAAATCCAGCATTTGCCTGATGTGGTGATCGATTTTGCATGACATCGTGTTTTCATCACCCCTTACACCCTTTTCAATCCACGCAGCAGGAAAATCGAGATTGGAGTCTATTATTATTCACCATTAATGCTCTTCACTGAAGCACGCGACTTGTCGATTTTTTATTTAATTGTCAAAATGCTCCACAGTACACGCGATTTTTATCAACCATTCCAATCGTCACGTCGTTGTTCGACATATCTCTCCGTTTATTCATATCACTATACTTTCATATCATTTTAATTAATTGTCAGCGTATATATCTAAGCGATAATTAATCTATACCCATATATGTATTTTATATAGTGTCGTCAACCTGCGACGAATACAATCGGAATTAATTAATTTATCATTGTCACTCATTATCACTCTACACGTAAGCATATATATGAGGTATTATTCAACTCTACGTGACATAGCGCTTCTTGATTTGGGTTCAAGAGAAACGAGAAAATTAATCGGGGATGTGTGAATCGAAATTTATAGGGCACACAATAATGTATAGTGATATGGTGTATTCTGAGACAGGTTTGTGAGAAGAGATCAAATGTCAATGCATATGCGAATGGGAAATTGCTGATAGTTTATGCATGATCGATGAGTCGCCATTCATTCAATCATTCATCATGCTATACAATAAATGAATTTCGCCCTACGATATTTAAATAATTATGATAAAAATTTCAATACTTTTGTAATTTGGATATTTAGATCCAAGTCATTGAATATTGTACAGTTGTATGGGATACATGAATAATTATCATTCGAAAAATATTGTTGCAATATATCTAGTCTTTACATACTATATAATACACATTCTGAATATGTATATGTATACATATTAATTGTGCGTGCCTCGTAGGCATTGTGCCACATGAGTTTCACAATATAGCTATTACAATAACGAGAGACAACGCGCGCGAGTATCACTGTCATCTCTCTGTTCAGTTGCTTTGTGATGTGTCCCATGGTCGCGGTCCTGAGGCGTCGCGACGACGGCGACGACGACGATGACGACGACAGAGGCTCATACTGCACGCACATGGTGCCCAGCACTATGGACGACCCGAGGCCTTAATAGCACGGGCAATGCACGCACGTTGTGTACCCGACTACCAACACAGACACACATAGTTTGTATGTATACGTTTAGATGCCATGAAATATACAGAAGCTGATGGGGACACTGGAGTGGTAGACATCCGGTGCAATACCCTCGGTTATAATGGGCCTCTATTTCCTCGCATTGTTCGGAGGTTACATTATATGTGTTTGCGATAGATACTTAGCGCACATGTATTAATATCATGTATATGTATATATTTTATACCATACATGGGCATATATGTGCAGGGATGATATCTATATATATATCTATATGCACATGTAGGTGTTGTATTTAACATGTACACGCAGGTCATGGTTGAATGCATGTGCGTGACGTGTGACGTGTATCGTCAGGCGTTCGGCTGTTGGCCACACAACATATATTATGTCGAGTCTAATGTCTGCGCATGTGTGATATTTTCATCACACTTTGGAATTGTCATTATACTGGGAAAAGATGTAGAAAAGATACATTGAGGAGAAAAAAAAAACATGCCTCTGACAGCATAACTGTTTGTTTGTTATAATTTTACGAATTTTTGATATCCCCGATGATGCTCTCAACAATATTATAATATTACTGACGTTCCCCCTCTAGACCGTATCGAAATGTTAATAGTGTTACTGAGATCAATAAATTAGTCATATCTTCTTTAATTACCTATATAGAATAATAGGAGCAAATAATTGTTGTCAAGTGGCGCTTCAAATTGGAACAAGATTATCATTGGATTGGTGTACAGTTGAGGCAGTAGTGCTGCCGCATACGGATATTCATAGCAACCGTAATGCAGATGGCTGCAACAGCTATTTACATAGTTACATCATTCGGATAGCTGTCTCCGAGCTCTCTTTACGGATCTTTTGTCGGAACTGCCTTGTGTTCGGCCAAGGTAATTGAACAGCATGACTCACGATAGTGAATATAATCATGTAGTAATGCCAATCCGGCAATACGTATCGCTATTCTGACCATTTATCTCCAGCAATACTTTCAACCATTGTGAAAACCACCAATTTTCTGTCAGTGTAACAACGGTAACAGGAAAAAATGTCGAGAAGTATGAAAAACTATGTACAGTTTCTATTTTTATTTTATACAGATGTATCTATATATCTCTTTCTTGCTTATATTCTCACAACCGTGGGTGTATATCTGTCTGTTATGTGAGGTAGTACAGTCCATTGGGACTATATTATATCAAACGCTGTATATCATCATGTTATTACATTCGTATAATACGAGGGACGGTTTTATGCGGCAATTCTCGATGAAAATTTAAGCAAATTTCCCACGGATATAAAAGTAGATTTATATAACAAAGATGTGGTTGATTCATTGTTATACAAGTCGTTATCTGTGTGATTATAGTTCAGGTCTCATACTCATTCTCGTCAGGATTATTGCCCAAAGGATATGTATTAGAATACATAGAGTTTATTATTTAATATGGTTAGGTATATATAAACCTATGAATATACGTACGTTCATTTTACTGTGTAAATTGTGTATAATTGGGTGTGGCAGGTGTGAGAAAGATTATAAGATGAAAACACACTAATCACAAGTTTTATCGCCATGTAGAATTAACTATATACCAAGAGGAAATTTACCGTCATAATCCGCGTTTGTGTGTAGGTATTATATCAAATTTCGATATATTATGTTGCCGAGGTTTGAATCATTCAGCATTGTACCAATTTTGTTTATTTCTTCGACTCTACTGCATTAAACCATCCGAAATGTTCACATACATGTTCAGAATGTATATACACAAAGTCTATAGAGTTCTATTGCCCCACAGTCCCTTTTCCCCATATGCTTTACACACTATTCGGTAAAATTGTGGAATTGTCATGTGTCCTTCTTTAATGCGAACATGTTTTATGCAGAGCGCGTATAAAACCGTTGCGCGAGAATAAGACATTTCTATAATTCACACGCGGTATGGGTCGCCGTCGAGTAGTTTTTCGGTGGGTCTCCCTCCGAGTTAATAAAACTCACAAGCAAAAGGAGAAGATAGACAGAGAACGAGAAAGTGAGAGAGCAAGAGGGAGAAAAAGACATCCAGCGTTTATACATACATACTGCTCGACTAAATATATATCCGTTGTGCGAACCCCTCAGCACGCAAGATGCTGTGGCTAGCACCGTTTTATGACGACGACGACGACGACAACGTTGGCGGGGGTCGTTAGCAATCCAGAAAAAACCATTTCTAACCATCATTTCCTTTTATCTATTTTTGTTTCTTCTCTATTTCTTCTTTACATAATGTATATTCAACTGCGATTCCATCCAAAATTCAATTGAATGGCTTTAGATTGGTCACGCTAGAATGTTTAGTGTTATCAACTTTTAAATATAACATATAGATCAGATTATCAACTGCCTCACGGAGCAGTGAAATTTTTCACGGTGCCAATTTTTTAATTTTTTTTGTAGTGAATCCAATGGATAGTTTATGTAGGCGGAGTAAAAAATATACATATATATATATATATATATATATATATATATATATGGCGACGTATATCAATGTTGAAGACAATATAAGAGTGAGTTATCGATAAAGTTCATATCGCCTGTATATATATATATGTAATTGCCATTGCACACACGCGTTAACCTCCCCGCGCCCCCACATGTTTAATTCATAGCTCGACATTACTCATTCATATACGTTGGTTCGGTCATGCGGCGGCACTTCCGCGAAGAAACGCTGTAACAAGTTTCCAGCTCAATGTCCTAACGTTCTCAGAAAATATCGTATATGTGCATATATATATTTATATATTTCTTATCGCAAAAGTTGGGAGATTGAGTCTCCGGAAAAAGTACAATACAAAAAGTGGATAGTGAAACTGATTATACAACCCAACTATACACTTATCTATATGAAACGACATCAAAACTCGTATCAATTTCATTTTATTTCATTTACTTATTTTCACTATTCTTTTTATTGATAATTCTTTGCGGATACTCGACACTGTTGGCGTGGTAAGTTTTCTGCCATTAACGCGCAAATGATGAGCGAGTAGAAATCGATCGATTAGTTCCACGTGAAGACGTGCTTGGACTACATATTTCATATTTTATCCACAATATATATACATACACACTCAACAACTTCATCACCGCTGCTATCAGTTTCCAACCATCGTCATAATGAACAACGACAATGTCATCGTGAACAGAAAACCAATAACTCATCCTTATCAATTAGTAATTTTCACGTATACATTTGAAAACTCATGTGTTACTTCGCTACATTATAGTTTGAGAATCTGACGAACTGACCGTTACAACTGCGGACTGAGATTCATAATTGATCAGGCACAGTCCAAGAGCTACTGACTGCTTGTACTTTGTCTTTATATTGTTTTCAATGTGTATAAACTTAGCGAGCGAACCAAAAGATTACACTGAAATAAAATCTAATGATCTGGGTTTTAACAAATCATCTGTACACAATACCATGTATACCTCCAAGGATATAATGAGAAAGTATGTTATTTAAATATTCAACATCAGACATTATACACTGTACGCGTCATAGCCGGCCGGAAGCTTAACCCCAATTTCTCCATCTCCGATAGAGATATCATTTTGCTTCACGTCAAATTTAGATTAATGTTATATACCTACATGTACAAGGGTTTTGTCTATTACCCAGTTAAAGGAAGGGATACTATATGTACCACTGTGCCGCACCATATAGTGGAATTTCAATCGCCGGAATGTACAACATTGGTGACTTCACGCTCTCTTAGATTTTATATTTCTGCAGATTTCCACTGTTCACTGTCCCCATTTATTATAAGCTTTTTCCATATATAAAATATTGTGGACACTATACATTTGTATGAAGAGTCAGAGAGTTGATAAAATATTCATTTGTATTCTATATGAATTTCGAAATGGTGAATTTACATGCCTTCCGAGACAGATTAAACTTATTGTTTGAGATATTCTCATAGGCATACTGGAGACCATTGAGCTGTAAAGGACCAGAGATACTGTATTTCGAGAAAGCAATTTCTGGTAGATGAAGATATACATACATATGTATTGTACACCATTCTCCCAGTGGAGCTGTGTAAAGAGGCATCCGCTGTTCGAACATTCAGTAACTGGAATATTCTCGGTGGATCACTTGAATAGCCGGCGTGCCCGTAATGCAAAGTCATAGGATATATACAGCAACTTTATAACGAGTATGCATCGGATGCCCATCTCGGTTGCATTCTATACTGATGATGGGTAAACTGGTGTGTTATTTCGTTTCCAAGACAAGAGCCGCATCATCACCGTCAGTGTTAACCCATCCAGAAAATCTAAACTTCGCTCACTACATCTTTATGGTACCTAGTCTCCTATGTTTATTCATCTGGAAATCTTCTTCGTTCTTTCTCGTAGTTGAGCGCTTCATCACAATAACCCGACGTCAGTTTTTTCACCCGTCGATAGAGCAAGTCTCCAAACTGAAATGTCATCGCCACAGAATAATCTCGGCTTGGATTACACAGTGGAAACGTTTCCAAAGTGCATTGTCAACATTTGCGAGCTCCACGATCCAGCTTCTTCATCCTGTTGGACGAAAGAAAGAAAACATGAACTTGGATAGAAATGCTTATATCTTCAAGTTCAATGGCAATAGTCACACACAATTTACATGTATGTTGCAGAGTCAAAACGAGCGAAGAGCAAAAACGTGAGGATGTCACACGACCCCCTAAACTAATTCGACCAAAGCTTCGAGTAATACGTCACAAGTGTTGTCGAGACACTGGACAACATTGCGGTGTGTGTATATATACTGGGCGTATTTCAAGCGTGAACGTACGTATCTTACGCTTGGGCCATTAATCTCTCAGTTTTCTCTACCGGACGTATGCGACCATTCGAGGGGGTGTGCGAGAGATAAAATGAAAATAACGAAGGCGAAGATGGACCACGGAAATTCCATGATAGCACACTCGTATCACTCTTGTTGTGTGTACCCATAGTCGAGCCCACGCATTCAACCTCACTCGTTGAGCCTCAACAGAACGTTCATCCCCCGTTTGCAGTTGCTCTGGGTCATGGACAATTATTCTTTTATTTATCCCCTTCGTTATCGGACAGGCGGTCCTTGATGGAACAAAGAACCGACTACTCTCTGGCCATTTTTTTATTTTTGTTCATGTTTTTTCTTTTCATTCTTTCTTTCCCTTCTCACAACCACTAGACAAAAAAAAATTAGTATATATTGCTGTGCATGGAAAAATGTAGATATATTTCTTCTACGTTTTTGTACATCGTATATAGTCTTGTTCTTTATCCCTCAACGTTGAAACAGCGAAGCGAGAGAACTGAATAAAACTTTCCTTCACCTGGTTGCATCACACTGTTACATGGAGATATATATATATATTCATGAGTAGGTCAGGGATGTCAGGGATAGAAAAAGGATTCATGAACCTGGAATTTCGATCTTCTTCATCATTTATTTGCGTCAAAATATTTTTACTATCGTAACACGCACTATATGAAACATCGCTCCGCATCTAGGATAGCTCGCACGCGGCGAGAATATGTATGCCGGGAATGGTGTGGAGTCACCGTGTTTCACTAGTCCGCTGACCCACATTCTGTGGATTATGAATTTTACATTATATCAACGCGATATTCCATCGATTTGCATATAGCACACACATTCAGGATGGCTTATGCATAAACACTGAGCTTTCAATACCAACTGCCGATGTATACCCATGCGCATATATTCTGTACTCTCGAAAATTTGGAACATATAGCTCGAGTATAATTTACCCATCCGTTTCTGTCTATTCCCAACATTTACTATTTCGATAAACTGGAAATCGATTTAGGTTTCGATAACGAAGCTCAATGTTTTCCCAAACATGTCAGTATCGTGTTATAAATTGATTTACACCCAGCCTTCCGAACTTTTCCACATGTGGAAATAAAAACGAATGAGGGTATAGCAACGCAGGATAGAGCATGTGACTTTTAAGCTGCACACTGGAGGATTAATGAACTCTACCCAATTCGATCATATGATGCGACACATATACTCATACATATATACTCATTTATACGGTTGATATTATCGAGCAGAAAGACATCTCGTGGCATGTTGAACAATGCAAACTGTAATAGTTTGACCCATTTTTTTATGCCGGATAAGGACACAAAAGATAAAATCACATTTTTCAAATATATTGGTGAAAGACGGTCGAGATAAACTAGACCGTTGGGTTGATACGTTTTCATTATGGAAAATCATAACTTTTTACTGTAAAATCCTACTGAATAACGCAAACATTGTGAGACTTGTACCGATATACATATACGCACATGTATAGAATTTGATTGCCTCCGATCTATACTGAATTTCGTGTCATGATGAGCAAGCAAATCGAGCAATAAACAGTTTCTATTCAACGATGAATTAATTGATCGCTCCTTCCCCATAATAATTGATTTTTGCTTTATAATAAATATGATTATAGAACTGTTTTCTAATGTAGAATAATATCTCGAATATGTTCTATTGACGCCAAGATTTTCCGAAGAATTGAGCGAGCATACATAAAAGAGCGGATAAACGTTGAATTACGATTCGTTGTAGTGACATATACGGCAAGTGAACAAAAGATGCACGAGACATGTATAAGATGGACGAGTTCATGAAACGTCGTAACCAAACTCTGTAGGGATTTTTGATTTATGGATGACTATTACTCGTATTTATATATATATATATATATATATATATATATATATATATATGTCATTTTGATCTCACCGACATGTGGATTTTCCATTTTCATCTATTGAAATTCCGTCACACATCTTATTCTGAATTGATTGATCATGACTGATGATACATTCATCGGTTGATGCGGAAACCCATTCTTCATTCAGAGGAATATTCCCTTGCTCCAACAGTATACATAAACTATATGCCAGTAATACATGATCATTGTTCAATATGACTAAAAAAATGTGATAATTTTCATTTCGCAAGCGATATATGTATATATGAAGATATAATTGATGTCATGCCAATTACAATATATCATTTTTGTATGCTTATTGATAGGGAAAATTAGATCTCGCGAATGACCAATTAGAAATGGTTGATTGCTCGAAACTTATACCATGGGTTCACGTGTAACACATCCTGCTATGTACCATCCAGTGAATCTATCAATTCATCCTGTATATCCGACTCCCTCCACCCTCTCACGCTGCCGGTAACATTGAGGCTCGGTTTACCCGGCTACGTAATTAGGGTTTAATTGGAATACAGTTGCACTGTAAATCATTGCAACAAACTTGGTAAATATATATGTATGTGGAAACCAATGTAGAGATAAAAAATTTTCTTTAGATTAAAAACTTTATAAAGGTAACTCAATTAAAATTTTATTGTGTTCGTTGTACTTATTTACACTTGTCAGCAAACTGGTTCCATTAAAATGTAATTTTTCTGAATGGAAACTAGGTTAACGATTCCTGAATCATACTGCTGCTCAACTGACCTCGATCGGGTTTCAAAACTATGTATTCCCGTGAGAGACTTAATATACGCCATACTACGTGCTTGAAATTATAATTGGAGTGTTACAAGAGTCAAATGAGCGTCATTTCCCAGAATCATTGATCTTCTAGGTTTTAGTTATCATCATGATACATAATCTTAAAGAGTGTTAATGGAATTTTATGAAAATGTATAAAATAATATTATCAAATGGTGGATATATTTTTGCATTTCTTCCGAGGGTTGCGCATCTCACCCTCGCGCGCTAACTGTACTCACGCATACACGACAATTGAGGGTACTGAATCGATAGTCGACCGGCGTCAAAAAGTCTGGACTCTGAGAAACAATCGTAACGAAAGAGTCTACGAAAACAGATGTCGGTATACACATATATAGAACAAAAACAGAATAGTATGCGAATATATGAGAGTGGAGTATTATTTCATTTTTTTTTTTGTCATCACTTGCATGAATTATTGGGTTACGAGATAGAATTTTCGAAACTCTATATATATCTATCCAAATGATACTATTTTAAATAATACACTGCCAATTCGTAAATACTGAATTAGATAATAATAATAATAATTGATTGAAGATTTGCTTCGGAACATGCGAATTTATTTGTTATTTTAAATCTTCTGAATATTCAACCCCTGATAGGTATATAATATCCATATAATATACATTACATGGAAATGAAGCTTCGAAAGAGAGTTGAACAAATTGCGTGACGACGAGATATTTTGCAAAATTCAACGTCAGGTTTAACTCCCACGTATATCATTTATAATATATATGTATACGTTACTTTTACAATCATCGATGGGTTGTTGACATTCATTATGTATACATGTATATGTAGAGACGAAAATAAATCGATATTGCACGGCGCCGAACTGTCTGCCCGAGAAAGTATAATAACGATGAGATGTCGTCGGCGAGTTTTGTGAAATCCTTTGTATCAGTATGGTAGACGTAGACTGACCGCGAAGATAAGTTTAAAAGTATGCAAGCTCTTTTTTATCTATGTGAATATATCCCACGACGTCATTGAGGTCTTTGGCATTTGCAAGATCACATATCGATGCTCTTCATTTTTCATCTGTCTGAAACATATTATTCGAAAAACATTGCTGTTCGGTCTTTGACTGCACAGCGTACAGCGTCTTTGATGTTCAATAGCCAAATGTTTCTATACACAGATATTGAAGTTATAATTATGGTGAGGATAAGAAAGTAATTGGAAGTCTCTTGTTTGCCCAGTATTCTATTCTATATAGTTTAGAGTCAGATATCAATGACTCACAAGTGCCTAGTCAGCCGCGAGAGGATATATATGGACAGTTAGAACGTGGTGGCAATGCGACCGCGCAAGAATTCGTTGAAATTATTCTTGGCTAGACAAGTCCGACCACGCGTCCAGATTGGCAAACTGATTTATTCATATAATTTTGTTCTCCGTTATCAACAGAATCATGGAAAAAATGGAATAGAAAATCAGATGCATGCCAAAAAGTGGACAAGTGATAAAAAAAAATGTACTCATCTTTTTTTTTCATGTTTGTGAAATTTATTCATCAATTTTTCGTCTATAACGGGTATTGTTGGAAATGAATAGTGACACTCATGACCTTCGCGGGTTATATGTGGTAACGGGAAGATTTACTGATGACTGTGGGTGGACTTTCGCATCAAGCGAGATGGGAATATCATCAACGTTCCTTATATACGTATATGATGACGGTATAGTATCACATACTAGTATGCGATAGTGAAAATCGATTTCAATAGAAAGATCGGCTTTTGCCATGTATTTTCGCCATAAAATACGTACACGTCTTTTCTATGCCATGAAAACTCATTCATTCGCATTATTTTTTTTGTTTTTTCATCGTATCGTGAATTCTAAGAAATTGTTTCTTTCTCTAGGGAATTGAATGTTATACTGTATACTTATACTAAATACATATAATGAGTAAGAGTGTATTCACCTGCGATGAACATCATATCTCTTGCACAAGAATGAACGAAAATTTCAATTGTGTGAATTTACTTTGAAATTGCATACGAAAAGCTCGCGCGTGTTCAGATGAGTTGTCTATAGTATGGCTTCGTAGTCGGAATATAATTGATCAAACTGACTATCTCTGGACATGAAACTTGTGACCGCGCGTTAGCATACCCACAGAGAAGCTAACAGCAGGCAAGTGTGTGAAAAAGCGAAAGGTAGAACTGTGTGTGCAAGTATAAAGCAAACGATGAGGGCAACGCAATCTGGATTACGTATTGGAAATAGAACATGATCGTGGTACCTATGAAAATCCGCATTTGTATTTTCGCTCTGAGCGATGGATATGGGAGCACAGAGTGAGAACGACGCCATTCACAAAGAAGACAATAGCTGTATTAACGTTGGTATAGTTGCGCGAAAATGGTACAAATTCTTGTACTGTGTCGTGGCTTTGGAAAGTGGACGCGCGAGAGGACGAGAGAAGTCAAGACAGCAGGAGATGCTGGTTATTTACGGCTCAACGAGATTTCATGCACTTGTGTGCAACGGAAAACAAATATACTATATGAATATTGATAATGAATACATCTACCAAAGCTAAAACGCGTTTTCAATTGTTTTGTCGATAACTTTAATGAAACGAAATCATTTCACATGAATCTATATATTTGTGTGGAGAGACGAGCTCTCATATAATTTTTCCATACACATTTATTTCAACATGAATATAATATATCGCGGACTACTTTCGTTTGATATCTCATTCCTATTTTTATTTTCAATCTCCGTTGTATATATTGAAAATACGATTGAATGACAAAATATTCATGGAATATTTTTGATATTGGAGGGAAATAAAAGGAGGTGGGAGGACTCGACAAAAAGATGTATCCCGATCTAGAGAGTATAGGCATCTAAGGTCTGTTTCATTGAGTTCGGGTTGTGAGTCAGATCTTTCTATTGAGTATCCTCTGAATATTATCCTAAAAGACCTAACCGGGCGCGCATACCAGGAGCATTCGTCAATCTTCCTGTCGTTGACCATGTGGCTCCGCCTACTTTGATCATCATTCTTTGCCAATGCAGTCAGAGTTGATTAGGAAAAAAAAAATAATGGGGACGAAGGAAGAGAGCTATTACTTATGTGTATATATCCAGTTTACTCACACAGTGAAAGGTGAATTTTAGTGGAGTTACAAGCGGAATAGGTCGATGCACTCTACATATACGATGTCTTATAACGACCATCGATCGAAAAACGAACAAAAGGGAATGAATAGAAAAAGTGAAACACAAGTAGTAGTATATAGATGACGTACGAGTGCAAAAGCGAAGAAAATGATGAAGCATCAGTTGAATATCCGTATGATGTCACTGTATACCTGTCTTGCAACTTCAGAAAGTGGCTTTGATCACCGGCCGAGAGTCACTCTTGGATGAATCAACGCGTGCGCAGTTATACACATATATCCACATATATGTATGTATTTTTATATGTACATGAGTAAGTGTACGTGAAAATATGTGTGCATGATATCGTGAAAGATGTCTCGAGTATAAAATGTGTTGTGTCAATTTTTTATTTTTTATATTTTAACGCCATGAATTTTACCATCTAAGGCTTTATTTCCATCTCATATCTATATGGACAACTTGAGTGATGCGTTACAACAATGACGTCAGCGCTTTTGCAAAACTCAATGCGCAACAGTTATATCACCTTAAACGTGAATACATTGATTGGATTGTGAATGTATATAAAGGTCGATTCATGCACATACTTTATCGACATGTGCATGCCAATTGCATCCTTTCTCCAAATGAGATGCGTTAATATTTCATGTGAATTCAAATATATGTGTATATATAGTAAATGATTTAATAGGAACAAAATTGGATTCAGAATAAACATTAGAATGGACAAAAAATAATCGGGAAATGTATCTCATATTTTTTTATTTATGCATATTCTAAAATTCATTCGAACGGCATATTTTAACCCGAGTTATACTTAACAACAAACGAAATATATTATTATAATGAAAACCATATGGGTTTAGAAACTAAGGTGGATATAGCAGACATATTTACTCTGTTAGACTCGATAAATTTAGCACTTTGCTCAATGTGTAAAAGAGCGACCCACGGCAGCATGCATATACAGATATGTATATACACATATATATAGAAGTATATACCATATGGACGAAAACGTGGGCACAAAAGACCGGAGAGCAGCTGGAACAAGATGACGTCATTACCTGTCATGCAGCTTCGGTGGCACCCGGGGGTATGGGTCGGGAAAGCCGATCAAGCGATGTTACTCTGCACTCTCTCGTGGCAATAGAGCTCGCGTCGTTCTCGCACGATGCCCCGGATATTATATCCAGGGCCCACATTCAATTCGCTTTAATTCATTATCAATTGATATAGAACGATACTCCCATTTATTGCGTTTAACCCTTTCATAATTATGAATAAAATATAATAATGTTCCCAATATCTGCATCAGTTGCAGTTTTGTACACAACATATCTGTAAAAATATAATGATATGTAACGCCAATGATTGACATTATAACGAGTGCATCTTCAGATTCAATTTCATTCAGTTTTATATATGAAGTAAACTTGAAATAATCCCGTTTCAATTATTTTAACGCCAACATAAATATATTGTATATTTGAAATACGGATGTGTTTCGTGGTTCTAATTCAAATTAATCATGTAGATAGACGAGATGAAAATACATATCGTATACTGGTATACACTATTCCATGTTTGGCTTTGCATAACGACGCCCATAGTTACTCGTTGTCAGCATGGAAAGGCTATTCGTTATTAAACTTGGCATTTTGCTTTCATACGCTCATATAAATACATCTATATATGCCCACATAGAAATTATATATGTGTATAGAGTTGTGCATAAATAATATACATACATATGATCATGAACAGTATAATCGCGCACATAGAAACATGTTCAATAAAGTATTTTATTTTTCATGGGATACCGAATTACTGTCACGTCCATGGAGTCAATGCATTTGATTTGGCGCTTAACTCATTTTATATCAATCGAACATATGTATTTGTTTTTTATTTTTGTCATGTTTATGAATCGTTTGTCGCTGCTCATCTCTCGCATTTCCAATTGTGTGCTGTACACAACAATGAATAAAAATTTATTAGCTCATGTAGTGAGTTTATGTTTCGTTTAGCATATACACGCAGTACAAGTATACACAGAATAGATAACTATTCACAGATATGTAATCGCATTGATAAGAGAAATCATTTTTCTGAGAAATTTACGATGAATGGCATCGTTTGTCATACAGCTGTCATATATAGGCAACGGAATCTGCGATTTAATTTCAATTAATCGATAGCCATTAGTTCAAGTCCAAACGATAACGTGTGTAAAGCTGTATAACACGTTCATTTCATACATATACACATACACAATATACATATCGAATAGTTTTTTATGGTCATGGAATTATTTGTTGAATAAAATTGAAAAAATAGAAAAATAAGAAAAATGCTTGGAGGGCAACGAAACTGATAACTTGGAGTCAATGGTCAAGAAATTATTGTATACACACAATTACTAATTATTCAACGATAAATTGACGCTACATCTCATCGATTGAATACATCATTGAAATTAATTGGTTATAATATTGACAAGTCATATGACATTTGATAGCAATTCATTTAGAATATATGTGTACATACTCTCACTCAGTTGCACATTGGCTAAGATTATTTATTTTGCAAATGCAACATGATGCGGAAAAGATTTAGTTGGCGAGTAGTAGACTTACTCTGGGCTTCTTGACACATTAATTAATCATTAGAAAAATTTATTACACTCCCTCATGAATTTCCAGTTATAAACAGAATTTCAGATTGAAATTAGCAAATTGCAGTCAGAATTGTTAAATTTTTTGATCCAGCTATTTTCGTGATCGCGCATATATACCATTTGCAATTGGCAGGCGCATTATAATTGTTTTATCAATCTCTATGTTAGTCGTCGTGATAATTGTGTTACTTTAGCTTTGAATGTATATATTTTTGATTGCAAACGGGTCGCCGGAAACTTAGTTTGTTTTGAAAAAATCGAGATTTTACAATACATAAAAATTATTCTCAATGTGTAGTTGTGAATTCGCAACAATATCAATGGTTGTGTGACGCCATAACGACATGATAAAAAGTGTTTAGAATATAAGGAAAATGCCGAATGAATTTCAAAGAATTCAAGAAGCAAGCACGTGACTATTGCCCATGACACTGCCAGCCAACGTCTCAAGGTCACAACGTACACCAGGAATAACCCCTTCTGCCCATTCAGATTGAATGAATACAAAAAACTTTATAATTTGGGTGCATTCATCGCAATCCAAGTCATAAACTGAACTTACATTCTCACCGAATTAGCTACCACGGCATCAATGTGTCAGGAAAAAAATAAAATAAAAACGAGGAGAAAAAATCACCATTGTAAATTCTGACAACTACCGGATGATAATAATCGACTTACCCGTATGGCAGTGACGTCTCTCGATCGATACAACAACGGGGTCTCTGCCTCTCTCGTCCCTTTGTTCCTTGTGAACGCGTGAAGGCCGCAAAAGAAAAGAGATAAGATGAGACACCAATTCTGCACTGAACAGAACCAAGTAAAAGAGGTAGAACAAAAAGTGAAGGATAACTTTTTTTTCTACTTCTTTTTCTTTTTTCCTTTTTTCCTTTTTTTTTTTCGTTTATATTCTTGAGCACACGTAAAACAAAACTCTAAACACGCGACGTTTCATATACATATACATAAAATATATGTACAAGTAGCGAGAGTGAATGCTCCGGCACTGAAGAAAAAGAGAAGAAATAAAATAAAGTATATGAAAGCAGGGGGATGCGTATACCAGTATATAGGCAATGAGCGGTGCACAAAACGAAAAAACACAGAGTTGAGCAAGTGAGCAGCAGCACTCGCGGTTTCTTTCCGTTTCTTGCTGACCAGCCAGCACAGTATTATATATATATGTGTTTATAATTTATATATATATATAACACTTGCTCTGCCAAGAGGCGTATTTCCACTTGGCATTCAACGTTCGAATGAAACTTTATAAACTCAAGCTTATATCATATCTTGTATTCATTTTATTATTACAAAACAAGAATTGGATTCAGCACATTTTTTTTACATAACACACCCAATTCCCGAATTACTATCATTTATCCTCATTATTTTAGCCACATTGACTGGTGTCTGACTGGTATCGTATCATAATCACTTTCATTTACCTCTGTTAAATAATAATAAACACAGCGCTTCGATAACAAGTATTCGTTGTTGTCTCGAAATAATGGCAATAGAAGATCTTGCACTGAGAATCAGCAATGGGATTAAAAAAAAAAAGGATGCACGAAACGAACCGACCGACGAACGCGGCAGCACTGAGGCGCCGGCGTGTTTACTCCCTGCCGCCCCTACTATGCCTCAACAATTTCCCCCTACAATGCGCGGACCAACTCGTCTCCCTACTCCAATATCTTTCTCTCCCTCTCTCTCCCCCTCTCTATTCACATTGTCCCCCTCCCATCACCCTACCACCCACGCCCCGGGCTCAGCTGTCGCCCAGTGGTGCTTAACTCTTCGACGCGTTTTTATATTTTTCCCTCCACACTTTGATACTCTGTCTCACTGTTTGTCTCACTCACTCGTATGCGCGCGCTTTTTCCCCAGGCGATTCTCCTCACTCTCAACAAACTGGACCGAACATATATTAGGTAAGTATATCAAATATATGTATCCGATTTTCGTTAAATCAGTTACATACTTTTTTTCTATTGATATACATCAAATTTCATTTCCATCGTTTGAATATATGAATTGGGTAAGAAGGTAATTTCTATTGAAATACATCATTGCTGATACAGGTGTGAATGATATTTTGACAAATGAGTTGAATTCAATCTAAAAACATGTTTTTGTTTTATATGTAACCACTTATAACAATCATATTCCAATAATTTTCTCCTTGTGATGTGATTCGTCTGAGTGGGTTGAGTCAATTCCTGTCAACAGTCAAAAATGGTCCATATTCTCCACGCTGCATCTCACGTACGTTCATATATATATATATATACATGAAGAGAATGTGTGATGTATTATTGAATTGTCCTTGGGGAATGTACTGATGGGCGTAGATCCAGCATATATATGGTACACAATCGAAGATTTAACAAGGAAAGCACACATATATATAGAAGCACACAGCATCTTTATTGTATCATTGCACTCATGATGCGATGAAAGTGACATGAATTATTATCATCTCCATGAAACACTCTTATGATGCTCTTACGTGATGATTCACCAACGAGTTTTCATTATGTGATGTATAAAAATTTATAAACACATTATATTATACAAGTTGAAAATTCGTGGACGATCTCAACGTGTTGTGAATGCAACTATACAAAAATGCGCAGGTTGAGGGTACGTTATTCTATGTATGTAGTATGTATTTATATACACAGGGAGTTAAAAGTTATATGTACAAGCCTTGGAATAATTAGTTTAGTGTTGGATTGTGTTAACACGATGCCTAACAAGTCGTTTCAAATGCAAACGTGAATTGAAGAATAAAGTAGTGGAACAAATTCACTGGAACGTTGGATTAAACAGATTGGAGGAAATGAGGAGGAAAAGAAAGATAGAGGGAGAAAAGACAAATGGACATTACTTGCAAGTGAGTATTCTGCGGGTTTTACTATACATATATATATATATATGTGAGTGGTTTCAGCGCAACTCCTGTGTAATTTATACTTGAACATTATTACGGTGAGAGGTGTTATGGAACAGGCTATATAATATCACAACGTGGTGTCGCATATCTACAACTTTAGCTTCTTGTCTATATAATATCTATGCATATGCATACATATCCAGGAAGAAGGTATATGCACCCGCGCTCACACTGAGGGGAACATTGCAATTTGTAACTGTATTTACGTATACACATATGTCTTGTATTTACAAAACCGCTGGTATAGATACATAGATATATAGTGAGTCACTGGAAATCTCTTTTTCACCTTTCTCCACGTACGCACCAGCACCCACTGATGTGCAATGGAAAGCATAAATAATTTAATGCATTCGAAAGCCTTTTTAATGTGAAAATGATGAGGAAAAGGAAGATGGAATTACATAAATATATTATTCTGCGTCAACATACATTTTGTATGTATCATGAATGAGAATGGAAAATAATTGATGAGTATGCCATTTGACATTGCAATGAAGAAATGTTTTGATTCGAGACGAAAAACTTTGATTTCACAAACAAAAATGTGTTTGTTTCAAACACATTTGAAACGAAACTAACCGCATATGTATTTCGGAATCAAATTATTTTCAGGCTTCAATGAGATTGGGAGTTCATTGATCGATTGAAAATCAATCATGAACAGCAGTTTTGGAGCAAAATTGCTGTTCATTTTCAGAGCGTGCCTTTTTCCATTCTTTTTCCTTCTTCATTATAATCATATACTTCATCCACATTATTCGCGTTCTCGCACTTGTCCACACTCGTGAACTGTGAAACAAGCAGTAATCTAACGGCACTCAGGTAAATGAGGTGGCGAGTAAGATAGATAGATCGTGCACCAGCAAATCTTTGTATGAGAATATAAATCTTTCATATATCGTCGTGTTTTTTATTTTCGCCTTTTTTTTCCGTCAACTTGGCGCGCACGCGAATACACTACTGGGGCACTCAAAAATCACAGTTATTTCTGACGGCATTATATATATATATATATATAAGCGCATCCAAGTGACAATTATATGTCTGCAATGGCGGCATAAAAGAAAAAAAAATGATGAAAAAAATCGGCAGACTGTCGCTAAGACAAAATGAACGAGTGCGGCAAAAATACAGACAGTGGAGCTCACATTTTATATACACCACAAATGATGAAGGCTCCTTCTTTTTAATGGCCATTGTAACCGCTTCGTGTAATTACGGTCGCACGAGTCTGTGGTATTATTCCAGTAGACAATATAACCAGTTCCAGCCCTTCTTTCGTGTTCCTTTTCGTCTGGTTTTCGCTCTTACTATCTGCTAGTATATACATACGGCTCTTGTATATAGTAGTGTAGTCGTGGTGTCAATGACGCGATGATGGGGAAAAAATATTCCGCATGACTTTATAGTGTTTCATTCTTTAGTGAGATCATCAAGGTCTTTATTCCATTGTAAACTGTGGCTACACAATACCACTAAAAGATGTATATTCGTATGTTTTTAATTATTCTTCGGTTTATTTTAAACATTAGATTGTGGGTGTAAAATCATTCCGCGCAAATTTTCGTAATTTTTATTCTCAAGAATGATTGAGTAAATTAATATAATGTCACGCTAATAATCGTCATAGAAGCTTCAAATGCAGAGTCCAGTTCGTGTATATCTTCTTCGTTGCAATTTGCAACAATATCAGTCAGGTAATTAATTATTAACGCCCACACTTCATTTGTATAATACCGCATGTTTGTCAGTGCACAATCGTTTGAATGGCGGACGTGTGTAGTTGGACAAGGGTGGGTATATAGATGTTACACTGCATGAATAAAATTTGGCATGTGAACATAATCTTGGAGGGAATAAAAACACTGGGGTACAACCTAGTATAGATTCCATTTATACCGACTTTCGTAACATACTGTGTGCAGGGTGGTGTTGAATTAACGTTCGGTCTGACGTTGGTAGATATGAAACAACCATCAATAGTATTATGCTGCAATGAAACTTTGCAAAGGTGGCGAAATAGAGAACAAAATATGCAAAGCAAAGTCAATATCGAATGACCATTTACGATTTATCGTTACACTTATTTTTTCTCGAATACTCAACCATAAGCATGTACAAATGGAAATTGCAAAATAAATGTATAAAGTCCAATAAAATAGTGTTATTTCCCCTACATGTATACGGGAGAGATAATTATAGCCCTTGTTGTGGTATTCACGACACACGGTGATAAATAATGTGACATTTATGCACAGAGAATTAAATGCCGGGCCTCCAAGAAATTAATGATCGAATGACGCGTACGACCGTTTATAACATGCGTTCACTGATAGAGAACATATAAAACGCGCCTACGATAGTGCGGGAACTTGAGTAGCATGAAGAATGATTTTTCTCACTTCTATGAAGTTATAACGAGATGACTCTTCATTTATGATTAGATATTTTTTCTTTATTTTTGCAATATTTGACGTGCGATGAAATAACAAAAAAGAAAGTGAAAATAATCATGAGAATTCTGGAATTATCTTGGTACAAGAATTAAATATTCGGACTGCATCACTCCAATTCATGAAGCATGTTACATCCCAACTGATTCCTTCCCTCATCCGGAGAGCAAGGATAATACACGCAGGACATCCCACAGCCGGTTCAATATCCTTCTGCACGTTTTATACATGTGTGTATATACCGTTTCTATATACTATCTTTGCCGCAGTTTCGGCTATCCACAATTTTCTGTTCTTATCCGTTCGTTTGTCAACTCCTCTCTTTGCGCAGTATAGTGCCATGTTCAATTCACATCTGAGCCTCTTGCCAACCATTGGCGATCGGATTACAGCGGTCAAAAGCATTCATCTCACTTATATACATATATATTTCATGTATAAAAGTTCGCGAAAATTCGATTTTCCTTTGATGAAATTTAATCGGCCTTAACATCGTATGATCGTGTCAAAGTCGAGACTTAGAATGAGGAAAGTGCACAGAGTAGGTATGATAGATGGGGGGATTTGTCGGGTACGTACATATACCGTTTGAAAAAAAAAAAAAAAAAGCAAATATTATCCAAGACGGTGACTTGTACAAATTACGAATGAATATAAAAATGGCCAATGAGAAAAAAAGCTAGGAATTTACTTGCATGTGCAGCTGTATGAAAGAAAATTCATTTATTTTTTGTTGTTATAAAATTGCCTTCACTGATCTAGAAAAATGAAGTCAATACCGTTACTGTGGTGCACACAGAGAATGGAATTTTGAAGAAATTCCACTGTGGCTCCCTATCTTGTTCATATATAATAACAAATGCACATTTCCATGCATATATATACCAAGTATTTTCTGAACTCTCCCACAAATATAAGTTAATATATGCAAATGATAACATGCACATATATGCATACAAACGTACTTATATACTATATCTTTTGCTCAACGAGTAATAATAAAACCAACATTGACTTTGTTTCTACTATCAAAATTCTCTATATACATATACCAATGATGTTGCCTTTAGTATGAGAATTGTTCAGAAGGTCCCTCAATTCATTCGATGCATTGCTCACTCGATGTAAAATATCCGACGAATCATATCATCCATTTACATATTATTTACCTACACTGACAAAATTTCTAGTACCGACAAAAGTTAATCATGTCACATTTGCAATCATTCTGTATAACCTCCGTGAAGTCAAGAATCATCAAACGAGGGAAGTTGAAGAAATGTTGATGATTCATCGTCGCCCAATAAAGAAAAACATAAAGACCGGAAGAATACGATTTGTCCACAAAAGTGGTATCAATGATGATACCAAAGATCTCAAGAGAATAATGTAAGTGAGAGAAGAATGCACGAATGAACTTTCTCAGAATATGGTTGATAGGTGGGTCACGCTTCGTTCTCAACTGTGTCAGCCCTGATGTGACATCTCCATGGACCTTTTGAGGATACGACAGTGTATATGTATATATAGAGGTGAAAAAGTGCAGACCAATGGATAAAGGCACGAAGCAAGTGAGAAAGCATTCATGAGGGGCGATGAGAGAGGTAAGTATATATAAGGATCTCGTCGTAAAAGCACTCGAACAAAAGAGACGAATCTGCAGAACTTTCAACTGACTGAAGTTATATCAAACCATTCGAGGGTCGAAGGCAGCTTTGCTCCAGGCTATTATATCAACGCGGAAAGGGGACAGCTACATACTACTGAAAATTATTCCGATCCACCTCTGTTGACGTTCTCATTCATCGGACTTATTACACGAATTGCTTATCATATAAATTGCGCGGAATTTGGAATATCCAAGTGCTCTTTCTCAACATCAATTAGCGCACATGCATTGTTCTACATAGTTTAAGACTAGAATATGATTAGCATATAAATTTGACATTCATATCAAAGTGATGCGGATGTTATGCTTGTGCGCATAAACAAAAATATCCCTTTTACAATTTCACTTGGTCAACCACCACTTGAAACGGAATCTATTGGAGGATGTGTGCACACTGTACCAGCCTGCCACTTATTCGTTACTGAATTATTGCCTTTAAATTCGGTATGATCTACCTCTTCATATTAGGGAAAGTCGAAGGTTTATGATTACACTTTGTCGGTGATACTTTTGGTGGAGGATGTGGTATATACATAGAATGAAAGTCGCGTATATTTGATCACACGTGTATGACAGTTTGCAAGTTTCAACCCTATATATGTACATGAATGTGTATACAGAGATGCCACATTCACGGCAGACAGCCAGTCTATATATATATAAGAAACATAGTAGTGTTTCCAAGTGAGAAATGGGAGAGAATGAGGCAGAGATATAGTACAATACGGGAGTGAGGACGCGCCTGTGATGACGATGGAAACTCGAGGACTTGCTTTTGTGTTAAGTTTATAATTTCAACAAACTTGGTTAATTAGCAGTGGTTAATATACGTGGTATATATTATAAAAACAACTGTCGCACTGTTTCATCATATATATTTATAGGTTTAAATCATTGTTAAATATATGTATATATAAAAGTTTTATTGAAAAAAGGTTTTCTTTTTCAAGAGAGTATGATGTTCAAGAATATGAATATAATTCTTGATTCACTCATGCTTTTGATTATCACCATTATTCATAACGGAAATTGTGAGATACAAAATGTCATTTCAACAGCATTTGAGAATAGGAAAAAGAGCGACTGTGAAGGGATAATCATGAATGGATTAAATCAAGCCAAGTAGATACTTGGGGTTTAATAAGATAAGTTGCTCAAACGAAATATCATCGTATAGTGGTGTAGGTAGTGTGGGAACGGAGGGCTTAAAAGAGAAAGTGTGAAAGATATATATGGAAGAGTGAGAGCGATCCAAATATATATATATATATGTGTAACTTCTGTATGGCGACATCCAACGAGTGCCATCCGGACTTTGCAAAGCCAACCAATTGAGCTATCGTCAAGCCTTTCAAGAGGATGATAAGCTGACTAACAGCTATGGGAGACGATCTACAGCATGGGCGGAATTAACGTTCAGTTAGGAATTGTCTACTCAGTCGGCACAAATTTTTAACTCTTGTATACTTGATTCTATTATCATTTTCCTTTTGCACTCACACATTCATTTTGTTGGTGTGAAAAACTCCACCAAGTGTCGTTGCAAGTAGAACGGGCAGTGAAAAAATATATTTTTCAAACTTGACAGCCATTATGTCACGTTTTATCGTGAAATTGACAAAGGCATGGTGTTTTGTTTACTGTTAAATATTCTTATACTGTGACATATATATATAGTTATATATGCAGATGACGATGGCTTTTGGGCTGAGGCTGTGAAAATTGGAATGAGAAAGGTATAATATATGCGTGTCAATTGCCAGCACGCAAAAGCAATCCATTCCAAAGCATGGAAACAACCTGCCGTGACACGCATATGCACTTGTCAAGACACGTTTTCTCGAACACTCGCGCTAACGCTTATATATATATTTCAGTGCTTCCACGTGCGAGAAAGGTGAGTCGCCAGCTCTCGATCTATGATGTCACTCGGTAGTTGACATGTGTCAAGTACACTCGAAAATGGAAATTCGTGACTCGCTTCATCAATTTTCCTTGCAACAAAATTCATAAATATGAATACTGAAAAATATTTTATTTCAATCCTGAAAATGCAAATGATTTCTTGAACAACAGCCGAATTTGCGCTTACTAAAGCTGCTATTGGAAATCAAATTTTTTCGAAGGGAAAAGTAATACTCTATGAAAACAAATATATTATGACATCTTTTTTTTTTATAACACAGAGTCTACCCCTGCTTATAATTGAGATAAGTTCAAAAAGTATTTCTACAGAATCTGCCAAATATCTTGGGAAATACTATGAGGTGCTTAGTTTCATCGTGAAAAGTGTACCATAATTCAAACATATATGTATAATATGGGAAAGACTCGAAGACGGAAATGTTTAAAGCAAGGGGCAAGTGTGAAGTTGCTTTTTACCTATTCACACTCTATTTCAGCAGGACGCGCGACAACGACGACGACTACGATGTTGCGAGCGTTTTCCCGGGCACATTTATTTATACGGTGGAATCGTACTCGTGTAAGTAGCACATAGCGCGTATATATTCCTTGAGCTGTAGTAACGGTGATATATATATGTTTTTTTTTCATCATTTTTTCTTATTTTTTCGCGAGCGGTGGTGGCGAAATACTCTAACGTCTTGTGGCCGAGGATATACATCGAGTGGGCAATAACGGTAACCGTTATCGTTACCAAGAGCCTCACGTCGGGCATGAAGTGATATCGTAGCCCCCAATCAAACGGCACGTCCATTTACCTTTTTGTGTGATACGATTCTATACCATACCTATACGTTTTTTTTTTCTGGTCGAAACACATTTGGTATATATATTTCAGGACACGAAATTCACGAAACTTTGTATAAGAGGGCCGTCCTTCCAAGTTGAGCTCTCTTTAGCCAATGAATTTTACTTCCCTCCATACGTGGTCGTTTCATTCACCGATGAAGACGATTGAACTTTTGAACGATATTGTGTGACAGTACTTCATTCTGTGCATATTTTTGATGGTGTAATTCCCACTACAATTGTGATTTCTGGGAATATACACTGCTCTATACCATATATACAGTTTATGTATATTCAACTCACAAAACAATCAGAACTCACTCCAACATTTGTTGCATTTATGCACAAATGCGGTGAGAAAGTTGTGCAAATTCGTCTGTGCAAATTGTGTCAACTCTTATCATTAATCGAAAACCATCATCACTATACAGCTATAATTCATTTCGCTATGTGTGAATTTCGTTGAATAAGAAAAGAAAAATATTTTAATGTTCTCCGTTGTGTGCAATGCGTGTAGAGGCGTATTTGTGTACGTGTTGATGATGGCAATTTCGTGAAAATTGTTTCTCTCGACTGGCAGTGAAACGTTGCAGAATTCTCTTCCTTTTTATTATACGCTGGCACACACACACACACACAGATATCGTAGCGTTCGCACACAGTACGATGTAATTATACTGTTGGCCTCCAACAACACCGATTACTTTACCCAAGGGAAAACCAACCCACTTTGTACAATGTTAAGAAAATATACAGTAAATTGTCGTCACTTTTTTATCGTCTTACCACTCCTCAATTAAACATCATTGTATGAAACAGTTTTTCCGTTGAATTACATGCTTATATGTATATATTGATTTGGATGAAAGATTTTTGGAATTAGGTGTCCTATATTACCTCAGAACGGCATCATGCTATGGATAATCTCAATACGAGTCTTATTTTCATCATAATAATTGGTGGTTTTACTGGATAATTTTATCAAATCCAGTGTGCTATTCTCGAAATAGTATTTGAAGGTTCAACCACGCCCTCAATTTATGGAGTGAATGTTCGCTTAGTGAGATAAATAGTCAGGGAAAGGCGAGAAAGAAAATATTCCAAGAACTGTAATTTAGAGCGGAAGCTGATAAAACATTTTTTTCCTCGTTATAATACCGAAGCGATAACCCAGACGAGGAAAAAAAAGGAATTGCTGTATATACGAATCCACATCATACACATATATATATATATATGAGCCCAATTGTGGTCGCGAGAATAAGGAGGAAATGGAACCCTCTTGAACGCAACCCAAAGGCGCCTCTTAACACAGTAAAATGAAATTTTTCCTTCCGCAAATTTATAAATTTTCCGCACAATAATTATGCTCGCTTATGAATGCGCATTATATGATTCAACAAGTCAGGACACAGCCATACGAGCCTTGATTGAAATGAAAAAATAAAAAAATCATGGCGTCTCAACACTCGGAACTCATTCCCCTTTTTTGCCCGTTCAACCTGCTCATGTCAAATGGTATATTATACGAATATAGGAAAAATGCGAGAGAAAAATAAGAGAACTAAAATTATACGATAAAGTAGTATTTCGTTTGGTATAACAATAATGTTTTGAAAGAGTGGAAAAGTAATTTCGAGCTATATGAAGATGCAGATGAACAACAGATAGGGAGAGAGAGAGAGAGAGAGAGAGGAAAGACTTTTGCTCGTTTAAAGTTTCAAAGCAGGAGTTTCGAACAGTAGAGTATAAAAATCCATGATTCGATGTTATTAAAAGTTTTTTTTTCCCATCAAGCGTCAAACACGATGCATAAATACAGATATTTTCCTTAGCGTGTCATATACGTCATGACTACGCATATGTATATAGTTGCGACGAGCTTTTCATCCTTCAGTCGGACATCACATTATTTTTTTGTGGCATTTGGCCTCTCATTAATGACACAAACGCGAAAAACATAATATATCAATTGACAAAAGTTAAGGAATACTAGTTGGAGAAGTGAACAGACGAGATATAGATGTAAAATAAAAGAAGCCAAATGAAACACGGTAGACAAAGAGAGTGACGAAGTATGTATATATATATATACACGTACACACAGTAGGTACGTATTGCCGCGTGCAGAAGAGCCCACGTACACTCTGTATACCTATATGTATGGCAAAGCACACGCGAGGTCACCGGTTCGTTGAGTGTGCGCTTTGATCCTGAAACAAGTCGATATTTTAACGAGATTGAGCACACTATCGACAGGAATTAGTTACGCAAACCGTGCCGACAAAGTACATAATTTTATCTACTAGTACATTCTCCTATCATACTGTTGAGTCCTTTTGTTTCATATCCTAAATAAAATATATATGTATAATCGATAGGAAACTTCGTGGAATTAGCGACGCCGGTGCGAAAGCCATGTAAAAATCCGAAGCCAAAATTGACAAGACTGAAAAATAAAAACAAGTTGTTTCATATCTTTTACATCGCCCACAATATCTAACGCAAAATTCATATATTTAAGTTGGAAAATATGTATGAGATGAATAAAAATACAATCAATTCAGAAATATGAATACACTTGAAAACATGTTATCTTTAATAAAGTTTATAAAAAAACGGGAAGGAGTTATAAACTGAGATTTTATGTCAATTGGTATATACTCCCTCTAATCGTTTTATACGGACATTAGATACATAGATACATACGCTCACGCAGTTGCTAACCGAGATTTTGACGCGAGGCGCGCGCGTCTATATAGTGAAGGGTTGGTATAGGCCGGAGAATCGTTCTGGGGGTGGTCCACCCGTCCATCATATGCCTCCACATATACCCAACTATATATTTACATCACTATATATCGGTGAAAACAGCTCTGTAGCACGTGTGAGAAGCGGCCTTCTATATAACAGTGGTTGAGGAGGTTCAATGATGTAGCGACTAGAAGAGACGCGCCAGAGTAGGGGCCGTGAGGAATAACGCAGTGGAAAACGAGGGAGAATCGTTGATATGCATTATGGAAACATGTCTCGTATCGTCGTTTGCGTTGTGATGGACTTCACATATATCTATATATGGTTCCAACCACAAGCATTATTCGTCTCCTCACACCCACACACATGTCTAGATATATATATATATATATATACACTGGTAATAGTTGGCTCAGGATATAGCCCTCTCGTTGTTTGAGACACCCCCGGGCTTTTCTCGTACCATTCAACGCGCACGGGCTTCTGCCAACAGGGCGTTAAACGATGCGGCACCCCGTATACAAACGATGGCAGGGTTACCCATAGCGTTTTGTTTCACGATTTCTCGCCTCCGCACAATGATCATCATAATATTATGCATTCAAATATGTATATCGTATTTTGCAATGAGCCCGAGTGGCTTTTCCACTCCATTTTCCCTCTCTCAATATATGCGTTGATATCTTGTACAGATGAAAAAGCGACTTTTTCAGCTCACATTGGAGATAGTCTTTTGTTCAGGAGTTCACCACTTCAATTACAATTTCCAATCGGACGTCTTTGAAATGCTTTTTCTATCATTGCGCATGCGAAGAGCAAAAACAGATAATGAGCATAAGTGAATGGCCTCATATGTCAATACTTTAATCCAACAATTTTGCGGTTGGGAGGAAAAAATGAAGAAAAAAAATAAAATAACAAGCATATATCTAACGTCTTTTGAAAATATGCCACAGTGAAGAAGCAGTAGTAGTACTTATTTACAGGATTGCAAAGTCCGGATGAGTAAACTGGCTTCTATCTCGTCAGGTATAATCGCGCTTCAAAAAGTGTAAGCTTCTTCGCTGAGCGCGCCCGAACCCTTGTATGGGATTACATCTTTACAAGAGCAACGAGAGTGAGATACGATATGAAGCGAATGTGTGGGACTCTTGTTGGAAGCCACCCTGCGACGACACACCCTCCTATGGAATCCTGACTGGAAACCAACAACTGCGAGAAAAAAGTTGGGTGAAGAGAAAGTAAAGGAGGATAAAATAAAAAGGAAAAATAAAGAGAGACAGGACCAGACTCAGATATATGTAGTTAAGGGGCTGTATAACGAAAAAGTGAGCATATAGAAGGTGGAGGGTGGGATGCCAACTGAATGGAAAGAGCTTCATTATCGCGACAGCCGGAGCAATTCGTGAGTTCAAATCTGACCTGGGTAAGGGTTGTTGCCGCTTGTGCCTCCACGAATTCTCATTAACGCCCCTACGAGTACTCTGTGTCTTTCTAGTGCTAATATAGTATAAGGACAATTTATATATTTGTAAAATACCCTGAGCATTAGCGAAGGGAAAATATGAAAAAATCAACGATGGATAGAAGGAGTATGGACAAAAGATTGAGATGTTTTCAGTTTCCTGATTGTCAAATAATTATCTAAATTATTTTTACAAACTGTTTGCAAGGTTGGAATGTTGCCGCTGCGTCGTTCTAATATTGATCGTAGGTACTGCGACTTGGCTCGTGTCTCGGACACTTGAATCTCGTTGCCAACTGCAATATCTTCGAAAGCCAGATGAAAATACATCTACTGTATATTTGTCGTCGCGGGTACGGCCGGCATTCCATATATTATTATTTTTCATTTGCCGTTCAATTCAATTTGATTTTTTTCTTAAGGTTTGTTTCGCCGTATTTCCTTTTTTGAATTTTGAGATACTTAATTTTCTATTTTTCCGCTATTATCAAGTTCCAAAATACCATTGAATTCTTCAAGAATTCACTCTCCTCGCTTCTGTTCCAAGGGTAAACACATGTCTAATCAGTTTTATGGACGGAATTTTGGTACAAGAACTCTCACACAAATTTGGTGAACGACTATAGAACATTCCTCTGGTCTATGTTCACGTTCTTTCTCAAACATACGTTTTTGATACATAGGAATATTGTTTCCACTGGTAAATTGTTAATTAACGCGCCATATGCGACCACTTCGTGCATGCATAAAATTTCTCGATATTTTATCCAAATTACTCGAGCAACAAATGCGAAAAGAGCTTGGAATGGGGTTTTGTATATCTATGTAGTTATTGCACATGTTTATCCTGTGCATGTGTCTATATATACGAAATAGTTATACATGCTTGAGTTCTACTGTGGCTATAGTGGTGATTATACATATACCTCCCTCTATGGTTCACTCCATTCGCCGATGTGCCCGTTCCAAAAGCGTTTCCGCAAGCTTGCGTCCAGCCACAGTTACTTGGCACGTGAAATGCACAGACACGATCGACCTCTGCCGTTATATTCCCCCCGGCCTCCTCACATCACTCTCAAACTGAATTTAAATAATTTTCTAACTTGTGCAAATATCGTCTTTTCATTCTGTATCATCATAACATATCGGTCTCGGAGTTAATCTCAGGATTGAGGTGTAAACTACAATAAATTAATGCAATCGGGAGTGGGCACACAAAATTGAGCGACAAAAAAACATCTCACAATTATTTATAAAAATTTTACCAATGAAAAATATTAAAAACTTGAAAATATGGAAAGTATGACCGCATTCTTTTTGTCAGCGATGCCTGAAATTCCCAAATACCAAGTTCTAAAATGGTATTTCACCATGGGGGGAAAAATTATATGCGTCAATAACGATAAACGTGAATGAAAATCATTTCTATAGAAGAAACGGGCATTAAAGGAGCACCCGTAGAATCCTTGTGCATGTGATAACGTTGTCGGTCTTTTGAATATATATATATGAGTTGAAGAATATTGTCAAAGTATATTGTACGGCGTGTGCGCCATTCAATGTGTCCGAATATCCCTGAGGCCACGCGATAAATAAGCTCACATCTATTCTCGAACGTATGCGAAAGAGAGTCGTTTTCATGTCACAACAACATTGCGGGGTCCATTTTAGATGCGGACAACAAATGTTATCATCCCTCATTCTGCCCGCGTGACTTGTCAGTATATACTGACTATAGTCGTCGAATATCTGAATGAATGACAATTCGTGCAACGCTGTGAAAAAATATGTAACATCTTTTATATAAATGCGAGCATAAAAGTTTATAGTACTTGCATGATTAATCCACGTATTTATAGAGTTGTGACCGAATTTTATTTGCTCCTTTATATAAGAGGATAAAAATGAAACCAAAATACAGACACTGCAAAAATATATGAAGATGGTTTTAGTGTGGTAAATGGTGAGAAATAGTGTCTTTGTATAAAATAATATTCTATTAAGTACGCTAAGGTGGTGAAATATAATTTTTTGTGTCTATATATTATGTAAGCAATGTCAACGATTTTTCGTGAAGATTGTCTGGCTTTCAACGCCGATCCCCCTATTCTGGTTCATATATAGATACCTCCGATTTATCTCAAGCGCTCAAACGATTTCGCTCTTGAATCTCATAATGTACACAATTTTTCTCCGCACCATACATAAAATATATATATTCATCAATGAGACGCACGCGAGCTTGTACACCAAGCCCGAAGCTATACGTTCCATTACTCCATTGTATGTGCATATAGCATTCGTAGTGTATACAATATAAATATATACTATGGCCATTTATTCGCGCGCGCGATGTTGCTGACGCGCGCCAGACATTTCACTTTTGCACCCTCGTATTCTCTTTCACTCTCCGCCATGTCGAATAAAAAAGCGTATAATTCCGTGCTTTTACCTTCGCTATATCGTTCGCTCATTCTCTCCATTTACCACTGTTATATACGTATTGTTATGTACAGTATACATATATACCTTCCAATCTTGATATCGGATAGAAGATCCATTCACGCGTCAGATCTCGTTGAATTATTAACACACTTTCCACAGCATTTATGACTTCCACTCTTTCTCGCTTCTTCATCATGTCCTCTTATTTTTCCACAATTTGGCTACTCTTTTCACATTTTACCTGTGTGTGAAGTCGTAGTATTATCCACATAGCACGTTGAATGTGTCTTATAAATTTCTGACGGCAAACGAGAGTGCAGGTCCGTACAGGTCGATTCATGTATATATCATATCAATGTTACATTTATAAATAGTCTTTTGCCGCATATATGTACTTGGAAAAAGAAACAATAATAATAGTAATGAGAATGGTGGAAAAATAAAAGGAAAAGACAGAGAGAACATAGTTCACACAAATCTTATGGATCTGATTGAAGAAGATTATAACAACTGACATTAAACTATAGGAATAATTTAAATTCAAGTGAAAATTTTGGGATAAGAGTTACACTTGCTTAAAATTGCAACAACACATGCATACAACTTATCTCGATTCAAAGTGATTGTCAATTTGTTCAAGTTCGAAATATAATTTTGAATCAAATAAAAATTTCATCCAGAATCAAAATCATATATAAATTGGATTCCAATCATTCTTTTTCGGGGGTGGAATAGTGGAGGAGAAACGAGGCTTCCACCTTAACGGGAATAACCCAGCTCCTACATTCTATATGGTTTTCGTATAGTCTTGCCATACGTGACTACCTTCTCAAAGTCTCGTGGGACGTGTTAGCTCCGCACGTGATATCCTCAGCCTACTATAACACCAAGTTATATCTATAGGTGCGACACTTTGGACCTCACCTCATCTTCGGCCTTTCCAATATTCACAAAATAACGTGTTGCACTGTATTTGATTTCATACAATTTATCACCACACAATATCGAATATCCATACGATTCTGTTGAGAGTATTCAAGTACATCAGATTGTTATTTAAAATCCTAAAGTATACTGCAAACCATACCCCCCCACCTATTCACATTAATTGAGAATATATAATACAAAGTTGGAATCATAAATATTTGCCCTGACTTAAATCCTTTGTTTTCTGATTTCTTCATTGCACTCAACTTTTTATTTCATTGGCGCACCATTTATTATTGAGGAACGTACTTTCGGTATACACACCTAACTGGGATTGTAATAAATTTGATACATTGTGTATATCCAGCTAATAAAAATCTATATATATATATATAAAACCACCATATATATGGTGGTTTTCTCCACTTAGGTAATTCTATTATATAGCTATAAGATTAGATGGTGTATAACGCGCGGGTTCTATGTAAGGTGTCATGTGTACATGTACGTGGTCCAAGCCCACTGCCCGCAGATTCAACTTTATCGTTTTCTACGTGAGGTAAGTGCGTGTTTTATGGTTGAAACAACTATCTCACTCCGGCCTGAATGAACGTAAAATAATAATTATACAGATAAAAAAGAGAGTGCACGATATACACCCGCATCAACCCGTGTTTTCTGTCATTTCAGAATTACCTAAAAGGAATCTTTATATGTCGTGAAGTATAAAAAATTTCATTGCCTGAGCGAATTTTTTATTTATTTTTTCATTTCTAACAGAAAACTAATACGCAATTTAATAGATGCTGTTGCAATCATCTTTAAATATATATTTTTATTATTATTCTTGTATGTGTGTCGGTGTTTTTTTTTTTTTTTTTCAAACAATTGTTATTCAACAGTGCTGAGCAGAGAAAAGTTACATTCCAGTTTCGAACCTATTATCGTCGCAAAACTAAATGAATCACAATTCGCTCTAATTGCACAAATGACAATTTCCTCCGAATATTATGGAAGTGCAAATTGTGAATCCAATGTATATATATATATATATATCTTTCTTCATGCACTACTTGGAAATATATTATAGAATATATATCTTCATTATACGACCATTTTAATCACTAATTTTCCACATGACATGTTTACGAGACATTATATTCCTTGTGACACGATTCGGATATATATGAGAAGAAGGCAGACACACGGTGCGGTGTGGCCAATGGAACAACAACAACAGCAACAACAACAACAACAACAACAACGACGACATCGAAGTCATACACACATTCACACACGCCTTCACTTGTAGTATAGTTATGAGCCAACGAGACCACTATACCCTCCGCGTTGGCTCGCGGGGAATCATAAACTTTGCGTAATTGAGAATTATATATATACGTTGCCTACCACTCGGGCGTGCAACGGCAAAAATAAGGTCGACACACGAGTATAATCACGTCGGGGATACACCTCATCCGCTTGATATCTCAATTATATTCCAAACAACACGGGGCATTTTTAACTATACAAATTTCGCTTTTCTACATATCATTTAAGACTCTAAAGTAAATGATGAAAAACTAATATACTCTCCCGCATGATTCATTAATTATTTATTTATTTGTTAAATCATACGAATGAAATATTTAGTGATGACTGTGTGATGAATGATACATGTGAGAGTACGATTAAATTCATCCCGGAATAGTTATTGCTCACTTCTTCCCTCTCTCATTCTTCCACTTCCCGCAGTTACGTCACTCAATCATAAAACCTACCATCGGGGAATTTGACCTGGAAAGTTTGTCGAAGTGGGATGATTACCTGAGATCGCTATGTGCATGAACGTTACTTCATAGATTTGTGAGAGTCGAGATGCCGCAATATATCTATAGAAAAATTCCAATAACTGATAAACTATATTTCATATCAACCGATAAAGACCAGAAAAAAAAATAAATCAGAATATTATGATGAATACTTTTAATTATTCATTGTAATATAAATGAAAAGCATCCAGGAATCAGCAATCAGGGGTTGTTTGTGTCCGACAGATCGATTGCGTTAGATTTCTCTACATGGCGATATATATGTATATATATATACAGTAATATATATATCGACGTAGGTAGTGGACAGAGAGGATTGAAATGTCAGAGGGTAGGACACACACGTGTATACAATATACACTCAGACACCCCTAATAAAGTCGTTATTGCGTTACCTACCTCGACCAACGACGACAAACCCTTTATGGCCCCTAATGCTAAGTAATAAACCTGAGGGGTGAGTCTTTCAACCGGTAAACTAAACTGCTAGAAGATCACGAATATTTATTGGATGTATTAATCAATTATCAAGTTAATTTCAATTTAATCGTGTACCTATATAGAGATATATTCTCTTTTTATTAGTAAAACCATACGTAAATATCAATACCACGCTGGTTTTTCGTTATTAAATAATTTTCTGTAAATAACAGATGACAAGTGTGATGTCAATGAAATCTAATTGCTCTTCGGATTATTCACTGATGGACTGTAGTAGTGGTTTTTCTATACATTATTTTTTCCTTCGCACCCCTGTGAGGGCAAACATTTTTGAATTAATTTCTAGATGCCCGGCCAAATCTTTCGATTGTGGAGACTGTGCCCTATTATTATCATGACTTTGGGAATAGCTCACGAGTATTTTTCAAATTGAACGAAAGTATGAATTATTGCGAGCACGATCGTTGCGCACGACAGCCATAGGTCAAGCCACGATGATGTTATTTTTCCCCTGTATTGGCGCGCTAGAGTAGAGTTCCCTGACGGACGACGCAAATGAAACGCGCGCGCTGGGGCCTCCTGAAACGAAACGAAGATCGAAATATATATCCCATCATATAATAGTGCACAATGTCGACGAGTGAGTCACGCGCACAGAGTAATTCAAACTGCATGGCTCTCACGGGGCTTCTCACCGTCTCTCTCCGCCTTGTTCCATTTGAATTATACGGAATCGAGTTTGTGGCGATCGCCAAGTAGAGAATACAATGCGAGGAAAGTGCCCGCGCAACCGATTTCATATATATCGCCTAAGCGCATCAAAATTTCCAATCACGTTGCATTTATTTTTCGTGAATTTTCGATGACTTGTTGATATTATTTTTATGTATTTGAGTGGAATAACATTGTTGCGGGATTCTATCGAATTTTTCATCTTATTTTAGCCAATTCCCTTATTTTCATTCTGTTTGCATTCATTTCTTTTCTTCTTTTTTTTTTTTATTTTCCTTTTTTCGTCTCTTTACCAAATATTTATTCGTTTGAATGATACGATGACATTGGCATTCGTCTACGTGACCAGAATTGAATAAACTTATGAATATAGTTTTGGATGGACTTTTATACATATATCGATATGAATATATGTAGATTAAATAGATGAATAGAGAGAATTAGAAATTGGATTGGGGACGATCGAGAAAAAATGAGGAGCGGATACGATATTTATTGGGACAAATAATGTCTCGCTGGGCGTTGTCTTATATGTATATATAAATGTCTCAATCTGTGGTTGGTGTACGATGAGCTACTGTAAAATCGACACAAACACCGGATGATAGGTATTCATGGTAGCACGCCTCTTCAAGTGGGGAAAATGTAGAAGGTATGTTATCACATAAAAGAACACTCGCCAATGACGACAAAATTCTAGACCATTCTCTAGACTTTGCTTCAATGAAATGAACCAAAAAACAATAGCCGAAAAGTCTTTAAATATCGAGAAAAAAAGCCCATTGCGTAAGAACAAAACAGCAAATTATTTGCATGGACGTTAAAAAAGTATAACATTGTATGTGCAAAAATGAGAGATAGAAAACAGAGATGGTCTTCCGGTGGACATGACGTGTGGGAGAACTTGTACTGCACCTTTCATTTTTTAATATACCAGAGTGCTCGCGCGCTTATGGACTCGACGACGCCACCACCACCACCACCACCACCACCACCGCCGCCGCCGCCGTGGCGCTCTCGATGTCATAACAGATATCGAAGAAGCCGGTGGGGAGAACGCCCCGCGCGCGCGTCAGAGTCAAGTACTATAAAAAAATGCTCAATGATTAATCCGTCAAGGGAAAATTAGTTTTCATGTCTATGTATAAACAATTCGATAGAATAACGTTATAACGTTCGAACTTTTCATGTCACAATTCCCATTATAATATATCTTTATAATATGTATATAAACATACAATATGAAGTAGGTTAAATTATCCGATGTTGTCTTGACGTTTCATGCTGAAAACTTGTTTTTACGTTGCTCAATGAGACCCATAGCAAATTTTCTTTCTTGAATCACGCATTCACCTTACATACATTTTGGCTTTTTCAGTAATATTCGGAGAATAATTTTGAATTGAAATCTATTCAGTTATCAGAGTTCTGTTTGCTTTTCTATTGCAGTATAATACACATCAGAGATTGAGCAGCATAAACAATAGCACCATAATATTTTAAACGACGATAAACCAATTTTATAGATCGACAAGAAGATATAAATGTGTGGTGAAAAGGCAAATCACTTGCATAAACATATGTCATGAAATGTTATTGGGAAATTGATTTGTCAGTACGGCGGTTCATTATTCTTATCGAGTGCTAAACGAATTGAACAAAAGTATAAAATAATCAATGATCGATATCGAGAGTGAAGCGTATGAGGATGATATGTGTGCGTAGAGCCAAATACATGATATATATTACCATGCACATATAGTTGACGAAAGAAATAGTTTTTCATGCTACGCCACTGGACGGGATATTGATCGAGGGGTGGCAAAGGCCCTTATACACTCATTCTCTCTATTCTCTCCGTGTATAGTTGTGTCTTGCTCTGGCTCTTTTACTCTCTCACGCTGGCGCCGCGCGGCCTAGCCAGCCCTTATAGGAGGCTCACTCGCATATTCACATTGTCTACCATGCGAGTTGTGAACCAGACGGCAGTTCTCATCTCGCTGTGAAACTAACGTTAATTTCTTCTTAATTTCACGCAACGTCGCATATATACTATATACTTTTTCTCCTTCACCGTCCCCCTTCTACCCAATGTCGCACCAAATGATCCATTGACTTTTGAATGACACGACAATGCCCTCTGTCATATATTGTACATTGCACTCTTGCTCTCATCTATATATATATCGCATATTCATTAATTTTGCCTTGTGCAACTACAATTAAATACTGCAAACAAAATTTATGATGGATATATATAGTTTCAATTTACAAGTTCAAATCCAAAAGATTGTCTTCAATGAATAACATTCAAATATCAGAAATGATAATAAAATACCCGAGTACATAGAGGAACAAAACTAGAAAGAGGAGGCGTCGTTTTGGAATAACCACCAACTAAAAAGGGGGAGAAAAAGAAAATGTTCGATTTGAAATATGAAATTGGTGGCTTAACAATTATCAACCAAAACGCGTTGTGGAGAACCGGTATTACCGGGATATGATCACTTAGAGACGAGCAGACATTGTGATTTGATTGTGGTGTAGAGGAAATGAATCGATATCCTTCATTGGTCGAGATCTCAATATGTCTGTGTAGAATTTACCCACGTAAAATCATGCGTTTACATACAATGCATGTATGTATATATGTACCTGCGTGCATCAACTTGGCGATTTAATGAATCTTCTCAAGTAGAATTTTCATCTCGTGCGTTTCGTTGTGTAAAATATTGAGTACGAAATTTGTTCCGCAAATTTTTTTCCCATTCCATATGAGAGATAAAAAAATGCTCATTCTATATATACTGTGCAAGCAAAAAAAGTAGGAATTTCATGGAGCGGCATTATTGAATCCCTCTGTAGCCTTTTCCGGAATGATTGAAAATTTAACAACGTCCGGGAATTGAAGTATTGGATAAAAAAAAAGTGATGGCGATATCAAATGAAATGGGGCGCGAACGAATAATTCCCAAATTTAATGGTTTTATTTCATTTTAATTTTCTGCGCCCGTTGATACACTTATACCCGTCGACATTGTCAGACTAATGAAGTTGCACGCACGAAGAAGATCAAAGCGACGAGTGTTATGGACAATCAGAAACAAAATAAACAAGCTTGGTAGGCAATAGATATATATATAGAGAGAGAGAGAGAGAGAGTGCAAGCGGACTCGTGATATCACGCTCGTTTTGCCGCACTTGGTCAACTCTGCAAGTGACGTAATTAATTTAACGACGTGTACCAATATATATCACACAAGCAAACTATATATATATATATATACCATTATAACACCTGCACCCATACACATATAATATATACACCGCCATAACAGAATGAAAATGGTCGACGTGGCGATTTGGAAATTTATCAAATGTCAGCGAATTTATTTACCGTTAACATTTCACTTTGTCGGTCATTTGTTCGCATGTATGCAGTACCCAGTAACGCGTGCGATTTATAGAAACAAAATTCGACAAAACATAAATTGTAAAACTAGTGATTGGGATGAAAAGTTCTTTGATAATTATTCAGCCATGTATATACATTATATACATTTAAAAGTGCAGTCTGCAACAAAGTTTGAAAGGATGTAAAAACAAACTATGGATTTCGATCCGAATCACCTCTTGTTGAGTTTTTGTTTCAATGTTTACATATAAAAAAAACGATCTCACACGGTGAATCCTGTCGTCTTCTGTACCACCACCACCCACATAGCTTTATATATAAATCGACTTTCCCAATTGATGACACACGGCACGATTGGCGCATGGAGGTGCACTCGTTTATTCCGTGTGGAATTTGCCATATTTTGTTATAGTCACACAGAATTCAATCCAATGGTATGGGAATGGATGAATGAGTACGAGTTAGTGTGAAAGAGAGAGAGAGAGAGAGAGAGATATGAGGTTTAACTGGCGAAATGTCCGAGGGCGTTATATCCCCCGTTATATTCCATTATCACTGGCGCTAATATACCGATAAAGTTGCCAATCAAAACCATCTGTCTGGAATTGTATGAATTGTATGATGGGACTAGATCGCCGGGATTTGTTGGGAATACATTTATATGAAGTAAGGAAATGAAAGGAAATCAGAATAAATAATCATTGAATTACTCTATCTGTGATAGATGAAACGTAAAAACACTCAATTATACTTGAATTGGTATTTCATTTCCGATCAGATATCAATGCCAATCCAATCATGCTGCATTCCATGTTGTGCACGTTTTTTTACCAATACCATAATGATGATAATGTGATAATATAGGAGTAAAAATTTTGTACTGAATAAAAATGTTGCAATTTCTCTATTCGGCCTCTACACTTCGAGGTCGGCAGTTCTCAAGGACCCAAGTCGTTAGAGTCAAGAGGATGTTGGAGAAAAATAACGAGAAGAACAAACATTTATAGTTGGTTGGCACGTTACCAGCCAAATAAAACATGTCACGTATGTATAAATACAAACAAAAAATATGAATATAGTATAATTGGTTAAATTAATTATTGTGATCATTTTGGCCTATAATAACAATTTAAATTTCCGTATTGATATTAATTCCGCCCCGAGATACTTAGTATGTGTCATCTACAGTTAAAAAAATGAGATAATAATAATTAAATGATTTTTGTTTTTTTTTTTTTTCATCTATATACCGAAGTGGATCGACACATGTAGGTATAACTCCATATACTATACTCACTGAGGCATGCGGACAAATTCAATGCGGCGAGTATTTCAAGTCTGTAGTGAATAAATATTCACGATGGGAAAATGGCAAAGCGTCGGCGTTGGATATATAGTTGGAATTGCGTATGTTCTGCCACCCGCGGAAAAATCTGCCATCGCCCAACGATCCACTATGGCAATGAATGGGGTGCTTATAGACATACAGATATATCAAATGAGAAACGTGCAACGAGAAAAAGGAATAGAAAATGATACGGAGAGCATTCACTTGGCGAGCATTCATTGCATAAAATTCATTATACCTAGCGATGAACTTATGATCTATGATACCACAAAATACAGGTTTGTTTGTTAATTGTGTGTTATCGTGGTATGAATTACTCATCGCCGAATTGGAACCAAACAGAGTATAGACCCAAACGCGATAGATGAAAATAAGCAAAAACAATCTAAATATGCCTGAAAAATCATTTTCAACAACTATTTTCAGAATTTTGTGTGGATACTTCAACAGAATGTTTCGTATCGAAAAAAATAAATCTTCATGTTGTAATCTCAGCAGGACAATTATGATGGACTTTCATTTAAACAATTTCAAACGTACAATATATATATCGCGATGCTCCAGGTTTATTCATACAATAGAACAATATGCGAAAGAAAAGAATTTTTGTCAAGAATCATCTCAACCATATCTACATACATCGATCGAAATGTCATAAAAAAAGCGTGCGAACCTTGGCATTGAGGACCGTACACTCGAGAGGCTATAGAATTGTGCATTTATTATTTTTACCTCACGTTCTCCCATCCCGGTTTCACCTTCATCGTCGACGCTCTATATATTCTTCCCCTTTATTTCCTGACTCCTGCACAGTGCCTTTCATTCGGATACCATGCCATCTTCACTATACCATTCCCATTTCGTTCATTTTTTTCATTCACTCTCTTCACGTGGTCTATTGTCGGACTAGACGCTTTGAAACTATACTTTTCACTCTGGCATATTTTATTTGTACATTACATGTATATTCAACAACCATTATGCGTCAGTGTATTCGCGGTAATGGTAACCCCGAAGTGCCGTCATACATTACACGAGGTAAGTAAAACCCTTATCTCTCGCTAATATATCTATGCATATTTCTTGCCATTGGCTGCATTCTTATTTGTAACTGTGCACCCCTATAACAACGATATATACATATAAAAGCATGCATGTAAAGAGTCATTGCAGTGTTTTGCCGTCGACAGGACCGAGGAAATTATCAATGTCTCGTACCACCGGGCGTCATTAGTGAATCTCAAGGAGAGTGTGCCGACATTCATTGTGAACACGCAGACTTCATTGCGGAAAACTTTCGTTGAACGGAGCTGTTGAGGGAAAAGGGATGACCGTGGATGTGGAAGTAGGAAAGAGAGGAGAGATACGGTGTGGGCAGTCAGCCAATTAACAAATCTGCGACTTCAATTCGATTTCTCGTTGGGCAGTTCTATATAACTGCATTTCTCCACATCAAGAGAGAAAATTGTTCCTCTCCAATCATACAAATTCGACATGAATTCGAAAGCAGTTGTGATCGAGTATTGATTTTCAATTCAAAGAAGAAGAGCTTAACGGGCACTCAAATGAACAAAGTGATCCAAGCAAGATCATCATTTATACTGTGAACACTTATCAGTATTAGATTGACGAAAAATAATTGCAATAATTCTGTATACTTTTGGAATCATTAGAATATTTTTATTTATTAATAATTAACACTAATTTTCAACATCCACAACATAAGATTCTGCATGATTGGACTACTTTGAGCATTACGATATGTTCCTCACTACGAAGATGAAGTAAAATTAATACATTGACTGACAACCGGACCCACGGTCTAATAATTCATAATGATGATGGCTATACGGCAGAGAGATGGCGCCGATAAAAAAAATCTGGAACAAGAATATATATATTCGAATGGGACTGCGTCCTTTCGAAACGGATGAATAGCCACAGAGTTTATTCGCGCCATGTGGTAATGCGTTTGGCGTCGTGCTTCAGTGACACCCATATCTTCAGGCAACTCTCCAAGTCATCATCTCAATCAAGAATACTAGCATATATATATATCAATACATGCATTTGCATGAGAGGCAAAAAGCTGGGTCAGTAACGATCTGAAAATACCACTAGATATTTTGGCTGAACAACATCTTGATCTATACTTCAAGACATATTGTTTTTTCCAATTGTCAGTTCATTGCCGGATTTTGTTTCCTTTGTCCTCTCACTCGAAAGTCATAAAGAGCCTGAATGTATTAAATGTCGGGATGATTGAATAAAAATAAAATACTCATTGTCTAGTAAGGTGGAATGAAAATGAGCGAATGCAAAATTTTCGAATTCTCGTTTAAACGAGGTAAATGTATAAGTACTACATATATCGTACACCCATGTAACGAGGCGTAGCAATAGTTGTTGTTAAACTCAACTTGAATACAACTACAGAAAATGAAGCATACTTAAATGTCTATTACCATAGAAGTGTATAGTGATATATATTTAACATTCCCGAAATCGGTAGTGGTTGATGTCACGTTCTCGTGCAAAATCAATCTAACATTCGAGATAACAGACCATGTTGTGAAGCGAAAGACAGCCAAGTTTGGAGGATAGTGCTAGCAAATTGTGCGCTTAAACTTACAGCGATGTGACATTAAATATTCGCAGAATTCCTTTTATACAAAGGTTGAAAGAACACAAGTTGGCGCAGAGGCAGAGGTGAGCGGATGATAACTATATTAAAACACCTACATATATATGAATACGTATAAGCTACTCTGCACTTGATTACGTCCTTCTTTCAACTCTTCATGGAAGCATTATCCTGAGAACATTTCCCAACGTGAAAGCGCATTGAAAGAGATTGAATGCAAGAGGATGACAATTCAAAATAAATTCTCAACACCTACTCTTGGCAGTGAAAAAAATGACCATGTTTGTTGAAAGATTTGAGCCCTGCTTCATTGTCGAAAACTATAGCCTTTTCTTTTTTCGTTTGAAAGAAAAATGTTCGTGACGACCGAGACGGAACCCGGAATGCACAATAAAATGGTCGAGAACGATATGAGTTTTGGTGTTACGCAACATCTTTTCATGACGAGTGAAACCTGAAGATATAAGAGTCACTTTCGCGCGGAAATTCGACACTCACGGAAGCATACATATATCATCCATATGAAGCACACATCCCTCTGACAGGTTTTTTTCTTCACTCCGTCATGTGTTGTAGTAACGCACGAAGACACGTTGCACGGTGTTTGAAATTTTTTATTTCAACAAAGTTTTATACGTCTACTACTTTCTAGACATTTGTTCGATGGACAGTAGAAAAGTTGGTGCAAGGGACGAAAAAGAATGGACGAGAATTTCGCAATAGCAAGTTCTACTCACTCGCAAAATGCACAAGATGGTCGTCACGACCAGCGCTTGTAAAAAAATTCATTCTGTTTTGTTCATTCTTGTTTGACCGTGTCCTCACTTTTCCCAAGATTGAATTGAATCAATATTATACTGTATTTTGACAAATACTGTTGAACCACTGGTCCTCCCGTATTGTATCTACATGACAATACATATACATATATATAAACTTACAATGACCACAATGTCTTCACATACGTTTTAGTTAACTAAAAATGAACAGAGTAGACGCTAATATATTGAAGATCCCAATATCATGAAAGATACAAAAGCTAGAAAGGAACAAATGTTTGGTTGGGTCAAATACAAAGTCAGTACATCTCCCGCTCCCTCTCTTTTGATACGGCTAATTGACGCTAGAATATATTCAACGACGCGAAGCTTTACCCAAGCACGACCTTTGACCCGTTTCAATTACCTCTTGTTATGTATCACATTAGTAATATACAGTGACCAGAGGTGAATAACCCATTTTATATCCAAAAAATATCCGTATCTATAATATATGCATCCCCATCCCGAATAAAAGTGTGATATTTCTTTCAAAAAAATTCAATTTACCTATTTTCATCTTCATCCGATTGACTGTCGTGGTTTTAACGAGTTCATACATTTGACAGGCACTTGCGGCAGCAATGATCAAAGTCTTCTCAAGCGTTAATGCATCCCACGTCCATGGCGTTTCCATAATCCTCTTAAATGTATTCGCCCCTTTCCCGTCTCGCTCGCCCTACTCGCAATCATTGAGTATAACATGTCCATTTGTACAGCTGTATTCAACATTCAGGAGAAATGATCAATAGAATCCTGACTGTGACTATGGCGCTCTACAAAAGAGCGGTTCTCCAATAATATTGGAGGAAACACAAATTGAGAATTAATTTTACTACGGTGATATCAAGATCTTTTGTCATGCTGTGAATAAATTGGGCATACTAACAACACAATTTGAAGGAATCTGTTGTATTGGGGTCATTTGAAAAATAATTAGAGCAATAAATTGAAAATCACTATTCTAGATACCATCACTAGCCAGGGGCACACGACGTAGTAGAGTTTGTTTACAGAACTGTGAGCCAGACATCTTCAGGTTGGCGCGACATCGGCGAGGCAAAATGGGTGCGTCGCGACGTTGTGTCGCCAAGTGCTGAAGCTCCATTTCACCACCCGAATTGAAATTGATAACTGAGTATCGATATAGTCATATTGTTAAAAGTTTTTATTTATATGAATTAAAGATTATTTTTTTTTTCCCATGTATGACAAAAACAAAAGAAGTGAGAGTGGTATATTAAGAAAAGTTTGTGCCAAATTTCACCCCTGTATGTAAACGAAATTGTATTCGTGAATTTTTTGTAGAATAAAAAAGAATCATATCGATTTTTCACTGGATGACTCATTCGACCATTCGCTACCCCTGATATTATAAACAGTTTTCAGCATGTGAGTTCGAATAACGATTTGTACAATTGTATTCAACCAAATTTACATTTCAGTGTTTTTTTTCCTTTTTTTTCATTGCAATCATTCTTAGGACATATTGAATCGATAGACCATTCACGACAATAAATTATTCGGGAGTATGACTATCACTCGATATCAAATTACACTCCAGCCCCAAATCCATTGGAATGTTCACGAGGACTAGTAAAGAATAATTAAATAAAGTCGAAGAAACAACTCATCTTAAATTTAATTTACGAAAATATTATTTAACTCAATGTTATTGATATTATGAACTTATGAAAACGTTATCCACACAACACGACACACCATCAAATCTATAAAATCATAAATATTCATCATGAAGCTGATAGAATGTACAGAAGAAGAATCAATAACTCTTTATTAAAGTGAGACCTACACGGCCACGTTCCTTCTCAATTCTATCAACTTTCACATCAACACGTTGACCAATCTTTAGCGTTTCACCCGCCAAACTTTTAATATGGATAAGACCATTTCTTCCCACTCCAACATCAACAAATACTCCAAATTGTGTGACATTGCGTACCTCACCACTCAATAAACTGCCAACATTTAAATCATCAATGCTCCTCACACTCTTTCTGAATAATGGAACATTACCTTTCCCTCTAATATCTTCACCTTTTGCCATTGACAATCCGTTAACTATTATTTCTAATGTTGCTACGTTTGTTTGCAATTGTTGTGACAATATCGTATAACCGTGATTCGCGAAAATTTTCACTTTACTTATAAATTCTCGAGATCCCAAATCGTTTAAATCAAGTTTGCAAGCATCGACAAAAGTGTTGGCAACTCGATAGGATTCTGGATGAATCCATGTCTGATCTAAATAGTTTGGACGATACTCTGCAGTAGCTTTTGATTTCTGAGCTAATTTTGATAAGGCAGTTTCTGGCATAACTCGAATAAATCCAGCGCATTGTTCAAAAGTCTTAGCACCTATACCTTTTACTTTTCGCAGTTGGTCTCGGTTGATGAAAGACCCATTTTCTCGTCGCCATTGGATTATATTCGTAGCTCGGGACTCTGATAACCCGGCAACTCGACAGAGAAGACTTTTGGACGCAGTATTTATATCAACGCCAACGAAACTCACAACTTCAATCACAGTCTGAAAATTGATAATGTAAAATAGTTTAAAGAAAAAAATTAACATATACAATTATATAATATGTAAAGCTGACGAACTTCATTTAATTTGGACATCAGTTGTTTTGGAGGAAGATCGTGTTGATACATTCCAACACCTAAATGTTTCGGTTCAACCTTTACAAGTTCCGCGAGTGGATCCTGAAGTCGCCTAGCAATTGAAACAGCAGATATCACATTATAATCCATTTTAGGAAATTCAGATTTGGCTTCATCGCTACAACTATAAATTGATGCACCAGCTTCATCAACAATTGTATAAGTTACGTCTTGTTCACCGAATTTCTCGGACTTTATTAGATCTGTGAGAAATAATTCAGTTTCTCGGCATGCAGTGGCATTACCCAGTGCGAGAACCGAGCATTCGTATTTACGAACCAGTGCGACAAGAGTATCAGCAGCTTGTTGCCCTGAATTTCCGCTTTTTCTATGTGGATAAATGGTAGCAGTTTCTAGTACATCACCCTGCTTAGAAACAACAGCTAATTTACATCCGTGCGCAAATCCCGGATCAATGCCAATAACCACTCTTCCCCGTACCGGCGACGTGAGCAGTAATTGCTTAACATTCACTGAAAAAACTTCCATTGACGCTTCCTGTGCCTTTTCATTCATTTCGCTTCGAGCTCGTCGTGCAATCGCTGGTTTCAGTGACTTTTTATATGCTTGTTGAAAAGCATTGACAATAAGTGTATGATGTAAGGACGATGTATTCATAGCACATTCATGACATCGTAAAATATTCTTCTTCAACGTTAATTCAAAAGTAGTTGGAAAGTTGACTTGGACGGTTATAACTTTTTCGGCCTCCGCTCTATTGATTGCAAGAATTTGATGGGGTTTTATGTATTTCTCAGAAGAAGTCCAGTCATAATACATAGCGTACTTATCGTCATTATCATTTTGTTTCGATGCATCTGACGTTTTTGTTTTTCTAGTTTGTATTTGCATGGAAATTTTCGCGCGTAATTCCTTAATTTCATCGAAAGTACGTTTGTCTTTGTTAATAATATCAGCTAAAATACTGATAATGCCTTTTTTTATTTGCTCTTCATCTTGCAATCCTTCTGTATTTTGATTTATCAATGTTTTTAAGTGTGGAATTTTACCAGATTGTATGATTGTATCAGCAATCGGTCCCAAACCAATATTTCTAGCTCTCTCGGCCAAAGTATTTTTTGCACCAACTTTATACAATGAATGAATGTGTTCCAATTCATTCAATGTTCTCAATGATTTGACCATGTTTCCTAGTTCCGGTGTTAATTTACCTGCTTTTTCAATTGATTTCAAGACTGTATCAGCTTTATGTTTAATTACTTTAACTCTGTCATAACATTCTTTAATTGTTCTCAGTTGATCAGCATCCAAACCACAAGTCTGATGTTTACGATATCTGGCGATAAACGGTACTGTATTGTCACTATCGAAAAGTTTTACCAGCCTTTCTGCAACTAATCTGTCAATTTTATTGAGTTCAATTATATAATCGACATGGTCCCATTCATAATCATTTTTTGACGATTTCAATTCATTAATAGTCCCGTTATTTTGTCTTTCACCTCGCCCTGCTAATTGTTCGTTTGATCGGCATCTAATCGTCTCATCTTTTTTCGATTTTTTCGATTGCAAACAACCCATTTTGTGTGGAACAATATCAGACTTGCGTTTTCTGACAATATTTTTTGATATTGCTGGTTTCTTATTAATTTCATCGTCAGAATCAAAAATGTCAACTATCGCGTCCCTCCGTCGTTTTGTCATTTCATTAACTGCAACACATGAAATATAAAATTAACCGTTTTACTCCTTTCATCTCTGTTACTCCTGCCATCAAATTGCATTTTATCACCGACATCATATGATAAAATTATAGAATGTGTTTATTCATTGCATAATGAAAATCGAATACATAAAATAAAAGTCCTAGAGCTCACAACGTGAAAATTGTCACATAACTCAATGATATACACTACTCTTGCAATTTGAAACGTATAAACACATGTGATTCGGCGAACAATCGCCAATAACATAGCAATACAGACGAATTTACATGTATCGCGACACAATTGTTGCCTATAAGTTAGTGTTCATTCGCAATTGTGGATTCGAAGGTTATCATGACGCAAATTACCTTTAATTCCAGTAGATATGAATAATTTCGGTTAAACTGAGTTATGGACAAATTTGTGATTCTATTTGTGCTTTGTTAGGGCTGTAGGTGTTAGAGATGTGAAATTTTCTCAATGAAAGTTAGGCACGAAATGTACATTTACTTTAGTTCTGCCCGCATGGTTGCTGATAGGTGCAAGGAACAATGGCGCCAGGAGAAATTAGAATGGGCGTATGCGCATGAGGAAGAAAAAATTAGAAAGATTGATAAATGTTGCCACAAAAACGAAACCTGATGATACCAGGTCACTAGACCTAATCGAGACTGATGCCGGGAAATACGTCCCTAGTGGTTCCCAACAGTTATAAAGCTGAACCATTATGTCTAAGAAAACATGGAAATTACTCGAAGCCCTCACATCTCGAATTAATAAATCACCGGTATTATCTAGTGCTATTGAAACTGCAACGGGACATGCCCAAGTACAAATGACGAATATACAGAATATTGCAACTAAAAAGTATGATACTATTATTAAGGTATATATTAACAGTGATGTTCGAATTTCGTAAGTGTAATTGATTCGCTACATCGAAAAATACAATCATTTTTCTCTCTATTATTAATGATGTGTGATGGATTTCACTTTTCAAAGTTGTTATATGTCTAAAACAATCAATAGTTTTCTCAATTAGGTGTCATTGAATGCACAAGGCTCAAGAATCGAACTATTATCCATCATGCAAGGCAACTATTGAAATTGAGATAGTAACACCATAGTGCATACTATTACATCCATAAGTTTTAGTATTTACCAATATTTTTGATGACAGTATTTTTTGGTGTGAGCGTTTCTTTTTGTATAACAATTAATTTTTTTATCTATTGACAGCATGTAAATGGGGCTACAATTATCCAAGACTTAAAATCGGCATCTTTAGAGCCATCAACACCAATTCCAAAGCAACTTGTTCATTGGTGGAAATGGTATCAACAATTAACAGGACTAGAGGATGTTGAATTAGCCAAACGGCAAATGCTGTCTGTTCAAGATAAATTATTCAATTGTCAAGACCGACGAAGAGGTCTCACGAATGATGCGTCTGCAGTTGCTGAAAAATTGAAAGATATTTATGGAGAATTGATTCAAACAAGGAGGGAAGATCCCAAATACGTGCAGTTAACGATAATGGAAAATAAAGCACTGCAAGAGCAAAGTAGAATAATGACGCAAATGAGTTTGTTGGAAAATGAAGAGAGAGACTATTTTACACAATTGGCTACAGCCATCAAAGAATATCACGATAGTCAAAATATGAATGCTCAAAAATATAAATATCTATCAATATTGGCTTCAGCTATAATTGCCATATTGTCATTGGGTGGCTCCATGATTTATAATAACAGACGAATAGCGAATGTTCACAAAATTATTAACGCTGGACAGAAACAAAATGAAATTATGTTTTTTAATCACTTCAATTCTTTAGAAAAAAGTGTAAAAGAAATTGGTAATTATAGATGGCCGGCGGCACGGAGTGATTTATCTGTGGAAATCCCCAGAGAAGAATCTGAATCAACTCTATTTTCAAATAAAATGATTGTCATAGGCTCACTTTGTATCATTCTTTATCTCTGTAGTAAAATGTCTTCATGAATATGAAAATATTGCGAGATACCAATTCATCATTATAAATTTACCTAATTTTATATATAGAAACCGTAAAGATTGATCTACTCGATCTCTATGTATATAATGTACATAATGAAGACAATTTTCCAACATGTAGTTTTTTATTTACAGTTCAATTTCAGTTGGAGTTATAACATTAAATTAAAAAAAAGGAATAATTAAAAACAAGCTTTGTTGCAAATGAATTAAACAAAAAATTGTAAGTGCCATTCAAAGAACAAGATAATACAGAAATAGACGTTGGTATAACTTTAGTAAGTAGCTAATGATTTTTTTCAATGCCAAGTTTCATGTAGAACTCGTATCACATGCATGTGACGGTGGCTATGAGCCATTTTCCCATGATTTCCATTCAAGACCGTCAGGGGGTCGACGTTGGACCGTTCTTCTTCCAACTTCTGACCAATTTGTACTCAAAACAGTGCCACCAGACTCTTGCTACAAGAGATATTATAAATAGTTAAACCCTAACCTTGTAACGATCGATAGATTTAAATAGAGGTCATTATTCCGATACTCACAAAAGATTTGTTCATGGCTCTCCTGACTTCATCCGAACCGGTGCCATATATTTTTTGAAAGAGAGAATTAAGAGCTGCCTCACCCTCAGGTTTTTCTTCCTCCTCCTGCTTTTTTATTTCTTTCTCCACTTTATCCCAATCTTTCGACTTTTTGCTTGAACTTGGATATTTAGGTGGTTCATTTTTAATCTGGAGAATACCTACACACGTACACACACACACACACACAAGAGGAAGTTTAAAATATGTGGATATGAAAAAAATTGAAGCAATACAAATACCAGTGATGATATTTTCGTATTATGTTGTGATCTTTACCTTCGGGAATAGGTTGAATAACTTCCTGTACCACCGGACTACCTTCGAGAACGTTCCACCTCAGACCATCACGTTTCTTAAGTTTGATTTCAATTTTGGATGGTATAACTCTATGTGTACATTGTTCTGGCACCACTTCATGTGCCAAATCAAGTTCTAAGCTGTACTCACTACCGGATGGCAATTTAGCGCTTACACTTAGCTGACAAACGAATTGACATCAAATATCTCTTCACATCCTGAAGTGATGGAACACGAAGTGCTATTCTAGGTTACATTTTACTTACGGTTCGTTCGTTGCTGCAAACTTTGACATTTTCCGCATTCTTCGCTAGAATGGTCACAATTACAGATGTCTCTGTTTGGTACCAATCATGTTTAATCTTGGGGGTAGGCATCTGCGAGGAAAAAAAGAGTTTGGATATGGGAAAATTTTTGAAAATAATTTCTTAGAATGTTCCATATTTGAGGTTATCTATCCACAACTATAGTGGTTTCAAATTATTTAACTCATTATTTACCTGATCTTGAACTGAATTTCCTTCGTTCGCAGCTGCCATTTTATCCATTCGCCTACCTAACGAACGAAATTTAGCGTAATTCAAAATATATTTGACCCACACCAAAGCTCCTAATATATACGTAATCGTGGTGTCACAACTGAACCTAATATATCAAAATAAATCCAGCTTGCTTCTCAACTTTGACAAAACTTCCAGTGACTTTAACGATTCGGTTTCGTCTTATTTCGTATTTTCTCGGCGCATCAAAACACTCCAGAACCATCCGAAACACACCACCATTGGTTGTAATTATAGCTGATCATTGATGGCGCTAATGTCGCTTTGAGACATTTGAATACTTGTCAAAAACTGTCCACAATACGATATGTATTTGATGAATATTAAACTGACATTCCAAAATAAAAAATCGTTTAATAATGAAATTAATATAATAATCTTATGACAAAGAAAATGGTATTAGCTGTTAATATATATCATAACGCAGCTCATATCAATGGTTTATCGTTATAAAAAAATAAAACTCTTATAACGTCACGAGAGTTCATATTATTTCAAGTCTGCTTAATTGAACAGTATACTGCGACACACGATCAATTATTATTTGCCTTTGGTTCCTCGTACAATATAATGGACAATTCCATAGCCTCATTGGATTGGTCAATTATATGTGTGCAATATTATGAAGTGCAAGAAAATCGGAGACTGGATAATCCTTACAAATTGATAGAATGGAAATATTCATTCAATCAATAGGAGACAGTAAGAACTTCCAACATTAACTTTGGCATAAATTCGTAATGGAACTGTTGTGCGTGGTGGCACAACATATTGTGTGTGCATAATATCAGTACTTGTACATAAATATATTTGCTGATTGCAGTTAGTAACAAAACACAAATGCAAGACAGATTTATTTTTTTTTTCCGATGGGAGTATTATGATTTTTTTTAGAATCATATTACAAATTTATGAGTCTAAACCACGATGTTTGCGTTTCATGCGGGCATAAGGACCAATTTCAGGATCCATGATGAAGTCATAGAGCACTGCAGTCCAAGAATTATGATGTGGTAAATTTTCGTAAAATTCAGGGGCTATGCGTCGAACCTAAAACAAGAAATAATTCCTCGTATATGATATGAATTATCTATCCGACATTAAATACCAATAACTCTCACTTCTGGTAATCGGGAGCCAGGTACAGCTGGAAAATCATGATGCTCGTTATGATAACCCACATTGAAAGTAATAAAATTCAATGGACCGTAATAACTATACGTCTCATATCCTTTCTTATACATATAGTGCTCAGAAATGAAGTGGCCAGCTACTGGATGGAGTCCCATTGCCATAACTGATCCACAAAGTAGATAAACTAACACTTTACCACCTGCCCAAAAAGTTTATAATGTTTACAAATTGTGTGATGAAATTTATGATAATATGTATATGTACAGACTGGACATACCAAGGTAGTACCATACCAATCCGTCGAAAAATAGTTGAATTACTAAGTTAACATACTCCAGTACAGTAGGTGCTTTCGGGTAAGTGATGAGTGGTCTAAATGAATAGAAAAATGGCTGGAGAATAACCCAACAGAATTTTCCAAACGTTGTACAGAATAATTTAGCTTCGAGCAACGTTGGCAAGTCTGTATCAAGATACTCATCTCCTTGATACTGTTGAACAGAAACGATGATACATTAATTAATATTCTATTGTGCAAAGCGATTATGGTCGAACGGATCTTACTCGATGGTGCTCCAGATGATATTTCTTGAAGCTTATTGATATTGGTAATCCTATAGGTAAATTGGCGAAGAATCCGAATAATCTGTTTGCTCTGGGTCTTGCATGACCAAAGGCAAGATTGTGGGCAATCTCGTGAACAGCTGGAAACCAATCAGAGATTGTCGAATTGTTATGAAAAGTTGTTAAGATTATGAAGCATTTACATGACTCACCTAACATGAGCGAATGGTTAATCACGCCACCGAAGCAGTAAGCCAACAAGAATAACATGGGATAATTCAAATCTTTCACTATAAACATGGATGCAAACTGAATTAGAACCATACCGGCTACTATCCATTTGAAATTGGCATCATAACCAAAAAGTTTTTTTATTTGTGGATATTTTTCTGAAAAAATAATTTGGTATATTTTAAATCAATCATAGTCCCCACCGTCAATTTTTCCTGTCAATGAATAATTCATCAAAAAATCACCCAGAATTAATTTTCGGCGTGTTGCGTGCGGTTCTTCGGTGTAAGTCCATTCAAAATCGGTTCTTGATACGTGTTGTCCCATAATGTATATCTATGTATGAAATCACTATTCACAGAAAATGCTTATTCACTTTCATACAAAAGATCGTACTATGCTGTACAGTGAAGATAACGAATTGTGAATACTTATTGGGTCGTGAGTAATAAAAAAATATTGTAGTAAATATATACGAACTTCACAGCAACTGTCGGAGATAAACATACTTCTATTGTCAAATTAACTCACGGAGAGGTCAGCACAGACATACATACATTACGGACGTGCATGGGATGATTGGGTGACACACCTGACCACGATCCCGTCCTTATATATATATATATATATATATTCCACATAACGGACTGAAGAATTGGGAAAAATTACCGGCGCGTTCTGTTTATCAGCTATATACATAACCTCGGAATTCATTTATAACAAGTTTTCATCCAGGCTCTAATCCTCACCTACTCTGTGTCGAATTATGATAATTGCAATGACAAAAGTTTCCGTTTGAAATCAGTCATACTTTACTTTTGGAGTAGTAAATATGTGAAGGAAGAGAAGCATCCGTAGGTGATAAACAAGAGTTTATCGAATAATAACTTTCAAAGTTTCTGATAAGCCATTTTCCATGTATGAAATGTACGTATCACTTGAAAATTTATATAAAGTCGCCAATCATGAAAAATTACAAGAGTATATGAAAATTGCAGAATTTGATTGAGTGAGGAGCAGAAAGATTTTGATATGAAAATAGATAAAATGGCACTGAATTGCACAATAAGATTGTCATCGAGCATACGAAACATTAGTTCTTCTCAATTACGTTTTGCTTTACCACCAAATAGCGTCATGAATGTCTTTGATCGGCAAACAAAGCTTTTGCAGAAAGAACGTGCAGCAAGAGATCCTAACGTACAATTGTATGATTACATCAAGGATGAAATAGGTTATAGATTAGCTGATCGAATATTCGATATTAAACGAGAATTCAAGTTTGCATTGGATCTCGGTTGCGGAAGAGGACACCTTGCCAAGAATATTTTGGGTGATAATGTGAAGAATCTTGTAATGGCAGATATGTGCTCGACATATGTGCATCAAGCTCAACTACCTGAAGAAATTAATGTAGAGAAGAAAATTTTCGATGAAGAATCTTTTTCTCTAAATGAAAATACATTGGATTTGGTTATAAGCTGTTTGAGCTTGCATTGGGTAAATGATCTTCCAGGCTGTTTCGACCGAATTATTAAAAGCTTGAAGAATGATGGTGTATTCATGGCAGCGATATTTGGTGGTGACACCCTGTATGAATTAAGGTAATAATTCATATATGCATCCATACATACGTAGATGAATGATAATGAACTTTCGTCCATATATATTCATTAATAATTCTTGAATAAAATAAAACGCCTTTCAATTTTCAATCAATCTTTTATAGTCTAAAAGTGAGATATTAGCTCACGATAGTACCTAAATATCTTTTAGTCAATCGCTTCTTCTGATATGTTATCCAATGTCATATAATACAGAAGCTCATTGCAACTGGCTGAACTTGAGCGAGATGGAGGAATATCACCTCATATATCACCTTTCACACAAATCAGAGACATTGGAAGCTTATTGAATCGTGCAGGTTTCACAATGTTGACAATAGACTGTGACGAACTGGTTATTGGGTTTCCTTCAATTTTCGAGCTTATGTGGGATCTGAAAGGTAAGAACAAATCATTGTAAGCACAATCATTCGAAAATAACTCTACATAGCCGTTATAACGTTGATCATTATTCATATTTTGCCTATTATTAGGTATGGGTGAGAATAATGCTGCAAGAAATCGTATCCTGCATTTGAAGAGAGATACAATGATAGCAGCTGCTGCAATATACGAAGAATTATATGGGAAAATAAACGAGGAAGGTGAAAAATATATCCCAGCCACTTTTCAAGTCATTTATATGCTCGGATGGAAACCTGATGTATCACAACCGAGGCCAATAGATCGTGGAACCGGTGAAGTTTCTCTAAAAGATTTACATAGATTAAACGAAATTATAAAGAAAACGACGAAGATTAATCTTGGTGATGATGATAATAAACAGTGATAGGTGTATGATTGTACAATTGTGAAGATATGGAAGATGTAAAATATAATTTATTGACTTCAAATACCATTCTTTATTTGTAAATTCGAGAATCTCAACATCAGTCAATGATAACAGTAAAAAACCTAAGACTGAATTACAAACGAAATGAAATATATATTCTTTTACTATACTTCATGTTTTATACTGCCTTTTTCTATAAGATCAGGAACTTCTACGGCAAGCCAAGGTCCAAGCTGCAACATAGTCGGAATATTTAATTAACGATTAGAATTCGCAAATGGATTTTGATAACAATTATTAACATACCCCGAGAGCCATAGCATGAGCTATTCCAAATTTCGGCACGTTTCGGGCCCACAAAGGTTTGAAATGGTCGCTCAAGCAAATTTTACCACCTCGATACATCTTTGCGGTCTTACCATCAAGTTCTGGGAGCGCTAGTTCTGGTGCAGTGACAGGATATGTTACAGGAATCTGTGAAAAATTTGCGGAACAGATCATCTGGTTTCTATTACATTACGAAGAATGAACTTATGTATCTTACATCAAATTCCACATCAAACTCGTACTTTAATAGATTGTGGACGAACCAGCATTTCCCAAACCATTTGGTACCTTCTTTATTTGACTCTAATCTAAACCAATCGTTATCAGCTGACTTATTGTTTTGCACGTACTGAAACAATCAATGATAGCTATGATGAATATCTACCATATGGTACATTGAATGTATAATGATTGAAAAATTTACTAGATAACCTTAATAAGCGCTGTATATTCTTCTTTGAGTCTTTGAACCCATAATTCTTTATCCCGCGGACCAGCTTTAGTTTGTAACAGTGGAATCCCACTCAGGGTCTTCTTCGTTGAAGCGTCCACCATTTTTCAAAAGTAATTACAAATTCAATCAAAAACATACCATGGCATTGTAGTGTGCAGACTTCTACTCACAGATGATATATATATATATATATATATGCATGAGTGTACTTTTAGGTTAGTCATTACAATCATCACTCTTTATTAAGGTGTATTCTCATTTCGGATAACACAGACGGGATCATTGGGTGTGTTTGGCCGAACTAAACGTTGAGAATTGTTGAGCATGACAAATGTTGAGTTAGTCTAAACACACCCAATGTTCACACTCAACACTTCTCAACGTTTAGTTCGGCCAAACACACCCATTCTAATAAGTGGTATTTATGATTGGAAGATAATTTCATTCATTAGTTCTTCTGTGGTGTGGGTCATTGTATTTTTGGCCATAAGATGCGTATAGGTTTAAGGGTCGTTTTCAAGTATACTGTATGATTGGCCAAGCAGTGGGCGACAATCCACAGTAAAAATCGCACCTACAAATTCTCGATATGATGCGAACTCTTGATTTTCATATCACATTATCATAATATCATGATATACTACAATACAATCGCTCCTATTGTAATTGATGGGAGTTGGGAATAGAGTAATGGTGTGATTTAGTTAATAATTTTTATAAAATGGTTCATTTGTGAATTATGGTATGTTTATTTCTTTGAATTCATATAGCCAACTGACACTAACCTCTCATTAATATAGATACTACATATTTTTCATTTGTTTATGATTACAGATAAAATTGGATTGCACGCTATGGAGCTTGATAACGTTGAGTCGGAAAGTCGTGCAAGTACAGCAGATGATTTTTACCAGCGTGCAAATGGTCAATGGAAAAATCAAGATGAGTCCCAGCAGATGGAGCGTGAAGTCGATGATGTCAATACGATGAGTGAATCCAATTCTTCTCCTGAAGCAGCATTCAAGAAACCTGATTTAATCGTTGGACCTCGACGCGGGAAAATAGGGACAGTACGTTCAATAGTGGATGTGAAAATTTTCAAGTCTCCATCACCTTCTACGTCAATTGCCGATAACACATATCAAAAAGATCCTACTGCAGACGTTTCAGACCCGGAAAAAATTGAACCAAGCTCAGATCAGAAGGAGCAATTACCGTTATCATACAAAGAGCCATCATGGGCTGGTATTCCAACTTATAAATACAAAATAGAGGTTTTGAAGTCAGGCGTGATTCTCAATGCCATTGACCTGAATGAAAAAAGTTTCTATGTAATTGGGAGACTTCCTGTGTGTGATATACCACTTGCACATCCAACAATCTCCCGATATCATGCGATCCTTCAATATCGGAGCATTGATGATGATAAAAATGGACCGGGATATTATATATACGATTTGGAGAGTACCCATGGTACTTTCTGGAATGGCTGTCGGATTAGGCCGAAGCATTATGTCAAACTTCACGGCGGTCACATGATACGATTTGGTTGTAGTCAGCGTAAATTTATATTTCAATCACCATCAAATGAAGTAGAGGCGGAATCAGAATATTCAGTAGCGGAATTGAAGGAAATGAGGAGACTAGAACTACTCAACAGAGAAGAAAAAGAGGCGGAGCGACAACGACAGGAGGAGGAATTGGAGAAAGCTAGAGTGAAAAAGGAAGAGGATGAAGGTATCGACTGGGGAATGGGCGAAGATGCTGATGAAGAGTCAGATGTGACTGAAAATCCATATGCTCTTACAACAAATGAAGAATTATTTTTGGATGATCCCAAGAAAACGTTGCGTGGGTGGTTCGAGCGAGAGGGTCACGATATGCAATATCAAACAGAAGAAAAAGGAATTGGACAATTTTTATGCTGGATTGAATTGCCCATAGATAATGCTACGGGTCGTCCTATTAGAGCCGAGGCGGTCGTTAAAGGCAAGAAAAAGGAATCTGTGATTCAGTGTGCACTCGAAGCTTGTAGAATTCTCGACAGACAAGGTTTGTTGAGGCAAGCCACACATGAGGGGAAAAAACGTAAATTGCGCAATTGGGAGGAAGAAGATTATTATGATTCAGATGAAGACAATTTTTTGGATCGAACAGGCACTATAGAACGCAAACGCGAACGAAGAATGAAAAGTGCTGGGAAATTAGAAACAAGAGCGGAAACTTATGCCTCGTTAGTTGAAAAACATTCAGTAGTTGTTATGAAAATTACGAATATTCAAAATACACTGCACAATCATAGAAAAGCTAAAGCTCAGATGAATGATAATTCAAATGAGGATGCTTTAGATGCTTTCATGTCTAACTTAAGTTCTGCACTTTTGAATAAGGCTGATATAACAAAAATGAAACTTCAATTGCAACATCTGCAGAAGGAGGAAGAAGGATTGAAGAAGCTCATTGACATTGCCAAACCGGCAAATTTACCGTCATTAAATTTATCAAATGCAACTGAGCTAATGACTGAATCTAATGAGACTTCTCCCAAAAAAAAGACCGCGATTCCTGATGATAAACGCCAACGAATTGGAAATGAGAATTCGGGACAACGTTTAGTACCGAATAGAGGCCAATACGGATTATTGAAAAAAAATACGGTTATTGCCGTCGAGAATGCAGAAATGGACGATGACGTTGATGCACATGAAAGGGAGGTAGACAGTAATGTTGAAGGGAATCCGAAAACTGGCGATGATATAAATCCGATTGAAAATCCAGCGATGAATAGCAAGACAAACATTAGTGATGGTGAAAGGTTGAAGCAAAAGAGACGAAATACGCGTAGAATTCAACAGAGGGCGGAGAGAGTTGCGAAGGAAGTTGAGAAGACATATGATGAAAATCTTTATAGGGAAGATTATTCGATGTGGATTCCACCTGATAATCAGAGTGGTGACGGAAAAACTAATTTGAATGATAAATTAGGATATTAATTGATGAACAATTTGATAACGATTACAAATACATTGGCATCATGTATGTATAATAATGTATATATCTTTGATCTGTATTTGAATTTATTTATACATGTAATATTTCAATATTAATTTACCAATCATTTTATCGCAAGAATGATTGATGACATAATTCAATTACTATTCCATAATATATGAATTTATTAAATTTTGTCTTTTCAACTTTTACTTCATTTCGGCGCTATGGGAATGCAGCCTTTTAGGGATACAACGTGAAACTTTCTTAATTGCTATTATGGTAAATGATTGATTAGAGACAGACAATTACATATATACAAATAGTTTATTGTACTAAAAGATTGTACAATTCGTATCGTTTCAACATTTGATTGTGCACCAATCTAAAAAACAGATTCGATTAATTTATGATCACGATTATCAACTTATCATCAACGAGAATTATGAAAAGAAAACCGACATGAATTTTGTCACTCTCCACATTTTTGTTAACATGAATGTATTATCAAGAAATTCTAAACTATAAAACATTGAAATATACATCGAATATATTCTACTTTTCCACCTTCAAAATATGAATTCGATTCAAAATAAGATGCTAGTTATTCTCAGTTTTAACAAAAAAAGGAAGATATTATTTTTATCAAGAACATCTTCATTTGTCTTTATATACATATCGCGAAAGTGAAAATAATTTATCTTATTGTACTTGATTGACATGTGATTATGATGATGAACTTTGCCAAAACGCTCTTTTGTTTTCATCACATAGTGATGACAAAAGTATTGTTTCATTAGGCAATGATGGAGCTGGAGCGAATTCCAAATAAAGATGGCAACAATATATATACTAAACAAAACAGTCTATATTTTTTAATTCTCTTTTTTTTTTTGATTCGGGATATATTCCACGATGAATGACAATCCAAAAAAGTCACAAGACAGCAAAAAACCGTTTTTGTATGTCAATTCCATTTATCAATGCAATTCGATAGTTTGTAACAAGAAAACCCATTGCGACGCATGGAAAAAAATATTTATAATCAGTTGCTATTACGCGGTGATATATATTCATTTCACGGTGTTGGTTTGAATATGGGTGAGAATAGTTTGCACGCGTCCCGAACACCATTGGTAATACATTTGTTGTTGTTGTTATTATTGTTGTTGTTGTTGTTGCATTGATCATTGCCCTTTGTCAATACGTGGCCATTTGATAAAAATTGATTTGTTTGGAGTGCAAGATTCTTCAGGAATGCTGTTCGTGAATTATTACCCGATATACATAATGGATCACAATTTTCATCTGACAATACTGGAATACATGCTCTGTCAACAGTGTTGTTATCATCGTCATCATCCGATGAACATAAATCAACAAACATGATTGCCTTAGAGTCTGTAGGTTGAGTTTGTGTCAATAATCGTTGTATTGGTCGTGATCGAAACTTCGCTATATCACCATTTTCTAAACTGGCATTTGAGAATTTTTCTCCGACAATTGATTTCATCTCTATTGAGTCATTCAATGGCTTGTGTTTTGAGTTAGTTGTAAATGTTTCAAGAAATGTCTTCGGAGCGCGAGAACGATAATTCGGACTCCTTTGGCATATTGGCCTTCGATATTTCCATGGATGACGTTTCAGATCCTCAAGTTGTGCGTTAGTGAGTCGTTCGAGACGAACACTCGTTGATCCACAAGCGGCATAAAGTAATTGCGATTGCATACTCAATACTGAAACCCATATAAAATAATTGTGATTGTTTGTAATAAGTTTTCCAAATTCAAGATAGTAAATGGAGATACTCACTGAGTTTACGTTTAATAGCACCAAATGTATATTGATGAACATAATTATCGGACGGTGGATTTTCTTTATTTGATTTGTATGTAACCACCCATCGATTAAACTGTGGGACCTTGTCAAGCCACTTGGGTCTGTTAACTTTACTGAGAGGTGGTGCATTCATATGTCGTTCTATCCTATCAACACGCTCTTGTTGTGTTTCTTCAGTCATTGACTTGGTTTTTTTGGCCATCGCAATACCAGCCGGTGATGAAAATGGTATCGTTGGACAACGTGTGAAATGAACTGACGATCGCATACGTCGAGAGCTTCGTCTCGGTTCAAAATCATAATTATTTGTTATTGGTGATGGCGATGATTTTATTTTCGGTAGCTCCTTGCCCGAATATAATTTAAAGTAATCCAAAAACTGATTTTGGTTTAATTCCGGCTCATTATTATCACCTACTCCACATGGACTATTTGATCGTGAACATTCAGTAACTTTCATTGTCGTACCACACGTTTTTTCATGGTTCTGTAGGAATTTCTCGAATAAAAATTCGTGGTCATGATCTATATTATCTTACTATTACCTTCATCTGCACCAGATCGCCGAATTCAGCATCGCAATTGTCGCATAAATAAATTTCCTCCATTTGCGGTTGCAAGACCACGAGCGATGACGGTGAGCAAGAACGTCCATGTTTTCTATGTTGTGCCTTTTTAGTTTTCGTGGTGGCATTTGTGTTGGAATTGCTGTGTGATAGCAGCGATCTCCTTGGGCTTTCGATCATTTTATCATAGTCCTAGGAATGAAATGATATAATTCGACACACTGCGAAACAACTCAAGCATTTGATCAATAATTCCAGAGGAAGATATCTAGAAAATTCATAGTTTCGAACCATATTTTCATTACGAAATGTTGCCAATAATTTCCCAGTATTTTTGTGATAAAGGCTCGTTGTCATGTCCCAATTATTCATATAGTAAATTTTGTCGCGCGGATATTGTGCAAGATATGCACAGAATCGCAATAAATATTCACTTTTATGATAAGTATAACATTGGTACACCAATTTCTTCAAGTTTCCAGTCCAGCTCTGCAGATAAACAATGAAAAAAAATCGTTACAAGAGACAAATAACTATAAGTGGAATACAGAGAATTTCCCCATATATATGTTTTATCGTGTGTGGATGAGCTGTCACGAACATTTCCAACCCTTAACTGGGCGCATAATTTTCCTGGTCATATATTTCAAATAAAAAGAGTGGTGAATCAGAAACGCCACGCGTCCAGTTAAAGATTGATGGTGATCAGTTAAGTTTCAAAGACTTTATCATCAATAATAATTGACTTCAGCGTCATTTCGCAGACGCCATATATGATAAGCTCTAATGATTGAATTCTTCCCGACTGAGCGAGGAAACATTCTTAAAAGAAAATAAAATAGAAAAACAAAAAAGAATAGTGATATTTGTCAAACTTACATCATCGAATTTTTGTGGTCGAACAAATGGTATAGAAAATTCAATTTCCTTCGGCCACCATGGTGGTTTACTGATGATCTGAGCTGCATCATGACCTACAGAGCACTGCACCATGAAGGTTATAAATTTTTCCAGTTGTGGCTATTAATGGGAAAAAAATAAATGAAATCATCCATGCCTCACGAGAAATTTCCGCCGAAAATAATGAACTTTTTTATTATCCAATATATACCAATGATATTGTTTCCAACGATGTGGGATAACCATTTGCGAATAGTAATGGCAAATTATAAATCATTGTAGAGTCATTAATATTATTCTCACCAACTGGCTCTACTTCACCAGTGGCTGCCATCATACTATCATTTACATTATTATTATTAGGAGTAGTTTCTTGGCCACATCCTATCCCATATTTATCGTCTTGAATGGCAGAGTACCTCATCGTTTCAATTTCAACATTATTCACTTGTTTATATATTTGATGAACATTCTTCCATTCAATTTGTTGCCAATTCTCAACTCCCGATCAGACAAAACTTTTCACACCATTTTCTATCGACCTTTAACAAAAACAATAACACGGAAATTCAAACGAATATATATAGTTTCCATTATTCTGAAAATAATTAAGCATTAATTCCTGAGAAAATCTATAAGTAGTTAATATGTACTTTCATCAATTGTGTAATAAGCACATATATTGAAAGCCTCTCTCTTTTTTCAACTTAATTCTCACGAGTCTTCAATCGATTAGTTCGTTATCAGCAGCGGTGTGCAGTACATCATGGAGTAATGATTATAGAGCATTTATGATGGAGGGGCCGATACCATGACATGTTTGAGACTGCTTGAAATTACAATAATCAAACTCACCAACGGCTCTTAGTCAGAGTTTGTTGTGATGTTGTCGTCGTTTTTACTTTCAGTCGAGTGAATAATGATTACAATTGAAATCTATGTATTAAGGTAACATCATTTACTTTGACCATTTATACTGTTGCCGTGTAAAAAATGAGTTCGACACACATGCGTAAAATTTTCACTCACTGTTAACCACTAGTTTTGGCCTGGAGAAAGTACAGGTAGGACAAAAGTGCGATATCGCAATGACATGATGTATGAATCAGTACGCAGGTTCTTCAACGCTGCAGATAAATAATATATATATATATTTGTACATAAGCACGTATGTATATATGTTCTGTATGTATACATGTATGTACGTATGTATGAATGTGTATTATTGAAATACTGAATACTGTACGAATCCCGTCAATGGCCGTGTATATTCCAGGTAATGAGGGTTTCGTATCTTACGAGAAAATCGCGCGTAGAAAAATTTGGCCCTTTTCTAGATATAGAGCTGAAAGGCGATGCAGGGAGTTTTGCTAGTTGTGCAACTATGAACATACCCCTCGAAATTTATCTAACCGTTATCTCATCTATAATACCGATTATTTAATAATAAACTTGACAAAAAAATTCATGCTACACGGTGTGTGTATAAAGTTGACGGAATGTAACTGACAGCTCCCTCGCGCTCCCTTGTATAGCGCTGTTGCGCACCGACCATTAGTCAAAATGGCGGTGAGTAAGCTCGGGTTAACCTTCTATGTATTCACGTTTTTTTCTTCTCATGAACTGTGATTCCCGCGCTTTCGTTAACGCATGAGCCTCGTTGATGTCTCGATGTCCCCGAGTGATAACACATAAGAAAATTGAGTTCATATAGTATGGTATATGCAAATGAAAATTATTACCGTTTAAGCGTCAATTAACCTCAAAATGGCGGAAAAGGAACCCCCTGCGAATGATTGATGACGTCGACACAACAATAGGAACCAAAAAGTTTGTTGAGTGTGTACATGTCTGCACTCAGAAAGCTTGAGGCCCATTTATCCCCTCTTTCTAGATAGATAATGCAGATAGTGAACAAAGAGCCGATGGTGGCGCTGCTACGGGAGGATTCTTATATATTCATTCTACCTAGATTCTACTGGCAAGATACATTAGAAAATATAGGGCGTCTAAAGTATGCTTAGATGTGGTTCCATTAAATATTTTCCGCCCCTCATTAACTTCACTCGATTTCTCACATTTCAAACTTAGCGGTCATATCCATCGAACGATATGAGACGTTGCTGCGAAGATTAAAACTCAATGGGAAAATCTGTATTGATTGCAATGACAGTTTGGATCAAAGCGATGTTGACTAAAACTATCTCTTACTAGATAATAAGGAGCGCGGAAATACCACAATTGCGACACATTACAAAAGCTTTTGAGAGCAAAAAATGGAATATCAGGGAGCAGTTGTCAGTGGAACAAAAAATATTAAATGTTATTTTTTAATGATTTATTATATCACTTATCCAACTGTCATCGAAACTTCAAAATATGCCCCTATATGTATTTACATTTGACAGTTTATAAGATTCAAGAATCATCTTCCTGGATTGGAAAACGGAACGAAGATTTTTTACCCGTGGAAACTTCGGTAATGTGAACATTTAAGTTAGCTTCAGTTAAATCCGTGTCGACTTTGAAATTTCCAGCATTCTTTACATTCAGAGAAATCTAAAAATTATTGCAGAATGAAATAAAAGATTACAATATAATTTGATATATATTTTCACATTGAAGCTAATTTGTTAATTAAACTCACCAATCCAATTTTTTTTGAAATCTCATTGCTGTTATTCTCCGCTTCAAAAACATTGATTGATATTTTTTCACCGATTATTGCTGGTATTTCAACAATAGTTTGAATTTTTATTGGTATAATTGTACCTTCAGGAATTGTAATTCTTTCAGCATCGTCGAATATAATGCAAATTGGTTTTGCCAGACAGTGGAGTTCTTCAGATGTGGAATTTAAGACATGATCATACATTCTATGAGCAATTAAATGAGCTGAATGCATTGCCGCGCCAACTGCCATTGTTTCATCTGGACTCCATCGATTATTTGATATTTCACTATTCGGAAATATGGACGCGATTCTTTCCTGCAACTTTGGAATTTTCATTGTTCCGCCGCAAACGATAATTTTTTTTATATCAATTGCTGTTTTAGAAGACTCTTGCAATATATTCATTATTGGTTGAATGTATTCCACTATACATGGTCCGATTAAATTTTCAAATCGTGCTCTAGTTATATTATGACTGAAATCTACACCCTCACACAACGACTCAACGAAACAATGAGCAGTGGACATTGTTGAAAGAATGTGCTTACATTTTTCAGCTTCATTTTTCAATTTTGAGATTGATCGCCTGCTTTCGGTCGGATCTAATTTATATTTATTTCTGAATTCTTCACCCAAATATGTTGTTAATAAATCTGTCAATTTATGACCGCCTAAATCACAATGATATTGGCTTGACAAAACGTCGAATGCACCACCTACGACATTTACAAGAGTAATATCGCTCGACACACCACCAATTCTGTAAATCAAAACTAATCTGAAAAATCAAATTAATATTATTAAAAATGAGGATTTGTTGAATCAATGAAGAGAAAACTAATACAATTGAACGGGGACAACACTAACTCTGTCATTTTTTTATCTTTACCAAGTCCATGAGCAAGACAGGTTGCAATTGGTTCGCTGATTGCTTGGAGTACCTTGAAGCCGGCATTGAAGGCTGAGTTGCTCCAGTCTTTAATACTTTCCGCGTTAAATCGATGTGGAACACATAAAACTACCTTGTGTTCTTCATCGTCGTGTGCTGCGGCTGTTGAAATATCATACATTGCGCCGAAAAGTAATGACGAAATCTTTTGTGGAGAAAATGTTTCTATTTTGTCGTTAACTCTTATAGAATACTGAACATTATTCGATTCATTTATTATGTTTGTTGAACTGTTTTTCATTGCCTTCTCTAGCTCCTCACTACTAATTTCTCTGTTCATCAATCGCTTATTATTGAGAACTGTGACTGCACTATTTCTGAATAGGCCCGCCTTGGCTGCAGCACCAGTGATCTAAAAAAATATTTGTCATTGTGATCGGTAGAATAATTTGGTCGAAAATCGCGTTGAATTAAAATTTAACACAAAAAATTATCAAATTGAGTGGACACGAACCGTTTCGGCATCGTTAAAGGCAATGACAGCAGGCGTGACTCTGTCTCCAGCATGATTTGCCACAACCTCAACATTCTCATCCTAAAATAATATCACTATAAGCACTAGACATTCGCCAACCATTTCACAGTATTCTAAGGAGTATTTATCTTATGGTGTTTAAGGTTGACACGTGAATGAGCATGCAGATGTGACAAAGAATATATTCAATGGATAATAATTTAACAGAACGTTCAAACTTACTTTGTAAAGTGCTAAGCAGGCAGATGTATTGCCTAAATAAAGTCCGAATGAGGCCCCAGACATAATTTTATTTTATTATACACTATCATATAAATTAGAAAATGCCACACTCAATCGACAATGCACACATGGGAAGCACACCAAACTGCACGATGGTACTTTACACGGATTTGCACGAGCTGGCCACGAGCAAGCACGAATGACTGAGAGAGCCAGAGCACACCGGCGTGGATAAAGTGGAGTGGCGCAGCTTGTATTGGCGCTATATACATAAACAATGCGCATGTATGCATCGGAGATAGACATATAGTTCAGCGTATTTCAATACTTGTATTTGCCAAGAGATTAATCATTGAGCGATGAATATTGATAAATACATTTAATATATCAAAATGGTTCTTTATAATTGGTATCTGATGATATATATATGCAATATACATATTGCATCAATAGTGATGAACAGAATATAACCTTTTGAACACATCGATGTAATTGTCAATACCATTCGTTGAAAATTGAATATCTAGGTTTGTTGGCAGCCATGATGAACCGTAACGATAGCATAGCAAAAAGTATATATAATGTAAGCTGTAGTGAGCTGTAGTGCAATCTGGTGTGGTCTGGTGCAAGTCCACTACCGGTAAAATCGGTCGATCTAGCTGCAAAACAACCAAAGTATAAATAAATGGAAAAATATCGACTACATATTTACGATTAATCGATTACGAATACGCAAGCCCATTTTGAAGCAGAGCGTTCTGCGCCGAATTCAAAGAATTCGCAGCACTTTGAATTGTTTGTATTAGCCAATGGTGCAATTGGTCCGGATTGGGTATAGTTGCAGTCAGTTACAACAATCTACATTGGAGTAAACCAGTAACGCAGAAACGTTCATCAATGTAGATTTGTCCGCGACAACTCATAAGATTCACCTCTTCCCTTGTAATAAAATGAACTGCATAACATAGCGAAAAAAACAAAAATTACCTCGGATATCTTCTGCAGAGAGAGAGAGAGAGAGAAAAAATTGATCGGCGTAGTTCAGTCATGCAGAATAATTTGCCTTTGATTCCATTGCAGTTGGATGTGTCCACTGCGATTAAATTATCAAAAAATGAGGGAATGTTCAAAGAAAGGACGTTAATGGCGCGCAATGACGCTTGGCATCGAATCAAAATATTGCATGGCGCTAAATATGACAAGGAATATGTATTGAAAGCAATTTTAACAGCAGCTGAACCGGCTGATCTCATTCCTGTACGTTATCAATCGGCAGGCGGTGATGATACGTCATTTATCGCACGTAATTGTGGTCCAGCTTTGGAAAAATTGTGCAAAAGTAATTTAATCATTAAAATACCAAATAATGATCCCCTGATACTAGTGATCACGTTGGCATTTGCGTCAATACAAGATTTGAAAGTCAGTATACAACCGTTATTATTGGCATCACTTACCAAACGATATGAATCAACAACCAAGAGCCTTGATTTGAACAATTTTCATCGTGAAGAAGATATATCTAAGCACGTTTACTGTCCACTGTCGCAAACAAGAACGTTCAGTCATGTTTTGAAGCTGACAAAAACGGCCTTAGCTTCTTTTGAGCATTTAAATTTACAAAATAACGAATTAGTAAGTTTAACTGCGCTCGAAAGTTCCAATTTGACTGAAATTCGTACTTTGGACTTGCGAAATAATAAATTAATGGGTATGGAGACTCTGACGCCAATAAGGAGTCTCATGATCACGGAGTTATGGCTCGATGGCAATCCGCTATGTGAAAATTATTCAAGTGCAAGACAATATATTGAATCTGCATTGAAATATTGTCCACATTTAACGAAACTCGATGGTGTGTCTTTCGAAAACGAAGATATGCCACCAATAAATGATCATTATTTCCCAAACGATAAAGTTAAGCAACTTGTTAAGCAATTTGCCAATCATTTTTTCATTATTCACGATCAAAAAGATAGATTATCATTGAGAGGACTTTATGATAATAATGCGGTATATTCATTAACACTTAATGTCAAACCAGAAACCACCAATCGAAAGAATTTTGGACCATACATAATAGAAAACAGAACTATGTTGAATCAATCAGATTTAGCTAAGAGCTCCTCGTTACTTCACCGTGGTCCAAGTGACATTATTGAGGCGCTCAAAAAACTGCCCCGTTGTATTCACGATCGCACATCATTTCATTATGATGTTTTATATAATGACAGTAAAATAGTCGCTCTAGAAATTCATGGGGTGGTCAAATTATTGGTACCCGGACTGCAACTTCTCTCTTTCAATCGTACTTTCATTTTGGCATCGCAACCGGAAAGTGAATATAAAATCATCAACGATCAGTATCATGTTGATTCAACAATCACTGGAATGGTATCATCAAATTTTGAAAAACAATTAGAAGATGTTAATTACGAATTGACGTGTTTCAGTCCCAGAGAGAAAAGGCATATAGCAATGACACTTGGAAGAATAACACGGTTGAATGATAAATGGTCATGGCAATTCTTGGAGGATGTTAATTGGGATTTAAAACGAGCAATCTTGAACTTTGTCAATGCTTACAGTACGTCAGTTCTGCCCACCGATGCATTTGGATAGTGGTTAATATTTTCTTTTGGGCTCAAATATAGTAATTTTTTTTTTATTAAAAGTTCATTTGGCTGTAATTACGAGAATAAAATGAAAAATACATAGTCGACCAGTGAGTTCTTTTAAATGATGAAACTGTCACAATCACCTGACTATGATGTAGAAAATCTTATCGATGAGATAAACAATACTTTTGTAGCTGCTAACACTCCTTTTTCTCGAAAAATATCCGTATGTTACACTTTATTCTAAGTACATCGCGGCGGCAAGTACTTTGCTCACTCGGAATTCCACCATCATGCCACTTCTCCGTAACCATTATCCAGTAATAAATTGGTGGCACATCAATCTCCTCGTTCGGCATCATTTGTTTTGTGAGGTAATATGACGTGTTGCGATTTCTCATAGGTTATCAGCCTTTCTCCCAGTTTCATTTTCTTCAAAAATTTGGATGATGGTGACAAATTCCCCATTCTTCGAAATTATTATTTACCATAAATACGATGCTTTTTTTTTCCTATTAAAAAAAAATTACATCTCGATTACAGTCGTTTTTTTTTTTGCGTTTTTCACTCAATTTTTTTTCATTTTCAAACAGTTACATCCATTCTTCGATAATGCAACGTGCTCAATCTTCTTGAGAGGACTCCTTTTTTTCCGTCAGGAAAAAGAGCCCTGATCCCATTACGTTGTAATATATCACGCCTCTTCACTTTCAATCCGTATAATCCTCTTTTCTCTTGACTCCACATCGCGATGGGCCGGTTACCATTATTTTTTCTTTCAAGAACTGATAATTTCTCAAACGTGATGCAGCATAATCCTAATGAATACAATACCGTATTAATTATAACTTATAATGAAATGAACATGGTAAATTGACGACACAAATCATATACCCAGTAGCCAAATGGTATATCAGAATGACCAGCGTTGACAACACTCCAAAGTCCCCAAAACAGATGACTTGCCAATGAGAATACTTTGACTTCATCCATCAATCGCTCTTCCTCAACGTGTCCTTCTTGGCCCATGACTTTTAAGTAGTTCCTAATGAAGTGGAGCTATGAATAAAAAAAAAATATCATCAATACAACATCTGGTCGCTGAGATGATGCATAAAACAAATCTACGTAAATATTCATTCAATTGTAATTGTTCATTTCTCTCCGTTGAGATGTATATTTTTTTTTGTTTTCAACTAATATCCAATTAACACAACTTCCTACATCATTGTTCATTTTTAAATTGTAATGTGACAAATGTAGGTTTTTTTTCCATATTTATAATGTCTGATATTCATATCGGATGATTTTTCCCATATGAACGAAATGATTAAAAGAAAAAATAAGAAGTTAATCAAAAATAAATAATTCTAACATCGAGAATTTATAAAAAGACCAAGTCTAAAATCGAAATCGTTGAGTTCCTACGTGGGCAATTATATGTACTTCGAAAAACATGACAGAGTAAAGACAAATAAGTTTTGTCATAACTTGATAAAAAAAAAATTGATGGCGGTAATTGATTTTTTTTCCTCCATCATTCATTTACGAAACGTTAAATGTTGAAATGCATAAAGATAGAATTGAAATTGTATCTTAAAACAATCGAACGATCCTTGAAGTTGGATTGAATTGTTTAATCCCCTACAAATATTGATTAGCATATTTTTCATTTATTCCGCTGTTTCTTTCAGTTACGGAGATTATGTTTCTTAATGATTGATTTATTGAGAGTGCGTGTGGAAGGTACTCTAGTGTTGTAGAGGCGAAGATGGTTGGGACTCGGCTCGCCATCAAGTTGGTTGTATTAAGTGTCTCTGCTCACGGCTAGGCATCCCGTTGTGAATTCCATGCGCGCATCGAAGATTCGTGTAATCTCCATTGTGTCACCACAGTGAGTATCTCATATGCCATTCCATATAAGTTGAATAGCAGGCATCAGCCTTGTCTCAGTGCATTGCGATCCTGTGAAACTGATACATACACACGCAACGCACGCCAATGATGGCATTCCCCTAACACCCCCGTAACACAAAACTATTTTGTTCTAATGGGGAAACGGCCGTACCGTAAGTCTTCGATATAAAATAAGCGTACGCGCGATCGCACAATAAAAATTAGCCACCAACAACATAGATAGGAATTACTAGTATGAATATATATATATATCAGAAAATAGTTGAGCTAAAATATTGATAAATGATGATAGCAATCAAGAATTTTCATGATTCGAAACGGAGGAATGATAATAATAGTTTGAGTGATCACGAGTACGCTTTCATTCTATTTATTTATTCTTCTATTATTTTAGAATTTCTTTGCTTTTACATGAATAAAGTTTGGCTTTGTTTTTCTTGGATTTATCATTGAATAAGTGGCACAAATACTGTTTCGATTTGAAATTATGAAAGGAGAAGTGAAACACGATGGATGTGGATAATAAATATTGAATGGAGTTTAATTTCAGTCTTACCCACTTTGCTTTCAATCAACCTATTATACTACTGCAACATACCTTCTGTTCATCAGTGGGTGCACCCGCACTTCTCTCATGATAAAATGGATCTTCCTCTGCCGTGTAGTCGTATTGCCATTCGATAAAATGATTTGCCAAGTCAAAGCCACGATAGTTGTATGAGCAATACTCGAAGTCAATCAATACCAATTCACGTTTGCGTGAATTTTGTCGTAATAGAATATTGCCTTCCTGCATATCATTGTGACAAAATACAACAGGATATTTGTGTTGAGACACGAGATTCCTAGGAACAAAAAAAAATAACAGACAAAAAAATAATTACAATAGTTCGATCTAAAAACATCAACAATGTCAAATGTTATAATAATAATAATAATGATAATATAATATTACTTGAACCAAGAGAATTCGGCGCGTAGTCTCGTCGATTTTATCACTTGAAAATTGTCCATCTGTCGTGAATCAATTCTATCAGAATTCTCCAACAAATTCTCAGCGCTATCACACCATTTGGCCATTGTTTCCCACAGCCATGTAGGTTCTTTGCTTAATGGCACTTGCATCGTATGAATTTGCGCCATCTTTTCAGCTATCAATGTGCTCATTGCGGGATCAGCGAGTTCTGTTGTTAATAATGGACGCGCCGGTATGTATTCTTCAATTCGACCACCAGGAAATACACCATGCAGCTTTGGTCCAAGTCGACGTTCAGAGAGTAGAGCGAAAATCACCGATTCGGTAATAATACTTTCTACAGCACGTTCACCGTGCACTTGACCGTATATTCGCAGCAAAACCTGACGTGGCTCACCACGTAGGGGTGTTGTACCCTCCGGTAGCTGGACATTGTACACCCAGTTACTTAATCCACCACTGAAGTAAGAAACAAAATTTATTCATTCTATGAGACTATTGGGGAAACCAAAGTATAACAAACGTTTAATTTTTTTCTTATAAATCAGGATTTCCCAAAGCTATTAATATTAACCAACCTGATATGATTTAATTTAATATTGTCAGCATTGACATGTTTCCACACTCCAGTCAAATAATCACGGCAAATACGCGCAGCAGTTGCTCTCATTTCCGGATTCTTATCACACATCTAGACGAAAGAAATCATATCATTGATAAGTAGTGATGGAATATAGACTTTTTTTAACTATGTTTTAGCAGATAAACGTGCTGAGACATGCCTGTGACATTAACTTTATATCTCACACCTAACTCCACGCACATCGTTAAATGGTTTTTTTTATTTTTGTTTATCTACTTTATCGTTAGTTTCTTCAATCCAACAGTATTCTCATATTATTTGGTGTATGCACGATGAGATAGTAAATTCGAATAGACTTGGAACGTAACGCGTTCGCCTCACGATAATACGCACTGTAAATGCACACGCGCGTACCAATATATGATCTGTATTCTGAATAAATAGTTGCATGTGAAGATTGTAATAACAAATGCATCAACAATACGTCTGGCAGCGAAATAATATAACGCTTTATGACTTAACGGGCAAAAAAAGCCAAACTCGAGTCTGCGCAGACACGTCACGATCAATACTGACAGTACGACCTCGATGCTACTCGGCTAATATGTTCTTCTCATTTTAGTGACATATGGTAACGATGCAGGATGTTAATACATTATTCATTATTTTAATATGCGATACATCAATTGTTCACTTGATGTAGTTAATGGCAACAAAAACAATGGATTAATTGACCTGAATCAAAAGAGGAGTCCAGTTGATTCTGAATATGATAATAATTCTGTGGTTCAACTACAGATAGCGTGTAACATTATTGATAATTTTGCTGGTATGATGCGATGACTCGTTGAGATTATATCGTTTCCTCAACTCAAGGGTATCGTATTGTTGTTCAAAGGATCTGGATTTGCATGTAGAGTGAAAATCACAATTTCATTTATTGGAACATTCAAAGTGTCGACGAATGGCTGACAATTCTAAGTACTTAGGGACAGAAAAAAATTTATCCGCCAGGCTTAAGTGTGTCTGCGCTTGCCATTTACTCTTATTATTGCGTGAGAGCTCCGGATTGATGCCTCTCAAGTTGAATATTATTTTTAGCACTGCGAAAAGGGCCGCTATGTGAACGAAAACTCAGAATAGGTCGCCCTACTACACTCAAATATATGCATATGTTAAAGTATTCAGATCACTACACGAGAGATTATCAAAAAATTTCAATTAAAAAAATTATAGTTTCCGAACTAAGATTTGTGAAATCCAATTATTTGGACGCAATTAGACAATTCATTTTCCATATTTCTACGAGTTGTGTCCCATATAATTACAATAAAACTCGTCTCACATGCGTCTAAAGTGTTTCAAAAATTGAATATCGGAAAACTAAAGGGCATTATCGGTCAATGAGGTGGCAAAAAGTAACGTGAGTGCAAAACTACTGACAGAATCACTAAAGAATTGGAACCACATTCCATAATTTAAACGTCTATTATTTGCAAGTTTACGGCGAAATCATTACGAACATTTTGTATGTATAATAAAATATTGTTTGGTGAATTTGATTGGGCCTCCCCTATACATCTACGGAGTACGGTCCTGCACGATGAAACACGTGCTAATACCATTTTTATAGAATTGGCTACTAATAAAAATCAATAATATAAAAGAATCTCCGGTATATTTGCACGCCGCATTTGTAACAGATATTTATATCCACAAATTCAAAAAAACAAGCCATGCTTCGAATCGATTTTTCTCACATTATATGTTTATATGGCCTTGAAATTCAATGCTGCGTACAGTGTAGATAAGAAAAATATCTTTTGTCGTGTCGAAGTCTGTATGAGTAATGAAGCGAGAAAATAATGATAACATACCTTGTCGCTTACACCCATTGTTGCCTGTGTTGCGCGGATGGAAAGCGATTAATAAACGAATCGAACACACACAATGTGGATACAACTTTCAAGCGCAACGAATCATTGGAATTGTATCGTGGAAAATTTCCTGGTGTGATAGAAATAATTGAATGATCACAGACAACGCTCGCTTTGGAGTAGCAATAAAAAAGGCTCGTGTACAATAAAATTACTCTTGTTTTGTTTCTCGGTGGAGGTTTATTAACCTTGCTTTTTTACAAGTGCGTGTCAATTTTTTATCTCCGACGCAAAAATAAATGTGATTATTGTGCTGCCTAACGAGAGGTTTCAATTAACATGCCTATACGATTCAACAATCCGCAGAATAATGAAGAATGAAAATGCACTGAGTGCAGTGCGAGGACAAGCCTGGTTGCGTGTGGTTTTGAGTTGAACCTGCAGTGAGGGGGGGTTAGACTCATCTAGAAATCCCAAGAGTGGGAAAATGTGGTGGAAGGGAACTAGGGAACATTGAACAGTCAAGACTTTTCTGGCAATTGTCCAATTAAAAACGCGAGACCGTGAAAACGACCAATCGCTACATTATACCTACAGGTGGACGCGTAGGAAAGCGTCACCAGGTTTACATGATAGACGTCACCAGGCCTCATTCATTCAAATTGTCGACCAGCTATACAGATCATATGGAATTGGTTGCAACAACATATGTACAAAATTACCAATTAAAAAATATAACAATGACAAAGAAGAGGACATTCTTAACGTTTACTATTTTTTGTCTTCTCTAATGTCTTATACAGAAAAATATGATAAAAAATAACTGCATCTTGATTTTTTTTTTCTTTCCTCAAATACCTTTTCTTGTTTCTTAAAATTTTATCAGCATGACATCAACACTTGGGAATAACAATTAATACTTCACAAGTACGCAACATTCAGATCGTGGTCATTGAAATCGTTAATCTTATGATCCTCTTACCAAAGATACAAACATGGCTTGCACTTGTTGGAAATGTTGATAAAATCCCGTCCCACTTTATTCATCAACACTCTCAATGCTAATAAAGACGTCAATCAATCTTTAATACGCATAAATATTTTGAAGGCAGTGTTAAAATAACATAAAATTACAAAACTCCAAAACGTTGAGGAACGTTAAGCATAAATTCAATTTATTGAATTGCAACAACATTATCAAACATATCTAATCAATATTCAGTTGTTTCTAGCGAAGAACTGAAATCCCCTGTGTTTCATAATAGCCCTGCCTTGTCTCAATATTTAACAGAACGATCTTATATCGATCCGTTGCATTCCTCATCCTTCCACCAAGCAGTTGAGTCGAGTTTCAAACTCTTCACGTATCATTTTACTGTTATCTGTGAAATTTTCGTAAATATATGTTTGATATTAAGACCGTAGTCATCATCATCATTGCTCTTGGGTAAGCCTCCGTGTTCTTCTTGTTTTTCATTAGAATCTCACTAACTTCCGAAGCATTGTTCATCGAATGTTTTCACTATCGATGCTCATATTCCAGAAAAATGAAGCGACACAATAAATTGTCGGATTATTGAACAATTATACGAGAAGGAAATTTGAAATGAAGCGTTCCACTATTTAAGAGTTCTTGTAAACATGTATCGGAGCAAACATAAAATTATAGGTTAGGTTAAAAATTGTATTGACAATAAATAGTTGTAGATTGAAAATGTTTACAAATGTACCCGGGGATATTTACGATTGAGAGCATATAGTTGTTGCGTTATAAATGAACAACTGAATGCAATTCTATTTGTTGTCAAATATTTGATTGAAAATTGTGATTGATCATACATTGATATTTCCGAGTAAATCATTAGATATTTACGTGTCAACGAGACAAAATGACAGACAGAAAATGAAATGAGTGCTCAAGTGTTATATTATATCGTTGATTAGATTGTCTGTGTGGATGAGTGCGCAAACAGACGCCGGAGGCAGCCAATGAGTTTAATAAAAGTCTTCCTTGTGTCCATCGTTCAGTTGTATATCCGAATCTACATAGGGTCAGATCATTTCTCTTATGATAAAGTTTACTCCGTATCTTTGTGGGCTACCTAGCGAATTGCTCAGTCTAAATTCATCATTGTGAAGTAAAAACAAAATAGATGTAAGCCGTTGCAAAATCACACAATGATTCAGTTGCTCCTATTTCTATTAAATTATATAATTCATTTTTAACTGTGTTATTACCATTCTGAATGTTTAGTAACACTGCGAATATTAACTATCAGCAAGAATATATAACTGTTCGCAGAAATAATTGTATCTCAAATTGTTTACAGAGCAACAATGGCTGATGGCGTAATCACAGTTCGTCCCTGGGGTAAAATAGAAGATAAACAAGTGAAAATTTTCACTCTAAAAAATGAAAACAATCAAGAAATAGATATTTTGAATTATGGGGCAACGATACGAGCTATCAGAACACCTGCTAAGAACGGTCAACTCGATGACGTAGTATTAGGTTTTGACAATATCGAGGGTGTGTAACTAATTTATAGATAACGGTTGACGTCGAATTGATTAATTTATCAATATTACTATCTCTTCACAAGGTTATCTTGGAAAGGATAATCCATATTTCGGCGCAACGGTTGGCCGTGTCGCTAATCGAATTGGTGGTGGTCGATTTTACTTGGATGGCGTTCAGATCAATGTTTCGAGAAATATTGGAGATAATACACTTCATGGCGGATTCAAAGGATGGAATGATAAAATTTGGGAATCATTTATTCAGAATAATTCACTTGTTATGACACTTTTGAGTGAAGATAATGATGAAGGCTTTCCCGGTGCTGTAATTGCTACGACGGTTTTCAAGTTGAATAATGATGGTTCTTTGATTATAGAGATGATGGCATGTACTACCAAAGCTACGCCGATTAATTTAACAAATCACAGTTACTTCAATCTTGCTGGGCATGTGAGCGAATTGATTCCAATAAATTGTATTCAATCTGATTTCTTTCATTGGCTGATAATAAATTTTTAGGCAACGAATTCGGAAGAGCTGTACAAACATTCCATTTCAATGAATGCTGATCGTTGGACTGTCACAGATTCCTCGAGCATCCCCACAGGTGAAATCCGGACCGTGAAGGGAAGTTTAATGGATTTGATGGAACCGACAATTCTTGGTGATGTAATCAATAAAGTTCCTGGCGGAGGATACGACTACAATTTTTGCCTTGTCGATGATGACAAATCGCGCCGGGAGAGATTAGTTTCCAAAGTTAAACATGCGGCCAGTGGAAGAACTCTTGAGGTTTATTCCAATCAACCTGGTGTTCAATTGTATACATCAAACTTTTTGCCAGACAAAAATATGACTGGTATTGTTGGCAAAGGGGGCGAGAGATATTTCAAACATGGAGCGTTGTGCCTTGAGACTCAGAACTATCCTGATGCTGTCAATCATAAAAATTTCCCTGAAAGCATTTTACGACCCGGAAATGTTTATAATCACATTGTAATTTATAAGTTTGGCGTGGAAATTTGAATGAAGACGAAGGTGTCATACTAATTAGTTGGGGATTGTTGATATCAATTGAAATCAATACGATTTTTTGTTTGAGCGTTGCATGTTCCAATATATTGTGATGCCATTGAGTAAATAAAGTTTTAGATATGCGTGTGCTATCAAGACACAACCCGTGTTTTCACTTTTTTACGAACATTCGTTGGCTTTCTCAGACTCAATGTTTTACAACTTAAATATATCTTACTTTATCATTCCTATCTAAGAGGAGGGTATGAGAAAGACAACACTAAACAAACATTGAGCTAATTCACTTAAGTGTTTTTTCAACAATCACGAAGACAACGATGGTGAAAGATTCACTTCCAGCGGAGAATGTTTCTTTTTCAACGATCCATTATCGAGATTTTTCAATAGTCGTTCCTCACGCTGGTCCTTGACAGGCGCAAGTGCTGGTGTATACCGATCAGTAATTAAACTCTCAATATGATATCCAAGAAATCCAATAACACCAGCAAAGGGCAAAGTTATGTATGGTACATAGCGCGTTATTATACGCATTAGTAGTGGCCCCATTCTTTTTTTCTGTTTTTTTTTCGCTAAAAAATCGTAAATAAAACTTTGTTCAGTTCAAGTCTGACCCGAAAAAATATATATTCTAAAATGTACGATAATATATTATTTTTCGCGACTTCAGGAATAAATATAGACTTGGAAATGAGTTAACCGATAATGTAATCTCTTGTATATCACTGTTTCAGTTATATTTTTTCAGGAAATTATTGCATATTTTCCGGATATAAATATGAAATACGTTCATGATATATAATTTTGGATTTTTATAATGGATGTTGAATAATCATGGAAGAGTCCAAATGACATCCGAAACATTTGCCAAAAAGAAATTTTATCTGCCTTAATTGAATGTATCTCCAGACAAATTCTTACATATTTTTTATGTGCGGGATATTTCATCTGTATTTCAAAATATATATTTTTCTTCTCGTGAGCGTTAATATCGAAGGGATGCATAACCTAACTAACTTTTATTTGAAAAACAATCAATATCTGGTGTGTATTCTAATTGTTTCGGATACTCACGAATTTGTGAAACGAGTCCGAGATGAATAACGTTCGTATAATATTTCTACAGTTGCGGTTTTTCTACTTATTTAGTGCTCGATATTCCGATTTTTTTTGAGGTTATAATTTTCCGCTGCGTATGTAAACATACATACATACATACACATATATATGAGGACAGGCAGATGGGACGCGAAAAGATAGCTATATATAATGTATATGACTATGAACTCAATAAAAATTGCTCAATTAACAGAAACTATTTGGGTCTCAAAATGGTGGAGCGGCGCCACATGCGAAGCATGAAGGAAGTGATAGAAAGATGGTTTACCCTCATTCTTTGCTATTCCGACCTTTGTTGATATTAATAATAGGCATAGTATTTTATTTCAAAAGATTATATATTACAAATGGAAGAATTCAAACAAAAAAAGATAGCAAGTGACATCTAAATTGGACGGTAGAAAACGATATACACGGTCTATGAATACTTTCAATATGACATGTGCAATTAGTCTCTGAACATGGTGGGGGGCTTGAAGATAGTTATGTAAATGAGAAACGGAATAATTCATCTATGATGATATAAAAAATACATGTAACTAACAACAACGGGATAATGACTACAATTTTCTCCTGATTTTATTGACGAATTAAACTTTGAGCGCCGTCATACCTGTTCTTCGTTATCGTTTTCGTTTCCTTCATCCGAATCTTATCATATTTAATTGTCATTGATAAACTAACAGCGAATTAACTATAGACAATTAATGTTTAGTTGCAAATTTTTTTTTTCTTCGCAGAATTATTAATTACAATTGTTGTTTTTCCTACTTTGTTGTTTGTAAGAATATCAGTGTAATATCCCTTTCCCATCCGTTCAAAGGATTTTAGTTAGTTAAGGTTTGAAATATTGTTATAATTCACATGTACTAACATAAGTATCTTATTTTTAGATATCGTGTAGATCACAAAGCGAAGAAAAGATACATTAGTTTTATGATATCAGTAATTAACAATTAAATCTTGCGGTGCTAATCAATATTAAGTCAATTACGGGTACATTATAATATTACAATGACCTTATTAGCTGATGATGATGATGATGAAGGTTGGTTTTTAATAGTCAACGGAATGCAACATTTCTTTCGATATCTCTCGGTTTACATACACATATATGTTAATAATTTCATATGGATACTTGTGAAGTTCGCCGGCACTCATTCGTTTCGTTCTCTATCTTACTTTTACATACAACTGACAACTATTTTGTTATGATACTGTGCAATATTTATTTTTTTATTCTCGTACTTTTGTTTTCTTCGTTCAACAAACATCTCTCAACTTGAAAGTGACATGAATTGAATGATTCTCTTTCACATATGTTAATATCATTCACGGAAGCAAATGAATAATTTCAATAAAATAAAACCCCAACTTCAGTTTTAATGAAAATTGTGCTCAGTCGCTGAATATCAATAACAATTAAATGGTACAATAAATATTATTAATTTGGCCTCTAATGCATTTTCGTAAGATGTTTTCATACTTCTGTGACCCTATATTATATTTTTTTTCTGTTATTTTGAAGTATTGCACTAGATTGATAAGAATAAGAAAAAAAAATTCCATCATAATACTGATGAAAGTGCATCAATGACTTCACACCGTTCTGGGATACAATATTGATTTTTATTAATAATAAACAATAATGCAGACGTAAAATTTAAAACCGAATATTGTTTTAATTAATGATTACAGATCAATGGCACAGCGTGGATGTTGATTCAATGTTGTTCTTATATCTTTTTTGTTTCATTAAGGCTATTAGTTGCCAAGATTAGCTAAAGACCATGGAACTTTCCTCCATACGTCCCATCGTCGAAACACTGTTACAAACTAACTTAATGATTAATTGAGAAATTCATTGCTTGCATTTAAAACACAGGTTTGGGTTACAAACTCTTGAGACTAGATTTTTTTTATCTTTGTTTTCCCTGATTAGCTATAAAATTGCAATTAGAGGTTATTATGCGTACAACTCAATTTTTTCCACTTTCACTTTTGCACACTGTGGTAGATTATTTTCAACGTGTATGTTCATTTAATTGTTTCACCCAAGAAAAAACCCAAGACCCAGACTTAAATAGCATGAATACAGAGAATTCATATATTGAATATTGCATTTTTGTTTTGTTTTTTTTTTTGGTATATATTTCTTCTTTTTTTTTTTCACTAATTAATTCTCACTTCACTTTTATTCTACTTATTTATTCACTTGTTTTCCATTCGCACGACATTGATATTTTTGCGTTTGGTATAGTAATATAAAAGTTACGGTATACTACGATTTTGTCCCACATTTCTCTCACGAAACAATATTAAGATGCTTTCCTTCTTTCATTTTCCACTTGCTAACGCAATTCAGCACAATCATTTATCGATTTTATATGACTAGTGTGTTTAAAATTAGTTCTTTTTGTCTTTACTAGCCATAGTTAAGACGAAATGAAAATGCCGCGCACTGAATAATTCAAGATTGCTCATTTTTCATTTTGTCTTTCTTTTTTTTTCCTGATAATGGAAATAACTATACAATATTGAATTGCATTCGATGACAGAATAATAAGACAAAGAAATGGTTCTGACAGAAAGGATTTTCTATTTTCTACACGCTGATTTCAGTTATGCAAAGAAATTCCGATTTTCCACGTTCAAATACTGTAGTCTATATATATTTATATATTATTTATATATCCTATTTTTAATCAAGAAATTGAAAACCGAATAAATTAGAATTGCCATCTAAAAGTTGTTGCATTCTGTTGAAATGAATAATTATTGGCTCTTTTTATTCGAAACTAGCACACTCGCCTCGATACCACAGCTATAACCTCGTCATTTTCTTAATAATTTGCATAATATGGTTATTATCGTCTTAGCCCCCCCTATCCCTTATTTTCTTTTATAAATCGAACTGCCTTCAAGAAAATTTATCAAGTGTCTCATACATATATACATGTGTATCTATATGTATATATATTTTTCTTTCCCTTGCCTACATAAGTAATTTTGTATATTTCACACGAATTACAATGACACTATCATTATCTGTTTTCCGCAGCATTGGCTTCCAGTGTATAGACAAGGTAAAATATTTATTCATTAATTAAAATTGTTTTGTAACATAATAACTAACACATTCAATTTTTTTTTATCCTTCCACAAGAGTACCATACGTCGCGAATATTATTCAATAAAGCATTTGGAAATGAGGATCCGTGAAATTTTCTAATTTCGACAACCTTTTTTCCTTTTTTTTTTGTACAGGTTGCATTTCACAAAATTACTTCGAGATCCAACACGCAGTTACATCGATCGGTGATGTCAACGACGATCAGACTGCGAATAACTAAGACAACATTTAAAAACAACTTCTTATTTATACAATTGCGTTTACGACCTTAGCCAACTTTGTTTTGTCATTTCCTCTTTGTTTTCTCCTCATTCCTTCAGGATTCTCGCATTCAGCCAGATCAACAACGGAGAGATCTAGAAACTGAACCAAATCACACCGCAGTCTCCTATTGTTCATATAGATATATATACGTCATTGCTACATTTCCGTCCCGATCATTTCCGTTCGCTTTTCAGTCTTCATTTGGCTCAGTAGTAGGAAATTCATTTTGCGTTATCTCTTGTCAGTCAGTAATAATGTCGCATTTATCATGCAGTTTGTGTGTGGATAGTAATAATTCAGTGTTTTCACTAAGAAGAAAAGCTCTATACTCATTTGATCCGGAAGGGTATCACATTCCTAGTTGGCTGTGGTAGAATTTTGCTGATTGTGACATGAATCAATAATAATACCATTCAGGTATTTTTATATTACTGACTCTCACGATTCTCTGCTGACTACCGCTGCGTCTGGCACTGGTCTGAATCTACGACATCTGCAACAGCATAAGCAACAGAACTCAATTCACAATAACGAATTGAAATAATATCATTCACATTAGCCTAGAGAAAGAATTTTAATTTCGCCTTTTCTTTGTCGTGAAAAGTTCAGATATCAGTTAATTTCCATGCAGTTATCAGGAAATGAAATTAGCAAATGTGCATGCTATATAATATTTGAAATTTCCATAGTTATTCGACAATCTGTCTTATATGATCTTTGATCGCACAAAAAAGGAAATAAATATTTTCCTGATATTCAAGCTTCGCATTTCAAAAAAACTACGGCGAAAGTCATATCAGTATTGGAATAATTGAAAGTTGTGTGGGATGAGAAATAGCAGCCATTACCTAGCGTTATTCTCAGCCACATGAGGCGGTAGTGACGTGGGTGGAGGTGGAGGCTGTGTATTTGGCGGCCCACTGCTGTCTGAATCATTGTCACTGCTCTCCTCTGTTCTTTTACCTGAATCAAGTAGATAGGATGGAACACCACGTGGGTAGAATCGTGATAACACCTCGGAACTTGGTCTACGACGTTGGGGCCGTTGGAATCGTAGATTAAGTTGGCTTGCGTGCGTTACATATTTTTCGCTCTGTCTGCGTCGTCGTAATGCGGGTGTGCATCCAGTCAAGTTCTCATCTTCCGTTGAACTTGTTGACGTCAACAGTGGCACATTCGGTCTTGCATCTGGTAACGTCGCACATCGTCTCAATGCTGGTAGTTCCGTTGTTTGTACTGATAATTGTTTGCCTTTGACTGCTAAAAGTTATTGGCGTTAGTGAAACGCTGTGAAGCGCGAAAATGAAAATATGATTGCTAATGTATGATGAATCAATTATATCATACAATAGTCTGTCATTAATAGAAATGAGAAGAAGAAATAATTTAAAATATGCAAATGTGCCAACGTACTAGAAAAGCATTATGCAATAATAAACATAATTATGATCGCAAAATGTATTTGCGAACGATCGAAATTGAAGGTTTCAACAATAGAAAAGAAATCAGAACGTGAAATCTGATTGCGAGACTGGAAATATATCGGAAGAAAAAGAAACAAAAATGAAGACAAATAAAAAAAAAAAAGAAAACACAACTAACCGGTATCACGATCCTTGGATTGTGTCGATGTTGCTGGCGATTTCTCCAATTCACTACCAGTTCCAGTTTTTGTATTTGCATCAGGTGTCGATTCTGATAATGAACATCGCGGACTTTTAACCGGCACGGGTATTTTACTATAAGCGCTTTGTGGTCGCGTTATTTCGCGCTCCTTATTCTCTCTTGACTCACGAACAGTTTCGGTATTCGTCGGGAGAACTGTCGGAAAATTCGGTGTATTCATAACTGGTTTATTTCCGGATGTATTTAATGGATTGACACGACTTTCAGTAGCATCGTAATATATAGATGGTTCTTCAAGACCAGGATTTGGACTAGCTGGACTTCCTGCTGTGCCATTCGTTAATTTTCCTGAAAGAAACATTGGGCAGAAAGAAGCATTATCATAACACTGAGAATATTCGCAAGGTCGATGTAAAGATAACGTACTTTGGAGTGGTTCTCTGTCAGCAGTGGTTTGTACAACCGTAGCTCCACCAGTGGAGTCAACAACTCTAATTTCTAATCGCCCAGCAACAGCTTGCTCCTCTTCATCGGCAGCGGGCGTTCCCGGAATAGTGGATGGCGCGGAAAATGCAACCGCCGGAACACTTGCACGTCGATGTTGTGGACTTTCCTTTGGTTCATTGTGACGCATGGCAACATTCCACATAACATCAACTTCATAAAGTAAATCGTCAAATGCAGCTTGTTGAACCTAAAACCAAATTATTTTATTTTCTTATTCCACTATCTTTTATGTATAAAGTTTTCATTCAAATGATTTTTCACATACGAGTGGTGCCACCAAATGAGCACGAACGTGCGGCGCCAGCGCCGGTACGCTCCACGCTCTCGGCAGCGCTCCTTGAAGCTCGGGATAATTTTCGATCCCAGTAATATTCAAACATCTGTGTGATATTGTACCAGGTCGCGGTGAATCCTCACTTATTCGCGAGAGTACCGTTTGTACTGTTGTCAATGCTGCTTGTTGCAGTGATGCACTTGGCGTGACGGAAACTGGTTGTGCCGTTAGGCTTTTCGCATCGTGACATCCAACTGCCGGACTTGTAACAGTAGCAACGGCTTCACTATCAACTGTGGACTACATACACATTGTTTTACTTTTGACAAAAAACCGTTTTTATCGTTAACACGACCAATTTCTCATACACATGTTCATATATTCATTGTAAGTAGAAAAAAGCAAAAGAAACGGTATCTGAGCATAGAGAAAAATGTCTATATATTGTATGTATGTATGAGTTGAAATCAAGCAGAATATAGTCAAATGAAAATATTACAAATGGATTTTGTACATTCTTTTCTACCGTGACATGATACATAGTACTGGGATCAGTAGCCAAATGTATTGTATGTACTATACTAGTAACCAAGCGTGTTAAAAAAAAGTGAAAATAATCAATCAAAGAAAAAAAAAGTATAATAATTATTCAATCTCAATAGAAAAAATGAAAGCGGTGTAGTGGTAGAGCTTTAGAGAATCGCTGTGCATCATCGAAGAGAGGTGTATCAAGCGAGGGTGCCGATATGGACCATGGATGGCTAGAAATATCAAACACCATTTGTTTTGTCAATAAGAAGCGCATAAAATAGATATAGAATCATAAATTTTTAGATAAACATTCAATCAATCGATGTATGAATAATGGGATGATGAATTCTTTAGGGATGATCCCGTACTAATGCATTTAGTGTTAAGATTATTCTAGTGCGCGTTCTGACCTGATGACATCATGCGTGGAATGGAAAGTATGTGAAGCACGATAACTACAAAATCACGAACAATATAATAAAACTGGGCAATAAATTACCTGAAGAACAATAGCCGTTACTACAGCAGCACCTTTATGCTCTGGGCTTTGTAAATTTTCACCCTTCCATTCGTTGTCGGTCTCTTCGGAATCGTCGAATTGCGATTTCCATTGTGAAGCTAGTGTTAATCCACCACCGCCGCGCGTAACTTGCTGCAACGCTGACACATTATCATCGTCAATTTGGGCAAATTGCGTGATAGAACAGTCCCTCATTGCTGAACGTCCTGTTCTTGCGCGTCTCCGCGGCTCACGGCGCAACGGTTCACGTTGTTCGGTGACAGGGCTTTGATTGCCTGCTTGTTTTGTATTTGTCACGTCATATGAACAGTACGAAGCATCGACGTCAGTTTGTATACGTGGACTTGGTGGCTCGCCTGGATGATTCATATCTGGCGGTGCTACAACGCGTAATCTTGCGAATGTTGCACCACTAGCTGATTTACGAAGCGGTGTCGAAGCATTTATCACTGGTTTCGATCGTGGGACCTCTGATGCTGAACGTGCCGAGGCCATTAATGCGTCACCTTCATGATCCACGGGTTTTTCAACCGGTGGCACTGGCGATTGTGGCTCGACTGCCATTGACACTGCCCGGCGTTTCTTCGGCGAACCTGTTGAGGATAAAATTCACTCATTTCTTCATTGAAATCACGAGTGGAAGTATAATTTTTACTAACTTTGTACGGGCGGCGTGGAGGCGACTTGCTTCCCGCCCTGCTGATGTGTATTATCTGTAAGTTGTATTGTCGCATTGCAATTTTTATCACGGCCATGATTGCTTAATGCAGGTGTAAATGGAACTGGAGATCCATCATTACCCAATAAAAGTCTACATAAACTCTCTATATCCATGTTTGCCTGGAAGAGAAAATCGTGGGAAATTCCATTAAAATTTCTTATCAATAAAACGGAAGTATCTGAAGTCTATCTTCAAATACTGACTTCTTTTCTGTTGTCCGGCTCGACATTTTCCTGGTTATTCGTATCAACATTTGGAGTTGTTGGCGGCTGATTAATTGTGGTCGCTGTTGTAAGTGCAGGCGGCGCTGTTACTGTTGGTAATGATCTCGTTGTTGGCAATCCCTCATTTGCAATTAATGGCCGTTCCCAGTCATACGGATCATTCAATTTCACACCTCGACGTTTCATGCAACGTTCGAATAAACCAGCCAACATTGCGTAGTCCGGTTTGTCTGCATACTGCAAGCTCTATTGGTTTATGAAATGAATAAAAAAAAATGTATCTCACTATTCTCTGTGATAAAAAAAAAGATGGAGATGAAGAAAATTCGCTCTATGACATATTAATTCACGGAGTGTATATCACAAAAGACCCTGAGTTCTTCAAAGATATGCGAAAACTTTGAATGTCAGCGAAATGTCTCTGAGTCTAACGGAAAATCGTTATTTTTCTATCCAAATACCTGAATGTGTTCTAGGAAGAGACGGAGATCCGACGGAAGATGTTTTAGTAGTACGTGATGATCGTATTTCTCTTTCAAAATACCCACCTGATAATTTGAACAATGAAAGATGCTGCATTGGATAGCCAAGTTTCAAATAAATATTATTTATGTTCGGTTGCTCACCTGCTCTTTATCTTTTATCTTTCGCCATGGCAATTGTCCATTGACAAATTCCACGAGCATATAGAATAATGACCATAAATCGTCGTGCCTGCCCATTTCCTTATTTTTATGTGCATTAACAGACGCATAACGAACCGTACCACGAAAGCCAGCAGCCGCACGTGCGGGGCGAACTTCACCTGTGCCAGTTGTAAACTGTCGGGCCAGGCCGAAATCCAACATATATACAATTCGTGAATTGTATGGATGGCGACCAATAGAAAAGTTTGACTGCGAAATAAAAAATATTGATTGGCCTGAGTTAGTTATTGCAAGTCGACACAATGTTTGTGTAAAATAAACAAGATCCGATTATTCAGTATCCCGGAAAAATTAAATTTAAATTAAATCAATTAATGATGCTGTTCACGCGACCCATGGCCGAAATGTCCGTTTCACACATACGCAAACGCGTAATTTATTATATTTTCTGAATCATAGGTTATATTTTCGTTGAAACATGTTTGGAAGAGGGAAGAACCATAAAAACAAAATAGTTACCGGTTTTATATCTCTGTGGAGGAAGCCCACTTGATGTATACTTTCGATTGCTCGTAATATTTGGAGACCAAGACGCAAAGTTGTTGAGAGTGAAAAGGCACCTCGAGGTTGTGCACGTCGCAATTCAGCTAAATTTTTCCCTTGAAGCTGCATCACAACGTAATTAAATCTATCATTGCGACCACAACCAATGAATCGACAAACATGATCTTTACCTAGAGGAAAATGAAAGATAAAAGAAAACACAAATAAACAAATAGTTAGTAATAATACAACAATAATGGAATGAAATTATATCATGAATCGAATTTTTTTGTTGGATTAATATCTCATGATAGTTATTTTACCCTGAAGCTTTTTTAGGACGGCCACTTCCATTTTGAGGACTTGTTTCGGTTGCCTGGCTGACTCAACTTTGAGTGCAACCTGCTCCTTCGTGAGTAAATCGAGCCCCTCATATATTTCACCAAAACCGCCACCGCCAATTTTTCTCATCTATAACGCCAATGGAAACAGAAATAATTCAACATTTATCCTATATTTGTCTGGATTATTTGACCATATTCATAATGATATATTTTTTGCATCTTTCTTCCACTAGCATATGATATTCTTGTAAGGGATTCCATTCTCAATGCGTTTACGTAAATGCTCATTGATATCATGTGCAGTAGTCATATTATATGATTATCCAACACAAAATCATTTTACTTTAATTGGCTATGACTCGAGCTATCCACCTGTAATGGCCGTTCACAGAAAATCATAGTGTACATGCGCAATATACGCTTTAATGAGCTCATTTATTGTTGTATTTATTAATCAGTATGTTTATGAATGTTACTGAAAACATGAGGTACGGCGCAGATCAAGGCCAGTGACATTGGCATTCATTTGAAGTTTGAAAAAATGTGGACGGTACGACACAATTGATCTTCAAGTGATAATATTCATCTGAATGATTGCATTTATGCAATTCATTTTGATTAAGACTGAATGATACTGAATGAATAAAACGTTATCTTACAACTTTCCACCGCTCCTTGACCACATGGCCCGGCTGCAACAAATCTTCACTCGTCATCGTGATGTTATTGTTCTGATCAGTACTCTCGTCGCCTACATGCCGCAACACCAATTTTTCCGGGTAATTTGGATGCCTGTAAATACATTCAAATACAATTTCTTAGTGGTGATTTCCTTGTCCCATGACGATTTAAAGTGCACCGATCAGAGTAAAAATAAATAAATGGAAAATTCATGAAAGAGAAAAACGAGAGTTAGTCGTATGTGCTGTAGATCTCCCTCTCTGGCCCTCCCGCTTGCCTTTTTCTCTATCGTTTTCACCCTTCGATTAGCTGGCTACCCTCCTTTATTATCACGTCAGGATTCAATCACAGACATTGTGGCGACACGACACGCCCTAACGTGCCCATATACTCAGAGATATTTTAACCTCAAAATTGTGCAATGATAAATGGTGGCCGAATAAAAAGGAAAAATTTGTCAATAAGCGCGGTCCACTCCAGGAAGCCATCATTGCGCGGGCGGTTAACGGGTGTAGCTGGTTACACTTGATATAGGGGATGTACTGTCGATGGAACCAGCACCATCTACACACGCACACAGACACATAGGCACCGCACACAAGCCCTCTGGACTTGTCTCATTGCCCAGAAAATGTTTGTCCAACTCAAAGATTAATTTTTACTCTGCTATTCATCCGACTGTGAAATAAAGGAACATATGATGCTGTTTGGTGTTGTAGGATAGAGAATGAACATGAGCGATGGAGTAAGTGGTGAGGATTGATGTCATCTCAATGCAGTGATTCAACGACATATATTTTTGTCTACATGTCCACTCGTTCCCCATTGGATGTTAATTTAATTGAATATATATGTAGATATTTTCCAAGTATGTGAACCAATTCATTCATCGAATCCCCACGCAATCGCTCAAACGATCCAAATATAATGACATTTTATTTTTACTGACAATGTCGTCTGCTCAAACCGCGAGAGATATGAGATTGAACACTGCAACAAGACTGTAACCAAGTGTGAAAGTGTCTATGCATTTGCGATGGAGAGACACACGAATGTGCATCTCTTCCCACCCGTTCCACTTTGACCCCTCAATAATCTTGCTTCTTACGCCAAAAAAATAAAATAATGGAACAGCAATTTGTTTTTTATTTTGTGAGAAATTAAATACTTATTTCTATATGTAACTGATATTTATTATTGATTCTCACACTAATCAATCACTGTTATCCACACATCTGGGTCGAATCAACTTGGTAAAGTGCTCGTTATAACTGGTGAGTCCTGACGAAATTTACCTTTGCCAAGGATCGATCTATCTCCGAGACTTGGTGTTCGCGCGAGGAGCGCACGAAACCTCGTCGTCGAACGCCGATGCGGCAGCCATCTTCCAACCGCACACGCGATTGGCTGGATCGTCGTGCGATGGCGGCACCCACGCGTGCGATCGATGGTCCTCATCACCCCGCTCACTCTCACTCTTCATCATGTTATAATGATAATAATAATATAATATAAGAAGATATCACTGATGCGATTATAGACTAGATACCGGGGATATATAGTGGGCCATGATGTTGAAGAGCTCACAAATTTATATATATGATCATATACAATTGTATTGACAATTGAGTGTCGCATCCAGCGTCCATTTTTCCATTAGTCTCGATGGGAATGGTGACGCATTTGGAAGTCCGAAAAATATATTATGTGCAGTTTCAACTGCTTGTTTTCTAAAATAATCCGATCTTGCACCGTTTGTTGAAAATAATTCTCATTTAGCTAAGAAAGAACGTCGGAAGTAGTGTATATTAATCTGCGCAATCTGTGGTGCGAGGGATACAAAAGGGTATAGGTATTTTAGTCGGTCCTTGAATCTCACTCTCGGACACTTACAACACCATAAATGTTTGACAGAATCATCTTGTATTCCCGATGAATTGAATGTGCATTTAGTAAATTAATTTAAGAATGAAGTATTGTGATGTGCTATGATGTTCCGAGCTGGCGAGAAGAAAATTCAGCGCAACTCCAAATCTACGCGCGCAATTCAAATCATTCCTGAATGAATTGTAGTATGAAATGTTTCCACATCACTCCGTAAAACAATCTGCTTATTTATATATTTTTTTTTTATAGAACATATGTAATATGTATGTGACATCGATTTTCACATATCACTAGGTAGGCCAAATGATCGCGCATGATTAATAGCATTGAAGAAAAAAAATTTATAGGGGAAACAGATTTAGAAAATGTCTCTTCTCGTTCTTTCTCGCCTACTCATGATCGCTGCCTTTGTCGTGATGCGTGTTATAACCTACTATATCAAGTGCGACATTATATTTAGAGCGAATATTTTTATATTGTCTTTGAATAAATATGTATCGTTCATATCAATCAAGTTCATAGATATATTGCTCGACATAATTGCATTCGAACGCGCGTCATGTCAAGGAAAATTGATTATTCCAACTCCAGTGTCCCGAAAGTCATTTCTCATAAGATTATTATAATTTGATGAAGACGATAATAAAAATCTACTGACATATGTATCAATTCGACATGTCTGAACCATTTCGCTTCAATGATAGAACACTAGCCAAAGAGGATGTGCAATCACGCATACCATAATACCAGAACAAGTACCAAAGGTAAAACGATATCGTGGCCAATTAGCCCATGACAACAAGCCAATGCTAAGTTTTTCTTGTGGGCTACAAGTTCAGGTCACGTTTGGGAATAAGAATAAAATTTGTTTTTAAATTAGAAAATCATACCAATACTGTGATAACTTATTATGAATTGGCTCCTCACAATTCATATCAACAGTTCTGGTATATTCCTACAACCTTCCATCAGTGTTATTGTTCTCGAGTTATTATTCTCCAAGTATATTTTTTCCACTTCAAATTTTTGTTCCTAAATTCAATTTTTGTACTAACAGTATTCAACCGTCACCATTTTAAAGCCGAATTTCGAATTACTAAGTGTTCCAGTATATGTGCGTATGGGGTAGACTGCGCGTGAAACTAATTTACCGGTGAAATATGAAAAAGCATCTACACAACCAAAAAGCAACGAGGAAAAGAAGAGTAGAAGAAAATGCGGTGCATGTATTACATGTATATATATAATTATATGTTTGCCTGTGTGCGTGTTTGTTGATCAACGTCCAGATTAGAATTATTTTTATGACAGAGTAAAGTTTAATGTTTATGAAAAAAAAAAAGTAAGATTTTCTACACGAATAATCACACAAGAAGACAAGTTTCATTGTAGTTATTTGAAAAATGCAGATATTAATATGTTCAATCACTCAATGGACAAATAACTGTCAGATTAATGTTAAAAAAAGTTGTACATAGTCACGTACCACTTCATAATTTCGTTTCGCACCCTAGATGCTACTTTATCACTGCAGTATATTTATTAGGTATATATTATATGAAAATGAAGCACAAATTCGAATGCGAATTAAATATACCGCGGGGACATCTCAGCAATAAATGCGAATGTCTTTGCCGTACATTGAAGTACACATTGAGGTACACAGTGAACTGATGCGACCGAGAAACAGTTTGGGCGCACGAAGCGTTGAGTTGCTGGCCCCCAGCATCACCAGCATTAACAGTAGCGGCAGCACCGAAACAGCCAAGCAGGAGACACCGCGTTACGCCGGTAATTTCGTGTGCGCATATATATCCAACTGGCATTGAGCGGGGACTTAAAGTACAAGGAAACAATTACATTATTTCTTCTTACCCTCTGATATATTGAGCCAATCTGTGTTATTACACAAGACCTGAACAGCTCTTTGAAAATCAATTCATTGCAATTTTCAACATTTTACCAATGCATTCAATCAATTTTTGATGATTCAATAGATTTGTCTAATGATAATTATTTTTGGCAATATAAATTATTCATTTGTGTCAATTTGCTCAAATATTCCGTATAATGAACAAAAATGATATGTTATAAAGTCTTACATTTTGATATAATCCGATACTCGAATAGAATTCATGTGAACATCCATAATGTTGGGACAACAATGACATTATAAATATATATATATATACATATTCACATGTACGGAAGACTCCGCGTTTCTGAAATTGAATCGGAGTCTTGTTAATATATACGTTCAGATAGTTATTCTAAGCTTTAAACGTTTGCACGCGACCCAACACAACCACGTGTGTGTGCGCAAACATCTCGTTACCATATTTTTTTTTTTAAGCAAACAATATAAATTTGATAAATATTCTTGTGAACGTGAAACATTCTAACATACTACAATACCTTATTCGCTCATACAAGATCCTACCGGTCAATCCTGCTGACGCTCATGAAATTCATAACGATCACAATAACAAACTGAATAGAGAAAATGTAGTCCTAATGAGAAAGACAAATGTAAATACCTAACTGAAAGTTATTACAGAGCCAAAAAGTGCCTGTAGTGAATTAAGGCGTGTTGCGTTGACTGCATAAAATTTTTGTAGGTGGATATGTATTTATATGTCTTGTAAAGAAAAAAAGGTAGTAGATAATGATGACGACAATGAAGATGAGGAAGAAATAAATATACAGCTAGATAAACAAAATTTGCTTGGTGTAGGGTTATTCAAAAGTGGCTGGGCATATCGTCACTCTCGCCCCCACATTTTATGAGGTTGATCTATTTTAAAATTATATTCTGTGTGATCTAATGATAATTTTCGAGCATATATAGTATTTAATCATAAAATTATGTATGATGATGAGAGAATGTACAACAAAGGATACTAGTTTGTAATTGTATATAGAGTGTCCAGATGTTGAATATATCCACGGATAACGTGTGCATGAAATCACAGATGACGGAAACGCTTGGCGTAAGGTTATTAGCCGAGATGTTATTGAGCTTTTCTGTATTTTACTCAAGGCGTGCATTGACATCCGATTTGGCATTCGATCAACCGAGTCATAAATCCATTGTTATACATACTATATATTGAAAACAGAATTCCATATACTTATATAAATATATAGAATACCCGCTCTTCTGTATTAAGATTGTTTCAATATATTTCAGGTGTAAAGAAGATATAGTAATGTAGTATGAACGATTGGAATTATGAATAGTTATAAATATATATTTGATAGTCTCTTCGGTTATATAGTAATACGGGAGCAATGCCCGGAATGTTGTTGAATATGTGTTGAATGTCTTCAGTAAATAGCAATAACGGCTGTGACATATCTTAGATTTTTTTCTACTGCCAAAATTCAGAGAGTAGAAATGTTCAGACACATCCAATAGATTGATTATTATTATGACGTTAGAAAACACTGCCATAATCAGCAGATTAACGAGTAGATACATGTGGTAGAGCGAAATCATTGTTGAGGGCTGCCTTTTCGCGCAGTGACGAATATAGGTAAGTTTTCCCACTTCAAACTTTCCCTATTTTAAACCTCTCTGTGTCCCAGTTAACATTCATACAATCTCTATGGCACGGTAGAGGTCTCAAAATATACCCTCGCAGCCAGGTTCATGCCGAGCACAAGATAAACAAGAAAAAAATACTAATAATGGAATTCGATTCTTTTGTGCTCAAGCAAGTTCAAAAAAGACAATCATGAATAACTGTCGCACATGCTACAATCATTTAGAATTTAATGGTCGGATATTATTGCTATGATGTATCCTCCTGAACAGCACAACTTCATAATATTGATTTGGAGTGAAAATAAAGATGCAATAGCATTTCCACAAAGTTCTATGGTCTCGTCCGCTTCGTCTATGAATTCACTAATTATAGTTGTTAGTTTGGAATATTATCAACGTACGCCATAAATGCGTTATAGTCTTGATGTATGCCATAACATGTGTATATTCCTGCTGGAGCGTCTACGGAAGAAAAGGGAAAATTAAGAGCGACTGCGAAAAAAACTGTGTCATATCGTATAATGATAGTCAATACAATCGTGGGGCGTGGATCATTCTAATTACTATGTAAAATTTATATCGAATACGCGAACAAACAGCGCACACCAACAATTTAACTGTGTACCATATTAAGTACCATTTGATCACAAAGTGGTGCGTGAACAAAATTATTTGAATTTAATCTCGCTGTTAGCATGCACACGCGTATACACTTCTATAGTATAAATCATAATTCGTTCAATGTACGTGATACATATCTGGTTTCCCTCAATATTCAAATTGAAAATAATGTAAAAGAACAATGCCATTTCGTATCAATGAAGGGTAGAAAAAAATGAATGAAGGACGTTGAGATAGAGGGAGAGAGAGAGAGAAAGAGAGGATGCATGAGTGCGCGATAGAGGAGGGTGGGTGCAGGCAAGAGAAGGAGAAGGAGAAGAAAATGAAAGACAGGAGTGGATTTGAGTGCAACACAAGCAACGCCACATGCACGCGCGTTACAAAGGTTCACAGGAGGGCGCCACACTCAACGCCCTTCGTTCGACATTGATACATATCGTTTTGTCAATTCTATAAACTGCAACGAACTCACACCGCCGCAGTTTGTCAATTTATCACGCACGCACGTTATTAGAGCTGATTTATCAAACGTAAAACGATTATCACATTGTTTTTGGTTAGGAACAATTTGGTATTGTCTCTGTTGCACGCAGAAGTGACTATGGCTTTAAACAAATTAAGTATTGACAAAGTGGACCTCACCGGCAAAAGGGTCTTGATGCGGTAAGTGTGATCGATTTTGTGTGGTAGGGAATTAATACGGATTTTTTCATTACCCGATTATTTGGGAAGTTGGCAAATCTATGATTTTCCCCAAAATAATATTCATTCAAGAAAATTTTGGCTGAAAGTAGGTTATCAACGATTTATGTAAGAAAAATTGAGGTTAACAATGTGTTTTAAGGATATTTCGGGAAAGAATAAATCTAAATGTACAAATTGAGTAAAAAAAGAATTCCCAAATTGTTACAGAATTCATATGTATGAATTAACATTCTAATCTCCCCATACATTTCGTGCATCGGGCTCAACCCTTTGGAATGACAATTTTTTCGGCAATCGACCCACGAAATACACACCTGTCTGTACAGTTTTCTTAACAATTCATTCAACGAGAAAAAAATTTAATGATCTTATTTGCAGAGTCGATTTTAATGTCCCATTGAAAGATGGAAAGATTACAAATAATCAGAGGATTGTGGCTGCTTTAGATACTGTTAAATATGCATTGGAGAAAAAAGTAAAATCAATTGTTCTCATGTCACACTTGGGTCGGCCTGATGGCACAAAAAATCCAAAGTATACTCTCAAACCTGTGGCAGATGAATTGAAAGCACTTCTTGGAAAAGACATTCTGTTTTTGGATGATTGTGTGGGTGAAGCCGTGGAAGGTGCGTGTGCTGATCCTGCCCCTGGAACGATTATTCTATTGGAAAATTTGAGGTTCCATGTCGAAGAAGAGGGCAAAGGTGTCGGTTCTGATGGTGCTAAGGTTTGATAAAAAACAATTTTTTCAATCATCTTATTTTTGTAACTAGCATTCACATTACTGATATTATTCAAGATTAAAGCTGATAAGGCTAAAGTCGCCGAATTTCGCGCATCTTTGAGAAAACTCGGCGACGTTTACATTAATGACGCATTCGGTACTGCTCACCGTGCTCACAGTTCAATGATGGGTGATGGTTTTGATGTGCGTGCCAGCGGGTTTTTATTGAAAAAAGAACTTCAATATTTCGCCAAAGCTTTAGACAATCCGGAAAAGCCATTTCTGGCTATTCTTGGTGGGGCCAAGGTTGCGGACAAAATTCAGTTAATCAACAATTTATTGGACAAAGTGAATGAGATGATCATTGGTGGTGGGATGGCCTATACTTTTCTTAAAGTCACCAAGGGTATGAAAGTAAGTCATCAAATGATGAATGAATTTAATTACGTCAGTCTAATATGCATTCATCAAAAATTTTTTTCCAGATTGGGAATTCGTTGTTCGATGAAGAAGGTGCTAAAATTGTGAATGATCTGCTCGAAAAAGCAGCGAAAAATAATGTTCAAATACATTTGCCCGTGGATTTTGTAACTGCCGATAAATTTGCTGAAAACGCGGCCGTAGGCACTGCTGATGTTGATTCTGGTATTCCAGATGGATGGATGGGTCTTGATGTTGGACCCAAATCCCGTGAATTATTTGCTGGTAATTACGAAAGCGCATCAATATATATTGACGGGCCTCAAAATTAATTTTAAATACTTACCGTGATTATTTTTCAGAGCCGCTCAAGAGAGCAAAAGTTGTGGTTTGGAATGGACCAGTCGGTGTATTCGAATTTGAAAATTTCAGCAAAGGTACAAAAAGTTTAATGGACAATGTAGTCGAGGCGACAATTCGTGGCGCCATTACAATAATTGGTGGTGGTGATACGGCTACTTGTGCAGCCATATGGAAAACTGAGGATAAAGTGAGTCATGTGAGTACTGGCGGTGGTGCCAGTTTGGAATTGCTCGAGGGAAAAGTCCTTCCAGGAGTTGATGCACTTTCACCATCTTCTTGAAGCGCAGTAAAACAATCCTACACTGAATGAAATACACTGTAATAGCCATGTAATGGATGTGAAAAAGTATTGTAAATTAATCGAAAAAACAAAATATATTTCCTCCAGTTCTACGTCATTATAAAGTTGATAATTGAAAACAATGTGATAGATGCCTCATTTTTTCAGCGTCCATTGTCAGAATAACGCTCCGGAGAACTGATTATAAATGAACATTCACGCATTGTATTCTATAATTGTGTATTAGCAAGAAAAAAACCATGATTGGAAAATGTCTGAAAAATTTTAACTAATAACAGTACGAGAACAATGACAATGATTAAAAATGAGCATGAAATCTCGAATCATTTTTACATTTCGTTCTTTCTTGGTAGAAATAACTTCGTGTCCATTGAATAACGCTTATCATTTAAAAATTCATTACGTTTTCATGTTCATTTTGTGCACACGGATATTATTTAGTATTTTCTCCTGATGATATCACATGATATTACAGTTTTGTGTATCAACACCCGGTTGAAGTGTTGGATTGCCGTCATTATCCATTTGAAAAAGACCAGTTTGATCGCCAACCAAATCTTCGGGTGGTTGACCACAACTTTGCATATCGTGCATTAGCCCCAATATTTTGTCGAATCTCTTCTTCTTAATATCATCTGCATCATCATCTTTCTCCATTTCTAATTCGGTACAAACCTCAAGAACAAATTTCCAAATTATATACCATGAACCTCTGTGGCTTGAAAATAATTGAATCGAGAGCAATTTAATTACCTTTCGCATGAGGTCGAGTTGTTTAGTGAAACGTTCAAAATCTTCGGTTGATAGTACGTCTTTTTTTCCGTCCAACCACGCTGGGTATTTGTCTATCAATTCTTTCAGTGATGGATAGAGAATTTCTCTTGATAATAACGACTGCATCATCCCTTGCATGAATGGTAAAATATCACTGCCAGATTCATCCAACGAAGCTCCCCCAAACATTGCTGCCAAGTCGGCTTCAGTGATACCAGGACTAGCATTCTAAATAGTAAAATAACTGAATAACATGTTTAATTCTTCTTGCGCTTGGTATCCGATTATAACTTCAATCGCATATTGACCTGCAAATTCTCGGATGTAGTCGATATGTCTTTCAATGCTTGTGCTATCGCTGTCTGAAATTCAGTACCTCCACCACTATTATCCGCTGCAGGGCTGCTGGATATTGCACTGGCAACGGTATGTGCCATTTTCTGGAGTGATCCTTCCAAATCGCTGCCACTGCCTAAGTTTAGATAAAAGAACAATCTATTCTCAATACGCTTCAATTCATGAATGAAAGTTTACCATTCTGCATTAGGCCTTGAAGATTTTTTTCGAATTGCTCGGCGGTTTGTTTAATAAATTCTTGCGTCCATGTTTCATCGGCAGTAACTTCTTCTGTCAATTTTTCATCTACTTCAGATATTGATGGCACTAGTGCATCTTCTTTTTTTATACTTGGTTGAGATAGTTTATCAAAGTCCGCTAATGCACCTGAAACATGAAACTACTGTAAAAAATAAAATATATTGAATATTTATGAGTGTGATCTGATCGTTATGTAAGGATAATCCGTGAAATCATATAAAGATGGATTTTTATGAAGAAAGCGAAATTGAATTGTCAATTGAGTGTGTAGCTTGTAGAATTGTTCAATTAAATTGCCATTCTCAAAAATGAGCAAGTGATTGTGATTCGTAACAAATTTATTTGTTTCATGATAATAGTTTGTAGGTTATAATTAATGAAAATAATTTTCGAATACTTAGATTGAATAACACTCCATGGCAATGTGCATGCACTCACTGTCTAATAATTTATCCAATTCGGGATCCGTCGATTGATCCGGTAATTTGTTTTCATCCGACATCTTCGGCACGACCTAATTAGGTTTTTCAAATCACAATGAACGGAAGGTCTAGAAGATGTGAACCATTGCAGTAACGTGCAGTAACCTAGTATAATCGTGATAATCACCATATCGAATCATATGAATGGGGCGTGCATGTGTATTGCAGTCCATGGTTAGAAATAGGGACTTTTTTCTTTGGACAGACTTTATGGAAACTCCAAACTGGGAGCTGACTTGCATCAGATCTACCAGAGGAAAAAGTCTCTATCGAGGTGAAGAGCTGCAAATAAAAATTTATGAATCAAATTTTAAGGACTATACATTGTAAAAAGACGTCCGTGGAGGATCATATATATATAAAATGTCCTGTTGGATGAAAACAGATATTCAAAAATAAGTATGAAAAAACTCGGCGCACACTGATAGAATTTTCCATTCACAATCAACACCTAAGGTTAATGGAATATATCTGGGGAGAAATCGAAGTCTACTGGAATTTGTACAAATTGAAATCATTATTTTTGCCGTGGAGATATTGTTCTATGGGAAATATTATACGAACTCTACAAAATTCAAGCTCATTTTCAAATATGGTATGTTACTGATTGGTTGAGTTGACGCCATTTGATGTCTGGTGACTTATTGTCGCAGGAATACCAATTTAAATAAAATAGCAACTGGTAAAGGACGTTTGGTTTGGAAAACAATCGTGTTGGTGTGGTACAGTGTGATAGTGGCGTTGTTGTCAACTGGTGGCAGCTTAATTGCGATATTGAGATTCAATCCAACCGCCCTCAACATCATGGAGTCCACTGTTGCCTTTTAGATTGTCTAACATTATTTTGCGTAATTAAAATAAACCAAATTTCAATGTGAAATACTATGAAAAACTAGACGAATTCCTCACAGATCAACTTGTATAGGTAAAAAAATTTTTATTTCACTTTGTTGCTGCGATAATCGGTGGTGAACTGGTAGATCACAATTTGTTTGAGGACGAAATTGTAAAATCCTTTCTAGAGAAAGATTGAGTGATTGTAAATAAAAATGGAACAAACGAGAGTTACACCGAAAAAGGCAAGGCAAAAATGCGAGGAATTATTACCAATCAGTCCAGTGATGTGTAAAACTCCGATGAGACTATGTAAATTGCGCCAAGCAAATTCAATATCATCTCAAAATAACGTGGGGCCTCTCTCAGTGCTCTCTAATCACATAACACCACCGTCCGGTTTAACAAAATTCATTGCACGAAATCCCTTTGATGCTGATTTAACAAATCGATTACATTTGTCTGTAATCAGTCCAACGGTATTCAGCAAGGTAAAGTGAATGAAATATAATTAATAGTTTAATTCATGGGTATTTTTGTACATATTTATTATCATAGGTTTCACCTAAAAATCAAGATTCTCCATTTGCCTGGACGATTGATGAACTGGCAACAATGCAACCGGCAAAAATTGAGGAGTTCCCTATGCAACAGGCACATTGTACTGATCCTGAAATTGAAATGAAAGCCCAAGAAGCTATAAATAAGTTTTTTAGTCAAAATTCTATTCATCCAAGTCCATGGAATGAAAAAAAAGAACCCATGAGACCCCTGATATGTATGACACCTACTCGGAAAATCGAAGGATTGATTGTGGATATCAATTCATCGAGGAGTACAAGAGATTGTAATATAATTGTTTACTTGATGTTATTAATCTGTCAACTCGAAAATCTAGTTCTTTTTCATCTTATTTATTCAGGCTGGTCACAAACAGTATTATCACTTCCACCCAAACTACCAAAGCAAGTGGTAGACGCACTGATGCCATATTTCACATTTACGCAGGATCAAAATGTTGATAATGACGATGCTAATTCAAGTAATAATTCTTTGAGACGAAAGTTGTTCTTTAATCATGACGAATCAACAGAGGATGAATCTTCATTAATTTTATCGCCGATAAACAGCAATTCTAGTCCGCCGCAGAGTGGGATGTTTGCCCATGGCACACCAGTAACAGTAAGAATTATATATATCTATGATTTTATATATTGAGTAACTGCGGTATTTGATCGAATTATTATTCATTGTTGTTGTTGTTTTTACAGAAAGGCAGTCTGAGCATGCAAAGAACGTATGGAACGCCCTACATAAATTCACAAAATTTATCGCCACCTAATATGTCTCCAATATGTAATACACCAGGCAATATGTCGTATCAAAGCATTAGATCACGTTGTCGATCAGCAACACGACTAGATTTCAGTGCACCCATGAGTGTCGACACATCGTTGGCTGACGATGGCGACAATTATAAAAATCAGCAAAATTATAATACAGGTAAATTTACTCAACGAATCCACGCGATCCATTTAATAAAAAAAATTTTTTTATCCATATTTCATTTGTCACTTATATTTTATGGGATTATTTTTCATAAAGAAAATGAGGCATACCGACTAGAAAAGGATGAATGTAAGGCAAAGATAAAGATCAATGAGACGATTGAAATGGTATCTTTATTACACGAGAGAACCCCGAGCAAAGAATCAACTAGGAGCAAATGCGAAACGTTGGAAAAGCTTAAAGACGCAGTGGACTGGTATAAGAGTGTCTCCAACGAAAATTATAATTGTTATAAGAATATCACACTCGTAGGATACTCCGAACAGAGTGGTACATTTAGTTCTAATCATGATACTGGGTATCAGACCTACAGTATGAACAATACGACGGCAAATCCAAACAATCGCAGTATGACACCATCGAGAAAAACATCAAATTGGAACGAACGTCTAAACGGAATATCAGGGATTGATGAGCCGACTGAAAAGGCACTCGGTAATTGGCAGGAAAATATCGAAACTATGATTAGTTCTACACCTTCAAAGTATATACGACAAAAAGAATCTTGAAATTGGAGTCAAACAATACTCGAAATCTTGCCCATTGAAATTCAAGACAAATATTGGTATTATAATTATAGTAATGGATGGAAATATTTGTAAAAAGAATATGTAGTAACTTGTGATCATATACAAATATTAATGTGAGTGGATGATCGAAAAGTAGGATGTGCAATTGTTAGAAGAGACCGCTGCAGAAATTGACAATCGATCATTCAAATACATCGAGTGACATGGTGATAACTCATATACATAGAGACCTACACATTTGACGGTCGTATGTATGACGACTCATTTATAGATGATCATTATATTCTTGAATTCACGCATATTTTTTTACATATCTTAGAATGATGTGATGATTAGATTTTTCTGATTGAAACTATCTATGAATAAAAATAAAGTTTGTCTAAAACCTTTATCATTTTTAAACCACAGCGGTTCATTTTCAGATTGTTGAGATATATATGTACGAGTTTACACGTTGCGATAACGGAACACAATAATGAAAAAATAACAATTTTTTGACAAAATGATGAATAATATTAGAGAGTGTAGTTTGTTCGAATGACGCGTTCTTAATATTCCTTAAAAACCGAGATCCTCAGAAACCCCATTGTCGTGAGTGCCTCTGAAATTATTGTTTTTTACATAATAAACTGACCCGCAATTCAAATTTTTGTTTACAACAAGTAACAGCAATATAGATTAAGAATTATAATTTTATCTTTTGGACCTTCATCGGAGCCGAATATTATTATCGGATTCAATCTATCGAATAAATTCTTCTATTTTTCTTTCCGACTAGGCTAAGGATTACCCTTCTCATTCACAATAGGGATGAAACTCATTCATATTTTCAATCAATCGTTGTACACTTTGCATTTCCCATGATATTAATTTTATTGCATGATAGGTTTTGTAAGCTACGCGCTTGGGTGACACCAAATACAGTAGCGCCATTACTCTATTTTCGTAGCACCAGTATAGCGTCGATGCTCCACCATCTCATTGAAACAGCTGATATATCAGCTGATTGTTGAAGGTTATTGAACAGCTTTGAAACTTTGAAATTGTAGAGAATCAAGCGATCATAATTCCAATAATTGTGAATCAAAGTATTGTATAATTGGTTGAGGAAGATGAGGAGATATTATATCAAATATTCATGAATGATTCCCGAAAATTTGGATGTAAAACAATGTAAATCGATTGATTGACTGTGGATCACAACATTGTAAAATTATCAAATTATTCTATAATGCCCACTGGCAATAATGAAAATGAATTTGTTTGCTCTGTGTGTGGTAATGAGTTCAAAAATGAGCATCAATACTTTGGACACTTGCAAATTCACCGTGGAGAGGTTGCATGGAAATGTTCTCAATGTGATAATCCCCATGTCACATTTGAATCGCAATCGAAGCTAAAGGCACATGAAAATTTACATCATAATTTAGTTAAACCATTTAAATGTTGTGAATGTGATTTAGTATTTGATAGAGCATCACAGCTGGATTATCACACAAGAAGCGTACATTTGAATGAGAAATCACAATTGTGCCAAATATGTGGGAAAGGATTTTTCAGGAAGGCAGACTTGAAGACACATTTGAATGTGCATCTTGGTACGAATCAATCGATTTGCGAAATATGTGGACGTAAATTTAATCATGTCTCTAATTTAATTAGACATTGCAGAACTCATGCAGGTAAACATAATTTATGGTATTTATCATTGCGTCGATTTATATTGCAAACATTTCTCTGCAGGACTGAAACCATATCCGTGCTCTATTTGTGGCAAGAGATTTACTCAGATCAGTTCGCTCGCTCGTCACAAAAATATTCATGAAAGGTCATTAGAAAATATGACCAACTTTGTCACTGAAGAAGTGAGTTTGAAACGATCTCAAGTCAAGTCTTTGTTCAACTAATTAATTTTTTATAATTCATAGGTTGGTGAAAAGAGTGATTGTGATAAGAGAAAAATCGTGAAACGCCGTCATTATTGCAAAACATGTGGTGAGAGTTTCCAATTTGTTGTTCTTCTGCGTCAACACGAGAAAATTCACGTGATGAAGCCGAAATCGATTGAATGTAAAACTTGTTATGGGATATTACGAACTCAGGATGCTTCGCAACGGCAATGTTGCAGTACTAGAGCGATGAATCAATGCTGTGACATAATCTTGAAAGCCGATTGGAATGGGATCAAAATGTTAATCGATAATAGTGAGAAAAATCTGGATGAAAAAAAAACAGAGAATCCGTCGAACGCCATTATTTATGCGAATTCTGAGCAGTCGGATATCAATAATGAATTACAGTCGCATGAAGTTCTCGATCCCCCAATACGTGAATTGACGCGAAAAATAAACGTCAGTGGTATTGAGAATGATCGTGACGAGAGTATAAATATTTCGGATATTTTGAGTCCGTATAACTGTGATGACATTGAATTCGCAAATTCTGATTCAATACACACAGAAAGTTGTAACGGAACACCCAAGAAATTGGTGCAAACCGCGATGACACCCATCAAAGAATCGTCTAATAAATGTTTGCAAGTAGAGGCCAATCAATTATTCATTGGTGTTTGCGAATCGGATTATTTGAGGAGTTTGGGACTACACACAATGGAGCTCCAGGAAAATGGCAATATTGCGTTTTCGCAGGAAAATTCAAATATACCTAGCATTGACAGGTCAGACACACTTGAAAATACAATTGGTAACTTCAACATCGAAACACCAAAAAAGTATCAAGGACTGGATAATAATGCGTCAACCTTGCGTTTGGTGCAAACTGATAGTGGTGAACAATTCTATGAATTAGAAATTAATAATTTTGTTGAAAAGAATTCCCAGCGGTCCGGAAATAATATCAGTTCACCAGGTGAATCGATGGAGCTTTGTTATGTTAATGAAAATATTCATGAACAATGGAGTCTGCAATCGTCGCACATTAGAAATGATTTGATTGATTTCAACAGTGAATCAACTCACGCAGACAAAGATCACGAAGTCTCTGCTAATTTGGGATTTTATCAATCAAAAAATTCACATTTGACTTTGATGGAAGATTTCAAAACCCCTGTGATGGAACCAAATTCTGAATGTTTCAATAATCACAGAGAGATGGCTGGTAATAACAGTGATATTATACAAACACCGATGGTGCGTTTGGTGCAAAACGAAGAAGGAGAGCAGTTTTTCGAATTGATTCGTGATCCCGTTGACTTTTATGGTAATAAAAAAATGGACAGTGTAAAGGATCAAGTTTCTTCCAATAAAAGTTACAGTGATCCCCAGATTCATGTTGAAAAACTTCCTGTAAAAAAAAATACGAAGCAAAAAGTAATACGCGAAAAGTCGATACGGGGAGAAGAGTGGAAGCAAAAATTTGAATGTCACGTTTGCAATAAACAATTTTCAACGGCCTCGAACTTGAAGCAGCATGTTGGAATACATTTTTCAGATCAACAAAAGTTTGTATGCACGGAATGTGGAATTTCCTTCGCTTGGAAGTCAACATTGAATAAACATATTGCCAGTAATCATCGACCTGATGGTCCACAAAAATTTGTGTGTGAAATTTGCCCTAAAGTATATAGCACATTGTCCCAAGTGAATGTGAGTTATCAATCATGTTAATTGAAATTGCTCGTTTATATATAATGATATCATTACCATAAGAATCTTCATTCAAATTTCAGGAACATGTCAAGAGAGACCATCTCAAGGAACGCAATCATGTGTGTCCAGAGTGTGGAAAATGTTTTTTTAAAAAGTTTGATCTGAAATCGCACATACGAACCCACACAAACGAACGGCCATACATCTGTCAAGCTTGTGGAAAAGGTTTTCATCATCAGAGTCATATAATTAGACATGAACGCATTCATTCTGGCGAGCGTCCATATTCATGCGATTACTGTCAAAAAACTTTCACTCAACCGGGTTCATTGAAGGCTCACAAACAGAGACATCGTGACATGACAAAAGTTGATATATTGGACTACCGAATTGATGAAGATGATCCTATTACCCTGAATATATCTTGAAAATAATGTTTATTATGAAAAAAACTGCCAATCCGCTGCATTCATATACAAAGCGTGGTATTTGTGGTATCGGAGCTTCACATATTGGTCAATTGTGGAACAACTTACGTGGAGACATATTTTTTTATTATATATTTTAATAACAAAATGCTTATGAAAATTGGGAGGATGTTCTAGAAATTAAAAGAAAAAGAAAATTAATTGTCCTGCATTTTCGTCTTCTTATGTGAGAGATTTCTTTGAATTCAACGTTCATCTTTTCAAATTTGTGTTCATAGAACTAGTTTGTATGACAATCCGAAAAGTGATGTATCAATAGAGCCCGAACCACTTTTGATTCCGGTTAAATACGTTAGAAATTAAGATTTTTTTCCGTGGTTCCAAATCAAAAATGTTTGAAAAATTGGAGCATTTTCCTGTTTATTCATATATATATATATATATATATATTGCACTTGGTGATTTTCATAATAATCTTCTTCTCTGATATAACGACAACGTCTAGTTTTCGAATAAATTTGAAATTGTTTTATTCACGAATGGTCATGAAAGTTGCGACCACTACGCCAGAAATATATTCCAAGCAATTCAAACTTCAATATCGATGCAGTAATAGAAATATTAATTTCTAGTCAATCAATTTTCAAACATGATATTGTGGATAATAACATTATCCAAATGATGAGAATCGGTTACTTTGGAAGGGCTAGATAAGAATAAAGACAATATATTATATTTTTAGTCGGCGATAGCAACGTCATCTTGTGGGAATGCAGTGACACACACAATAGATATATCCATTTGTGAACCTGCTGAATTTATAACGGTAAAAATCAGATGAGCACATGCTTGAACATATATCAATACCGGCATTGTCGGAACACATAAGACACATAAGATTTATCTTATTCAATTACATCCCTAAATTTTCATCATAATAATCAGCATTCACATTGAGAAAATTATCGAGAGTGCATTTTCACTTTCAATTCATCGTATTTCATGTCCTGCTTACGGTAAGATGCCGCTTTTCATATGGTTTTGTTACAAATTCGTGATTATTATTATTATTGTCATTATCCGGCTGGTTGTTGTTTTTGTTATTATAGGAAAAAATTGTAATATTGTGCTACGAAAGTCATCGAATTATTTTCGATATTATAAAAGCTCGATAAAGAGCAAAACTGCAGGTGCAAAGCATTTGGAGAAGGATAAGGGAGAATGGATTCGTTTGCGAATAATAATCGTTGGGATACGACACGAAAAAGTACATTATTAATGCTTATTAAAAGATTATTTCGCGTACAGTTCATTGTAAATGTTATTTCTTCACATATGTATTTATTAATTCTTAGAATTCTTCTCTTTTTGCAGAGTATATATTGTCATTGAAGAATCGATCACAACGTAATAGTGATAAAGTCGCAAAATCAGAGAAAAAGACTATAGACAATAAAGTATGGCTTGGCCAAAAATCACATTCTGATATTCCGGAATTTGGAGATTCACAAAATTTCTCATTGCGATTATCTGATAGTTATACCGTTAATGATACAATTGGAGTATATACACGCAACAATACTGATGAAAGAAATGGGGAAGAAGGAGAAACTGAAATTATAGTAATAAGTGATTCAAGTGACGATGATTGTACAAATCAAATTCGACCGGGAAAGAAAAAAGTACCACAGCAAAATTCAAAGCTGCCGGATTTCAAGTCGTCTATGACGTTTAGCAGCATTGACATGTCGGAAATTCTGACGGATGACGAGAGAAGGAGTTCGCTTTCTAAAAAAAAAGATACATTAATTGTCTCGAGAAAAAAAGATATAGAAGAGTATAGTTTATTGAGTTCGGACGGTGAAAACAATATGAATTTTAATAATATTAGCAATGACAGAAATGACGTTTACAATACTGATTCATTTACACCAGATAAACGATCAATTCCATCGCGAGATGGGGAAAATTCTCCGAATACTCGAGCCAAACAACATGAGAATAGTGGTAAAATGATTCGTATGAGCTCATCCAATCGGTATCATACTACGGATGTAAACAAATGGCACAATGACTTAGGCGGCACACCGAGCTCTGCGAAATCCGCTCTACGCACGACACCATTGACGAAGAAAGATGCGCGTGATATCGCAAGGATTATAAAGTCGAAGCGAGCGGTGTACAATTCGCCTGGTCAGTGGCAACGACAAAGACGAATTGTTGATACTGATTCCGAAACAAGTGAGGACACAAAGGCTAGCCGGGAAACAGATGAAGATGATGAAAAAGTAAAACATCCAGTCTGGATCAATGAAACGGATGCTGAAAGTCGCGAAACAACTCCAGAGAGTCATCATGAGTCTACAAAACTGATTAAAACGCATGTGAGTCGTTTCCTCGACCCAAGTATAACCGATTGCAATTCGGCGGGATTGTCTGAGCGCAAAAAAGAAGAAATATCTCGTTGGCTTTTATCAAATCCAAATGACTCAAGGAGTGATACGTCTATGAGCTATATCCCGCCCAGCGAACAGAACGATTTGAGCTCAGGTAACAGTAGTTTAGATCGATTGGAGTTGAAGTACGAGACACCAAATAATCGTGATAAGTTCAAAAACAAAACGTATATCGATGATAGTAAAACAAAAACCGTTTCTGCACTCACAAGACAAGTGAAATCGGTTAAAGTACGTCAAACAACAATGGACGGTTTCCTCAGGAAAGTGCAGTACGGTGACAAAGATAGTTCATATTATACACCCATTCCCATAACGAAAACAAAAAAAGTAATCAGTCCAACAGCAGTAGGTGGGGAAAGTAGTAATATTCAGATTGGGGATTGCGCTGATATATTAGACAAATTATATGGTGATGCTTGGAGAGACAAAGCCGAAGATTTGTTCCCGAGTTCTGAGCCGAAAAAAATAAGACCAAAGGTTCATGATCGTGCAGTTCAAACGGAACGCAAAAAAATGATTAAGACTAAGAAAAAAGGATTGTCTGCGCCTGATAACAATTTGAGTGATGATTGCTTCGATTCATTCGTAAATAACACAAGACCTAATTTGAATTCTACGAAGAAAGCAGGGGAGAAGAATAAAAAATGGCGCAGCAGTTTTATAAATGATAGTTTGAATTCTGATTGTAGCGATGGAGAAACGACTTATCAAACAGCATTAACAACACCACGTATGTCTAATTTCGAGAAGAAAGACACACTCATGTCTACCTTGACGAAGAGAGCTATTGACATCTGCGATTCCGATACGGCGGACGATGATTCACCAGTTCTCGGTAAGAAAATGGATGATAACAAACGGAGATTGTCATTCAGTGATGATGAAATTGATTTGAAATCGAGTCCTGGCACAAGTGAATACGATCCAGAGGATGTAATTGCTCCAAAAACTGTGATAAGACAGACAAACATTATCTCATCGAAATTATCGACTAATTCATCGATATTCCCACGAACTGAAACAACCAGGAGTTTTCTCGCGTCATTATCCTCATCAGTACCACTCGCAAATGCTCATTTAGATGCAAAAAAGTATCGAACCAGTTTCAAAAATACTAAGGATGAACTCTGCAAATATTTATACAAACTTTATAATGACAAAATATTTAGTAATAAATTACCTAATGATATGTTGATCGAGTGGAATGTTCGTATGCGCGGTACAGCTGGTTCCTGTTATAATAAAACGAGAAAGAATGCTTTGGGTACGGTGGAACGATCATCGAGAATAGTTTTGGCTACAAAAATATTGGATGCACCTGATCGACTTAGGGATACATTGGTTCATGAAATGTGCCATGCTGCAACATGGTTAATTAACGAAGTGTCCGACGGACATGGGCCTTTTTGGCAGGCATGGGCTTCCAAGGCAATGAAAGCTTTTCCGGAACTGCCATCGATTAAACGTTGCCATGATTATAAAATAGCTACTAAATATACTTATCGTTGTGTTCGTTGTGGATACAGGTGAGGATAAATAGAACAAATTTATTTTTTGCATTTTCGTCTGATCCCATTTACTATTATGAGATATTGTTTCATTGATGGATTAATTTTTTGATTGTGATTATTTTTTCGGCAGCGTTGGAAGACACTCAAAGTCGTTGGATGTTGAGCGCAAACGTTGTGGACATTGTTATGGTAAATTTGAGCTGCTTATTAATAAAACCACAAAGTCTGGGATGGTGCAAGTTAAGACTCCAACTAATAGAAAAGCAACGGGTTTTGCATTGTTCGTAAAAGAGAATTATCATTTAGTTAAACAGGAACGTCGAGACGTGGGACATAAAGAGGTAATGCAAATATTAGGTCAACAATTTTCGGCTGTCAAAATTTCAAAAGAAAATAATAATATGGCCTGTGGATTACAGCATTAGTATATGACAAAAGGAAAATCAATGAATTAGTCATATATATCTTTTGAAGAGTAGACTTCACATATTGAATCGAAAATTTTTTATGAATCTGCAATTAATTTATTTTTGGTTTGTAGTGTAAATTGTATATATATTTCAATATTTCACAATGTACCCCCCTCTTGCAGGCCACAAATAGGTTAATCATAGTCGGTATAAGTATGTATAAGTAAGATGTAACTATATGTATATATATATATGGCATTGAAGATGAAACAATTGTGATTATGATGAGAAGAAAATGATGGAATATCTGAAATCTAATGCTCTTGATTGACAAATGGAAAACTGACCGAACAATCAATAAATGTTTCAATAAATCAACTCGAAAAACCCGGATTACAGTTCACGCATGACATTATCATATTGATCCTTCACACGCTGAGTAATTCATTGTTTTTATTAAATTCGCAGGCTTTTGGATGGTAATACTCGTTTTCATACAGATATCGAGTGAATTCACCGCTATGACGAATATATACATAAACTATTATAATTAAATAGAATAATTCAAATAATTAGCGGGCTTTGGTGATAATTGGTGTACGCATGCGTGTTCACTCGGCGCCATATATTTCCACATGTTTATATATATGTCAAGTGATATATATATATATATAGTTAATGGATAAAATAGTATTGTTTGGTGGTGTGTATTGAGGCGAATTGGTGTAAATTGGTGTGTATGAAAAAGAGTACCACTAGCGCACTCTAAAAACAGTCGTCAACAGTCGTGCTGAAGATATCAAAGGGAATACGTGTGTGGTTGTCTCGAGTTGTCTCGACCGTCTCGACTCCGGAGGAGACGATATACACGATACAGACAATATGACCGATGGTGTCCATGTCGGTACGTCATTTAAAAAGGACCACGTTGTCCCAGAGTGATTTTAGTTCGTGTCCGTGATAATAACTTTCTCGTGGACGTGCATATGTATGATGTCGGAACAAAAACGTGTGCCCACGCAAACTTTGGAGTTATCAGGTTCATTGGTTAGCGCAACGAAAAAAGAAAAGAAAGGGGAAAAGGGCAAACAGCTCGCGCCCTCCTTCCGTTTCGAGTTATCCCTCGATGACAAAAATGAAAAGGGATACTCTGAGTTTAGCTACGCTCATTTGCTGAAGACTGCTGAGGTTAGTAATATTGTCACGAAAAAAGTAATTTAATGGGAGTGAGTGACTATGAAATTGAGGTGAGTGAATACGTTTTAGGTTGGTGTAATTTTTACCCGGCGCGTCTTTCGCGCGTCATGCTCATAACATTGTAACAAACGATCCAGTGGAAACGATACAAAACCATCACATACCTGCCACACACCGGGTTGTCACAACCGCCAGTGTCTTCTTCACAATCATCAGCAATTTTTCCAAGGCTTTTTCTTTTGCTCGTCTGTGATCGTCGCATTGTGCGAAAAAAAAACCCATCGATTCCAGATGTGTACATTAGACAAGATGATTCGTGGCAATTTCAATTACCATTCATTCAATTGATATTTCTTTAATGTTATTCTGAATTTGAATCCTGTTCATTTTGCATGTCACTCCTCTATATCAATTAATTTATTCATTTAATTTCATTTTTTAATATGCGAATACGTATTGCGACAATTTCTATCTCATCGTTCCCTATGTCCAGGGCGTCTGTCGTTTATGTGTTGGTGGTGTTGTGCCTTCAGTTGGCATGAGTTTGAGAGAAGGCCACAACAGTGGGAGAGAAAAGAGCTCTCACTCTTCCATACGGATCGATTCAATGCAGTGACTTTTCCTTCATTATTATATATATTATTTGATATTTGAATGAATTAATATATCCACGATACATTTACCATGTCATCTGCAAATATAATGTCACCTCTGAAAATAGTTTTCATGATAAATTCAAATGAACTCTATTATTTTGGGACGAGATGTGTTCCTCTTTCATTTTAATTTTCGTGCCCTCATAGCGTGGCAAATTGTATATTGAAACATTTCATCCATCAGCCCGATCCAATCTACGAGTCTCTTTTGCTCTATATTTTCATCTCTCTCCTTTTTGCTATAGATCTTCCGCGTGTATGAACGTACGTAAATTCTCCCTCCTCCTCTCCCACACTTTCGTCCTCTCATCCTGTTTCCACCTCCCAATCCCCCGTTTACGTCCCCCACTATTTTTTTATCACGTCTGAACATTGGGAAAAGGGACATTAGAGACATACCTTACTCGTCTGATGGATTATTGCCTCCACTCGCCTGTATGTTTCATCCATGCAATAATTCTCAGGAGAAATCGAAATTAATATTAACTTTTTTTTTGCTGTTGTTATATCTGAATGATATACGTTATTTTTATCTTTTTTATTATATCTTTTCTTGTCCAACTGATCAGTTTGATCTGATTTTTGAGTTTGGCAATACATATGCGTGGTTTCTTGCTGCTAATTTTGTCATGTCTACAACTTTGATTGGCAACTGATACCGGGGAAATCGCGTTAACCTTATGATACTACACCGCGAGTTGGACAATAAGACATATTTGCTATAGAAAATTTAGTCACAACTTTATTTGACAATCATCTCATGTTTACATTTACGAATAAAAATTCCAATTAACTTTTCACAATGTTATGAAATTAGTGACTAAACAAAAGTACACCGACGTTGGCGATTGCACATTATCGTGGAACGGATATACGGTCCATTGCGGTTTATTTTTCTGATTGAAATTTACAATGAATATATCAATTTCTCTCCATCTTACTGTTAATAGAAAAAAAGAGGAAAGGCGCAACAGAAGGGTCCTGATGAAAACGCAGTCAATGGGCTGGACCCATTCGATGACGACGACAAAGAAAAACTCGAGGAGATGGCCAAGCGATTTGAAGCAAAATACGTATGTTTTCAGGATTTTGTATTCAAACCCATTTCCATTGAACATTATTGTATATTATCGTACACTGACATTTCATTAACAGGGTACGACAACGGCTGGTAAGAATCGGAAAAAATACGATGATGATGTGGACCTTGGTGCAGGATACGATGAGAATGATTCTTTCATTGATAATACAGATGCGGTAAGTGTTCGATTGTGATTCATATAATGAAAATAAATTGAAAATAACGAATGGAAAATTTTGGTGTTTCAATTGAAGTACGATGAGGTGGTTCCGGAGGGGGTGACAACTGCCTACGGTGGCTTTTACATTAATAGTGGACCTCTAGAATTCAGTGTCAAACCTGAGGAACAAAATACATTGGCACATCGGAATAATAATAACAATGATGATAATAGCAGCGAGAGCAGTGAAGATGAGGTAGAAGATAGCAATAGTCCAGATTCGAAAAGAAGAAATAGATCAATAATCAGTTCATCCGAAGATGATGATGTTGATGAAATTATGACTGAACCGCTTGTTAAGGTATCAATAAACACATCCATCAACCAATTAATTTAACTGATTAATCGAAAATGTAAATATAATTTTATGAATATATGATTCCATTGTAGAAAATTAAATTGGACGAGAATGGTGAAAAAAAATCTAGTGATGATGTTATGATGAAAAAAAAGAAAAAACTTTTCGGTGAACAACAAACTTTAGATAATTTAAATAGACAAAAAATTATTGATGATAAACGAGATAATGATATGGAAGTGGTGGATGGAACATTGGAGAGTCAGGATGACAGAAAAAAATTAAATTGTGATGCTACAAGAGTGAAATCAAAAAAAGTTGATGTGAGAAAATTAGTGAGAGACGTTACAGTCAATGGTAATGATGATAAAAAAATGGTTGATGGTAAAAAGCTAGTGGGGAAGGATAGTAATATTGATGACGCGATTGAAAGCGTTGTTAATGACGGGAGAATTGATGATGAATCGAGTCGTGACACTGTTGATTCTGGAAAGTCACGTTGTGTCGCCGGTACGTCATCAGAATGTGAGGATATAGATAAAATGGATATTCGTTTGCCAGAGCATTTGCCGGATAATATTAGGGATATAATAAATAAGTTGAAGAAAGCAGCGGAACACAATAAAGAGGGAAAAATCAAGTTCTTTGACGCTTCAGTTAATTCCACATTATTCAGGTAAATGGGAATAAAAAAACTATTTGTAACTGGATTGAAACCATTTCCGAGTCATTATTAATGAGATTTTATAACTGTTCAGCTTAGAAAAGAAATTACGTATGTCGGATTCGTCAACAGTGCGATCACAAGTTTATGCACACCTGGCGCATTTTCTGTCGTGCAGCAAAGTCACTTTGGCAAATCGTGCAAAGAAACTGTGTCTGCAAGACACCGAAGGAAGAGTTACAGAACCTATTCAAAGGTACATTTGAACAATACCGCATCAATTAATGTCAAATTATTTATTCATGATCCATGATTAGTTCATGGATATCGCAGAATTTGCCCACGCTGGTAAAGCTCGATATTTTTTCAGATTGAAGGCGATAATTGATGGCGTCATGCCATCGGCCATAGAAAAATACAATAACGAGTGTCAAAAAGTCATTGAAGAGAAGTAAGTAATATACCCCCATTTATACTGGGATATTAATCGGTATTGTTGGTGAGGGACCCCTTACTAAACTGCTAGAGACATATACATTTTTTCAAGTTTTCACGTGTATAGGGGATCTTAAAGTCATTGGTTTTATTCATTCATCGTCAATCTTGATCATCATGCCTTGCGTTTTCCGAGGAACAAACTCTTGACATTTTTTTTTTTTTTAATGTGATGGGACAATGTTTTTTTTTTCAATTTATTGATCAGGGCGTGATTGCTTCATATTTTCTAGGTGTCTCGAAGCTCCTCTCTCGGATAGAGATAGCAGCAGTGGTAACGAAAAACTTACGGAAAAGTCAAAACTACCCCGAAAACGATTTCCTTGGACGAGTGAAGGAAGGTAAGAGTTTATTTGAATCGATGAGAACTTATTCTTTGATATCGATTGTTCAAATATTATCTTGTATAGGAGATTGGTATACGAAATTGCTGCGGAGTGGCGGCAATACTATAAAATTCGAAAACCAAGAAAGGAAAGTATGGAAACTTTTCTCGCGACATTCATGGCGAATAAGATTCTTCCGTTGTGGCCGCACGGTTGGATGAGAGTAGAGACTCTCCTAAAGTATGCAAGTAGTGAGCCTGTGTAAGTATTATTGAACAATATACATTATTATCGCTATATATATGCATATATATATTTGCTTCACCGACGCTTGCGCATGTTCAAATTGTACATAAATTTTTTTCTTACTCATTGCTTTATGTTTCCAGTGAATAATGTATATTTTTTGTTCCATAACATTCTTCATTCAGATATATATTTCGTTTCACGCACGTAGATTTTATTTTCCATGGTGGTTGTATGTTTTAGGACGGTGATTGAATCGGATAGTAGTAACAAAAGATAATTGTCACGTTTCACGATAATATGAATAGGCGACTCCTCCATTCCTTTTTTTCTAAAGAATCAATAATTGTATTCTATATTTTTTTGAGCTGTGTTACTGAACTATTGCACCTATGGGAGATTGTTTCACATGATTATTTTTTTTTCTTCCATTATTTCATTCGCTATTTATTTTGTCTGTTCAAAATTTCGTTTTCCTATTGTTCTTTTCTTGTTTTTTTTTTCTTGATTTCCGATTCCACATGAAACGATTAAGTGCTGGTTAATTCAGTTTGTTGATTATTTTTGTAAGCCTTGGAAAGTTTAACATGTGATGAAGCGCAATCTTACCAATTTCCGAGTTCATTCTGTGAATGATCCATAATTTTCTTTGTACGCCTATAATTGTTATTAAATTTATATTTTCGGCAAATAAAATTAGCTCTTCTATTTTTATAATTTTGCAACCTTTAACCATTTATCATTGCCGCAGTAACCCTACAAGTTGTTTGCTGCAACTTCCACCTGAATTAGTAGAGTAAAACAATAAGTATAGACGTTGGATCATCTACGTATCAATAACTCTGTTTACAGTGTCAAGAAAAAACAAAAAAAAGTGAGTGAAACAACAACTACGAACAATAATCCATCGACTGTTGTGAGCAACTGTCCTGTAACGTCGGGAATGTCGAATATTGACAATGCAATACCACAAGAGCGAGCAAAAACGCCAACAAATTTGGTTAAAACAGTAATTGACAACCCTGTAAATTATACGTCCGTGTCAAATTGCCAAAAAAATTCATTGGAAGTGACAATTGAGAGGAAACAAACGACCATCAAACACAAAGACAAGATGAGAGAGAGTACAGCAGCTAGTCCAGATGATAATAATCCATCATTGGCGCGAGTTGCTAAAATATCATTGGTACCAACATCTCAATTATTGGCACAGAAACCAACAAAATGTCATACGGATAAATTCAATCCAATGGATTTAACAAGCAGCTCGTTATCAATTACACCTGTGCATGATTGTCAAAAATCGAACAAATGTATGGACGAAGTCAAGAAAGACATTGTTTCAATAACACCATTCTCCGAATCTTCCAGTAGTATTAAAGCCGTCAATCCCGATACTACTTCCACAACAAATAGATCGTACTCAATGTCACACATGATATCTGCTTCGGATGCAGCATTTATGCCCATATCACTGAAACAAAGGATACTGCAAGAGAGCGTTGATTCAAAAGCGACTGATAGAAGATTGGAAGATCTCGATAGTGATATACACGCCATCGATGTCAAAGAAAATAAACGGGATCGATGGCCAGATGATAAATACAAGTCGCACGATATTAAGAAGAAACGGAAGGAATATAAGGCAATGGAACGAAGTCAACACCAAATATCAACAAAATCTGCAGTCGATGTTCCATCGACGATTATTCAAACTCAATCGGCAATATTGACGAGTGAAGAGCAGGAGCAAAGACAAATTGAGGAAACAATGGCCGCAACAAATTTCCTCAGCCAAATGATCAATGATGACACGACACGATTGACAACGACAGAGAAACGAAAAGAGTCGAGTGTCATGGTAGACGAAAGTATTGGTAATGTAATACAACCAAGTGAACAAGAAAAAGATGTAGAGAGGGTGATGCGTTCTCTGAAAGAATTACAAGAATTACAAGAAATGAATTATTCACCAAGTCATTCGCCATTGCGTAAACCCAATAAACAGGGGATTGGGTTCCCTGACGAGTATCACCGGAGTTATCATAAAAAAGATGAAAAATTGAGATTAACCAAGGATGAACCGCAGTGGTAATTCTATCAATACAATATTCCATCTTATTGCATCGAAAAAGAAAAAAAAGCGAAAAAAGGAATAAAATGATGAGAAACACTTCCATTCGTTCCAAATAGTGTAGAACAACAAATTTCTAAGTATTTTTAAAACGAGCCTGAAAGAAGTGTAAATAATACATTTAAATAATTAGCAGCCACATACTTATCTTCTTTTTCTAGTTTACTGTACAGATATATATATATATATCTGTACTAATATATATATATTATTACCATATTCATTTATAGGCTTTTTTGTATATATATAAGCGAGTAAGAGATGTTATTGATGTAAAGGAAATGATGCTGAACAAGCCTTTGATATTTTCCGGGTTTTATTACTTCTTATTTTTTATCCAAAACTTGTTATGAATGGATCTAGCCTACAACGTTTCTCTTCCATTACAAAATAATGCCTCAGGTCGGGTAGGTTGGAAGTGAATTGAATGAATGAAAAAAAATGTTTTGGATGTACAGTTTCAACTTTGTTTTCTGGAATCTAGATGCTTCAAACATATTACTAATAATTTACCAAATAATGTCACCTCGCATGAGGCCAGAATATTTTTAAATAATGAAAATTAATTTGGAACCTGCCTGAACCTTATGTCCGTTTGGTTTTTTCTTTTTTTTTTTCTCTCCAATAATACGATTATAAAAAATGAATTTTATTATAAGCGTAGAGTCTGTAAAATTCAGCATCGAGAAGATATTTAAATATGACGTCGTAAAATATAAGTTTTGAATATTTTTTCCAAGAATCTCATTTTGTTTCTCATTCCTCGCCCCATAGATGATTATGATAAATAAAAATCAATTACGAATTTACGTACATGAAGATGTCCACGGCAATCATGAACAATGGATATGATAGTATATCTGGTGAAACTGGAAAAAAATTGAGCTCTTACCTTGGAAGGCGAACCAAAACATGGATTTTTAAGGAAATTAACACAAATACTCACATACATGATCGTCCATTCGTAATTCCCTGATATGATAGCAAATTGTCAAATGTAGTACGGTTAAACTAATGTTGAATGCATTCATACATGTTTGGACCAACCAAGAATATTCGGGATCCGCGATAAAATTAAAGACAATTTCACCTTCCATATTTAATCATAAGTGCATGAAAAGTTCATTTAATAATTCGAAATTCAGTCATAATTCAATTGATATTGGCGTACAACGACTGTGACTGCAATCTGCTATGCAGTGAGTTATCAATGGTTTTGATGAAAAACAAAAATGCTATCGAGATTCAAATTTTTTGGCGCGAATGCGCGCGTCGCCCATGACGTAATACATGTCCGAAGTACGCATACGTGATATTCCCCTCCACACTTTCCTCACTCAACCGTCATTTATGGCCAGCTGAGTGACCTTGCAGTGTTTGTAAACAGACACACGTTGTTTTACGGACTTGCCAAGTTGATCAATTCGAAGTGGGTATAAGTTTGTTGAAGAAAAATTACTTCAACGTCATTATCATCATCGGTTATTAACCACATCTTATTGGAAATGGACGTGGATAACATGTGCATTGTTGAAAACGAAATGGTAAGTGTAGTTGAAGATAAAAGAGAAAAAAAAATGATAATGAAATCAAATGGTATCAGATGAAGACAAAAAAACTATATCATTTACAGTGTTCCGCGTGATGCAAACACGGACAAAAGGATAGAATATACCTTGGTGATTTGAAATATGTTACGGTGACATTTACCTACAATGACACTCCATAAAAATGATCATTATGTTGAATTACCTCCATTATTGTATTATGATTTATCTATTTGTGCGATACGGGCGTTGCTTTAACGTTGCAATTGTATTGAGATTATGCTTTGATAGGGCGTGAGATATGTAGTGGGGAAATGTTTAAGGTATGTGTGGTGACTTGATGAGTGTGTTTACTCGGTCAAGCGAGTAAACACACCCCGCCATACTGGCGCCTGATGTCGCTACCGGCGCTATATTATTTTCAATATTTCCCGCTTCACGGTGCAACTGATGTTTTTTCTTAATTTGAGCCAATTCAAATAAACAATTCAAACCGCCATCATTTCTATGACACCCGATTACAAATTTTATTCTCTTATTTCAATTAGTGCAATATGTTTGTTATAGCAAGTGTAATGCATTACGAGCGACTCAGTTGACCTCAACCATCTCAACGTGGCCTCATGTTATAACGGCCACGATGCATTTTATTTACTTACCACCACATTTCATAGTATGGTCATTTGGATTGAAATTTCCGAAACCATCCACTAGTTCCCATGGAAATAGGTTAGATTTCTCAATTTTTCCAATATCATCCAACAACTCGTTCTATTTGGCAAATGTGAATTATTTTCTTTTAATTGACACCCTTTGACGATAAATATCGTCATTCGGCTGTTCAATCACTCAAAGCGCATTCTCATTTGTGATTAAGGTAATTCCAGAGGGACATAACAGTTTCTGATATATTGTCAGTGTAAAGTGCTTACTGGTACGTCAATGATCAATGACAATAATATTGATGAAATGTCATTTCCCCGATTATTTGTCGATAGCAAAATGACAAACGCCATGAAATTTCAATTGTATATTTTATGAAAATCATTTCCATATCCATTTGTTAAAACGCTGCAACTGAACCACTTTATGTATTCTGATTCAAGCAATACATTAGCAATTATATAAAATAATCTGATTCGAACGCACGGAGTGGATGGCGATATGTGGCCACCACTTGCCGCGGCGTGACAGTAGTATCAATAAAAGAAAGGTGAGTGCGAGGGCGGTGGGGGGCGCGAGTGAGAGAAACGTAGAAGCTAGAAGCGTGTGTCAATCTTCAGTCGGTGTGGTCGTTTATAAGGGGGGCAGCACTGTCAGCATAACAAGCTTGTGGCTGGACCACGGTTCTCGCTTTTACTATTCTGAACTGCGCAGTTGATGCCTTTGGCGCGACACCCGTATCATCGGTAAGTCCGTTATTCCATATAACTATTTTTTGTTATCACTCTGACTATCAACTTTCGTATCATAGATACGCACGTGCGCACGCAATTTATTCCCTTACAGGATTATAGGGATCCCTCAAATCCATTGTCATGCGTGGTTGGTGGTAATCTTTACTTTATTCTGCCGTTTTTTTCGTTCTTGGGCTCAGTCGTATATTCACTTCATTAACTGAGTTTTCTAACCCTTCTATAGCTTTGGCCTGTCAACTACATCGATCCCTTGAGCCTATGTTTCAAAGTTTTACTGAAATTGTATATAGTGAGTCATTATTAATTCATGTCTCATCCAATTTTTTTTCTCATTATACATATATACATATATATATATATATATATATATATATATATATGTATCAGACAATTCTCCACCTGAGACACGTTCGATTAGTTATAGATACTTATTCACTTCGGATTTGATTCTAGCTTGTATAATGCATTGCCAAAGACATGTCAAAGGTGCAGCTGAGTTACTGCTCAATTATCACCTCGACACACCAATGATTCTGCGTATGCCGCCGCAGAAATTTTTAATCTACTGCAATTCAATTGTTTCTTCATCACGTTACTCCGTATTTTTCTTTCAATTCACCCCTAGTTTTTTTCCCATGCTTCGAGTTGACTTAATTATAAACAACAAATTTACATAGTTTTGGTAGTCAATTTTCCCTTTACCTTTGGGTTTAAATGAATAATAAATCATAGCCAGTTCATGCTTTATGCTAACGTATTCTGCATAGCAGTTTATCGCGATAGTTAGTAGGAGTAACTCATCCGGAAAAGGAACAGGGAGAAAAAGAGGATACAAGTTTTACGGAATCAGTCATTGCTTCCCCTTGCAGCTCTTTACTAAATGAAAATGAAATTGTAATGGCTGAAGATGAGAGGCAGTACAGCATGACTATTGCTAAGTAGTAAGACCATAAAGATTACGCGAGAATGAGAAGAGAAAGCGCAAAGGGGGATTTAGGGTAATGCTGCACTGTCATTATATATTACAAAAGTTTTGGCATACCACAATGATGATTAATGATCGCCGTTGTTAGTTGCAGTATCATGAATGTAAATACGTGCATTTCGACATAAATTTCATGATAAAGATTTTTGAATTAATGTCGTACGTTTAATTTGCACTTTTCTTTGAGTCATGTCATTATCATTATTGTGATTATTGTGTCTTTGCTAATGTTCGGTTCATGGATTGGGCGGGGGGTAATGGTATGGTATGGTATATAGTATGCATCCGCAAGTGGCTTATGCGTCGAATGTATAAGATATTCACTCGATTGGAATAATAATAAAAATAATAACAATACTGATAATAGAGTAGGGTAAATATGAGGAAGGTAAGACACGAATAGATGCATTCAGTGGTAATTCCCAATGCTTATTATTTTTCAATCCTTTACAATGCAGATGCCTATACATGATATCATTTTGAAATATTACTTAGTTGTAGGACATTTTATCGGCGTTGACGCATATTTTCATACAATTTTCACATTATAATGGATATAGTTCCCTATTTCCTTGAGCTACATTTACTTTGTAGGTTCACTTGTGCTTCAACGAACACATTTAAATGTCATAGCCACTTCTCTTTATGGCCTCTGTCATTCTGTCTCTCGACTTTATCATGCGAGCCAAGTGCACGTGGACTGTGCACTAACATCGATGCGGGTACACACTTTTCTCGCTGGATTGTGTCTAAGTATTCTCGAATGCGATGAAATGAAAAAATCTATGATGATCATTATGGTTGTTGAGCAGTATGTAGTTGTGTTAGGCATATGAAGTAATGAAAAAATAACACGTTTTCATTCGGTCACTCACTCCACGATGGTGAGCAGTAGTGAAGCTTAGTAGTATGTGATCAAACTCACTGTTATTTCTTTCATACCTATGCTACATAGTACACACGCAAATTGTTTTGTCGTTATGGCGAAAGTTCCTTGTTGACAATATAGACGATATGGCCTAGCTGCCTCTTGCTCTCTATTCCGCTCATATTCACACTCCCACTTCCTCACCTCCTCCCTTCTCGGTTTCCTGTCCCCTTAAATGTTACTCAAGCAAGTCCCCCAAGTGGAAATAACAATCGTAGCAATAGTTAACGTTATCGTTTTACCCATTTACATCGCCGTTATGTTTTAACCGTAAGCTGATGTCCCGGTTTTGTGTTTTCACATTCGACATTGTGTTTTGTGAATCGTGGTCTTGCTCCAACCAGAGTATGAACATCCGCCACTACCCGCATAACAGGGTGTTGTTTGGTGCGAACATTTTCTCAGTGTAAATCACTTGAAAATATCACCAGATGCCAATTGAAAAATAAAATATGATTATTGTTCACAGTGTCATGAACCTTGTATTTTTCTCATAATTACAAAACTCATGCTTATCTTCTATACTATTGATACTTTCCGTATCTCCCTCGTATGTTGCATTATTCAAGTTTCGTTTCCTGCATTTCGTTTGTAGTTTCCAAAGTATTGTTTTCCACAGTATACGATATTTTATACGAGTTAACATCGTTAATTATTTTTATTTACCATTTTTTTCCCACACTCCAATATGTATTCTATAATGTATTCTATAATCTTCTGTTTTATTTTCTATCTGCAACCAAATGTTTTTGACGCTTAAATATATACAAATAATGATAAATGGGGTGCCCTGTCAAGCATTCCACGAGCAAACTCGTTTGGGTGGAGTATTGACGCACAACCCATGTAACAATATCATCGATTTGGACCCGCACGAATTTATGCTTATATGGGTTTTCGTTGTGCACGGATGAAATGTGCCGCGGCGGCAAATATTAGTGTTCTATATCGAAATTGAACGTTATCTCTGATGGCTAGCGGTTAGGTATAGGACAGGATGCAATTTTTCTCTGGTGAGTTTGGCATTTGTGAAGCATTTGCTGAAGGTCAATAGATATACAGTACACCCCATTCCAAGGCATTTTTCTCCACAATTATATATATATGCTTGGCTCTTTATCGTGGAGGAGTTATAATCGCGCATTGGTATGACGGTGCAGGACTTCATACACAGACGTTCTTACTTCTGAGTTACGACGGAGTTTCCGTGGGAGTAACTTTGTCTCGTAGTTGTCTTGGTAACGTTATCGCGCAACAGTACGTCGTAATGTAGACTATAATTATTATATAAGAATCCACACAACAATTTTTTTTTATCTTTATCTGAGATTGAATTAAAACTTTAATTCCTTCATTCCTTTTACTTTTAATGAATTATGAACATAAATGAGAGCACTTGGTCAACTTTTTCATAGGGTCACGCTTCGTGTCCTGCGAAATGTATTGTACAAACATGACAATGTATATATGCTCTCTCATTTTCTCTATACACGTCTGTTTTGAGCGTATGTATGTGGGCATGCATAGCGCTTTATACATACCATCCATGGTTTCATTGTTGAAGCCATTGGGCGCAACGTTGTGACGCTGTGGCAAAATTACGAGAGGGCTACAGCACTTCTGGATGGTGTTTCCACTCCCGTATAATCTGAACAATGATATGGAAAATTTTAAGTGATAGTAATGAGTTTAGCAACATGGGCAGTAAGAAAAATAATGTAAAAAATAAAAACCTAAAATATGAAACATAAATATTTATTAAAACATGAATGAAACCCAAAATGTTTGAGGCTGGATAAAAAATGAATTCAAATGCGCAGTTGTGAAATTCATTTCATTTGACGTGGCGGCTTGTCGGGATCAAATGTAAATTTAATGGCCATGTGCAAAACATAAATTTATTAGTCCGAATTGTATTCGTTAAAGTAAAATTGGAAATATACGTCGATTTATTTCACGAAATAGCCGGTATAATAATGAATGCATAAATTAATTCACAATTACACTATTTATAGTTGATTATTCTATGGTATTTGTGCGCATATAGAGGCAAATAAAGCTCCGTCAGTCGTTACCATGCTCTATTAACGCATCACATGCATATGTTATATATACTTAACAAAGCGTGAAATACATTTTATAAAAGCAACATTGTTGTTCATTGGCTCATAGTGGAGGTGCACACGGCGTCTACGGTTCCCGAACACAAAGAGTTCACCTCACTCGGCTCTTTGTCACGCTTGCCGACATCGCGTGTCTCGTTGTACTCTAAGCAATAGCTCTCTCTAGAGTCTTGAAAATCCCAAGCGGAAAGAGAATTTAGGTGAATATAGCGAGCATGTTGCGCGTGATGTTGAAAAACATTGCTTTCCATAATCAAAATGACTGTTCAGCATATTCAGTAACTTTTCTCCACTTCTTTATTTATTTTGTTTTTCTTCCATTTGAAAAATAAATTGATGGAATAATTTTCAATCTGCAGATATGGCTGAAAGAGCGTCGTAGGACCTTAAAAACTCAAAGACTTTTTTTTTCCGAAACAACTCTTTAATTACTCCATTTTACCACTCTGGCTATCCCCTTTAGCGCCCACGTGTTCAATCATCTTCTATATGGTAGCAATGGATAAAACAAATTAGCCAGCAAAAAAGAAATGGAGGTAAACGCAGTTCAAACATGGGAGTGGAGTGAGAGAGGGATATAGAAACACTGGCACACAAGTGAACAAAGAAGCGATTCGCACTTGCAATTAATTTCTACCCCTTACCAAGTTCCCAGACTTTCTCTCAGTTTTTGCCAGTGGTACCTCTCATTGTGTTGGAGTGGTCTTAACGTTGAATTAACGTCCGATCGTTTGGACTTAAATATTATACCACAAAAGCTTCCACATACATATATGTGTACTCATTCATTCTAATTCTTATTTCTCTGCCTCTCTCTCTCTCTCTCTCTCACCCGCACGCTCGCTCTGTACTGGCTGAAAGTCGTAACGGTAAAGTAGATCCTCACTGGACGAAATTAAAACTTCTGGATTACCTGGGGAATTTTTAATTCTTCTTGGTACTCTTGGGATTTCTTTGCACTGGGCACAACCACGGAATTTTTGATATTCTAGTAGATAAGAACAGTGGGAGAGGAATGACGAGGGTTAAAGAGGTTGAGGTAAGACGAGGATGCGGTGGGAGAGTTAGAAGAAGAAGAAGAAGACGGGATGGGAGAAGAGGGCAGGGTTTATGCCCAGGGGCACATTCTTTCCTGCACTCTTTTGTATCCAGCATCGTAACGTTTTAATTAGGCTACGTAAATACTATAGGCGCCAGAGAGAGATAGGTCGGAATTTCATAAAGTTCAAGCAAATTTCTTGGGTGATTCGCCATCTCGTATTAATGCAATTACTCGTATCGCGCGCGCACATACCCGAAGTAGGACGAGAGCAGAATAAACTTCCCGACTTGAATTCTCTTTTTTTTCCGACCGATCTGTATAAATAACCGGGACTTTCATTGTGCCAAAGATTGTGTACCATGTGTTCAGATGGTTGAAACATGAAGCAATTGCGTTCAATTCGACTGAGCGACAGTATTTTAAAATTAGGGGGAAACAAAAAGCTGACGAATGATAGAAAATTATATGCATGGATTTGAGAATTATATGAAGGGGTATGAAATTGATAGTTGCAGCGATGGAGGAACAGTGGTGGACGTGGATACGAGCCATGAAAGCCGGTTCGAGGCGATTTAATACCAGATAAGATTGAAGAGTGAAGAAAGAATGAGAGTGAACACTCAACATCTTGGTTGGAAGATACAAAACCTCCCGGTTGATGAGGACGAGCAGAGATTTTTGTATTTCGCCACTCGAGAGAACAGGAGGAGTCTGCATATGAGTGATACCCTGCGGCGAAAAGTCTAAATTTTTATGTGAAAATTTCTTGACGCTGTATTCACACTTTTTATCAATTCTCTATTTTTTCTATTTTTCTATTTTTTTCTTCCCGTTTTTTACTGTATTGTAAGTTCAAAAATTCAATGCTGTTAAATATTAGTAAAGATAACGCTTCAATATCACTATTCCATCAAGTCTTTGTTGATTTATGTTCCATGGCGATAATGGCGACGATGATAAAGAGCATAGAGTTTTCTCGGGACATTTTAGCTCCCTTTTTCAATTGTGAAACAATTCTATTCTTCTGTTTAAATGCGTGTTAGTGACGACTAAACGTTGATGCTATCTCTCCATTGAATTTCAGGAGGGATCGCGCGGTGATCGGAAAGAAGGTGGCAAGCGAGGACGTAAGCCCGGAAGGAAGGCATCAGACAAGGCGGACATGAGAGCCAAGCTTGGTACGTAAATATCAATCAATAATTATTTTAAACATAAAATTTCTCGGTATTAATGAAAGATACTCGTTTGGATGTGTTGATACATTGAGTAAAACTATTTTGTTCTGTTGCCAACTTGATTTGTGCGAAAAATATGCTGGGTGAAAATAGAGCCCTTTACAAATATAAATGTCGACATCGGGTGTACAAATTTGTGTTAACTCTGAAATTTATGGAAAACAATATCAGTGGATTCCGCTGGTATAGTTGTTATGGGTAGAATAGAACGCAGGATGAATACGGAGAACAAGAAAAAAGTGAAACCGACATACATTCAATTGGTAACATCCGTGTAGCCTGGAGTATTTATATGCTTTGGAAATGAATATTTATGCAGTTTATTTCTTCTCTCTAGTACTGAATTCCAACTGCAATTTCGTGAATAACCACACTTCAGACTGATTCAGTTGGGGGTGCTTGATATTTTACAATTTCATTTTACCAAGAAGGTAGGTTAGAATGCGGGTGTATCGTGACATAGAATGGAATCTGCAGGTTTTTCTTTCGCTGTCTCCAGATACGAAGAGATAGATGGACTAGAAGAGGAACTGTAAGAACGACTGTATTTAAATAGGAAGCCGCAGAGCTGTTGTGTAATTTGGAATTGCCGCCTTGGCGTTTTCCCACCCGTAACCACAGTTTTTCTTTCACTTTCAATTTTTTTCACCATGTACAGTCATATTATTGTTCTACCGTTTTACCCACTTTTTCGACTTTTTTTTTATTCCGCTTCCTTTTTCACATTGTCTTGTTGGCAATTCTCTCATCTATGGATGCGTTATTGACAGCATAAGTGGAGAAAAAATAAAGAAACAATGTGCCCTTTTAAACCCAGGCGCATGAAAGTTATTTACGTCGTATATGAACCCTCACCGTCATCCCAAGTGGCTCGTAAGACTTTCATTTTTGCTATAACAGCCGCAAACGCACACAAACAAACAAACAAACACACACAGCCACATGTATGCACTGACACGTACAGAGACTGTTCATTTTGCTGAGCATGAGATTGAGTGAACCAATCTCCAGTGGATCATTACTCAAGTTCGTACATTTTTCACCAATAATTGAACTACCAACTAGAGGAAATTATTCCAATAACGGATCAGTAATGCATCAATGTTACAGAAGAATGACAATTATATTTCCGATAGATATTTTTCTAGCATGTAAATGCGATAATTAAGAATTACTTCAAATATCTGGCATTCGCTGTTTGAAAGCCAGATGGTCTCTATATAATTCAAAGAAATCTTCAGATAAAGAATCAGATGATACGACATTAGTTACATAGCTGTATAGATTGAATTACTAGGAGTTTAAATGAGGAGGATTTAAAATTTGTGACGTTTTCATGTATTGCAGAGCGCAGTCGACAGAGTGCGAGGGAGTGTCGTGCCCGTAAAAAACTCAGATACCAATACTTGGAAGAGCTTGTAACAGATCGAGAGAAAGCTGTTCTCGCTCTGCGGAAAGAGCTCGATATAGTATGTATAACATATATATATAGATATAGATATATATATATATATATATATACATATGTGTGTTAATGCGTGTGCATGTTTACGATTTTTCATTTGTTTGATATCTCACTCACTTGATCCTCCTGAACTACATTCACTCTATGTATGTTTAGAATACCTATAGTATTCTAAACAGGAAAAAAATCCGAGCGTAGAATTTAGATGTCCCACTACAGGGACAATGAGGATTCTTCGAACGACTGCTGATTCGTTTGGTGCATTAGTTCTTTCCATTTACAATTGCTGGGGTGTCCGGTGATTCGCAATGACTCGTTTGTTCTGCTCACTCTTGAATTTTCTGCGTGAATGAAATCCCTCACTTTTTTTATCTCTTTATTTCTGGTTTTTTGTATTGCTCGTCTGCTATCCTTATGTTATTATAAAACAGAGCCATTGCTGTCCATCACATATTTTTGTTCAGAGATATATCCTGAATGAAGGCAATGCTGTAAATGTGGGAATGTTTTCCCTTGCTAAAAAAACTTGATATCCCGCTTATTTCTTTTTAACATCCAAAGTATTAGAGTCACATTTATCACCTTTTTTTTCAATTTGATTAAAATTTTGATGTAACATGTGTTGATCATTTTAGTAGCATGTTATAAATTTTCAGTATCGATCATGGGGACAGGAATTGGATGATGGACGCGTTCCTGAAGGACTCCAAGTCATGTTAGAAGAGTGTGGAGCTGTCAAAAAAGAACGAGATACCAACTAGCTGGGAGAATTCGGCTATACATTCATTTGCAAGCAAAAATAAGAGCAAGAAAAGAAAAACCCAAATATCAGATGTCTGTTCATCAAAAGTCGAATTCGAAAAGAAAGAAATTTTTCTTTTATTTTACATTTCACCATAGAATTAAATTTAAATTATTCGTTTTTCGTCCTACACAGACCTATTATCATTGCCCATAATTTTTAGTTATTAACACGCTGTATATTAATTTGTATATTATCCTCGCTCTCCTAGCAGTTTTTCTATAAATTATACGAGAACGGTATTTGGTTGTCGCACTTGAAATTAGAAATGAGGAGAGAGATACGAGAAGGAAAATCACTCCTCGCTATATATTTTTTTTCATGGTTGCAATGTGAAATTTCAAAGCTTGACTGACTTTCCAATACGCCTATGCAGATATATACATATACGTATACGTATATGTATATAGATGTGAGTATACTGCTTGGATGGTGTGAATACACACTAACAACTGTACCTGAAACAGCAGTTCCTTGCACTGCGGACATGAGACTTGGAGGCATTTGGTGGCAGTAAAATTTCCGATGTGTGAGAGGTGGCGAGTGTGTGCTTTGAAATTTTCCCGGCGCGGTTGTCATGAAATTAAAACAAAAAATAGAACGAAATAAAAAGTGGAAAAGAAAGAAAACTGTATATTTCATTATTATGAACCGAACGACAATTGTATATCGTAAAATAAAAGTGATAGCTGTATGTAAATTGGCCTGGAGCATAGCCCATGAATGGACTTTCAAGTCATACTGTGCAAATATTTCTTCTCTGATATTTTTTTTTATTCATTCGTATTTTAGTTTGTTTGTACCTCGAGGCCGTTCTATTTTTCCTATTGCCATTTGTTGGTGCCCGTGTCATCGTTCACATTCTCATTGCCATTCGTTATTATTGTTGTTGCCGTTGTTGTTCTTGCAAATACGAAAGAGACCGCAGGCCGAACAATTCAATCATCACCGAGAACTTCGCCAGTTTGTTTGCCGAACACGTATTTGCAAGGGATTCGGATTTTTTCCATAACGACTCCTCCACTGTGTACTTTGTCATCCAAGTCTACTTCTATCCATTGAGACAACATGATGTAGCATGTTTTAAAGTGGAAAACAGTCGCCGGTTTATATATATCTATTGATATCTAATGATTTTGTTTTTCCATTTGTGCAAACAGTTAAGTTATATTCCAAATCATGATATCGAAATTGATTCACGTGATTTACGCGAATTTGATGTTTACTCGTTAAATCATATTTAACAATGTATATTGACATTAATTTTATATTTACAATCGAGTACAATTTATTGTCATAATGAAATTGGTCCAACATGACAATGAATCATCCTCAATTGCCAGCGTCATCATAACCATTCCCATTTCAATTTTTAATTTCATTTAACGTTGTATGTAATGAAATTGGTACTGCTATTTATCATTTTTTTTTTCTTCATAATTTTCTCTACGAGATTTTTGAATGTTTCAAACCTCACGATATCAAAAAATGCATAAACTTATGAGGAAGTCCTTCGTTTATATGAATCCATGTGGTTTGTACAGCTGCGGAATGAAGAGAAAATAACAGTAAAATCTGGACTGCGCACATTGAATTTCTTTCTCACCGACGCGTCTCTCGTGTGTGTCATACCATTATGCTACTACGTAGAGCATTGAGAAAATGTCGAAAACGCGAGGGCAAAAAGAGCATGGTTGGGGCGCGATCTTGGAAAGTACATGTTGAGCTTTCGCTCTCCGCTCTCCACCTATATGAATATTCCCAACAGAAAATTCTTCTCTCCGTTATTTTTTCTGCCTTTTTCTTCAATTTTCTCTGCTCCGTCGATAGATAAGAATATTTCAGCTATTGACATTTTTGTACGGATCCGATTCTCTTATATATACTGTTTATTTTACGATATTTTACATATATGCAGTTATGCCGCCACTTATATTTTCCATTATCTCACAAGTGTTGTGTTACTTCTCTGAGGAATATCACTCTGCGATATCATATTATAATCCTGTCGGTGCGTATTACGTATCCCGAATATACAAATTCATTTCTAATTTAGAAAGCTGATTTTCACTCTGAGTATAATTCCATTGTGTTTCAACCTACAATTTGCAATTCATATTTGTTTCTCGTCCTTCAGTATATTGAACTATCGCATTACTATAGATTTCGGATATTCAATATTGGAACTGCTGCAAGTATGACGAATCCAATTTTACTATATAGATTACTATATAAATAGATAAATAGAAATGAAAGAATCACTGTCTATTTTACAGCATACCTATGTATACCATAAATACCAACGCCGATTTATTTTCTCTCCTTCCGTCACTAAGGCTGGTATATTCGTATCGTTGCGGAAATGGCCGTACCCTTTTGTCTCGCGTTTCTCCTTAATTTTATATGCTGCTATTCCTGTTAAACCGATGAAATTTATAATAGTATGTTCTCATAGACTAGGGAGCTCTTGACTTTCATACTTCAGTATATACGACACTTTCAAGCTAAAGAAAATTGGTGTGAGAGATGAGGGCATTATTTCATTTTTTTTTATTCATCCCTCTCCTTGCCCGTATAAATCAGGAACTAAAGGGTGAAATAGTACCCTGAGAGCCAAAATCAAAATTGAAAATAAACGAAAAATAACAGAATCAGGGGGTAGGTATGACACGGTTGCTCGTTAAAAAAGTAACCGATGTTTTAGAGTTTTGAAGTGGACAAAGTCGTGCATGAGACCAATGCTAACGTCAGTGAGTGGGGTTAATACCAACAGGCCCCCTGAAATTAAAAGCATTTAACCAAAACGGCCGTTCGTACACAGCAACTTCGTTGGAACTTTTAACGAGCTCGTTAGGTTGTTACTCTCCCGCGTCCTCTCGCTTCTTTTCGCTGTCTCTGATACACCGTCAGCTTCTCCCTCGTTCTTACACTCCCGTTCCTCACTGTGTTTCGCGACCCTTTGGACACAACTCGAATCACCCGGCGTTGCGAGATTAATTACGCTTAGTAAAAAAAAAAAAATGAGAGTAATCAGTGATTTCTCAATGAAATAAAATCATGTTACATTTTACCGTTCGTTTTATTTTCTGTGTTCCGTTTGATTTCATCCTTATTTCCGTCATTAAATTCCGTCAAACAATCCATTTCCGAATTAAGCAGTAAAACGTTTTGTGATTAATTTGATGTAATTTAGTGGGAATTTCAATTCATCAACGACATTCCATGATTGTAGAATAGAGTGCACACAGAAAGAGAATAGGGCGAGGTTAAATGTACAATTACATCACACGACTCGACAAGTTGGTTCATTACAAGAGTAGATATGCACAATTAATTAACACACAGTTCGGTACATTTGAAATGGCGTGTACAGAGTTCTTTACTACATCACATTCGAATGGCGTATTAAATAATTGGAAAGTGTTCATGTAGTGGCACGTTCATTGAATTTAGAAACACGCAATTGAATTAATGAAATCGAAAAGCTCAGGAAAATGAATTGACACAAGTAGAGAATGTTTGCGTGGCTGACCCAATAGCAACTCTAACTACTTGGATCGTAATGTTGTTTGATAGTGCAGTGGTGACGCAATTGACCAATATGAAAATGTAATTTTTTAAATTTCTCCTACTTAAAAATATAATTGAATAATCACATACTGCACACAAGTTATTGCATATTACATTTAGTTCATCATTTATATATATATATATATTATTAGTCAGGGTGTGGTTTTCACAGCTTTGTCTATGTAGTACTCCTGACTCTTACTTTACCGCTACCACCACCACCACCACTACCAACAACCACAGTACAAGGTAATAATTCAATTCTATCCTCTTGATTTGCCCCTGTTATACCGTAGTTTTTATACACGCTCAAACATATTTTTTCCCATAAATTAATTGTCTCGCGGTTCGAGGCATATTTATATGCCTAGCAAGCGTTATGATATAATAATTCAAATCCCAAGGATATTATATTATATGGAAATGATTGATGTGATGGGATGTAAATTTAATTCAATTGTGGGGAAAGAAAAAATAAATTAAATAAACCAACATTTAATTACAGTCAATTGACATTTTTATACAAATTGTTGTTGGTCATGAATTATTACAATGATTCATCTTTCCATAATTTTTTTTTTTCATCCAAATTTTCACAATTAACTTGCTTTTGCATCGATTTTCAAGTCTGCCCCATCAATGGCGAACTTCTTTCTCATTTCATATATTCAATCATATATGTTGATGTAGGAATGTGTCCACTCGCGGACTGTTTGTGACATTGGAGTCGTTTAGTGGAAAGACGCGCACATTATCCATAATAGAGAGAAAAAAAAGTCACGAGCGAAATTGTTTTTTGGGCCCTGCACGCATAAAAAAAAGTTGAGAATGGAAATTGGTATACTTTGCAGCACTAGTCGTTTGTTGAAATGTTCGCAACGTTTCTATGGCGCTCCAATTTGTTGCTCAAAACGGCAAAAGTCACGGCCAATGATATCCTCATTAGGGATTTCTTCCTCCAACGGTTCCATGCCTTCTGCTGCCATTTGATCTCTCACCTGAAACAATGTGATTGGAAGCATTTTATATAGATTTAGAAATTGTTGTCTATCATAGAAGACGTTGTTGATTCTTGGGGAGATGAAAACTTTTTTTTTTTGTCAACACTTTGAAATACTTTCAACAAATTTATTTGAGGTCATGACAGAAAATGGAATACATATTGTTGTCTATCATCGTCTCGGATTTATTGCCCTTTTTATATCGCTGCGAAACAATAATGAAATTGTTATCGATGAGAATATGCACAATACAATTTAAAATATTGTTGGAAGAAGAGGAAAAATTATGGATTTTAAATAAGTAAGGGTTGCGATGAGTATGAAAATAAAATGGACCGTGACTGTTGCACAAAGCGTGTTAAAAGCTTCCTATTATTTTCCAGTAAATCCATTAGCCACTGACGAGTGCCCTGAAAAAGACAACGACCACGACACCAATTTTAGCCGTTTTAAAATCGTGTGAACAGGAAATTGATTTTGCACTCTAATAGTTTCAATATGAATACCATATGTCGCTTTATCATTATCATTATATTCCACCTACTCCAAGTGTACATCAATGTGTATACAGGTTCAATTTAACGAGTGAAGTCAGTCGTTTTCTTCATTCGACTAAAGTACTGTAACAACTCGATTGAATTAATTTCCACATGAAAATTCATGTTCATGGGTCGACGGTTTAATAATTTACTGGCAATGGAAACTCAGTCAATTCATTCTCTTCACTCTTTGTATGTATTGCCATGCGCAAAAAATACAAATTAGATTCATTAACATCAAAAAAATTGGAATCAAAAGGTAAAAGCGTAATGGTAGCGCATATTCACAACTGTAGATTCATCTGAGTTTCGGTAATGAGAAACTTTTTCAATTCTCCAACTGAGTCCCGTGCCGGAAACACATCGAGAGTTCACGCGGAAGTTGCAGCTTCAGTCAGACTCTCTCGGGTTGAACCCCTCGTCGTTAGTGACATCGAGGGCGAGAAAATAAAATAAAGAAGTTATGAGTGTAAAAACAAAATTTCGACTATATTTTATTTAAATCATCAGGCACACAACATGTGTGTTTTCGCATTGGACTTCTTTCCAATTGAAAATGGCCTGTTAAAATGAATGGTGATGCAAAAAAAAAAGAGAGATGGAGTTCCAAAACGGTATGTATAGAAATTTAAATATGGGTTGTGCTGTGGCATTTGTCGGCAAAGGAATTGTCCGTGCCGTATATGGCACACGAACCCCTAATCAAATTTGTAGAGAACATTATGTGATTTCACTGGTGTGGTAAACCTCCATTCCTTCCGTTTCCAACCACAAGCTGCAAATGTTAGAGGGCGCGGCCCAGCTGCACCCGAACGAGAGAACAAAAAAAAAAGAAAAGAAAACTTGAGAAGAAACGGGCAAAGATTGTTTTGTGTATATAATATAAGTTTTCCTCATGGGGATAAGCTACATATTTCGATGAACATCAAGTGAGTGATGCGTCAATGTGTAAGAAACCGAGCATTATATGAGCATAGTATGTATATATATATATAAATATATATATATATGAAAAGGAAGATAAACAAAAAAAGACGAGAGTAAAACTTCGCGCTCCCTCGCTCAGTCACGGATAATATTAGTGATAAAGCCTCTTACAGGTTTTGATATAGAACTCTACTTTTCTCACCCTTGTCCCGCTTTTTCTTTGTCATTTTTATAATACTCATACCACATCATTTATTATTTTTTCCCACATTCAATACAGTAGATGTTGGCTGTTTCTCAGTCTAATCTCATATTTAATGTGAGTTTATATCTGCATCTCGTAAATTTTCCACCCTTATCGTATAATTTTTCAAACATTATATACTCCGCAGGCAATATGTACATATAAGCACTGAATACAGTACACATGACTTAGGGAAATATTGTGTTGCGTGCAATCGATCACCAATTAGCGATAGTTGCAATTAAATTTATAGAACTTTTTTAATATCATATGAGAAGCACTTTACTCCTCAGTAGTATTCATATTGTCGATGACAATGGTAAAATTGCGAGGCCTTTCAAGTTATTTGAGAGATACTCTTGGTTGGAATAGAACAGTCGTACGTCGCAAATATTTGTAAATTTGTAGACGCCTTTGGATATCTTATGAACTTTTGAGGAATATATTTGATGATAAATAGGGGCACAACTGGGAAATGCGACTATATTTTCCTATATTTCTACAACTCGAGTTCAATGTGACGCGCAACTAATTTTCCTTCGACAGATGACTGTAACTAGAAGAAAAGCACACACGTAGTTTTGCCGAAAATTATGTGAATGGAGAGATGATCTAGGGGCAAAGGTATGAAGATAGAAGCACTGTACCGCCATGCAAATCAAGATTTAATAGAAATTGCTGCTTTATTTGAAGTTTGGAATTCTAAGAAAGGCTATAATTATCGTTAAATTATTTTCCTTGGGGAAACATTATCTCGGGCGCCGTAGGCTAATTGTCATCCCTTAACCCTCGTATGAGAGTAATTATTCCAGTAACTAAAGTCATGTATCCTACGGATAAGAGACAATGTCAGAGTGCAAACGTCGAAAGTCCCTCCCATCTTTCTCAATCCTTTTGCGCCCTATGACGTTGATAAGTAGGTAATTATCATGTGAAATCAGTCAACTTGACATTGCGGGGTTGGACACATTTTCACTCTTCTTGCGTTGAAGCTCATTGTCTAACTTTGTCAATATGTATTTTTGTTCACCTGTTTTTGTTTCAATGCTTGCGTCATTCACATTTTTTATTCATTTTAAAATAGCTATACTTTAATTTGAATTCATATACAATTTACTATTTGTTACTGTTCTAATTTCAAAATAGCCACTGGAAGCCAGGCATATCATGTTCATTTATAATTGAGCAATTCAATCTACTCGTGGAGAGAGTGATAGAATTCAATAGTATAATGTTGACTTTGTACATAAAAAGGATTGTAAATGAAAGTGAGATAGAGTGAATCAATCGAAATTTTGCTTCACACGTGAGATGTATCTAAACATCTTACATTTATGCACATTACGGAGATATGTTGGCAACTCAATATATATATATATATATGCGACGTCGTTGCGTCGGAAGTTATTGAATATTTATAATTAGCCAAGCGGTTCAATATATTTATGAGTAGACAGGTGCGTGTTTCGATGATTATTTGTGGACTATGTATATAGTATGTGGATGCATTGGATGAATTACCGAGATCCATTGTAGCAGTCATCATCATTATCATCATAACGTTGTGGGCTGTGTGTTATTGTCATTGGATGCAAAATTAGGGTAATGATCAATTCATTATTTTGACAGATAGAACTACTTGAGTTCTCCATACAATGATAATATTCGATTTGTTAATAAACATTTAATCAAATGAAATCAAGCGAATTGGAGCGGTATGAATGTATCGTGTGTATAGGAAAACGCCAAGTTGACATTGGAAAAACAATTTTTCCAACAGTAGTTTTACGATCCAACGAATGCGATCATTTTTATGGACCTTCGTGCATCGCATTTCAAATGACTCTAATAGCAAATCGATTCGCCTGAAGAATACCATTTGCTAGAGCGACACGCACACAAACACACTCACACTTATACGCATTGAAGTATAAGCTCTCACATAGTCATGTCATAAATCACTTGGTTAGGAAACCTGGGGAAGCAGAAAGGATATAAACCCTTTTCGTTACGAGAAAGAGAGAAATGAAAGAGAACGAAGATTGATGTCGAGTATGGAGAAATAAATAAAAATTGCTCATAATGAATCACCTTTTCTGTTTGTTCACGTGCAGTATATGAAGGAAGTGTTTGAACGAGTAATGCAGGAATTACGATGAAAAAAATGTCATTCATGGATTTTCCGAACCCAAAATTTTTATGCACTACATCTCCAATTTCACAGTTTATACAATTGGAAATATCATCATAGTAGAAATCAGACGAATGAGCATATTTGGCTGGGGTTTTATTCCGATGACTTCATTGGCAAACTTCCAACGAGAGGTTGGAATAAAAATCACGAGTGGGCACTTTTCCTCTCGATTATATATACCTACGTCCGCAAAATTCTGATGCATGATTTGTGTACTTTATTGAATCTGTTATCGGCTGAGTGGGTGTAATGATCGTATTAGAGATTGTGAGTTATATTATCACATATAAAAAAAACAGAGAATCCCCGGAGACCGGAGATGAATGAAAAAATTCTCCAATATCGTTTATCATGTGATCACTCGATGGAATTACTTACATCCACTACTCTTCTTCATTATCCACACATAATCTCATTATTATTGATGTGTCTACGCTATTTATTTTCATTGCTTCGTTCTCCTTTATATATAGGTATATTCATAGTAGCCAGTGTGATTTCAGAAAGTTTTAATTTGTTTTTGTTTGATGAACTTGTACCTGTTCAACGGCTTTGAACACTCGAATGAGATTGAGTCCAGCGAGTTTTTGAATGTCCTGCTCGATCCAGCCCTTCGCCAAAAGTTCAGCAAATAATTCGGGATACTTGCTGACATCCTCAAGACCAGTTGGTGTTCTGAAACATCAGGGTACAATGGTTAAAAATCGAATTCTCTCCGAATAAACATAACATTCATCAGAAATTTTTTTGCCACTCTCAACATTTAAAACCGAGAAATATTATTGAATCAAAGGACTTTTGTTGTCTTATGATTTCCGTCAGTAGCACGGCTATCTATTTCACTGTTTGATGTTATCCGTTTACTGCGGCGGGCCCAATAAGTCTTCTGGTTTTTCATTCTCTTGACCTCACTCGTAGTTACTTGCTACGATTCGAGAAAGAGTGGACGATAAACCTGGCTATCACTTGTAATATCAGGATTCCCAAACAGATGAATAGAGTATAGCTATTGTGTTACTGCAGAATAAAATCGATCATACGTCAGTTTCAGGGCCTATTTCGATCGAAAAAACGAACCTATAACATTTCATCACTTTGTTTTCGATGCAACATAAATAGGGAGCATCGAGTCGCAGTATTGACTGCAATTTACGTTGAGTTATTTGACAAGCAGAATGGCTACAAATAACGAGGAAAGAGTATGAACTATATAATTATTCACGGTAAATACTGCAATCATCACCAAGACTGATAGTTATGTCAACTGCCGCATGTGTTTGTCAACGACCAGTTGTGGTTTTGCTTCGTTCCCTTCATATTAATCTTCCCAACTTTTGTCAATACCGCCTTCGAATATTCAGCACGCGCATTTCCGATTTTGAGTTCACTCGAGTTTCGAATCCATTCTCACTTTCCATTTCCCACTTCATACATGAGTTCAGTATTGGCGTTGGTTGCGAGTTGCGTTCCCGGTACATCGCTATATACACACTTCGAATGTTCTCTTGCCTTTTCCCGAATTTGTCCCAGTGTGAATGCTGAAATTTTCATGGTAATTTGTTTTGAAGTTTGTGGTGTTGGGGTTTCATTATACCACCCAACGACATTATTATTATTCTTATAGTACAATCTCATTTTTGTGTCTATCACAATCATTTATCTTTTATCCGTCTTAATTGGAATAATCACGTTATTCTTTGAAGCTCTCTTGGCCAGTTTTCATTTTTTGTCCTTACATAACAATGTTTTGCAGGTGATTATCGATCATGCATTCATAAAATATTTCGTACATTATCGATAAAAAATATAACAACGAGAACAATTGGAAAAATGAATATAAGAAGGGCCAAAATGTTCAATCGGAAAATTATACAGTGGGATAAACTAGGGAGATAGGCAAGGTGAGCGAGAAAAGCAAGAGGGGCAGGGGGGGGGGGGGTGTACAACCTTCTGGCCAATAAGCTTTTACATGAGATTAAAATTCATATTACCGTATACGATGCAAGAGAATATACGAGGGGCATTATACACCACCATAAGCGGCCATTCTCTTATCCCTTTCATATACACATAGGCATGCGCATACAGACGTTCGTCGTCGTCGTCGTCGTCGTCATAACGCTATTGCCGCTTTCCTTTGGCTTAGAACCTCGAGAGGAGTACCTCCGCCCATGGCACATCGCAACGTTACCTCTCTCGTACACACTCGGTAATTAATGTCATAATAATTATCATTAATTGCTCCGTCCTCTCTGCGTATGTTCTCGCGCATTTTTGCTTTCATTCCCGTACTATTCCTTCCATGCTGCCTATCTTCTTCCCACCCTCTTTCATTTCGTGCCGGTCACATCCCACTTTACTATGCCCATTTTCTCCATTTGCTCACTTGAAACGCGGCCGCCAACCACGTTTATATACTCTCTTGCGGAAATTAGCAAATGTAAAATCCCTGAAAGCCATTACGAGAACATTCACAACTAACGGAATATCTCACGGGTCACTCCTATATCCTACATTTAGATATGTTTTTTTTTTTTTTTTATGTTTGTCGCTCTGTTCCGGATCAACACTGGTTTATTATCATTTTAAATTCGTTTGAAAGTTTTTCATACTTCAAATGTGCTATTTTTTTTTTTTTTTCGGAATGCCGCGGTTTTTAACTCTCCACAGCATATAAGACCTGTTGTGATGATTGAGAACAAGAATGGACATTTATAACCATACAGAAAATAAAATAGAAAATGGTTGCTCCCAATATTTCAATATTTGGTTGTTTGAAGAAAGTGGAGATAAAATTAAACGCGAAGAAATTATACGAAATTAAGGGAGAGACTGTTCGAATTGTTATTTTATATAGTGCATATAAAACTGCAACCGCGATACGATCAATTCCAATACCACTATAATAGTCCATAATGGCATTCAAACGTACTAACTATATCCATTTGAATTAATTCCAATATTGAATAAATTTCGAATTGAAATATATATAAATGTCTATATATAATAGTCTGTGTATTGGAGATCTTCAAACCGTTTGGGAAATTATATTTGTTACGCACAATCTCATAATATGAAAGTATTTTTCAAAGGGTCCAAATGATATTTTAGTTTGATCAAAATTAATATAGTTAATGAAATATTGGATTACTCGTGGTTGTCAATAGCGGGGATGGAGTTTTGGCTTTCGAGTTATGGTGGTTTGTTGGAAAGTGTCGGTGGATGGAACGATAAGTACGTTCTCAATAGATTTAGTCACAGTTTATGTACACGTTATGAAGTCTGTGTGTAACGATAATTTACAGCTCCGAGGTCATGGATAAAGATCAAATTGAGTTTAGATGGGTCTAACCTTTGTAGTGGATTGGCAGTCATTGTCATGGAAGTATATACATATATATATATATATGTATGTATGACATATCCGACCCTTATGTGGTATCTAGTTAATATACGGTTATCATTTGATGTTTTTCTTGATTGTCGTGATGCATTTAATAGTGTATCGTTATTTTCATCATTTCTGGAAGCTTGTATAGTCTGGATTTTATGATACTACATTATTCAGCGCATTTTCATTTGCGCGTTGACACGTAAAAGACTCAATGCGATTTTTATCCTTATTCGTTTCATGATATAATAATATATTTTGCCAGTATGGACTATGTAGACGTGAGAAAATATGAAAATTCTGTTAAATTATATTTAATGTCGGTATATATACTGACTGCTGGTATAACTGACGAATGGCAAAGAAAAGGAATGAGAAAAAAAATATGAAATGAAGAGAAATGAGAGAATTTTTTTCTTGTCGTCGTCGTCGTCGTGTGGTTGGCGTCGTTGTATGACTGCACCTCCCGCTATCGTCATTGGTTGCGCGCAATATTTTTCCGGCAGATGTCTCACGGCGTCTCGACGAACAGTGTTAAACTTTTCACAGCGTCATAAATTCGCACTATTGTGGTTGAATTGGAGTAAGTGAAGATAAAAAATATGAATGGAGAATGAAAAGAATAGAATGAAATGGAAACACTGAGAAGGGGCATGAGGATACACTGGTGAAAAATATTTTTCACTCGATGACTTAAAATTAACATGAGAAAATGTTCATTCGGAATAATGTGTATTCGAATATCCCAAGTTGATGGCAATGTTACTGTGTATTTATCAATTTTCATAGTCTCTGAAGTCTTTGATGTTTTTCATTTTTTATCACGCATAGAGTGATAAAAAACGTATTCGTTTTTCGTCATATCACAGCCTCAGGTCTGTTGCAGAGTCATGGATCAAAGTTCCCGGTGATCATCGACATCATCACATTCTTCTCGATGCTTTCATCACCGTATATTTGTCCCCTTTTGTTTTTTTTTTTCTTTTTCATTTGTCACATTCTGACTTGGTGTTACCTTTTTTTTTTGGTTTTACTACTTCCAGCATTTTCATCCGGCTTTCTATCACGCCACTACTATAGTTTCACTGCCAGTGTTTTTCAGTGAACCGATGTATGTTCGTTGAATTCACAGTTCGCGACCCCTCACTGCTTTTGGTGGTTTGAACATTCTCGGTGTGGTGGAGCGCGTGTACGACAGAGAGAACACGTTCAACTTTTTGTCACCGCTTTATTTTTTCGTGTCATCCAATCACAGATAAAAAGCGTATAGCAGAGGTTCGCGTCAACGGGACGTAGAAAGAGGGCAATCATCAGAGTGAGCAGTAAAACTACATACTGAAAGAATGGGGAAAAGTAGGAAAAAGTGAAAAAAGTAGATGGATATATATGTACATGTTTATGTACGAATCGGGAATCGTTCTGAACGATTCGCGAACGGTATATGTACGAGAGGTGAATGCCCGTGGGGCATCGTGCAAACATCGCTCTTTAATATGGGGACGGCATACTCTGTTGTCAGTCGCGACGGTCGGTGCAAGTGTGTCAGAAAACTATCGATAACTTTTTTATTTAATATTATAGAGGAACACAGTGAATATGCCATTTTTGCATGAAGGTTATACTTCAAATTTCCACCAAAACTGCAATAGTAGGGATATTGATATTGTAGACGGAAATTATCCTTATCTTTCGGTGTTTCATCAATTTATGGGAAAATTTGTTTGGTGGTATATAAAAATTAAACCTGTATAACAAATATATTTTCGTTAATATTGAATTCATTTACGTAACTTTATGATTGAAATATTGAGTTAATTCTGGAATGCGAAGCCACCTGGTGGATCAAGTTATCAAAGCGCCTTCGCGTCTGTATCATCCACGTGCTTGTGCATCTATATTATATGCCACGACCACATGGAAGACTATATCTGCATATAAAATATGGTGGAGATCTAAGAGAATGTATATACATATGTAGTGACGATAGGGTAGTGGTGAAAGTAGCAGCACTCGTTCAATATATACATATGCATACAAGTATTTCAATATACATATGTTCAACGTTGCTTTCGCCCTTTCTCATGCCACTTAAGCGTGGCACGGTTAATTCATCGCCGACGGCCTCGAGTCAGCCAAGGTAATGAAAAGACGAGCGGGGTATAACGATAGAACAAAAAAAAATCAGGCGTGTATAATACGCAAAGAAGAAATAATATCCACCTGGGTAAACCAGATGGTCTATTTCGTAAATATTCCGTATTTACATTGTATTTTCAAAATCAGTGTGTACCATTGAGAAATATTTCAGACTTGAGCAGAGACATATTATATATATTATTCTTGTTATTTGAAAATTTTCTAAT